>CM061541.1:186220398-187470398 GCA_030864215.1 Capsicum pubescens
TGGGATCTCAAAATAAAGATATGATGATCTAGGTTGTGCCTCGAGATGACCTTACACCTATATATATATATATATATATATAGCTATGGTATTACCATATAACCCTTCCTTTTTTGTTCATATTGTAAATTCATTCCTCTGCCTTGTATATTGCTATAAAATTCTCGTTCATCCTTTATTTGTATATTGGACAGGAGATATACGGTATACTGTTAAGATTTCTGAGTATGCCTGAAGTAGGATAGTTCATCCTTAATACTTCCATAGTCTTATTATGTTAGTCTCCGGGACATGAATAGGATAGGTTATCCTTATTATCTCATTGGTTGTCTTATATAGTTGTTGGACATTTGGGTGTAGTTTTCCATTCTATTTATATGTTATATATATTTACCTTATCTTTGGAGCTCAATCAGTAATTCCCTACTGAATACCACGTGTTTGGTACTAATACTACACTTGTACAGCCTGCAGATCATAGTATGGGTTATCATCATTGATGTGTGCATGGTGTGGAGAAGCCATGGTTTGGAGACTTAAAGTGAGCTTCTGACATTCGAAGTATTACTTATCTCTCTCTTATGTATTATACTGGTCTCTATGTTGTATTTGGATATAAGTTATATCGGTATAATTTATTTGTACTTTACTTTGTACTCTTGTTATATTAACAGCTCTTGTACTGATACCACCAGTTCTTGGGACTATATTGTGTATTTGATTCTCTTATTTTAGATATTTTGCATTCTTTATTTTATATATTTGAGTAGTCCGTTACTAGTTGTTTTGAACTACGTTTTTGGCTTGTCTACTAGTGGGTTATAGTAGACGCCATCATGACCTGAGAAACTGGGTCATGACAATTTTACCCCTCTTATTTGTTGCATTATGGTATTTCTGGGGTGTGGGGATGATTGGTACAATTCCTAATGCCTTATGGTGTGATTTGTGCAAGATTGTAGCTTTTGATGTTCTTTAAGGCTTATTAGTTTACTTATTTTTCATCTTTTGATTTGTGCGTCGGATCATAAAATGGACTACACCAGTAGATTCAGAATATCAATTTTAGGTTGGTAACATGGTTGGTGTGGTTTTTTAGCTTTTATATCGAATTTCGAACCTCGATTTGGAAAGTTGTGAAATTGGGTCTCAGAGGTCAATTTTTTTAAAAACAACATTTTCAAAAAAAATATGATATCACCATTGAGTCTAGAGCATCGAATTTAGTGGGGTAGCATAGTTCGTTTGCATACTAGGGATTTTGGATGAATCCCGAGGGGTTTGCAGAGACTTGGAATTCTCCAACTCTCCAACTAGTGCACCACTCAGAGGGTGCACATGCTTAAGTGATGCTTTTGTCACTTAAGAGACTTGGTCTGATTTCCAAACTATCGCCTAAGCAATACCAGGCTCGCTTAAGCGATGGCTTGGTCGCTCAAACAATTGGCATGCCAAACTTCTGACGCCTAAGCAATAGCCCAGTTGCTTATATGATAAGGAGGGTTTTGTTTAAGCAATGCCTAGTTTCTTAATCAATAGCCACCTCACTGACCTGGTGGTCACTTAGGCGATGCCTGGGTGGATTACACCCTTATTTTTTAGATTCTTTCACCATTCTCAAGTCTTAAAGCTTGGGGTTTGAGTTTTGGGCATTTCTTCCATTTCTTAAGCTTTGGTAAGATCCATATCCCTATTTTAATCACTTTTCTTTGATTTTTATCATTAGAACCTTGCTAAAAATGAATTCAAAAATAGAAATTGGGGATTTTGGCCCGGTGTAACACCGCTCATTTTTAGGCTAGAATTCAAACCGTCATTTCTATGTTTAGAAACTCTAATTCCATGATTCCCATGTGAATATATGTGTCATGATCATTTACCTTGTGTATAAAGTGTTTTCGATGTGAATCATGTTCATAGGAAGAACTTAGTGCAAAGTCGAGTTGAGAATACTTTTATCGACTGAGTTTTTATATTCGATCCTACAAGGTTCTATTTTAAAAGAATGTATCTCCTAGAATATATTGATTTAGGTGTCCTACTATATATCAAATGAAATATCTTCGAGTCGTCTTTCCAATGCATCTGGTTTCACCTTAATCCGACATTGGAGTGGAAAGTTACGATCATTTTTCCTCAACATCTCTGTCTGTAAACAAGGTGACGACTTAGGTTGACAAGCCGTCAACTAAGTGACGAGTTGTCAACCTCATCGTCAGCCTTGACCAGAATATAATTTAATCCAGCTACAAGGTGATGACTTGGGTTGACAAGCCGTCAACTAGTTGACAAGCTGTCAACCTCGTCGTAACCCTGAAATAGCAAGGGTCCAAGTCCATCTATGGGTTGACAACTTAGTTGATAAGCCATCAACTAGTTGACAAGCTATCAACTAAGTCATCAACTTAAAAATTTTGCAATTTTTACTTAGTTTCCATAGGGATATTTTGGTCTTTTCCTCACTCCAAAACTCTACCCCCACAACTTAAAACATGATAAGGCATTATTTTACCCCCCTATTTAATCACTAACACATTATATCTTCTACCACTCTCAAGAACAATAAGATTAGGGTTTCTTCCCAAGAACAAGAAATTCAAGTTTTCTTTCCTCAAGAATCCAAGAATTCAAGCTTCCAAGTACAAGAAAATCTTCAATAAACATCAAGAATAGGGTTTCTTTCACAAGTTCATCATTTAAGTCCCAAGATTCAAGCTTTCTTCACAAGTCAAGAAAATTAAGGTATGTAGGTGTTCATCAATGGGTCCCTTTCACCCATTGAGCCCAAAAACCCTATTTTAAATTAAAAGAATGGTTATATTCCTATTTTATGCAATCCTCCATGAAACTCATGAATTAATCTACGAACTTCCTATTAATTCAAGTACAAGCCATGTTTACATGTGTTTCCAAGTGAATTAAGTTATTTCATGTTGTATATTTAAATCTCCATGTCATGTTCAATCGATTTCATGTCACAATCTCAAATTATGAATGTAAATATGTCAAGATTTGTTTTTACATGTTTTAACATATCCCCATGTTCAAGTTCATGATTCTCACATGTTTGATGAAATTTCTATATTTTGGAATCTTTGAACCATGATTACATACTATAGTATTTCAAGTTTGCTATTGTATTTTCTTTATAATCATTCAGTGCTGAGGGGTTATGAACACCCAATACCTATATGTTTTACATGATTTCTATTTTTCAAGTAACAAGTCAGTTATAATCAGGATTTTATTCCTATATTCAGATTATCATTTTTATAATGAACTCACTAGTTTTACTTCATGTTAAATACATCAGTTTATATGTTCATGGTTACTCCAGATTATGTATGCACTATTATTTTTAGAATACCATGACCTGAGTTTATCGGTTATCAGTTATCAGTTATCAGTGCATGCACTGGTTAGTATTTTAGTGTTTTTCAGTTGGGAGTAGGATTTAGCACCGAGTGGGAAGTGTGGGTATAGAACATCCTACTTTCCCATAAACTACGTCCTACTGTAGGTTTAGGGGGCTCGCCAGAGAGTGTTACCCCTTACCTAATATGGGCCCAGTTTAGTGATCACTCCAATTCAATTCAGGTTCAATTTCGATGGAAAGAATAAGACAGCGTTCCTCAACGTGGGTCAGACGTTGGACTCTATGATAGATAACATGGTTTTTGTTGGTTACATGATACCCCCCCCCCCCCCACACACACACACAGTTTTAGTCAGTATTTAGTTTATCTCAGTTCAGGTTTACTTGACCAAGTAATCAGATTTCAATAATTATTCAGTCAGTTTTACAGATTATTCAGGTTATTCAGATCATGTCAGTACATGTGATACTTGGTCTTGCATTCTCAGTTTTACAAGTTCATGTTTTTATGCTCAGTATACATACATTATCCTCAGTTCAGTTTTATAGCATGTTCAGCTCTACATGAGATTTACATACTGTATTCATGTTTTACCGCTTCCCAGTTTCAGTTTTACTTACCCTACAAAAGTAAAGATTTAAGAATGTAAGTGTAGTGATCCACCAACTTATCAAATTATGTTTGTTACTCGTGTTTTAAGATACTTCAGATTCTCTTGGTGAGTCCACTTGCACTTAGCATGCATGTTTTAAGATTTTGTACGAAATTAATTTTACTTATTGCATTCACACCCACTTACTCAGTACATTCCAGAAGTATTAAACCACATATATGTATATGTGCTATATTATCTCATAATGTAGGTACCAGTTGTAGCCTGTGCATCATAATTAGGCAGTTTGCAACTTCCAGCCAGCAGGTGATAAGTTCTCTTTTTTTAGGACTCCAATCAGTAGTAGTTCATGTACTTTATTTTAATTATTCGTATGTATTGATTAATGGTAGTTGGAGGCATGTCCCATATATATATAGTCAGTATAGTAGAGGCTTCATAGATGGTCAGTCATAGTCATTCATGTAATTCAAGTTTCTTTCTTCAGTTTTATCATGATGTAAACTTTATCAGTATTATACTTATTCAGATTTCCTTATGATCATGTTTCTGCTCAACAACTTTAGTTCTACACAAATTAAATCAGTTGCTCAAGCAGTATGCCAGTTCATGGATTAGCTTGGGATCACTTGTGGTTCCAAGTATCGTGTTACAACTAGAGGGTAGTCTCGGGTCGTGACACCCGGAAGGCCTAAATTAATGATTCTTCAATTTAAATCCCAATTCAAAACTTTTTTCTCTTGGGTTTTCTCCTATGATTTCCTTCAATAAAGGAAAATATATTTTTGGAAAAAAAAATTAGTTTTACACTTCTCTTTCAAAAACCCATTTTGGGGGTCCGTTTTGACCCCGACCCAAAAATGAGCAATATGGGTATGGTTGACTTTCTTATGATGGGTAGATTTTATATTTGTATGTTTTAGTTGATTTGGGGTATTTTCTTAAGGTGTAAGCTTGAGTTGAAGGCTTATTTGTATCGATTTTCGACATTTGAGGTAGGTTATGGCCTAAATTCCATCAAATTGGATGGGTAACAAATATTAGAACAAAAATCATGTTGTGGGCATGGGAACCAATTATGAAATGATGTTGTTACTGTGTTGTAACTACGTGGGGGACTGTATTATTGTTATTTAGTGGTTTTGAGACATTATCTGTTATGTGTGACCGTGTGGGGTCTTATGTGATGATATTGGCCTAATAAATGAATAATTGGTTGTTACCCATGGTGGAAAATTGTTTAATTTGATAATTGTGTGGTATCAAATATGGTATATCTCACTCAATTAGTATGTCGATTATGTTGGACCATGAATGACTTGTTTATTGAGTGGATTTGGCTCGCACACTTGGTATATTAATTTGAATTGGAAATTCACATTTGACTGGTTGTGATCATTGCATCCGTATATCATATTCATTCATGAAACATTGGTACCACTGTGGAAATACTAGAAATACTGGAAACACTAGAAAAACTAGTTTGTGACATCATTTATAGACCTTATTTGAGATATGTGATTAAGAGGAGTCGTGGATATTGGTATTGGTTATTGTATTGTATATGGGTTTACCAATCCCCCATGGGTCTTACCTGAGAGCATAGATGAGTAGGTGTATACGGAGGATGTGGGATAACCTCGTACATCATATTACATCATCATCATATTCACTGCATTTCATATGCATATTGTGCTCTTTCTATTTAGTATTATTATCTTTGATGTAATATCAGTCTATGTGTACGTTTTTCCATATCTGTAGGTGTTATATATGTATACTTATTGATAGCGCCCAAGCTCACACACAAGTGTACGTGGTCTTATCAAGTAGCAAAGTGGCCTTCAAGAAGCCAAGTATCGATCCCACAGAGACTTGATTCAACAACAATTCTATTTTAGTTCACGATTTAGATTCAGTTGATGCAAGCGTAACCAAAAAGAGAGTTTGGAAGTTATAAATTGTAGAAAAGTAAAAAATGCGTAAATAAAGATCTTGAAACAATCAATAAGAGAAAACCCAGGGTTAAAGCACTTTCGACAGTCATACTATGTTATTGAATTTCATTCGTCAACTTTCTTATCTTGGTTGTAGATTCGTAGGGTTAATTGTGTGATCATGTCTCTCGATCTCTAATCCTTTACCTAAGTTGAACCTTACAACTACATCATTGAGAGGAGATGTAATAGTCTACTTAAGTTCTTTAAGCTATCATCCTACGTGTGAATCAAGTAAGGTATCTAAGTGCATCCTTGTCCTAGACACTAATTCGTATTCCTTATTTCATAAAGAAATACAAAACATGCTTTGATCATCTACATGTTCTATCCCCTATTCCCTCTCCCGAGATCAAAAGGTAGACAATTGATGTATTCTAAGGGTCGTGAATCCTAAAAATAGTTAAATCAAAGATGAACACACAATCAATAATGATAAGCAAAATTAACGAACGTAATTCAAAACAATAGCACTCATGTTTTTGGCTTTAACCCCGGAAAAGGACGTTTAGCCACGCATAGTCATAATCGTAATCACAAATGGGTAATTAACAACTAAAAGCATGAATAGACTAAATTAAGATAATAAAAAACTAATTATGAAGTTTTATCAGCCCTTTGCTCTCCAAAATATGTCCAAATATATGAAAAAATGTGATATAACATGTATTTATAGTATAAGAGTACGCCAAGTTCGTGTTGGAGTTGGAAACTTTTAGTTATTAAGCCCAGGAGTGGATGGGACGTCACCCAGGATATAGCCCCGCTCTAGGAAATGCTAAGCCCTGGTTTGAGTGCCGCTCCAGGAAATACTACGCCCTGGCTATAGCCCCGCTCCAGGTGGGACGGCGCCTCCAAATCGTCTTGAGCCTCTGGAAGTTGCTCTCCGAATTTTGGTTAAGTGTTGAGTCTTCCCTCTTAGTCCCTTGTCTTGTGGTGTATTTCCCATGGATTTCAAGGATTTTTAACATCAAAATATCATCATATTCATCTCCCAAAGAATCCTACATAATAACACCATACGAATTAGCAATTTAAACAACACTACATCCATAACGACGAATCGAAACAAAAGCTAAGCTAGACTAGTTCACATTGATCTTTCACTTATTGTTCCATCTGTACACTCACTCAAATTGAAATTTTATCACTACCAACAAGTTATTCCACTCATAATTTCACATTAAAACCATTTGGAACACATTAAACCCAATAAAATCCAACGAGACCAACTAGACAAGCACCTAGCTCAAGCTAGTAACACTAGTTTTCCGGGTTGAACTCTAACTGAATATTTGAAGTACAAACTAGTTTGGAATTCATTTTGAATATCATAAACACATACTTTAACACTTGGATACACATTTATCTCATTATCAACCCATATAGCATACGAATCATCCTCAAAACAAGGCTACAAAGGCAAGAATTCTCTATCTTTCCCTAAATTCCGACTAGCGCGGTTCTTTTTCTCGACCAATTTGAATTCCATTTCATTTTGGATTTTTTGTTAAGTAGAGTAGTAAGTAGCTAGGCGGATTTCAGTGCATGCTGCATTGAGAATCTCCAAAGAAACTAGAAGCGCCTATGATAGCGTATGATTATTCCCATTTGTGACCGACGGTTGCTTGCAAGAGGTGGCGATCGGAAGTGTTCCAAAGCGCCATAACGACGTACGTTAGACAATAGAATGCATAAATACACCCAACATCACCACCCCACACTTAAAGCCTTGTTCGTCCTCGAACAACTCTTAACTAGAAACATCATGAGCTGGAGATTCTACACTTTTACTAAATGTAAGACACTCAAGCTAGCACTACAATGACTACACGAAATGCAAGTTTCTATGCTAGGCATGTTACAAACACAATTGAAAGCTTATGAACACTTTTACAAACATCCTAGCCTCAAGAATTAACTCACCTAGTTGGCAAACTCATGATTATCATTCAATCAAGGACGTCATACAAATCACCTACATTCATCAAACATGTGCCCCTCATAAAAAGAGAGTTAGCCCTAATCAATCACAATTACGCAATTCATAACATGGATACAAGAATCAAATTATACTCACTCTCACAAGGAATTCACAAGTTACACACAATGAACCATAGGCTTTCCCTTAGTGTAGTGCTCCACTAATATTAGAATGATGAACTTAGGATCAAATAGGTCTTTTCCGAATTGTAATGTAGGCTAAGGGACAGGTAGGAACTATTTAGGAATAGTGTCAAACCTCTCTAAGCTCTTTAATACACTATATTATTTATTTAAAACCAATCTCAAACAGCCAAATTACACTTTTCCATCCACCCATCTATTTTATGCATTTTCACAAACACATGGTGGTCGTATTGTTTTTTCCTTCAAGATTCTATTTTTCTCATTTTATACAACCATGAGAATTTTTTAACACCATTTATATCACTCCCAACCACCACCCATCAAATAGAAACACCAATAACTACTACCTTGGGCCATCAATTTCACATTTTTCTTCTTTAATTTCTCAAACTTCTTACTAAATAAATTCTTCATTAAAGCACTTAGGAGATTTTTGGATCAAATTATGGTCTATCAAAGAAGGGATTAGGCTACTTATACAGCTACCAAAGAAAATGCTAAAGGCTTAATGGGGTTTAACTAGGATAATGAACAAAGGGTAGGACAAATAGAAGGTATAAAACAAGGCTATCAAAGAAATGCCTAAATCATCTCCTAAACCCACACTATTTATTTCACTTTACACACACACCAAGCAATTCTAGACATCACATGAAATAAGGAATACACAAATTCCTCACACGCACATGGAACATGCTCAACTCAATAGGATCATCATAGACTCCCAACTAAATAATAGCACAAATTCAAATTTAAGCCAAAAAGTACAAGAGTCACAAAAATGAGCCTAAGAGTTTCAAAATTAGCAATTCACTTATTCCACATGCTTTTACAAACAAATCCATTTGCCTCATATAATCAAAAATAGCACCAACAAGAATATCTTACATAAAAAAAATTAAATTGAGCCAATAATTGGGAAATTTCCCCCAAAGTGAGTTTAAAAGTAAGCGATAGAAATACTCCCTGAGGCCTCTAGGCCTAGCTAGTAGCATTTCTACACATAAATGAGATCTGTGGGACCCCACACTCAGTTTTGCCATACTTCTTAGCTCAGGTTTCTGGTACTCAGACTTTCCATAAACATGTGACTTAACCAACACAAAAACTACGAAAAATAAAAACTAAAAACTAAAAATAAAACATACCTACTTAACTTGGGTTGTCTCCCAAGTAGCTCCTGATTTAGTATCGCGGCACGACCCAGCTACAACTTAGTCATTCTTTTTCCTTCTCTTTCTCATGCTTAGTCTCTATCTTCATATTATTTTTACCCCTCTTGGGTGTAAATTTTCAAGAGCAGCAGATTTTTCAACTCTAGCCTTTTCAGGATCATAAATTAGCATCAAATCAGGCTTAGGCGGTAGAAGCTTAAGCTGCTCAATCAGGTAGTCCAAAGAGGTCTTTGGTGGACTAGCCACCCCACACTTGTCCCCGTCAATAATATTGATCATACACATATCTTTATATTGGGAAGATAGTGTAGGTGCTTTGTATATATCAAATACCACCTCTTCATCATCTACCCTCATTTTGAGTGTGTCTTCTCTAACATCAATCAATGCTCCTCCAGTTGCTAAGAATTAATGCCCCAAAATTATTGGTACCTATTCATCTACCTCAAAATCAAGAACAATAAAGTCAGCAGGAATAATAAATTTACCAACCTTTATGAGGACATCCTTAATATTTCCTTCCAGATATGCCAGGGATCCGTTTGCTAGCTGCAAAACCACCTTGGTCAATTTAGGCTTTCCCAAGCCTAATGTATCAAATAAATATAGGGGCATCTAATTTATGCTAGCCCCTAAATCACTCAATGCATGGACCACTTTACTCCTAATTTAGATAGGCAAAGTAAACTTCCTTGGATCTCTCAAATTCTTGAGGATTTTCTGTGTCATTACTGTGCTACACACTTCGGTGAGTGTTATCGCCCCCATATCCTGCAATTTCACCTTATTATCAACCATATCCCTCAAGTAATTTGCGTACTTAGGCATACCCTGTAAAATATCTAACAAAGGTAAGTTAATGTGAAGTTCTCTAAATATATCAAAGAACTTATTAAACATTGCATCCTTCTTCACTTTAATTTGCCTCTGAGGGAAAGGTACTGGCGGTGTCTTTTTCACTTCTTCTTCAGCAACTTTTTCTTCCAAGTACTCAAACTTTCTTGATTTTTCAGCAGGTTTTTTAGAAACTTGTTCAGTCACAACATCAGCATCTACCTCCTTAGTTGCCTTTGAAGGTTTTCTTTGAAGCTCGTTATCACTTCTTAAGGTGATTGCCATAACTTGTTTTGGATTTTTTGTATCTTCTGGCAGAATACCTTGAGGCCTAGTTTTCAATGCTTTTTGTAACTGCCTAATATGCAACTCTAAACTTCTCTAAGAATCTTGCAAATTTTTTATGTCCATAGTCAATTGTGCTTGATTGCTAAAAGATGCTTCAATATTTCTTCCATTTTACTAGTTGATTGATTCCCTTGTGCCTGCGGTTGCTGAATTTGTTGTTGTTGAGCTTTCCGCAGCTGAGTCTGTCACTTCATATTGTAGGCATTACCGTAATTTGGCCTTTAAGCATTGCCTACATACACACTGATTCTGTATTTGAAGCATACATGGCCGCAGAATGGCCACTATTTTCACAGATCTTACACCAACCACTAACTTATTGAACTACATTGACTGCTATTATAGGTTGTGGAGCTCTTAATTTTAGGCTATTGAACTGAGTGTTTATCATATTTTGCAATGCTGCAACCTGAGCTGATAAGGCTGTGAATTGGGCCACCTCCAGTACCCCTATAATTCTTTTCGTGGCACCTCTAACATCTGAATGGCACTCTGGGTTTCCTTGTGCTATGCAGTTCAACAATGTGTACAGCTCATTATAAGTTAACTCCAGTACATGACCACTTGCGGCTAAATGTATCAAAATCTTTGTATTGTGATCAAATGCATCTACAAAAGTATGAGCAAGTACCTCATTGGACTGTTGATGGTGTGGACAGTCGCAAAAAATCACCTTGAACCACTCCCAAGCATGATAGATATTCTCATCTAGCTTCTGTTTGAAGCATACTATCTCACTACAAAGTCTCGCAGTCTTACCAGACGGGAAAAATTTAATAAGAAATTTTCTAGCCAAATCATCCCATAAAGTGATTGAATCTGCCAGTTCCACAGCCAACCATTTTTTTTTCTTCCCCCAATAGAGAAAAAGGGAAAAGTGTCATTCTCACATAATCTATATTTATGCCCGGCAAGATGAACGTATCACTGATTTACAGAAAATTATACAAGTGAATATGTGGATCTTCGTGTAAGAGCCCTGTGAACTGTCCACTACTGATCAGAAGTTGTACCATATTCTGTTTGAGCTCGAAATTGCCTTCTGCTTTCGGCTTCTACAATAGGGAGTTCAAATTGGTTGGAGGTGGGATTGCCACTTCTCTCACTATCCTGCGGGCTGCTTTTTCCGCAGCCATTGGAGCAGGAACTACTTGGTCTTCTTCTATTTATAGAAATTGAGGGAGACAAATTGCATCTCTCCTTCGTTGATGGAAGTATTGTTTAGGTTTGGGTCTTGGTTCAACCAAATCCCTATCCCTTGCCAGCTTCCTAACCTTAAAACATATTTCCTACAATCACAAAACCAAAACCAAGCATAAAAACACCAAATAAATCTAAAAGTAAAACTAAAATAAACAATTGCCAAATAACAAGTCCCCGACAATGGCGCCAAAAACTTGACAGCGCCCAAGCACATACATAACTGTACGTGGTCTTATCATGTAATAAAGTGGCCTTCAAGAAGCAGAGTATCGATCCCATAGAGACTTAATTCAACAACAATTCTATTTAAGTTCACGATTTAAATTCAGTTGATGCAAGAGTAACCAAAAAGAGAGTTTGGAAGTTCTAAATTGTAGAAAAGTAAACAATGCGTAAATAAAGATCTTGAAACAATCAATAAGAGAAAATCCAGGGTTAAAGCACTATCGACAATCATACTATGTTATTGAATTTCATTTGTCAACATGCTTATCTTAGTTGTATATTCGTAGGGTTAATTGTGTGATCATGGTCTCCCGAACTCTAATCTTTTACCTAAGTTAAACCTTACAACTACATCATTGAGCAGGGATGTAATAGTCTACTTAAGTTATTTAAGTTATCATCCAACATGTGAATCAAGTAAGATATCTAAGTACATCCCTGTCCTAGACGCAAATTCGAATTCCTTATTTCATAAAGAAATATAAAACATACTTTGTTCATCTTCATGTTCTATCCCTTATTTTCTCTCCCGAGATCAAAAGGTTGATAATTAATGTATTCAAAGGGTCTCGAATCCTCAAAATAGTTAAATCAAAGATGAACACATAAACAATAATGATAAGCAAAATTAACGACCTTAATTCAAAATAATAGTACTCATGTCTTTGACTTTAACCCCGCATAGTCATAATCGTAATCACAAATTAGAAATTAATGATTAAAAGCATAAATGAACAAAATTAAAATAATAAAATCCTAATTATGACGTTGTAGCAGCCCTTTGGTCTCCAAAATATGTCCAAAGACATGAAAAAATGTGATATAACATGTATTTATAGTATAGGAGTAAGCCAAGTCCGTGTTGGAGTTTGAAACTTTCAATTATTGAGCCTGAGAGTGGATGGGGCGTCGCCCTTGCTATAGCCCCGCTCCAGGAAAGGCTGAGCCCTAGGTTGAGCATTACTCCAGGAAAGGCTATTCCCTGGATATAGACCCACTCTAGGTGGGGCGGCACCTCCAAATCTCCTTGAGCCTCTAGAAGTTCTTTTTGAATTTTGGTTAAGTGTTGAGTCTTCCCTCTTAGTCCCTTGTCTTTTGGTGTCTTTCCCATGGATTTCCAGTCTTTTTAACATCAAAATATCATCATATTAAGCTTCCAAAGCATCCTACATAATCACACCACACGAATTGTCAATTTAAACAACACTACATCCATAACGACGAATCAAAACAAGAGCTAAGCTATGCTAGTTCGCATTGATCTTTCACTTATTGTTCCAGTTGTACACTCACTCAAATTGAACTTTCCTCACTACAAATAAGTTATTCCATTCATAATTTCACATTAAAACTATTTTGAACACATTAAATATAATAGAATCCAACGAGACCAACTAGACAAACACCTAGCTCAAGCTAGTAACGCTAGTTTTTGGGTTGAACTCTAAATGAATCTTTGAAGTACAAACTTGTTTGAAATTCATTTTGAACATCATAAAAACAAGTTTTAACACTTGGATAGACATTTATCTCATTATCAACCCATATAGCATACGAATCATCCTCAAATAAGGCCAAAAAAACTAGAATAGTGACACTAGAATGCATAAATACACCCAACATCACTTGTGTTTCCCTTGTCATATTTATGTATGGTATATGTTAATATGGTAGAACTGTTAGTGGAGGTAGTGTGGGATACCATCTAGGACATTTTTCTTATTATAGGTGATGTTTCCCTAGTGTGCATTTTGTATGCTTTATTTTCTACTTTGGGCAGTCGGCTTATGATACTTATTGAGTAAAAGTGGATCGTTCTTACCCTTACTGCGCTCTTTTTATGCAGATCCAGGTACAAGTGCGTTGCAGATTGTCGATTCATGCGGTACTTAGAGTCCATTTGAGGTAGTGATTGATCTATGCATCCGGAGTTGATCACTACCTTTTTCATCTAGACTATGTCTTATTGTATTCTGAGATTGAGTTTGTTCCCTTTTGCATATCCTATGTATATTTTGACTTCGAGTTGTATTAGTTAGTTCTTACACTGTGACACCAGGTTTTTGGATATTGTATAGTATCTTTGGTTGTGTATCTCTTATTTTTGATATATATATGTGGTTTGACTTTGATCTAAGAGTATTACCTTGGGTTTTGGTATTATCTTTTATTTAAACTCAGTTTAGGTAATAGGCTTACTCTCAAGGCTTATCGGGATAAGTGTCATCATGACCCTTGGTTTTGGGGTCGTGACAAATTGGTAACAGAGCATCCAGGTTCATTGGTCTCAACAGTGTAAGAATGGGATATCTAATAAAGTCTTACGGATCAGACGTAGATATCTGTATCTATCTTTGAGTGTTTATAAGATATCTTTAGGAAACTTTCCTTTTATTTTTTTCTCATCATGCGGATCTTTCATTCCATGTGTTATAAATTGAGTTTTACTCTTTTTGCACAGATAGTGATGACTAGATCTCATAAGGTTAGAGATGCGGAGCCTTTATTTGAAGAGAGAGCCTAATCTAAAGGGCAAGTTGCGAGTTGTGGATGGGCTCGAGGTAGTGGACGGGCATAAGGATCTACCCCATCTAGAGTTACCACTAGGGGACTCTTTTTTTAGCCTCAGGTTGAGCATGTTGGAGTTATTGGGCCTTCCCCGGTTCCACTAAGTTTTTTCACTCCAGTCTTGGAGGGGTTACTGATTCGCTTGTTGACCCAAATAGAGGGTGCTCCTTTGAGTACCCCTAGTGTTTCTCAACCCCGATTATTGTACCTCTATCTGTGACAGAGTGCTTATAGTGTTCCTCTAGTATCGAGTGTATATTATCCAATGGCACCGACGTTAATGTATGGTACTCTATAGACTCTAAGCATTATTCCTCTTTTAGTGCCTGCATCTGAGTATGGTATTTTGAGATCAAGAGTTCAGCATTCATCTATGTTCTCTCCTCGGGTGGAATATCAGCTAGCTAAATTCACTATGTCTCTTATTATTGTGAGTACAATTAGGTCTTCTAAATATCAAAAGAAGTTTGAGAGATTCACTCATTTAGGTCCTCCTAGGTGTAGTGGTGTTGTAGTCAAGAATGCCTATGAGTTCTTGATTGACTGTCATGAGAAGGATCATAACCTTTGTTTTCTTGAGTTGCATGGGGTTTCTTATAGTACTTATTAATTTAGAGATGTTGTTAGAGATTAAGGTAGGTCACTTATTGGTTGTTGGCCTCTTAATTCTCCTAAGGTGACTTGGGATCAGTTTGCTGAGGACTTTTTGGAAAGGTTTGTGCCTTACATTCTGATGGATCGGATGAGAGATGAGTTTCATCACCTGGAGTAGGGCTCCATGACTATTATGGAGTATGAGGTGTATTTCCATGCCTTGTTTTTATATTCTTATGCCAGTATTGCCACTGAGTTTGAGAAGATTTAAAAGTTCGCAGAAGGGGTGAATGTCTTTATTTAACTAGCTACGACTTAAATTGTAGTGTGTAGAGCATTATTTTGGAGCATAGTGGATCATGCTAGGATGACTGAGTCTATTCTTTGAGGATTTCAGGGACACGCCAAGAAGATATTTCGTCAGGGTGAGTTTAAAGGTTGCACTTCTTGAGGTAGATATTCTAGGGGGTTTTATGGTATTATATTAGACCCATAGAGGCATTTTTGTAGAGTATAGGTAGTGGGTCTTCTAGTTCAGCAGCTTTGGGTTGTCGTTCTAGCTCAGGCATACCTTTTTATATTGATTTGGCTTGCAAAGTTTGCTTTATGTGTGATGAGGTTGGCCTTGTGGCCAAGGAATATCTATATCGTGTTTTCTAAGATACTCTTATTTCAGCTGTGAGGGGTAGAGTTTCTACTAGGGGTGTATGGATCAGAGGTAAAGGTGTCTGTAGTGGTGGTCGTAGGATGACCCAGTCCAGTAGTGTTCATAGATAGTGCCATGCTATACTCACCAGACCAGAGGCGGAGGTGTTCGATATCGTCATCACGAATATCGTCCCTATTTGTTTTAGATCTACATCTATGTTAGTTGATCCGGGATCAACTTTCTCCTATGTGTCTGCATATTTTTCTTTGCGTTTATATTCTTCTTGTGAGCCTCTTGATGTGTTTATTCATGTATCTACCCCTATAGGACACTCTTTAATGGTGGATCAGGTGTACCGATACTGTGTTGTGACCTTTGCTAGGCGTAAGACTTGGATAGATCTAGTTGTCCTTGATATGGTAGATTTTGATGGCATCTTAGGTATGGATTGGTTAGCTTTTTATCATGTTGTCCTAGATTATTATGCTAAAACCATGACTTTAGCTTCGCTAGGTGTGCTAAGGATAGCTTGGAAGGGTATGCTTCATTCGAATCCCAAGAACTTCATATCTTTTGTTCAAGCTCGTTGTTTGGTAGACAGGAGATTTTTATCTTATTTGGCTCATATTTGTGATACTAGTGTTATTTCCCCTCCTTCTTTGGATTTTGTTTGCATTGTCTGTGAGTTCATGGATGTTTTCCCTATAAATTTGCCTAGTATGCCTCTGGATCATTATATTGACTTTACTATTGATTTTGAGCAGGGCACCAAGCACATTTCTATTCCTCCTTATACGATATCCCCAATCGAGTTGAAGGAATTAAAGGATCAATTATAAGAGTTGTTGGATAAGGGATTTATCCGACCTAGTGTATCACCTTGGGGTGCGCATATCTTATTTGTAAAGAAAAGAGATGGGTATATGCATATGTGTATTGATTATTGCCAATTGAACAAGGTGACAGCAAAGAATAAGTAACCTTTTCCTCATATTGATGATTTATTCGATCAGCTTTAGGGTGCATTGGTGTTTTTGAAGATTAATCTTAGATTCGGGTATCACCAGTTAAAAATTAGAGCTTTGGATATTTCAAAGATCGATTTTCAAATTTAGGACGATCATTATGAGTTCTAGTCGTGTCCTTGGGGTTGACCAATACCCTAGCTGCATTCATAAAGTTGATAAACCAGGTATTTTGACTGTATTTCAACTCTTTTATTATTGTATTCATAGATGATATCTTGGTTTACTCCAAGAGTAAGGTGGATCATGAGTGGCATCTACGAATTGTGCTTCAGAGACTGAGAGATAAGAAGTTGTACGCTAGTTCTCCAAGTGTCAGTTTTGAATGGATTCTATTTCTTTTTTAAGTCATGTGGTGACCAAAGATTGTATTATGGTCGATCCGGCCAAGATTGTTGTTATTTGTGTTTGGGCTAGGCCTACTTCTCCTATCGAGATTTGGAGATTTATTAGTTTAGCATGTTACTATTGATGTTTTGTTGAGGGTTTTTCATTTATTGTAGCTCCATTGACCAAGTTGACTCAGGAGAAGATTTTCTTTAATAGTCTGATAATTGTGAGGAGAGCTTTCAAAAGCTCAAGGATTTGTTGACATTAGCTCTTATCTTGACTTTTCCCAGGGAAGGCGTAGGTTTTACCATCTTTTGTGATGCTTCAGGGATTGGATTACGTTTTGTTGATACAAGAGGGTATGATAATTTCTTATGTTTCTCATTAGTTGAAGCCCTATGAGAGGAATTACCCAACCCATGATTTGGAGTTGTGCGCGGTTGTATTTGTTTTAAAGTTGTGGAGGCACTACTTGTATAGAGTCCATTGTGAGATTTTCTCAAAGCATCGTAGCCTTTAGTATTTTTCACCCAAAGAGATCTTAATATGAGGCAACGTTATTGGGTTGAGTTTCTTAAGGAGTATGATCTTACTGTTCTCTATCATCCGGGGCAAGGCTAATGTAGTTGTGGATGTCTTGAGTCAGAAGTTGACTAGCATGGGTAGCTTGGTACATCTTTTGAC
Organism: Capsicum pubescens; assembly: GCA_030864215.1. Taxonomy (NCBI): domain Eukaryota; kingdom Viridiplantae; phylum Streptophyta; class Magnoliopsida; order Solanales; family Solanaceae; genus Capsicum; species Capsicum pubescens. The sequence goes on from CM061541.1 coordinate 186,238,151, forward strand.
CCAGAAGAGGCCTTTGGCTTTGGAGGTTTAGTATTTGGCTAACTAAATGGTTAGGCTTGATATTTCGATATCTGCGTGTGTTTTGGCATTCATTGAGGCTAGGTCTTTCTTAATGGAGATGATTTAGGCTCATTAGTTTAATGATGATGGGTTGAGAATGATTCGAGAAAAGGTATTGAGAGGTGAGGCTAAGGAAGACTCACTTAATCTGGATGGTATCTTACGGACTGGTGGCCGAGTCTGTGTTCCTAAAGTGGTTGATTGGATTAGATTGATTTTGGGAAGGCTCATTGTTCCAGGTATTCTATCTATTTGAGAGTGACTAAGATGTATCGTGACTTGAGGCAATATTACTGGTGGGGTGGTTTGAGGAAGAATGTGGCAGATTTTGTAGCTTGTTGCATATGTTGCCAACAGGTGAAGGACGAGCATTTGAAACCTAGTGGTTTACTTTAGAGGTTTTCCATTCCCGAGTGGAAATGGGAGCATATCACTATAGACTTTGTGATTTGTTTGCCTCGTACTTCTTATGGTTTTGATTGTGTTTGGGTCATCATGAATCAATTGACCAAATATGCTCATTTTATTCTAGTTTAGGTTTTGTTAGAGCTGCGAGGCTGGCCCATATCTATATGTGTGAGACTGTGTATCTTTATGGTATGCTAATGTTTATCATCTCGGATCGAGGTTCAGTATTCATATCTAAATTTTGGGAGGCTTTTCAGGAGGAGTTGGGTACCTGAGTTGATCTTAGTACAATATTTAACCCTATACTAGTGGTCAGTAAGAGCGGACTATTCAAGTTTTAAAATATATGCTCCATGCTTGTGTGATGGACTTTGGAGGCCAGTGGGAGCAGCATCTAGCTTTGGTGGAGTTTGTGTATAATAGGAGCTAAAAATCCAGTATTGAGATGGCTACTTTTGAGGCTTTGTATGGTAGGAGTTGTCTCTCTCCAATTGGTTGGTTTGGGGTTTCTAAGAACAGACCTCGAGGTACAGACTTACTTCATGAGTCCTTGGATAACGTTTGGGTTATTCAGGACACACTTTGAGTGGCTAAGAGTAGGCAGAAGTGTTATGTAGATCATAGACTTTATGCCCTGAGATTCAGTGTTGGTGATCATGTCTTTCTTCGTGTTTCACCCATGAAGGGCGTGATGAGGTTTAAAAAGAGGGACAAGCTTAGCCTCAGTTATATTAGACCTTTTGAGATCCTTCAGACTATTAGGGAAGTGGCTTATGAGTTAGTATTGCCCCTAGATTTATTAGTCGTTCATCTAGTTTTTCATGTTTCTATGCTTCGGCATTACATTCCAGGCGAGTCTCATATCATTCTTTGGGATTCAATTAAGTTAGATAAGTAGTTGTCTTTCATTGAGGAGATTGTCTTTATTTTAGCCATGGATATTAGACTTTGCATTCTAGAGATATTCAAGTGATTAAGGTCCAGTGGAGACATCGACTTGTAGATAAGTCTACTATGGTGGTTGAGTCTTATATGTGTGGTAGTTATCCCTAGCTTTTCATTGATTTAGGTATTTTAATTGCCTTTAGTTTGAGGACAAATTAGGTACTTAGTGGTAGATGATGTAATATTTTGATTTTTGGTGATTTATGTGAAACAGTTATTTTTATGTGATTTGACCACTTACCCCTCCCCTTGGTTGCATTATGCCATTTTTGGGGTGTAAGGATGATTGGCATGATTTTGAATGCTTTACTATGTGATTTATGCGAGATTTTGGTCTTTGATGGTCTTAAGGGCTTATTAGTTGACTTCAGCCTACATTTTTTTATTTGTGTGTCGGACCCCGAAATGGACTGTGCCAGCATATCCAAAATATTGATTTTAGGTTGGTAACATGGTTGGTATGGTTTTTTGGCTTTTATATCTTATTTCAACCCTCAATTCAAAAAGTTGCAAAATTTGGTCTTGGGGGTCAATTTTGTGAAAACAATGTTTTTTCAAAAATCTGATACCGTCATTGAGTCCCAAGTATCAAATTTAGTGGGGTACCATAGTTTGTTTGCGTACTCGGAATTTTGGATAAATCCTAAGAGGTCTGCGAGACCCCAAATTCTCCAAGTCTCCAGCTAGTGCACCACTCAGCTAGTGCACTCGCTTAAGTGATGCTTTGGCCGCTTAAGCAACTTGGCTTGATAGACAAAGTATCGCCTAAGCGACACATGGCTCGCTTAAGCGATAGTTGCGTATGTGATGGCCTGGTTGCTTAAGCGACATTAGCGTGCCAAACGTCTGTCGCTCAAGCGACAGCCCAGTCGTTTACGCGATGAGGCAGGTTTTGCTTAAGGGATTCCTGGTCACTTATGAAATAGCCGGCTAAGTGACCCGATTATCGTTTAGGCGATGCCTGGGTGGATTACACCCCCATTTTTTAGATTCTTTCACATTTTTTTAAACTCGGAGCTTGGGGATTAAGTCTTTGGGCATTTTCTTCAATTTAGCCGATGCATGGGTGGATTACACCCCCATTTTTGAGATTCTTTCACATTTTTTTAAACTCGGAGCTTGGGGTTTGAGTTTTTGGGCATTTTCTTCCACTTTTAAGCTTGCGTAAGCTTCAAATCCCTATTTAATCATTTTCCTTCAATTTTTATCATTAAAACCTTGCTAAAACATGAATTCAAAGATGGCAATTGGGAATTTTGGCTCGGAAGGCCTAAATTTATGGTTCTTCAATTTAAACCCCAGTTCCAAACCATTTTTAGTTGGGTTTTCTCCCCTGAGTTCCTTTAATCATGACAAATATATTTTGGGATAAAAATTCTGATTTTATCCTTCTTTTTTGTGAACCCGTTTCAGGTGTCCTTTTTGACCCCAACACAAAAATAGGCAATATAAGTATCATTGACTTTCTTTTGACACGAAGATTCTATATTTTTATGTTTTAGTTGATTATGGGTCCGTTCATGAGGCATATGCTCGGGTTAAAGGCTTGTTTGTACTGATTTTTAGTATTTGAGGTAGATTATCGCTTAACTTCCTTCAGACTAAGATGGGTAGCAAATATTGGTACAAAATCATATTGTGGGTATAGGAACCAATCATTAAAATGATGTTGTTATCGTGTTGTGCCTGTGGGGGCCTGTAATATTGTTATTTGATGGTTTTGAGACATTATTTGTTATGTGTGACCGCATGGGGTCTTATATGATGATATTGGCCTAATACTTGATAATTGGTTGTTATCCTTGGAAGAAAATTGTCTAAATTAATAATTTTGTGGTATCAAATATGGTAAATCTTACTCTGTTGGTATGTGGCTTATGTTGGGCCATGAATGACTAGTTTATTAAGTGGATTCTGGCTCACACACTTGGTATATTGATTGGAATTGGAAAATCCCATTTGGTTGGTTGTGAGCATTTCTTCCCTATATCATATTCATTCATGAAACATTGGTACCACTATGAAAATACTGAAAATACTGGAAACACTAAACCACTGGAATGTGACATCATTTATAGACCTTCTCCGAGGGATATGTTAGAGAGGAGTCATGGATATTGCAATTGGTTTTTGGATTGTATATAGGTTGACGAACCCCCCATGGGTTCTACTTGGGAACATATTATGGTAGGTGTATATGTAGGTTGTCCGATAACCTCATGCATCATATTACATTATCATTGTCATCGTCATCATCATATTCATTGCATTTCATATGTATATTGTGGTCATTCTGTGTAGTATTATTGTCTTTGATATAATATTTGTGTATGTGTACGTCTTTCTATATCTGTAGGTGTTATATTCGTATACTTGTATCTTCTTTCTCGTATTTGTGTGTGGTATATGTGAATATGGTAGAATTGTTGGTGGAGACAGTGTAGGCTACCGTTAGGGAAATTTTTTGAGTGCAGGTGTCGTGCCCCTAGTATGTATTTTATATGCTTTATTTCTACTTTTCTTAGACGGCCTATGATACCTACTGAGTACAAGTGAACCATATCCACCCTTACTGTGCTTTTTTGGAACAGATATAGGTATAAATGTGCCACAAGACAACTGATTCAGGTGATACTTCGAGTCTATTCGAGGTAGAGGTTGATCTATGAATCGAGAGTTGACCACTACCTTTTCTTATCTAGACTATGTCATATTTAATTTAGAGACAAAGTTTGTTCCCTTTTGGATATCCTATGTATATTTTGACTCTGAGTGGTATTAGTTGGTTCTTACACTGTGACACCCGGTTTTAGGATATTGTATGGTATCTTTGGCTGTGTATCTACCTTTTTTTCTATATATGTGTGGTTTAACTATGCTCTAAGAGTCTTGCCTTGGGTTTTGGTATTATCTTTCATTTCATGTCAGTTTGGGGGATAGGCTTACTTATTAAGACTTGTCCGACAAGTGCCATCGTGACCCTTGGTTTTTGGGTCGTGACATTATTGGACCTAGCTACAAAGTTAGGCAGTTGATAGTTGATCTCAACAACAAAAGGTTTTTGAAGAAGCACAAAGAGTCATTGTGCTTAGTTCGGTTTGTTCATTTTATTTTATGGGCCAGAGACACCAACAAAGTTAAAAAAAATCTTAATTATTGGGGCTTGTTCAAGATTTGGAGGCATTTAATAATTATCCATGGGGATATGAAATCTATTTCTTGATTGTTAAATATTTATTGACAAAGTTAACTCCAAAACGATCAACTTATACAGCTTTTCTAAGGCTTTCATGGTAAACTTCATCCCTATTTATTTGTGTTTCATTTATTTATGCTATTGAATAATTATTCTGACTTTTTATTTGCAACATGTTTGCATTTTTAGGCTTGGGAATTTGAAACCATTCCTCACCTCCGATAGCAAGTCAAGGACTTATCGAATGAAGTTTCTTTTTCAAGGATCCTTAGGTAGTTGTCTGCCAAGAACAACTCAAGGATGAATCCCCTTGATCCCTTAAGCCCTCCAGATGATGCAGTAAGTTTTCTTTTGAATAGCAGAATTTTACTCAAGTTAACACATTGTAACAAATAACTCATTTGTTATAATATATTAACCATGCGTTTGCAATAGATGGCTATCTATTGCAATAGATAACCTATTTGTTGCAACTTATCTCTGTAGATTACCCATCTACTGCAACTTATGCAATGGATGGGTAATTTATTGTAATAGATGACTCATTTATTGCAACAAATGGGCCATGTGTTCGCAATAGATAAGTCATTTGTTGCATAAGTTCTCTGAACCTGTTAATAGATTACCCAATCTACTGCAAACTAATGCAACAAATGGGTAATCTGTTGTAACAGATGACTTTTCTGTTGCAAATCACTTGCTAATTATAGGTTGATTTTAATATATTTACTTTTATTTGTAGGTTGCATATCCCAGTCTTGTACCTACTGGTATTGCCTAAATTATACCTCCAGAAAGATATAGTACGATCGTAATCAAAAATAGTATCCAAACTAGGTTGGGGTCGGTCCCACAGGGAATAGGTCAAACTCGTATCTCAAACTTGTTGAAGTATCCGAAAGTGCAGAAAGTAAATGGAGGATTTGTAGTAATCAGTAAAAATAACCAATTGAGAATACTTTTGGTGGTAAACAATTGAAGATGAACACTGGGACTGTGTTTCCCCTGTCTTTCTAAATCCTTAAGTTTCTCATGCTCAACGCAATTATCTCACTGTCGCGTGTGCAGAATCTGACAAGATAGGTATTACCAGCTATCTTGTGAACTCGTAGGCACCCTTTACCTTGTGAGTCTCAGCGTGTTACTTTACTATCTATTGTCTTTGATGCTAGTTTAACTTTCACCTTGTGGGTATCAAGTTATTAGACGAGGGTTGAGAGCCTCGAATCACTGTCGTAATCTCCTTTTCCCAATCTCGATCTCCTTTTGAAGACGATCTCAAATAAGGGCAAGTTCTTAGAGTTGGCCACCGCTTAAATATCAATTAACTTAAAGAAAATCACAATGCACGTGTAAAAATTGATGCAGTTGAATCTCACACTTCCCCTACTTAGTTAATCCACTAAGGTTCCTACAACCCTAGTTAAGGAATTTACCAGCTCATGGTTATGCAATAATCCATAGAGTTCAATAAAGAAATCATAAAATCAATTACACAAGAATGAAAGAGTAAAATCCAAAGTCTCAAATTGAATAATAATCCCAAAAAACAACAACAAGAATATCAAGTGCGTAAAAATACATCAAAGTAACATCATACAAGAAGAACCCAAGGGTATTTATAGTTTCTCAAATAATAAAGGAAACCTAATTAAAACACAATAGGAAAGTTAAGTCGGCAGTGGTCACGCCTCTGGCAACGAGTCGTTAGGACTGACAATGACTTGTTACCTGCAATCGTAGCTCACTTCTGTCTTCATTGGTCACGACTCATTATGAGACATAATGAGTCGTGAGCTGGTACTCGTGATGACTCCAGTGAGTTTTAGCTTTCAGTAACTTCTCTATATTCTCAGCATGACTTCTCATCATGAGTTGTTAACTGTCATCACGACTCGTGGGCTTAACATGTTTCCACTGGAACCTCACTTGTCAACTTTCAGGACTTTTAGCTACTGTGCTCAGAATGATTTCTCACCACTAGTCGTTATCTGTCATCAAGACTCTTGGTCAGCCTTTACTTTACTCCCTAAAGTCAGCCTCACTCGCTATTCTCGTAACAACTTGGGTCACGGACATTAGGTGACTAAGCGACTCGTTACCTAATCCACACTTAGATTCATTTGGAGCATTTTATATTTTTCTAATCCATGCCAATTCCCACTTAATTTACCTGCAAGACAAAGAAAAAACACATCATATCCAAAAAATAACCCAAGTAAGTGCATATTTTCATTATTTTAAGCATCGAAAGTGCCATGAAACCATGGCACATCAACACCCTCAACTTAGAACATTTGCATGTCCTCAAGCAATAAAAACAACATAACACAAACCCGATGCTTAACCAAGAAGAACCTAAGATACCTACGACAGTCAATTTAACTTTCAAGCTCAAAAATATTACCCCCTTCTACTTTTACTTTTCAAGACTAAGATTGTGTGAATTCATGAAACACAACAATATGAAGCAAAGTAATCAGGCTATGGCATTACATTAACAATAGAAAACCAAGAATTATCTACAAATTACATTACCTGAACAAACAAGCAATTAGTAACACAACTCATGCATCCTCATATCAAAGAAATCCCACTTACTCAGATAAATTATGCAGGTCAATACGGGGACGATGACGAGACGCTCACACTCACAAAGAAGTTCCAAAATATGTATAGAATACCATAGGCTTGCCCTTATTTTCTTTACCTTAGTTTTCAAACAGTTAGGTTAGGATCACTATAGGACTTTTACTCGGCTTGTAATGTAGGCTTGGGGAAGGTATGATATATATTTGGGGACCTTGGCACTACAATTACTTTTCGGGGTCCACTTTTTAACCAATTTTATTTTATTCCGCCCTTATTTCTTTCTTTTTATTCTTTTATGCATATTCCAGGGGTGGGGTTATTTTTATTCATTCTTTTTATTTATTTTGTTACCAAACCTAGTCCTACTTTCTTTTCTATTATTTTCACTTCTTCTTCATACCCATCTTAAATCACATACCCCTATGATAGTCACCCTCAACTTAGGCGAGTTGCTTGAGTTAAGGTGCAAAATGTCCAAGAAAGACCAAAGCCAAAAATAGTTCACTGAGAAAAACGGGAAGGTGAAGTGATGTAAACAAGAAAATAAGTCTTTAAGGCTAAAAATAGGGATCAAGGGATTCTAATTCACATCTGGTTGGTCATTTAGGTTGAAAGTAGACTACTTTGAAGAATGGCCTATGATCATTTCCTAAGTGACTATCCTAAGACCCAGTCAAGACTAACCAGTCAAGTTCTGGATACCACATACATAGGAAACTAAGTAGTATCTCACATACACTTGGCACAAGGTTATATCACGCACTATTGTCTTTCTGGTTCATGGAAATGTTAGCTACGGTTATTATATTCCTAATCCTAATTCCATTACTAGATTCATAGTGGTTAAATATATTTCTATCACATATAATTTAAAACAAAAATTTTGGAAGGGTATCTCAATTTAAAATACAATCAAACAGAACATATCAACTACCTTAGGTACTTATTTTTCTTAGCTAAACCAAAACACAGAAAGACACAAAACAAAAATACAATACTAAAAAATTCTATTCTAGACATACAAGTTCTACAACCATACTGCGATCAACAAAAAAAGAAGCACAACAACAAAAACCTGAAGCGACATGGTATACCCCTACCCTCAACTAAAAACCTATGCATTGCCCCTGGTGCATGACTATAATGTAAAACAATGGAGGAAAGGACATACCTACATACACTAGGCATTATCACATGCAATATCAGTATGGGGGGCTAAGAATGGGCCTCGCTCTCATTAGAAATGGTCCTAGTGGTGGTCAAGACACTCAAATAAATAATGGCACCAACTGTGGCCGGTACGCTCAATGGTTCTTGTGGAAGTGGAGCAGTGCTACTACTCACATCTCAGTATAAACAACTTGAGATCTACTGGCTCCCATCGTTATCTCACGAACCTTAGTCTGTTGGTCCAACTCATCTTGCACGCTAGCTGCTTTCGCAGCCTCAACATTCTACTCCTCTATTGTTTTTCTCTTTATTTTCTTCTTGGCTCTCTCCTCATCAGTGTCTGACTCACCAACACCCTATATATTGGGCACCTCCTTCTCAATAATAGGCACCGAGGGGAATGGATTGGCATGCATATCCTCAATAGCATCTCAGAGTGTGGCCAACTTCTCATGCATCCCCTTTAGATCTGGGGACTATATATCTGCCAACTTTTTGGTTGATCTACCTCTCAAACCCAATAAACTGGGTCGCATCCCTCTCAACTCACTCTTAATCTCTCACTGCACCAATGGTTTCACCCCACTCTTTATGTTCTTAACTTTCTTCTCCACTATGTTTAATCTTTTAGCACCTCATTCGGGAATGTCTGCGGCACTAGGGCATAGCCGGCAGAGGCTAATCTAGTAGTGAATGGTCTGGTCGTATGAGGTGGAGTCAGAGTCTAGAAGGTGTCTGCTGCCTCTGATGCCTAGGGATCAGACTGGGTCATCTCAGCAGGGGTATCATCCATATTGGTGAACCCCAGAATATCAATACTAGGCCCTCTCTAAGCAATGTATCTCCCCCCTCTGCAGTCTTAGAGATGGGGTTCGCAATATCTCGAATCAACCCCAAGTCTATAATACCTCATGACTGGATGAACTGGTCAACCCCTGGAATCTCTGGCACTCCCACATCTAAACATATCTATGTCAACAAGCATGAGAATTCCATGGCTATGTCAGTGCTCACCACTCGATCGTATATCTTCCTCGCTATCCACTTGGCTACATCTATCTCATAGCCGTTAATAATGCTCGTGATCAAAGCTGCTTGGTCTGGACTCAATACATTGTCCTAATATATGGGACTCAACCTATGATGTACAAGCGTCCACCAAGCCTTCGCCATAAAACTAAGACTACCCATCATTATCCAGGATGAAGAGCCAACACCTCCAGCTACCTAAGGAGCCTCCTCCCGCTACGCAACAATACTACTGTACATTCATCAAAAGTGAGTAAACTTGTCCTTTGACCTATTTCTTTTTACCTTTAGCTCTTGCATCTCATCTATGCGGTAGTAAATCTCAGTTGTGTTAGTCGGTAATTAGAAGTTTGGCCTAAGAAGAAACTGGAAATTATCTGGGAGGAGATGTTCACCCGAACACCTCTAATCATAATATCCACCAATGGATCACCACCCTCTCATAGTCACGCCTGCGAATACATCAAGCTCCATCAGATGTGTAGCATAGAACTTGCGTTCTAATGCCTGGATATACTTTCTGGGAGCTCTGCTTATCCACTCAAAGTAGAACTACCTGAACTGGCATCAACGTTAGGCATCTCAGACCTTCCTGTGGCGGTCAACTTTTGCTCTAAGTAGATCCCTCTTTGTGGTTTTCCCATTTAAGGGTTGATGGAAATGTCCTGGTCATATAAGGCCTGTATTTCAAGTACCCCCACCATTCAACAATGGGAAATGAAGCGGGCTTTATTTGTAGTGGTGCAGCAGGTGGGGGTGGTGGAGGGGTGTATCTCAATTGGAGTATCACTCGACTCACTCTCTTTCTCCTCCATATTTTTATACCTCTCGTGTTTAGACTCATCATTTTCAGACCTATTAATTCCCTCATCATTCTCCTCATTGAGGGCAGCCTCCTCATCCTTATTATTTTCACCGTCCTATTCAGATTGGGACAGTGAGTGGGGTAGTAACAGGCTAGGATTTTTCATCCTTGGCCTGACCTGGGGTGGTATGATTTCCTCTATAACAGCTTTATCTCCTCTAGTTAATATCTCTATTGGCCTCACTACCCCACCTATTGGGTACTTTTCACCTGATCCACTTAACTCATCGGTGTCCTAATTTCTGAGATTGTGAGTGGGGACAGGGGTCACTTCCTGAAAATTTGATTCATTATGGAGTCATTCCTTGGAGTTATTTATACTTGGAAGAAACACACGTTAGTAAATCCTAGGGAACGGAAAGAAAAACAAGAAACTAACAAAAATTATCACAAGTGTTACTGGGACTGGGTACCTAATGGGTCAAAGTACGACCCGTTACCATTGGTAACGAGTCGTTATGAGACTCATTAGGCAAGACTTTGCATAAATAATAGTCACTGGTAAGGTAACGAGTTCTACTAATGAGTCATTATGATATACAACGACTTGTTACCATTACTCATTTTCTGACCAGAACTATGCTCTTTGTGTCAAACCCTTCCCTGTCATTACAACTCCTCACCACGAGTCATATAGTGAGACAACGGCTCATGGTGTGAGTCGTTAAGATAATAGAAACCCAACATCCTTTTGCACCTATGTTCCTAGTGATTATGAGTAATGTAAAGACTTGCTAGGAGACCCTATGAGTCATTACGAGTCTCTCAATCTCTGAAAATATTAGTGTTCGAAAGGTTGGGTTACAAATATAATATTACCAACATATCTACATAGTTATATTAAGTTCACACATCTCCTCATTCAGCTCCACAAACAATTTAAAGCACAAATTTCATTAAACTCCCATTTTTATAACTTTAGTTTCATGTTTCTCAAGAACAAGATCACTAATTATTCATGAACATAATTTAGCCATGGAATAGAAGAAACTTTCACCAAATTAAGTACCAACTCATGATATTAACATGTTAGAGCACGAACTTACATGATTGAGTTTCTTGGATTCCTTGAAAAGAGGAAAATGCTTTAAAGATCACTTGCCCTAGTTCTTAAGACTTGACTTTGGGAGATTTTGATTTGTTCATTGCAATGATGGGGAATGAATTTGGAGTGTTATTATCGTGTAGTTGGTCGGTTTTAGGAATGGAGGGAGTCACGGCATTTCAAATGGGAAGACAATAAATAATTGGAGTTAATTTCCCATTTAAAACATCAGTTTCAGACCAGTCCGACCCGATAGGTCCGCGATGTCGAAACTAATTACGAGTAGCTCATAACAACTTGTTAACACTGGTAATAAGTCATTCACTCCCCCCATGACGCCTAGAACCTTACCTGGATCTCCAGTCATAATGACATAATGTGACGAGTCATTGTCACTGACAATGACTCATTCTAAGAGTCGTTATGACTCCAAAGACCAATTAGCTGAGAGAGGTCTAGGCTCCATATCCTTACGACTCTGTTAACGAGTCGTAAGGACTGATAACGACTCGTTAGGCGAGCTGTATGGCCTGGCACTAGAAAAATTTTCTGGTTTTTTTCTGCAATCTCCAGCCCTGTACACTGAACACACAAGTTACCCTATAATGAAATAAGTACAAAACATGGGTTGTCTCTCACGCAACACTTGATATAACATCGCGGGACAACGTGGATAGGTTGGATATTCATATTTCACCAACCATCCAATAGGTTGCCTCCCATGCAGCGCCTAATTTAATGTCGTGACACGACACAATTGTCTTGGTTACTCCAAATTCATCAAGGTCCTTATCATCACATACTTTCACCTTATCTAGGTTTCCCATATAATGCTTAACCCGCTGCCCATTTACCTTAAATGGGGATTCACCATAGATCTCCAGCTCAATAGCACTATGTGGTAATACCCAAACCACGATGAATGGTCCATACCACCTAGACTTTAGTTTTCAAGGAATCAAGCAAAGTCTTGATTAGACAACAAGACCAGATCACTGTGCTCAAACTCTATTTTCTCGATTTTCTTGCCATGATACAACTTCATCGTCTCTTTGTATGTAGCAAAACTCTCATAAGCATGGAGTCAAAATTTTTCCAACTCATTCACTTTGATCAACCTCTATGTAGTTGCATCATGCCACTCCAAATTCAACTTTTTCAATGCTCATAGCGCCTTATGATTAAGTTCAACGGGCAAGTGGCATGCCTTGTCATACATAAGTATTTATAGGTAGGAACCTATGGGAGTCTTAAAATTTGTTTGATAGGCCCATAACACATCATCCAACTTTCTAGACCAATTAGATCTATTAGCATTCACAGTCTTTGCTAATATGGACTTGATTTCTCTATTGGAGACCTCAACCGGCCCACTTGTTTGAGGATGGTAAGGTGTTGCCACCTTATGATTCACACTATATTTGTCAAGTGGAGACTTAAACAAAAGGTTGCAGATGTGAAACCCACCACCACTACAGATTACACGTGGAGTGCCAAATTGAGAAAAGATATTTTCCTTCAGAAAGGTAGGGACACTTATACCATTATTCTTAGGTAGTGCTACTGCTTCCACCCATTTAGATACAAAGTCAACCACCACAAAAATATACTTTATTCCATGAGATCTCACGAACGGACCCATGAAATTGATCTCTCTTACATAAAATAGCTCTAACTCCAAAATAAGTGTCGTAGGGAGTTCATGGCATCGTGAAATATTTCCTGACATTGACACTAGTCACAAGATTTTGCATAATTATGAGCATCCTTGAATATCGTAAGCTAATAAAACCCACACTGCATAGTCTTGTGGGTTGTCCAGGTTCCACCATAATGACCCCCAACTGGTGATAAATGGAAAGCCTCAAGGATGCTCATCATCTCCACCTCAGGAATACATTTACGAATCACACCGTTTGCACAAATCCTGAAAAGTTAAAACTCATCCAAGAAAACGTCCTCACCTCATACATAAACCTCTTGCGTTATTGGAAGGATAGATCTTCTATAATAATATAACTTGCCAAATAATTAGTAAAATTAGCAAACCAAGGGATTAAGTCTTGAGATGCTGCCAAGACCTCTCATCTGGAAAAGTATCATCTATGTTAAGCTCATCCCCTAATTTTTATATTGCCTAATCCTCAAGGCGAGACAAGTGATTTGCAACCTAATTTTTTGTGCCCTTCTGATCTTTTACCTTAAATTCAAATTCTTGCAGCAAAAGGACCTAAAACATCAATCTTGGCTTGGCATTCTTTTTCCACATAAGATGCCTCAACGCTGCATGATCTGTATGGACTATGATTTTGGTCCCAATCAAGTAAGACCAAAACTTTTCAAAGGCAAAAACCACCGCAAGCAACTCCTGCTCAGTAATTGTATAATTCTTTTTTGTCGGGTTTAATGCCTTGTTGGTATAATAGATCTAATAGAGGATCTTTTCACACCTTCGGCCAAAGACAGCATCTAAGGCTACTTCGTTCGCATCGCACATCACCTCAAATAATAAAGACCAATAGCAGATATAATAATAAAAGCCGAAATCAACCCCTTCTTAAGGCTCTCAAAGGCCTTGAGACATGCATCATCAAAAATAAATTTCACCTCCTTCTCTAAAAGCTTGCAGGAAAGATTAGCAATCTTAGAGAAGTCATTGATGAACCTCCTACAAAAGCCATTATGACCTGAAAAACTTTGGATACCTTTGACTGAAACTAGGGGAGGTAATTTTTCAATCACCTTAATCATTGCACTATCCACCTCAACACCCCATTTTGAGATTTTGTGCCCAAGGACAATACCCTTCTTCACCATAAAATGGCACTTCTCCCAATTCAACACCGGGTTGCACTCCTCACACCTCTGGAGTGTGTTGGCTAAATGGGACAAATAGTCATTAAAAGAGTCTCCAACTACTAAAAAATCATCCATGAAGACCTCTATTGTGTCCTCTACCATGTCAGAAAATATAAACATCATACATCTTTGAAAGGTGGTGGGATCATTGCATAATCCGAACGGCATCTTCTTGAATGCAAAAGTCCTATAAGGGCAGCTAAAGGTAGTTTTTTCTTGTTCCTCGGGAGCAATCAAAATCTAATTGTAACTCGAGTACCCTTCAAGAAAATAGTACCAACCCCTACCTACTAACCTGTCCAGTATCTAATCGATAAAAGGCATGGGGAGGTTGTCTTTTTGTGTCTAAGAGTTCAACTTTCTGTAGTCCATGCACACTTGTCATCTAGTAATCGGTCTCATGTACACAAGTTCATTCTTCTTATTTGGGACCACAGTAATCCCACCCTTCTTAGGAACACATTGAACAGGGTTAACCCACTTGTTGTCCGTAATGGGATAAACTGCTCTAATATCTAACCACTTAATAATTTCTTTCTTCACAACCTCCTGCATATAAGGATTCAAGCAACGTTGATGCTTACTACTGGGAATAAAATCTAGCTCAAGATGTATTTTATGGGCACAAATAGCTGGTGGGATCCCCACAATATCTGTAATAGTCCATTCAATGGCCCTCTTGAATCTCTGCAACACTGGTAGCAATGCCTCAGCCTTCATCTCCATCAAGTCAGCAGCAAGAATGACTGGTAAGGTGTTGTAGGCCCCATAAAATGTATAGCACAAGTGTTATGGGAGGGCCTTTAACTCCAAGACCATTGGATTCTCAATAGATAGTTGAGCTGGAGGAGTGGTTCTATTCTTCAAATTAAGATCAAGCTTTTTCGAAGCATAATTGTAATAACCTCTACCATATAATGCACCCATCATCTTATCATATTAAGTAATACCATTGCCATAGAAGTTCTTGATTATCGCTGCTAATGCCTTAACTCTAAGTCTCTCTTCAACCGGCATAGTCACTATATCAACATCATCATAAATAATGTCTATCGTAGACACTACCCGCATATCATCAAGATGCCTCATCGACTGAACCATATTGAAGATCACTTGCATATCATTGAGCCTGAACACTGTCTATCCCAACTCCAGATCAACCAATGCCCTACCCATAGCCAGTAGGGGTATGCCCAAGATGTTAGGGACTTAGAAGTCCACTTCACAGTCAAGGATAACGAAGTCATCTGGAAATATGAAGGATTCCACCTTCACCAACACATCACAAAGAATACCAATTGGTTTTCTCATAGTCTGGTCAACCATCAATAGCCTTATATATGTAGGTTTGGGTGCCCCCAACCCAAACTACTTATACACTACTAGCGACATGAGATTAATACTGGCTCCCAAGTCATATAAAGCTCGAGTGAAGTTAAAAGATCCAATAGTACATGGAATGGTGAAATCAGCGACAACACTACAATGATGCACATTGTTAGTGGGCTCAAAACTCACTATTAGCTTCTTAGTGACCAAATCCTTTATGAACTTCGCGTAACCAGGTATTTGCTCTAAAACTTCTATAAGAGGAATGTTGACTGATAGTTCCATTAGCATAGACAGAAATTTTTGTTACTTCTCTTCCTTTTTTTTCTTCTTCAAACACTGAGGAAAAGGTGGGAGAGGACGTGGAATAGTCTATAACACCAGATTATCTGCCATCCCTTTACCTTTATCTTTAGCAACTACTTTCTCAACACTTGTCGACTATTGTGATGACTTAGCATTAGTCACCACCTTCTCTAACTCTACTTCAGGTGTATCATCTATATCAATGTTATCATTCTTAGACTCTTCAACCACGAGCATAGATGGGTCAACAGTTGGTTTACCACTTCGAGTGGTGATGGCAAAATAGTGATTGTCATTCTTTGAATTTTTCACTATATTGCTTGGAAGGGTACCTGGCTTTTTCTGATTCAAGGTTGTTGACATTTGACCGAACTGTTGCTCCAACTATTTGATCGCAGTAGCATATAATTCTGCCTTCTGGGTCAAACCTAAAATGTTTTCCTTAATCTTCTTAAGAAAAGTTTTTTTACTTTTCTAACCATTTACCAGCTTAGACAACATCGCCTCCATTTCTGATTCACTGTCTCGACTGCCTAGTGGAAAATATTTGTCCCCCTTCTCCTTGTAATAATCCATACGTCTCCAGTCACCATTCCACTTACTACTTTGATTTTTGTACCTATCCCTATTGTAGTTCCAACCTTGGTTTCCTTTTTCTTTGGCTCGAAAACTTGCCATCTCTCTATCCAGATATTTTTTCTCTTCTTTTAAATCTGAATCATATGATCTAGAGGCATTTCCCTATGAACCTACTACATTTACCTTCTCAGAATTCATCATCGAGAATTACTTAGACAATAACCCAACCTCAGTCCTTAGCTGAACAACCTCTTATGCCATTGAATCATCAACCACTCTATGCTCGCTGGAAGCCCCAATGGCATAAGTGCCAGCTCTTTTCTACTTCTCCCTAGTATGCCATCATTGGTTAGTTAGAGAGATTCGATCTAAAATATCTGATTCTACTTCCCAGCGTAGACACATGAATGCTCCATTAGTGACCGTATTGCCAAAACGCTAAAACTAGTATTCAGGGCTCGATAAAATATTTCAAGAAAATTTTTCAATGAAATTCTGTGATTAGGCACCATCATTAGCTTCTTCTTAAATCGAAACCATGCCTCATACATCGACTCAGAATGTAACTGCCTGAAATTATATATCTCATCTTTTAACTGTAATATTTTGGCCGTAGGAAAGAAATAATCTAAAAATTTCCTCCGCAACTCATTCTAAGTGGTAATTGACCCTCGAGGGAGTTCCCTAAACCACAAAGTAGCTTTATCGATTAAAGAGAAAGGAAACAACCTGAGTTTGAGAGCATCCTGATCTACCCCTGGTATAGTGTATGAAGTTCAGATCCTAATAAAGTTTATGAGGGGCATATTTGCGTTATCAATCCATAAAACTGCAAACACACCCATAATATTCAAGAACTAGATCATAGCACTCATGATATCAAACTTCACATTCAGTGGCAATGTATGAGGAATGATAGCTCCTATTTCGGTAGGCTCAAGTACCTTAGATCCTTCTATGGATCCTCATATGGTGGTAAGTACTGATAGGCTGGGTGTACTTGAGCTCTACCACCTCTAATTCTGTCTCAATTTCCATCAATTGTTGCTCGACGATCAATAATTGGTCTTTGCCTAGCCAGCTCAGCCTTCTGAGCTATACGTTGGGTATCTTCTTTCCTCCTCTAGTTAGCTATTTCAGCATATAAATTATTTGTTCTTAAATTAACAATGTCCTGCACTTCGAAAGGTGGAGAGGAAGGCAAAACATTCGGAGGCATACATCGGCTCACACCCAGTAAAGAATAGAAAAACTAAACCCAAAAACTTCAATAACTTCATAACTGTACTCCCCGGCAATGATGCTAAAATTTAATGTCTCCCAAACTATACCACTAAAAAAATAAAATGCGGTCAAATATCATAACCCAACTACGTTAGGGTCGATCCAATAGGAAATAGGTCAAACTCGTATCTAAAACTTGTTGAAGTATCTAAAAGTCCAGGAAAGTAAATGGGGGGTTTCTAGTAATCAGTAAAAGTAACCAATTGAGAATGCTTTTGGTTGTAAACAAATGAAGACGAACACTAGGACTGTGTTTTCTTTGGCTTTCTAACTCCATAAGTTTCTTGTGATCAACCTAATTATCTCACCATCGCACGTATAGAATCTAACAAGATCGATATTACCAGTTGTCTTGTGGACTCGTAGGTAAATCTCACTCTTTACCTTGTGAGTCTTAGGGTGTCGCTTTACTATCCCTTATCTTTGATCTCAGTTTACCTTTTACCTTATGGGTCTCACATTATTAGACAAGGGTTTAAAGCCTTAAATCACTATCGTAATCCCTTTTTTCCAATCTTTATCTCTCTTGTGAAGATGATCTTGACTAAAGGTGAGTCCTTAGAGTTGGTCACCACTAAGAAATCAATTAACTTGAAGAAAATCACAATATATGTGTAAACATTGATCTAGTTGAATCTCACACTTTCCCTACTTTATTAATTTGCTAGGATTCCCACAACCCTAGTTAAAGAAGTTAGCCACTATTCCCACAACCCTAGTTAAGGAAGTTAGCCACCCATAGTTATGCAATAATCCATGGAGTTCAATAAAGAAATCATAAAATTAATTGCACAAGAATAAAAGAGTAATATATCAAGTCTCAAATTGAATAATAATCCTAAAAACCAACAACAAGAATATCAAGTATGTAAAAATATATCAAAGTACATAACATAATACAAAAAGAACCCAAGGGTATTTATAGTTTCTCAAAATAATAAAGGAAACCTAATTAAAACACAATAGGAAAATTAAGTCGGCAATGGTCATGCCTCTGGCAACGATTCATTAGGACTGACAATGACTCGTTGCCTACTATCGTAGCTCCCTTCTATCTTTAGTGGTCATGACTCGTTATGAGACGTAATGATTCATGGGCTAGGACTCTTGATAACTCCAATGAGTTTCAATTTTTAGTACTTTTTCTCCATGTTCAGCATGACTTCTTATCACGAGTCGTTATCTATCATCACGGCTCATGGGCTTCACTCGTTTCCACTCGAACCTCACTTGTCAACTTTTAGGACTTTTAGATATTGTACTCAAAATGATTTCTCACCACTAGTCATTATTTGTCATCACAACTCGTGGTCAACCTTTACTTTACTCCCTGAAGTCATCCTCACTCATTGTTCTCATAATGACTTGGGTCACAAGTCGTTAGGTGACTAAACTACTTGTTACCCAGTCCACACTTAGCTACATCTAGAGATTTTTATATTTTCTTATCCATGCCAATGTCAACCTAATTTACCTACAACACACAAAAAACACACATCATATTCGATAAAATAACCTAAGTAAGAGCATATTTTCCCCATTTTAAGCATCGAAAGTGCCATGAAACTATGGCACATCACCTATTGAAAAAGCGTCGGGGATTCTTGTCTTTCTAACTCTAGGTATTGTTGAAACAAAACCAAACCCAAAGGTGGACTTGATAAAAAAGAATTGGTTGGAGCAACAGCCATCAAAAGAGAAGCAGTTAGGAAAGGTCAATTTGTTCTTGTTGAGCCTATTGTTGAGGTTTTTTGTGATGCTGCAACAGATTTAGGTATTGGTGTTAATAATGGTGATAATGTTGGTGATGATATAGGTGATGCTAGTGTCATATATGGTGATGAGCATGTTGATGATGCTCATGAAAATCTATTTGAAAAAGAGTTAACCATGATGACGACTATACTGGTGGTTATGGTGGATATGATGGATCCACCCCTTTCTAGTGGGAATACCACCTCTTTTGGTCCCTTTTCAAGCTTATGTTCTGCCTGTAAATGCCAATAATTCAAGTACAGGCAAGACAACTTGATTAAAAATATTGATTCTCTTACTGATGCTACCAAGGAATTGATATCTAAGAAGGGTGTCATACCATTAAGAAAGTTGATAGAGCTATTCACTCCATTAGAGGTTAAGGGGAGGAAAAAAGAAATTTCTAAGGTACAGTCAGATATTAAATCAAGAAAAATTACAACATATCTTTCTTCCGATGTTGAGCAAATTCAAGGGGCCATATGTGAGCAGGGACAACTGAAGAAGTTGAATATCTATAAGTTAGTGAAAGTCATAAAAAAAAAGTCTAAGTTGAACACACTAATGAAATCTAAAAAGGCCCAGAAGTCTACTCCATGCATAAATTTAGGCCAAAAGACTTTAAGAACATGACAGATATCGAGCAGTGGTATGAGTACTGGATAAGTTACTTCTAGGAAAAAAGATTTCAAGAACAAGACAGATATGGAGCAATGGTATGAGGACTGGATAAGTTACTTTTTCTAACCTTCTATTTATTTAATTTCTAACCTTTTAAGTCATCTGTTGCAACAGATTACCCATCTATTGAATTGGTTGGCAGTAGATTGGACAATCTATTAAAATTTTCAAAAAACTTATGCAACAGATGACTCATCTGTTACAACAAATAGACCATGTACTGTGATAGATGAGCCATCTGTTGCAATAGATTATCCATTTGTTGCATAAGTTGCAGTAGATAGATAATTTATTCTCAAGTTTAGAGAACTTATGAAACAGATTATCTTTTGCAATAGATGACTTATTAGTTGAGTCATCTATTGCAGCATATGGGTCATCTATTGTATCTTTTCAGTTGTTATTATAAGTAACTAACTTATTTAAATTGTATTCTTAAATCAGTATATTGATGAAATTGTTTACCTCATGCGGGAGATGCACCTTAAATTCACTGAGCACTATGATCTCGGTGATACGATCATGGACCTCAACTTTTACGGTAACTTCTTAAGTAGGTACAAAAAAATCAACAAAAAGCGACAACTCCTAGTGGCAGAAAAAATAAGATACTTGTTGAGTTTGAATGGGACGAGGACATGATTGATTATTGTAGAGAGAAGAGGACATATCCAGGGGCCATGGATTGGACATGGGTAAAAGGATTCTTACAGTCATAAACTTGAAAAATAAACATTTTGTGACTATTGAGATCATCATAAATGAGGGAGTTATAAATGTATATGACTGCAACATACCTATTTTTGAAGAGTGGAATTTTTTTATTTGCATGGAGACTTAGTTGGAGTTGCTCTTAAAATTATTGAAGCAAAGTGGCATAATGAATCACTTGACAAAAAAGTTGCTCGATGAACAATGGGCATTTGAAGGTTGAAAACAGAACCTTCTCAAAAATGAGATTGTTGCCGTGTGCGGGTCATACTCACTTATATTTATTGAGCATTTGATAACCGGCACTGGTATGACAACTCCAAGTACCTTTTTAAATAATAATACAATGGTAAATATGCAAAAAGTTTAGGCTGTTGGGGTAGCATGTAAAAATTTTGAGACCTGATGTGGCTTGTAATTTGTTTGACTTATCTAGATGTGTAATTGATAATTTCTAGACAACATATCAATATTTTATTTTTAGTATTATAGTTAATTATATTCTGTAATTAGAGATGACAATATTTTAGGTTTTGATGTCCATTTATTTTATCATGAACTTTAATTTATTCTTTTATTTGGAAACTTATAAATTATTACTAAAACAATAGATTAATAAGTTAAATATTGCAATAGTGCATTATCTGTAGCAACAGATGACACATCTGTTGTAAATAATCAAATAAATACAGATATTTATTGCAATAGATACATTATCGGTTGTAACAGATGCATTATCTGTTGCAACAGAAGCAACATCTGTTGTAACAAATGTCAATATCAATTGCAACAGATGCCGATATCTGTTGGAAATAATAAAAAAGATATAGACATCTATTGTAATGCATTGGATGACTTATCTGGCAGCTTTTGGAAATAATAAAGTAGATATAGATATCTATTGTAACAAATAACTAGCTTGTTACAAAAGATGATTCATATGTTGGAATTATCAAATAGATATAGTCATCTGTTGCAATGACTCATCTGTTGGAAATAATCAAACGGATATAGATACCTATAGCAACAAATGACTAATCTGTTGAAATAAATGCTATGTCTATTGGAAATTACCAAACAAATATAGACATTTGTGCGATAAGGCTAACCTGTTGAAACAGATGACTCATATATTGAAAATTATCAAACAGATATAGATATTTGTTGCAATAGATGACTAACCTGTTGCACCAAATAATTCATTTGTTGGAAATTATCAAAAAGAAATAGATATTTATCGCAACAGATGACTAATCTATTGCAACAGATGACCCATTTATTGGAAATTATCAAACAGATGAAGACATCTATTGCAATAAATATAATTTGTTGCAATATGTCATACCTAGTTGATATTGTAATTACTATGTAATTCATTGAGATTGTAACTGAACTTATAAATTACAAGATAATTATAGTTAAATCAATCTGTTTATTACTAATCAAGATTTAAAAGCATTTCACATCAAATTAGTCAAATTGACCACTCTATTTATGATGAATACAGTTAGTTGATCATGCAATTACTACGTAATTCATTATGATTGTAATTGAACTTTTAAATTCAAAGATAATTATAGTTAAATCAGTTCTTTATTACTAATCATGATTTAATATGAAGCATTTCATATAAAATTAGACAATTGCTCACTCTACTAAGGACGAATACACTTAGTTGATCAAGTAATTCATTGTGATTATAATTGAACTTAATTATGATTGTAATTGAACTTATAACTTAAAATAAAATTATAGTTAAATTAATTTATTCTTTATTAATCATGATATAATACGAAGCATTTCACATTAAATTAGTCAATGACCACTCTATTTAGAATGAATACATTTAGTTAATCATGTAATTACTATCTAATTCATTGTGATTGTAACTGAACTTATAAATTCATAAATAATTAAAGTTAAATTAATTTACTTATTACTGATCATGGTTTAATATGAAATATTTCACATCAAATTAGTCAATTGATCACTCATTTAGGACGAATAAACTTAGTTGATCATATAATTACTATTTAATTCATTGTGATTGCAGTTGAACTTATAAATTCAAAAATAATTATAGTTAAATGAATTTATTTATTGTTAATAATGGTTTAATATGAAGAATTTCACATCAAAATAGTCAATTGATCACTCTATTTAGGACGAATACACTTAGTTGATCATGTAATTACTATGTAATTCATTGTGATTCTAGTTAAACTTATAAATTAAAATATAATTATAGTTAAATCAATTTATTTATTACTAATCATGGTTTAATATGAATTATTTCACATCAAATTAGTCAATTGATCACTCTATTTAGGACAAATACACTTAAATGATCATGTAATTACTATGTAACGCATTGTGATTGTAATTGAACTTATAAATTCAAAGATAATTATAGTTAAATTAATTTATTTATTACTAATCATGATTTAATATGAAGTATGTCACATCAAATTAGTCAAACAGATATAGATATCTGTTGCAACAGATGACTAATCTATTACAAAAGTTGACACATTTGTTGAAAATTATCAAACAGATATAGACATCTGTTGCAACAAAGGAGTCATTTATCATAAGAAATCAAAATACGTCTTGTGTTTAATTTCTTCCAACAGATGACTCATCCGTTGCAGTAGATGGGTTATCTGTTGGAAGAAATCAAAACAAGTCCTGCTACTAGTTTGATTTCTTCCAACAGATGACACATTTGTTGCACCAATAGCAAGACCTGTTTTGATTTGCAACAGATGAGTCATCTGTTGGAAGAAATGATGCATTCCAATAAATGACTTATTTATTGCAACAGATGATCCATCTATTGCAACAGATGGATCATCTATTGTAATAGATAAGTCATCTATTAGAAATATTTTTGTACTATGTTGTATTTATTAAATTTCATATTACCTATTTTTTATTGAAGCATACATTAATTGTAATTTTTTTGTTTTTCTCTTGATTTCTTCCAACAAATTACTAATCTGTTGCAAAAACTGACTCATATATTGAAAATTATTAAACAAATATAGACATATAGTGCAACAGGTTATAATCTAATTGAGTTTGTAATTAAACCAACAACAAGACTATTTGCTATTACAACTTATGAATCATTTCAATCTGAGTATGTAGTTTTTGTGTGCCCAACTGTCTTACATATGGAGCACTTATTTTTTTCTTGTTGAAAATGATTCCCGACTCCATTCCTTCTTTTTATTCTCTTTCTTCTCGATTTGTTTGGGTCAATATATGAAGGAGGTATTTCTCTCTCCATAATCTTTACAGGAATAATACAAGAATCTTTAGGAGTCACAAAACTAATATTCTCACAATATGCAATTATGTATTTTTTCAACTAAATAATATGGAGATGAGTACTCATAAATCAGGTTTCGAAATTATGCACCATATTTAGCTCGGAGCGCTATCATAGCATATGGATAAGGTATTTTGTCAAAGTCAAAAACTCTACATGTACAAGTTCTTATTTGAAAATCAATTGTGGCAACATCACCATGAATGTGATACTGAACTTGTCATTGGCTATTTGATGGGCTAATAACTTATTCCTCGAATTGATGTACTTTGATATTTGTTTTTTCATTGAAGGAACAAGTATGTTTGGTGAATTGACCAATATCATATACCTCTTGTGAAATAATTTTGCAAATCTCATTTTTATTTTGTCAAATAAAGCGATAATGAGAAATTTGTTTTTAACATCAAATATTAAATTCACCGAGTCAGCAATGTTTGATGTCATAATATTATACCTATACAAAAAAATAACTTAATAAGACATAGTATTACAATAAACCAAAATAAGACACTTAATCTATAATAATGTATCTATTTCTCAGATAAAATACCTTGCTCCATTTGTGAAATTCAACACATTCGAGATGTTTGGTTGCCTTGGGTACCATATTCCTTATTTGATTGAAATAGTCATAAAACTTAACTCTACCATACATATTCGCTGCTTTATAAAAATGAGACACGCCCTTTAAATTGTGAAAGTTATTTTCAATACTTTTCCCAAGGTGCCTCATGCAACAATCATAGAAAGTTGAATGGTAGATAATTAAAATCATCTTTCGAATACTTGAATGCCTATTAAAAATTATACATAACTCATCGATATCATCTACATAGTTTCTCATTGTTCAAAAAATATTGATATTAGGCATCACATTCCTTTTTCACTATACAAAAGCCACCAAAAAAATGTGATTCTCTGTATCCTATGCCACCGTTGATAACCAAACTCCTTCATACTTGCTCTTTAAGAATGTCCCTTTGACGATTATG
Organism: Capsicum pubescens; assembly: GCA_030864215.1. NCBI lineage: Eukaryota > Viridiplantae > Streptophyta > Magnoliopsida > Solanales > Solanaceae > Capsicum > Capsicum pubescens. The sequence continues at coordinate 186,263,294 of CM061541.1, forward strand.
ACTTTTATCATAATTGAAAATCAAGAATCCAAACCGCACAAGCTACAAAAAATTACTTAAACCTTTCATTTTTATCAACCTACAATGTCGTCTTACTTCGTGAATTTGTGGACTCAAAATATAACGGTATGCATCAAGAACTGCATACTCGTGCTCATGTGATTCCCTAACCAAAGACTTTGTAATCTCCATGCCCTTATAAATCTTCCAATAACTCGTCTCACAATCAAATTATTTACGGATTTGACTGACCATATCTCTTTTAAACGGGTCTTTGCCATTGGAAAAACTATTTTTAAAGTATTTACTGATTATTTATGTCATGGCATGCGAATTATGGCTTCTAATATGCTCCAAACCACATGTGTGATACTTTGCATAAGCTCTAATGTAGAATCTGTCAGAACTATGAATTTCACGACCCTCAACCACCACTTGTACTTCAAATGTGCACATCTAAAATAATACAAACTACACAGATTAATCACCTTCTTCAGTCTAAAATCTTTTTTCAAGCATGCAATATGCAATGAAGTGACTAGTTTTTCCTTGTCCTTGAATGTCATTCCCTTGTAAAAACCTATTTCATCATCTTGAAGATTTTTTAACCATGTTAATTGAGAACTATTCACTGTATTGCTCGCAACAATGAGCGTAGGTGTTTGATCCTCCTTCAATTCATCTCCACTCTCATCATCTGAAATATTCATGTTCATACCACTTAAATCATCATTTATTGTATTCTATTGGTCTTGTTCTACATTTTGATTCTCTATCATATTTTCAACCACGTACACTCTTGAATGGGCCTAGGTGCATCATTCAGATAAGCACACAAACAAATCTGATCGCGTATCTCAAAAGATAGGACCTTCTGAGTTTCAAAAGAGTTGTGCATGTAACTAATGACAGGATTTTTCAGTTGGAAATTTAGACTACAATAGCTGATGATTAAATTCACAAAATTATTATACAAAACATCTCTTTGGCCTGTCATCGCTGTCGTCTCTAACATTTCACCATCCTTCCAATGCCAAACAAATCAATTGTTCTTCTTGATCCATTTACCGTGACAATCAACCTTTATTGTTATTGATTCCTCCATTAATGATACCTTAAGAAATTTGTTTAAAAAAATAATAATAATAGTATAGTATATACGGTAGACACGTGATTTTTTACCCTCCCCGAGTGTAATATATATATTTTTTGAAATTAAATATTTATATTTGATCCTATATTATTTTAGTTCTTATTTTTATTTAGTAATTTTTTAGTTTAAAAATAAATAACTAAATGAAGTTAATTATAGGATATTATTTTATTGTATTACAATTTTAAAAGAAATAATAATACAATTTTTTTATAAAAAAAATGTTTCTTTTTAAAAAATAAGTTAGTAGTTTTAGTATTATTTTAATTATATTCATTTTTGGATATTTTTAAACTTTTATTGTATTTTTCTTAAGTATAAAAAATAATTAGTTATTATATTATTTTTATTATTATTATTATTATTTTATTTTATTATTATTTTAATTTTGTTATATTTATTATCTTAATTTTATTTTTTTTTAAAAAAGAAGAACATTTAAATTTGAAATTAAAATCCTATCCTATCCTATCCTAAACTATTCTAACCACCCCCACCTTTTCCTCCAACCTCCTCAACTTCCCAACCCCCCTACACTATATACACACACAGACAACATATATACACACACAGACAAGAAGGGAGAAAAACCATAACACTTAGAAAAACTTGGAAAAAAAAAACAAATAGACGCAGAGAACGAGATTTTGTAAAAAAAAAAAATCAAAAGAGAGAAAACTTAGAGTTTGAGTTTGAGTTTGAGTTTGTAGTTTTGTTTGAGTTTCCGGTGACGGTAGTTCTATTCTCACATTCGTTTAAATTATCACACAGGTTCTTATTCAATTCGTGAATTATTATTTTTATAAGTCTTGTGGTGAATCAAAATATGTATGAAGTTATTTCAATGGCTTCTTATATTATTTACTATGTTTAGTTTATTATTTTTATGTAATTTATGCTTTATATTTTTATTTGTAATTCATTAGTTGTTTTCAAAATAATGTTAATTAGATTGATTTTGAATTTTAAATGAGATAATTTTTAAAATTATTGGTGTTTTAATATGTAAAAAATTGTGTTAGTTGACATGCAATTAGTGTATAATTATGTTATAGACTATAATATGAGAATCATGCATGCATGCAAAAAGATTAAAAAATAAAATAACGTGCATATGCATACACAACATTTAAGAGATAATTAACATATACTGTAGTCAATATTTTGTGATATTCGAAAATTCATTTAATCCTACTCAATGCTTTCTTAGTTCCGTAATGTGTAAAACATATAAGAATTTCAAAATTAATTAACATTATGTGTATGTTTCACGTATCCACTTTTGCCTTATCGTGATCAACTTAAAACACATAAATACACACATTTCATTTGTTCACAATTGAATTTGTTTAAGTTAGTAATCTAATTGATAATACTCGTCTATATATATTTTGCACGCACAAACAGAAAAACCTAGAGAATTACAAAGGGTGGTTGAAAAGATAAAAAATGTTTTAGTATTAGTATCTCTAGTGTATTTTTCATTTATTTATATTTATTTTTTGTTCTATTGGTTCATCCTAATAAACATTTTATAAATTTAATTTAAGAGGTTTAAATTTTTCACATTTATTAATGAAATTTTAAATATTCCGAATATTATAAATTTACTCTAATTTCAATTAGTGTTAAGTCATCTCATTTTGATTTCGTTTAATTCATAGACGTATAGTATTATAAGATTAGCATAATATAAGTAATTTTATATATTATTTCCTTCTTATTTCATCATTTTTATTTATAGTCATTAATAAAATTTATAAAATTATTTGTTAAATTAAATAATTGCTTAAACGAATTTTGCATAAGGTTATTGTTAAAATTAAGAAATCTTTTAAATAAATAAAATTGTTATGAGTTTATAAGTGACAAACCAAAGTTTTAACGTTAAGTAAATTTTAGGCACGTTAAAAATATTCGTCTCAATTAAGAATGCGGCGTACGCATCTTTCTGAAACATTTAAAAATTCAAGAATGCAATAATGCACCTTGACAAATATTTTTCTAAAATTAATTTTCACTGATTTAATACAAGAGTTATAGATAGATTTTAGATATAAAAAATGAGCGAACATAGGCCCAAACATTATTATTGAAATAGTTTAAGTGAGGATAAGTCAATAAAAGCGATCGTGCTAGAACCACGGGACTCGAGGGGTGCCTCACACCTTCCTCTCGGTCAACAGAATTCCTTACCCGATCTTCTGTTTTCGCAGACCATAGTAAAGAGTCATTTTCTTTTGACTAGAAATTGAAAAAGGTGACTTGGAACACCATAACTCAATTTCAAGTGGCGACTCTGTAAAATAAAATAATCCCTATTCAAAACCGTCATTTTAATGGAAAAAATCCTTCGACTCGATCCCTCAAGCGAAAAAGGGGTGTGACATCTCTGGTGACTCTGCTGGGGAATAAATAAGAATTCAAGCTTTGATATTGACTTTACTTGCTTTAATTATTTTAGAATGTGTTTATTGGCCTTATGTGCTACTTGTCGCTCATTTACTACTTTGATATTATTTGAACTGTATTATATATTGTCTTCTCTCGCGTACCCCCTTTGAGTCTCTGAAATAGGATAGAGGGAATGCAGTATATGCATCCCACCTTCTTTTTTGAGATAGCCAGAGAGTCAAGGCACCTGGTGAAGGCTATAGTCACACATGTTAGGAGGAGTTTGGATCGGCAACGAAGGCGGTGTATCCACTATAAGGAAAAACAAAAGGAAGTTAGCTCCAAAAGGGCATGAGTCACTCATCGAGAAAAAAAAAGTACAATATAAGTGGACATGTATATTTCACAAGCTTAAAAGAAGTGACACAAGTGCATGAGCTTAGTCACGATCAATATTGAAAAAAATACGTATGATCTTCATGTACTATTCTCAGATTACATGTTATGTACTTGTGTTTTTAAGGATTGATATGACGAAGGCATTTCATTCTACTACCCAAATGTAGTGTCATCCTTTGTTACCCCTTTTGAGTTTTAGTGTTATTTTCTTTCGTACCCCTCTTTTGGAATCAAAATAGAATTTGAAAAAGTCGAAAAAAAAAGAGTATCAAGAAAAATGAAAAAAAAAGTTGAAAAAAAAAAGAAAAAATCAATCAAAAATCCAAATTCAAGCAAAAGAAATGTCTGAACTACGTTTGACCTGATTCTTGCTATGACAAGATACGTAGGCAACCCTATTCTGGGGTTTGGTCCAACCAAGTAAAAATTCAATTTACCCAGTATGAAATAAAACTGGGGCAAAAATTTATTTCCTTAAGAGTCCATTTCAAAAGTTGTATGCTTCACCTAATGTCATGTATATTTTTTAGCCTTATGCCATCCTTTCTTTCTTACCCTATCCAAAAGCCAAGTTACAACCAAAGAAAGACCTTCAGATCAATCTTTGAGAATGTCAAGGCTAAACATGTATGAGTATATGAGGTTTCATATTGTAGACACCATAAGGCGACAGTGAGTTGTGAGAATAATAAAAAACGAGAGAGTCTTATTGGTGAAAATCCTCATGGACACCATAAGGCAACGGTGAGCTGAGAAATAAATGAAAATGAGATCGGTTCATTGGCAAAAACTCATTGAAGTGTCACTAGTCGAATGAGGATTGTAATCTAGAGGGAGCATGTTCAAGAATGGCTCCATTTCAAATTCAATGAGTGGATAAAAGATGATAGTGATTAGTTTGGGCAGATCAAGTTATGTAATTCAAAATGGATGTCATAATCACTGGAATCACATGCCATATCCAGATAAGTTTTCATTTTTGTTGTTTTTGAAAAGAGATGTCTATTATTTTTTTCTTTTCTTTGTATTATTATTTTTCTTTTTGATTCTGTGTCTTTGTCATCGAATGAAAAATCAATATCGTCATATTTCATGTATTTTGAGTCAAATTTATGTCAAGACAAGGGAGAAAGAACTTCAAAACTTGCTACCAACTCCCTCAATTGCACAAAGCATGACAAAGGGTTGCTGCACCAAGTTAACATGTTTCAAAATAAAGTAACATATTCAAGAATGCTTATCACCAGATAATTTTTGGACTCTTAAAAGTATAAGAGGTGAATTTAAAGTTGAACCTAGAGGCATCATGCAAGAGAAATATGATTTGAGTCAAAAGGTTTTAGTAGTCAGAATTTGGGGTCAATACTACAGCAAGTCAACAATACCTATCAATGTTTTGCAATGGAGCTGAGTATGATAAGTGCAAGAGATTGCCTTAATGTCCAAATGCCACAAATCAACCATTGTGTTTTTAAATTAAAAAGTTTTCTTATACGAAACAAAAATATGTTACCTTCAAATCAAAGGCTTCAAAGCCTAAATATCAAAAGATGTAATTCCTCATTTTGCAAATGCAAGAGGCAATATTGCTACACATATTTAGTAATCACAATCATAGTGAAAACTCATCATCCTATACCCCTAGGAGACACACTTCCTAGTCAGGGTATGTTAGTTTTCATTTGTTAGGTAATGCAATTCCTAACTTGAATCATTACTCCTAGAAGACGTACTTTATAGTCGAGTCATTTCATTCAACTCCTAGGAGACGCACTTCCTAGTCTGAATAAGTTAGTTTTCATTTGTTAGGTAACACACTTCCTAACTTGAACATTCACTCCTAGAAGACACACTTTCTAGTCGAGTCATTTCATTCAACCCCTAGGAGACACACTTTCTAGTCTGAATAAGTTAGTTTTCATTTGTTAGGTAACACACTTCCTAACTTGAACATTCACTCCTAGAAGACGCACTTTCTAGTCGAGTTATTTCATTTGACTCCTAGGAGACGCACTTTCTAGTCAGGGTATGTCAGTTTTCATGTGTTAGGCAACACACTTCCTAGCTTGAACCATTACTCCTAGAAGACGCACTGTCTAGTCAAGTTCTTCCATTGAACCCTAGGAGACGCACTTCCTAGTCTGGATAATTCAAGTTTCATTTGTTAGGTGACGCACTTCCTAATTTGAACCTTCATTCCTAGAAGACGCACTTTCTAGTTGAGTCATTACATTTAACCCCTAGGAGACGCACTTTCTTGTCTAGGTAATTTAAGTTTCATGTGTTAGGAGACGCATTTCCTAATTTTGGTCATCAGTTTTACTTTGAAAAAATGCATTTCTTTAGCAGGGCCTTGATTCACCCTTTTTACTGTACTTTTTAAAAGTTGTGATCTGATGACACTCACAAAATTTTTTAGTACAAACTGGGGCAAAAATTTTGTTCGTGTTTATGGAAATTTATTTTATACTCAGGACCCTCCTGAAGAATGGGAATCTAATTTTGCTCAGGACCCTTCGGAAGAATAGGAATTTATTTTATGCATAGGACCCTCCTGAAAAATGGGAATTTATTTTTATGGACATGACTCTCCTGAAGAATGGAAATTTATTTTTTCTTAGGACCCTCCTAAAGAATGGGACAGGACCCTCATAAAGAATGGGGATTTATTTTATGCTCAAGACCCTCCTAAAGAATGGGACAGAACCATCCTGAAGAATGAAAATTTATTTTATGCACAGGACCCTCCTGAAGAATGGGACAGGACCCTCCTGAAGAATGAGAATTTATTTTTATGCTCAAGACCCTCCTGAAGAATAGGACAGGACCCTCCTGAAGAATAGGAATTTATTTTTATGCTCAGGACCCCCCTGAAGAATGGGACAGGACCCTCCTGTAGAATGGAAATTTATTTTTATGCTCAGGACCCTCCTGAAGAATGAGAATTTATTTTATGCTCAGGACCCTCCTAAAGAATGGAAATTTATTTTTATGCTCAGGACCCTCCTGAAGAATGGGAATTTATTTTATGCTTAGGACCATCCTAAAGAATGGGACAGGACCCTCCTGAAGAATGGAAATTTATTTTTATGCTCAGGACCCTCCTGAAGAATGGGAATTTATTTTATGCTCAGGACCCTCCTGAAGAATGGGATAGGACTCTCCTGAAGAATGAGAATTTATTTTTATGCTCAGGACCCTCCTGAAGAATGGGTCAGGACCCTCCTGAAGAATGGGAATTTATTTTTGCACAGGATCCTCCTGAAGAATGGGAATTTACTTTTTGCTCAGGATCCTCCTGAAGAATGGGAATTTACTTTGTGTCCAGGACCCTCCTGAAGAATAGAATGTTATTTTTTTGTGTCACCTTTTATTTTCAGTTCAGGAACATATTTGAAAAATATAAAAAAAATGAAGTCCAGGAGCCCGCCTGAAGAACAGGGTGAAGAAAGAGAAAGTCTAAGAGCCCGCCTGAAAAATAGGGTGAAGGAAAAGGAAAGTCCAGGAGCCCGCCTGAAGAACAAGGTGAAGAAAAAGAAAGTCCAGGAGCCCGCCTGAAGAATAGGGTGAAGAAAAAGAAAGTTCAGGAGCTTGCCTGAAGAACGGGGTTAAGAAGTAACGAGCCAGGAGTCCGCCTGAAGAACAGGATGAAGAAGTTGTAAGTCCAAGAGCCCGCTTGAAAAAACAGGGTGAATAAATAGCAGATCAAGAACCCGCCCGGCGAATAGGGTAAAAATTATCTTATATGCACTATCATTATCATTGTCCCAACAGATAAGTCATCTATTGTAACAGATGAATCATCTGTTGGATACTCGTCCAAAATCAGAAGCTTAATCCAATAGATAAGTCTTCTGTCGCGACAGATGACTCATCTGTTTTAGCATATGAGTCATTTGTTGCAACATATGACTTACGCGTTAGATTAAACTTCTGGTTTGAATCAACTTTGTCATCTGATGTAAGATGAATCCAATAGATGAGTTATCTGCTGCAATAGATAAAATATGTTTTGCAACAAATAACTTGCCCATTAGATTTATGATCAGAATCAGTAGCATAATCCAACAGGTAGGTCATCTGTTACAACCAATGACTTACCTGTTGGAACTATTTTAACAGTAATATAAACTAACACCTGTTGTAAATTAATACAATAAATATTGGATAAGCTACTGAAAATTGTTGAAAAAACAACAAATATACCAAATGAGAAATTGAACTTATCAAAATTACCTATGAAGAAATATCCAGTGATAACAAAAAAAAATTGATCCAATAATAACAGTAGCGGCAACAACACCAACAACAATGGTACAACAACAGTAATAGTAGTAGAAGAAGATGATGGACAAATGGAAGAAGATGATAATGAAGAAGACGAAGATGACGATGAAGAAGAAGAAGAAGAAAAATTAGCAACAACAACAATGGAGAAAAACACCAAAGCAAAGAGAGAAAAACAAAAGTCGTAACCACATTTCTTTTTCCCTTTATTTTTAGTTATTGGAGTTCTATAATAAGCCAAAGTGTACAATTAAAAACTTAAGTGAAATTCATATACATAAGTCAAAACTTCTTAATTACTACTATATTAGAAATGAGCTATAGTTTTAACATGCCTGCTTGAGCTGACTGCTTGTTTCGTGATTTTATTATATCATTTCTAATTAATTATTATAAGTCATTTATATATTAGAAAAATAATACTATTTAATACAAAAAGTAAAATAGACATTTATGACATGTCTTTTTCAGCTGCTTCAATTATAATTTTACGAAATGTCATCATTAATTAATTATTATAAGTCATCTAAGTATTCAAAAATAATAATATTTAATAAAAAGATAAAATAGATATAAAATGATAAATTAACTTTGATGTTTTATATTAACTTGACATCTTATACTAGACTCACTTAAATTTTTTCCACAAATATTTTTTATAGTAACTTTTTCATATCACTTTTTACTAAATATCTCCCCAAATTGATTATTATAAGTCATCTAAGTATTAAAAAATTAATAATATATATAAAAAAGTAATATACACATAAAATGATAAGTTAGCTCCTGATGTTTTAATTAAGCAGGTTGTTTGCTTCGTGATTTTACTATATCACCCCTAATTAATTAATATAAGTCATTTATATATTAAAAAAATAATAACGTGTAATATAAAAAAGTAAAATAGGCATTTATAACATGTCTGCTTTAACTGCTTCAATCATAATTTTACTAAATATCATCACTAATTAATTATTATAAGTTATCTAAGTATTAAAAATAATAATATTTAATAAAAAAGGTAAAATAGATATAAAATGATAAATTAACTCTTGATGTTTTAAATTAACTTGACGTCCTATATGAGACCAACTTAAATTTTTCCAAATATCATTTTTTACGAAATATCTCCCCAAATTAATTATTATAAGTTATCTAAGTATTAAAAAATTAATAATATTTAATGAAAAAAGTAATATAAACATAAAATGATAAATTAGCTCTTGATGTTTTAAATTAAGTTGACGTCTTATATGAGGCTCACTTAAAAAAAAAATTACAAATATTTTCAATAATAATTTTACTATATCATTTTTTACTAAATATCTCCCCTAGTTAATTATTATAAGTCATTTAATAATAAAAAATTAATGATATTTAATAAAAGGATAATATAGACATAAAATCATAAATTAACTCTTGATGTCTTAAATTAACTTGACGTGGCTCACTTAAATTTGTTTCACAAATATTTTTTATAGTAATTTTTCTATATGTTTTCTAATTAGTTGTTGTAAGTCATTTAAAGCATGTTTGTTTCACTGCATCAATCGTGATTTTACTATATCACATCTAATTTATTATTGTGGCTATCTAAGCATTGTGCCATTTAAATTGACATTTGTGATTTATTACTTTACTTATAAGGATGATAAACAGATAGCAGATCAACATGATTGTTTATGTTGTCTGCTTAGATATTTCCTTTTATATTTCTTTATTTTACTTTTCTTTTTAATCTGTTATATATTTGAGAATTACGTAAAAGTATTATAAATCATAATAATTAGCAACATAAAATAATTAAAAGGATGTAAAAAATATTTAGTTGACTTTCTAAATTTTATTACTGCCACATAAATTGGGATATAAGACAAAATACTATAAATCAAAATAATTAATAATTTAAAATATTTTTAAAAGATATGTAGAAAATTTAGTTAACTCTGAAAATTGTATCTAGGGCTGCTTATCAGTTGGATCGGTTGGAAATTATGCTTAACGGTTCGGCTTATTGGTTATCGTTTTTTAAATATACTAATCCACTAGCCACCTAATAAGATAACGGTTGGTTCGGTATCGGATTAGCAATTAATGGACGGTTATCGGATGGTGTAACAGATAAATTTAAGAGAGAATGAAATATCGAGCGATTATTGGTTGTTCCTTCATTTCTTCACCGACTAAGTTATTTGTATATTATCATTGATCTATTTAGTAATCTTTTAGGATTCTTGAGTTTTGTTTGTGTAGTTGTTTAATAGGTTAAAACATCGAATCAAATAAGAATTTTTTTCTAGACCTAAAATGTATGTAGAAACATTTTTAATTACTGGTTTGACATAAAAAAAATTAAAACTTTAATATTATTTGAATTTTTATGTTTTGTATCAAATTTTGTGAAGGACACATTTGGCTTGTTTCATTTTTATTGCGGTTCTTTGTGTTGTCAAGAATAATTTATGTTTTGCTTTAAGAATTAATTTCAGATTTTCTTTATATTTTAGGGAGTCTGGTTGCACTTTATGGTTAGATGTCACAAGAAGTGGCGTGGTATTTTCTAAACTAAGAAGTGAATAGAATAATAAATGGAGTTTTATATGTTGGGGAATCTTAGTAGCTTAGTTGGTTAGTTACTTGAACTTTCACCTTATTGGTGAGAGTTCGATTCTCCACATTATAATCCCCTCCCTATTCCCCTACCTGTACTTATATATCTAGGGGTAAAAATATAATTATAATAATTCTTAATGGGTTGACGGTTTACCCGATAAGAAAATTAAGTAATCCATCCCCGCATCAATAAGCCATTAATTATATATATCTAGGGGTAAAAATATAATTATAATAATTCTTAATGGGTTGACGGTTTACCCGATAAGAAAATTAAGTAATCCATCCCCGCATCAATAAGCCATTAATTATAAAATTTTTATCCGTTCTCTAACCATTAATCCGATAACCCATTACCAATTAGCCAATAAATTAATTTTGCAGTTGGATTAACGGTTACAGTTTGATTTTGAGCAGCCCTAATTGTATCAATACCACACAAAATTAGACAGAGAGTATAATATATATTATTTAAAAAATTATGTAAAAAGTATATAAATCACAATAGTTAATTTTTAAAAAATATTCTTCACGTTGGGTCCGTGCCGACACCGGCCATATCACACCTAGTCAATCATCACAAGGAACGCATCCAACAAAGAAAAAGAAAAAAATAAATAGAGCTGGTCTAAAGCTCAAGCCGAAGGAGGAGGAGGACAGCAGGAAAATTAGCAGAGCTGAACCGGTCGAGACAGTAGACCTTTTTTTAGCCGGTTCCCAAAAACATATTCCTTAATCCACCTGCGAAAGAAAATAAAAATTTCTCAATGGCAGACGATGGAGAATTAATCAGAATCACTGCTTTCCTTCATATTCTCTACAATTTGGGCCAATCTCAATACGAAACTTGAATCCTAAATTTGGCAAAATTCTGGTCATTGAGATGATATGTTGAAATTTGAAGTTTGTAAAATTGGGGAAAAATGAAGACAAATGCTGCGAAGCTGATTGTCGATGCACTGTTACAGAGGTTCCTTCCCCTTGCTAGGCGTCGCATTGAAACTGCTCAAGCTCAGGTACTCTTTCTACAATTTTTCATGCAAAGTTTCCAGTTATATAGAAAAAAGAAACTCCCCTCTGTTTTCAACTTTACCACACTCTTTTCTATTTAGAATGTTTTTTTTTTTTTGATATGTCATAATACTACCTCAAGAATTCAAATTCATTAAACTGTTTCCTAAACATGATATTGATGTTTTGTAGCGAAATAAGTTTTCACCCATTAATACATAAACCTTGCATCCTACATGACAAATCATGATGGCAAATCGTGTGAGATTTTCCATGTAGGATGTGTGTCTACTTGTTTAAGTGGCTACTCGTGCACATCCAAAGTTGGAGTGCATAGATGCGAGCTGAGGCCAAGGCATGTTTAGGTATTAGGCCTTTTTTTGTTATTGGTGGTATCCAAGCCAGCTAGAGACACTGCGTAGCTCCGATCTTCTACTAGCATGAGTACCACATAACTCTGTCCAGATTTAGCCAGATGAGAAGTTTGTAGTCTCACTCTTGCTTTTGCCATACCTTCTATTTTATTAGTGAAGGGCGAATGGGGCCTGTGTGCAATAGTTTTCTTACTTTCTCTCGATTGCTTCAATGTCTATAATTGGCCTAGTATCCTTTTGCTGGGACTCTTACCTTGGTTGTCAAGGCTATTACTCCAACACTTGGACTGTTAGGCTCATTGGTGGTGCTTGGGGGGATGTAGTTCATCTGGATCCCCTTTGCTGAAAAATTGCAATGTATATATGATGTCAAGGTTATTTTTTTTAATGTATATATAGTAGACGTTGGATTTAGTCGGTTTCTTCACATGGTTACTTTTTAATCTTTTGAATCCCCTCGGTGAAAATCCTGATTTCGCCACTGGAATTTAGGTTTTCCTCTTGACCTTGGTGTCCTCAACCACTAATTTTAATGTTTACTTTTACTACTAATTATAATACATAAGTCGAGGTAGCTTCTTAAACTTCATGTCAATCAAGTACTATTACATAAAATTGAATGGAGGTTGTGTTACAGTCCTTCGTGTATTTGAGCATTACATTAATTTTTCTGCTACACTCATGACTTGGAAATATTTTTGCGATTTGTCTCATGTAATCAGTTGATTCATAATTGCTGTAAGACCAATAGTTAAGTCAATATGATATCTTTTTTCTGGATCATATCATTTATATATTTTAGTTTCACCTAGATAAGCATTAGTGAGAGATTCCGAGGAGAGATGCTTGCCAGCGTCTTAATGCTTATTCGTAAGAAGGCCCTGATAGGTCGCCTCTACTACTTGGGTGGGGAAAGAGTAGAATGAGTGGGTTGGCCGACTTACTCTTCTTGTGGGTCAGCATGACCTCAGTCCCTTTGTATGCTCCCTCCCAAGAAGGAATTCTGTGGATACAAGAGTGTTGCTGAAATGTATCACTTGAAGGACTAAGAAAGAAAAGTAGAAAATTATTCTCTAGCACCAGAAAGAGAAAAAAAGAAGCATAATCCTTTTGTGTTGGCACCAATAAACTGGTGCTATTACAGTTATGTGTTCTGCCTTTCATTGGCATGATTCTTAATGATGTAATTTTTACTGTATGCTAATGCCAAAACAATTTATGTGAAGTTAAAGAGATGGTGTATTTATTCTATTTTTAATTGATTTGTGCATTATTCTGATATTTTTCTTGGCTTAAATAGGATGGACAGTACCATCGGCCATCAGATCCAGCTTATGAGCAAGTACTGGATTCATTAGCTATGATTGCTCGACACACGCCTATTCCTCTTCTAGAGGCTCTTCTAAGATGGAGAGAAAGGTACATATTCCACATGGGTATCATTTCTGTTTCAAATTGATATACAGTTTTATTCATGAACTCCATATTCATGCTAGTTCATTACACTTGCACTGGCAGACTCATCATGCATCTTTAAATATTTTGGTAAATGTATGTCTAATTTTATCATTGCATACTCTGTCCAACATGCCAATAGCTACTTATCTACCAGGAAGAATTCACATCTCACAACATGATAAATTGAACCATAATGTGTTAATAGGTACAACTCGAACCACATCTACAAAATGCCATGCAATTGTTTCTACTCATAGTTAGCATGTATCTCCCACGGACATACATTAGTATCACATTGTACAACCCCACATCTCTTGGTGCGCTTTCATGGAACTAATTTATAGGCACCTAGTGAATAAATTAAAAATGCCGAAAGAAAAACAACAATTGGACTAGAGGTTGAGATTGCGTTAAGGTCTCATTATGTAGTTCCATCTCTGCTAGCTCAATTGAGAAGCAAAAAGTGTGGCGAAAATTGCCACTTTAGCAATTTCAATTCTTACATCTGTTTTTGAGAATATCTATTGTGCCTGCACATGCCATTTTGCTGCATACAATAGACCCTTGTGGTCTGGCCCTTCTTTGGATCCGCGCATAGCGGGAGCTTTATTGCACCAAACTGCCCTTTTACTCGGGGTCGTTTGGTAGAGTGTATAAGATAATGCTAAATAGGGTGTATTAGTAATACTGAGATTGGTAGTGCTGGGCCTGGAATTAGTAATATTGGGATTAGTAATGCTAGGATTATTTTTTACGCAATGTTTGGTTTGATGTATTGAAAACAATATGTATTGTTATATTTTAAAAATAATATTGTTTGTTTACAAAAATACCCTCGACATACTATAACTTTGAGTATTTTATTCTTTTTTAAAAATAAAAAAATCAACAATATAACTAATAACTTACTTTGTAATTTTAAGATTTAATCACTCACTTACAGGAACTGTTTTTTTGTTATCTTTTCTTTATTTGTTCATCATTTGTTTGTTGTTCCCATGTTGTGGTGTTCTTAAGTTGGAAAGAGGTACATGTAACTTTTGAATGAGACAATAGCATCGTTGTTAATATAAAATTGTGTTTTGTAGAGTGTTAAAGCTAAGCAAAAAAATTATTTTTATTTGTGATATATCCTAATTACAAAATTAAAGCTCGTATGCAATCATGCAATTCGTTTTTAAGTTTGGACCAATAAGTATTTTTTAAGTTAATGGAGTAGTTTTTTTTATGACTAAATTAGTTCGAGGGATATTATCATCTTGATAAATTGAAAAGAAATAACTCAAATAATTTGAAAAAGATTCAAAGAAATTTGCGGGCATTTTTGTCATTACTCATATTTATCCATGAATTGTAATCAATGGATTACTAATCCCACCAAATTGGGTGTATTAGTTATACACCCTATAATACCATGTAGGGTGTATAACTAATCTATGTATTAGTATGTATTAGATATATATTGCTCCAAATTTGCTACCAAACAACATATTAAATAATACCATACTTTAATACATGGATTATAAAAATAAAATACACCCTACCAAAACAGCTCCATAATGTTGATCTATCTTGTTACCCTCTAAGTCAACCACCTCACATGTTGAGAAGTTCTCTAAATGTTTTACACTTAGCTAGCTTTTTTGTTAAATAGATACCGGTATCAAATTCCTTCCATGCTTTACTATGAATTTGTTTATTATTCCGTGTCTCGAGCCGGGGGTCTATCGAAAACAACCTTTCTACTTCTTTAGAGGTAGAGGTAGAGGTATGGACTGCGTACATCTTACCCTCCCCAGACCTCACTATGTGGGAATACACTGGGTTTGTTGTTGTTGTTGTTGATACCGGTATCAAATTCCACAGTGTAAAAAGACCTGATTGAGAACAACTCTTGTCACTCCACCTTTTGAGAAAATGAACTATTTGGAGTAGGAGGGCATATTTTGACGGAAAATGTTACTAGTGGGAGGAAATCATTTAACCGTTCAGTGAAAACTTTAGTTGGCTTGAGTTTGGACATACGATAGGACGTCGTGATTTCAAATCAGCGTTTGGACATGCTATTTGAGATCATGATTTCAATCCCAAATTCTCTCCCAAAAAAGCATGATTGTAATTTCAAATCACGATTTAAATTTTTTAAAATTTTGAACTTGACCATAAGGATTGGAGAAATTTCAATAGTTTTCACAACTTGTTGGTTTTCATGTTTATGAAAAAAGAATACAAGTTAAGAAATCCAAATTGCATATCCAAACAAAACTTCAACTTCATATCAATCTGATTTCATATCATGATTTCAATCATGGTTTCATATCGCATGTCCAAATAGGCCTTTAGTTTCCTTCATCACTACTTTGAATTGATCCCAACTCCTGTTGTATCTTTTTAGATATTGAATCCTTGACAAGAAAGATAGATAACTGAAGGTTTTTCAATAAAGAAAGTCTTTTTTTTGTATTTATGTGTTTTCACATTCCATGTAAAAAGGTACTTATGCAAAGAGTCCTTTGACTAACTTCTAATCAATTGCAGCTAATAACAACAATAACTCTGCCTCAGTCTCAAACAAGTTGAGGTTGGCTATATGGATCCCTACTTCTTCATTTAAGCTAATTTCATATCGCCATCGTACTAAATAGAATAAAAGTGAAAAATAATTTGAATATATATATATATATATATATAACAAGAAGAAGAAGTAGCTATCACCTTTATGGATCTTCTCTTCCATTATGCCAGCTAATTCTGCATTGATACCAAGCATTTGTATAATAATTTAATCTCCTAGAATCATGATCAGGAAAGAACTTGATTTTATGATTTAGAGCTTTGGTGATGGAACTAACAGATAACATGCGAACAAGAAACTCACGGACATGGAGAGCAATAACAGTTTAATATTAGGAGCACAAACGACTGAACCTATTTTAAAAACAAGGGTTAAAGAACCATTGGCTATTAGGAAATTATCCACTTTGAGACATGGGGAGTAGTTTGGGAAGTCTGTAGAAGAACCTGCATATGCCTATTTGCCCCAGGACCAATAATCCAAGCATTAAGATCAGTAAGAAAGACAGTACCTGGTTGCACATTGTGAAATTGAAAAAGAAGAGGAGATATTGTGAATTGTATTTATTGATTATTCCTTCAAGTTCATGGATTAAATAGCTGTTACAGATAATGTAAATAAGGAAAGAAAATAAGAATATATTACACAATCTCCTAATTGCCTGATTCTAGGGATTAGAAAATATTCTCATATCTACATACTAATTATACCATATTTAACACTCCCCCTCAAGCTAGAGCGTATAAGTCATATGCTCCCATTTTGCCACAAATATAGTCAATTCTGGATCCTCGAAGTGATTTTGTGAAAGTATCTGCTAGTTGATCTTTTGAGTTGACAAAACTTGTGGCGATGTATCCAAACTCAATCTTCTCTCGAATGAACTGACAATCTATCTCAACGTGCTTCGTTATTTCATGAACAATGGCATTAATGCAGCTTGGTTATCACAAATCAATTTCATCAGTTCAACTCCTCCCATCTCCAATTCTCGGAGAAGTTGTCTCAACTATATACTCACACGTAGCCAGTACCATAGCTCGATACTCTACCTCTGTGCTTGATCTAGCTACGAAAGCTTGCGTTTTACTTTTCCAAGATATTAGATTGCCTCTAATTAGAACACAATAATCAGAAGTGGACCGCCTGTCTGAAGGAGATCCTGCCCTGCATTAGAATACCCAATAGTATGGGCATATCCTATACAATAAACCTTGCCCTGGAAAGCTTTTGATATATCACAAGACGCGAATCATAACATTCCAATGGCTATCACAAGGTGATTGCAAAAATTGGCTAAATACACTAATAACAAATGAGATGGCAGGTAGTTGAGTTTACCAACAAGTCTCCGATATCGGCCAAGATCTTTTATAGACTCCCCCTGTCCTAGAATAAGCTTAGTATTTGGATCTATAGAGTGTCTACATGTTTGCAATACAACATACCAACATCTTCCAAAATGTGTAAGGCATATTTCCGTTGTGTAATAGCAATACCATCGCCAACGTGTGCCACTTCAATTCCTAAAAAGTATTTCAGCTTGCCTAAATCCTTAGTCTGAAAGTGACTTGAGAGGTGCTGTTTGAGTTGAGCAATACCTTCATAATCACTTTTTGTGATAACAATATCATCAACGCAAACAATTAAAATGATACGTTTGCTATAAGAAGAATACCTATAAAATACAGAGTGATTAGCTGATGTTTGGATCATTCCAAATTGTTTGACAACAACTCAAAAACGACCAAACCATGCTTTGGGAGACTATTTGAGACCATAAAGGGATCTACACAGTCTATAAATTAGTCCAGACTCCTATCCATCAAACCCTAGCGGTTGCTCCATATATACCTCTTTAGCAAGTTTCCCATGAAGGAAAGCATTTATGATATCCAATTGAAAAAGAAGCCAGTGATACATTGCTGCCATAGAGATGAGAAGACAAACAGAAGCCATCTTGACAATTGGTGAGAAAGTATCTCCATAATCGATGCTATAAATTTGAGTGTACCCCTTAGCAACCAATCTCGCTTTGAGACGATCAACAGCTCCACCGAACCTACCTTAACTGTGAATACCCAATGACAACTGTGAGAAATAATGGAGAAAAATATTATTGAATTGTGTGTCTACATAATTACATTGACACCCTATTTATAGACACTACATTACAATCCTTTTCCAAGTAGGATTTTGTATATTATTCCTATTCCTACTCATATTTTAACACTCCCCTCAAGCTGGTGCATACAAGTCATATGTACCAAGCTTGTTACAAATGTAATTAATACGAGGACTGGTGAGGGACTTGATGAAGATATCTGCAAGTTGATCACTTGACTTTACAAACTTTGTAACAATATCTCCCAAGAGTATCTTTTCTCTGACAAAGTGACAATCAATCTCTATATGCTTGGTTCTCTCATGGAACACTGGATTAGATGCAATATGAAGGGCTGCTTGATTATCACATACAAGTTCCATCTTACCAGTCTCTCCAAATTTTAGTTCTCGCAGCAATTGCTTGATCCAAACCAGCTCGCAAGTTGCTGCAGCCATTGCTCGATATTTTGCTTTGGCACTAGATTGAGCAACCATACTCTGCTTCTTACTTTTCCAGGACACCAAATTAACTCATACTAAAACACAATATCCAGATGTAGAACGTCTATCAGAGGGTGATCCTGCCCAATCAACATCTGTATATCCAATGGTATGCTCATGGCCTCGATCCTCGAAGAGTAGTCCTTTACCTGCAGATGACTTTATATATTGCAAAATATGAACAACCGCATCCCAATGACTATCACAGGGAGAAGTCATAAATTGACTTACAACACTCACAGGAAAAGAGATATCAGGTCTAGTCGCGGTGAGATAATTCAACTTTCTAACCAACCGCCTATACCTTCCAGGATCACTGGGTGGCTCCTTCTGTTCTGACAGAAGTTTAGCATTTAGATCCATAGGAATGTCTGACATTCCGTCATTCCTGTTTCCTCAAGAATGTCTAAAGCATACTTGCGTTGAGAAATGTCTAAAGCATATTTTTCGTCAATGTATTGCAAAACAAACCAACACCACCATCATGTTCGGAACTTCCCGGCGAGCAAACCCCAGTTAGACTCGCCAAGAATAGGCGTCACACGCGCCTTCAGTGCCGTCGGAAGATATTCTCCGGCGAGCGCGTCAGTCCACGCGCTGGCGTGTGCAGTGTCTTTCGGCAAATTTTCCGGCAATTTTTTTTTCAGTAGCCTCGCCTCTTCGTTACGAGGTTTCTCATATGATTAATTGTTGATTCCGAGCAACTTCCGGATATCAGATCTTATATCCGGCAATCCTTTTTCTGGCCAAATTCCGGCAATATTTATTTTTTCCAGATTAAACCTGAATCTTAATGAGGAGATCAGAAACTCAGATGTTATAAACCTGAATCTTAATGAGGAGATCAGAAACTCAGAAGTTATAAAGAATCGACGAGGGGAAGGTCGATTTGGAAGATCTCGACCTAGGTGTAGTTATTGTAAAAGGCTTGGACATACTCATGGCATATGTTATTCTCGACCTAAGTGTAGTTATTGTAATAGGCTTGGACATATTCGTGGAATATGCTATTCTTTGCATGGTCGACCACCTAAAAATGCTCATATTGCCCAGTCTAACACCACAGGTGATTAGTGGGTGTATTTATCCGACAAGGAATATAATGAGTATCTTCAATATCGAGCAAGTAAGCATATATCTCTACCAATAGCCTCAACTGGACAATCTCCTACCTTTGGATCATGGGTTGTGGACTCAGGTGCTTCTGATCATATTTCTGGTGACAAATCACTTCTCTCTAATACCACTTGTTGGGTTCGAAATCGAGAGGGCGTCATGCGGAAGCATATAGTTTGCAAACCAAGACGATAATTCAGATGACAAATAAAAGTATACTAAAACATAATGATATTGATATGATTGGGTCAAGCAACCTACATATTGAAGACTAATATCAAAAAGCATAAAAAAACTATTATGAGAAAATCTTTCCCTAAACAAGACTCATAAACGACTATATTGTGGATGTTATTGTGTTAAGGTATGAGAAGAGGGGTCTTCTATTTATAGAGGTTCAAAACCTTTCCTCCAAGAAAGAGGTTAGCCAAATATGAAAGAGTTTTGTATTTTCCTTTTAGGAAAAGTAAAAGTAATTATGATATTACTTTTATTTTCGGCAAAATGACCTTCTGGACCCTTGTACTATGTCGGTTTTGTAAGTTGGACACTTCTACTTACATGTTTGTCATCTGGACCCCTAAACCCACTAAAAAATAATATTTTAAACCCTTTCTTGGTGAGTGTAACACACTCTCCCCCACGTCAGCTGCCACGTCTGCCACGTCATCTACCACGTCATTTTTTAAAAAAAATAAAAAATAAAAAAAATATTACATTAAATTCCAAGTCATTTTTAAAATGCTGCATAACAAATTAAATATTAAAATTAATTTAATTAAATAAATTCTTTTTATAAATTGTAGAAAAATTTGAATAATCATGTTTTTGCTCACAAATTAAACATCAAATCCATTCCAAATAATTAAAATTCTTCTCCAACTAATTTTAATTTTTAACTATAAGTTCATATATACAAACATAATAATTTTTTGATTTTTAAATTTGAATATTTTTAACAAATTCAAAAAAAGTTTAATTTTTTTCAAGCGAAGTTCACTAATTTTTTTCAATATTCACTATCACTCACTTTCAATTTAAATTTAAATTTTAATCTCCAAAAAAATAAAAAGATTTCAAATTTAAATTTTAATTTAAAAAATGAAAAGAATTGAATTAGGAGGGAAAATTAAAATAAAAAATAAAAAGTAAATGTGTGTGTGTGGGGGGAGCGGGCTGGAAGAGTGTTGGGGTGGGGTGTGGGGGCTGGGAGGGGTTGGGGTGGGGACGGGGCTGGGGTGGGGTGGGAAGGGGCTGGTGAGGTGTGGGGGTGTAGGGACGGGGCTGGGTAGGGGGTGGGGACGGGCTGGGCTGGGGGTGGGGAAGGGCTGGATGGGTGTTGGGGTTAGGTGGGGGATGGGGGTGGGACGGGGCTGCGTGGGGTGTGGGGGTGGGGACGGAAAAAATATTTTTATTTTTTTAAAATTTTTAAATATTTTAAAATTTTTAAATATTTTAAAATTTTTAAAAATATTTTTAATTTTTTTTAAAAATTTTAAATTAAAAAAATAAGGAAAAAAAAAGACCCTTTTTTATTTTATTTTTAAAATTTTTAAAAATATTTTTAATTTTTTTTTAAATTATTTTTAAAATTTTAAAATATTTTTATATTTTTGAAAATATTTTCAAATTATTTTTAAATTTTTAAAAATATTTTTAAATTTAAAAAGATGGAGGGAAAAAAAGGACCCTTTTTAATTTTTTTTAAAATTTTAATATTTTTTTAAATTTTAGTATTTTTTTATTTTTTTAATTATTTTAATGTAAAATTGACCCCCACTCGCACCCACAGGCGAGTGACTACACTCTCTTTGCCCTAGTCACCATGACCTTGCCTATGTGGCAAGGTCAATGGTCAAAGGGTGCAAAATGTTGCTTTTTGATGGGTTCAAGGGTCCAGATGACAAATATGTAAATAGAAGTGTCCAACTTACAAAACCGACATAGTACAGGGGTCCAGAAGGTCATTTTGCCTTTATTTTCCTTTCAAGAAAAAGTAAAACTTAAATTTGGTAAGAAAATCAAGACAAAAATTCTAACAAGTCTCCGCTTTTTGGCTTGACTTTTTTCATTTGATCTACCTTCTTCACATGCATGAACTTCGCTCTTCATAAAATCATCACTGCTGCTTGTTATGGTTAAAAATAAGATTTAAAATATTATGGTTAAAAGTGGGTTAATAAATATTTTGTTTTTATTTTTAAAGATGCAGCAACAACAATGTTGAAATAGGTTTAAAACTTCTTCTCCACATGTAGCTAGACAAAATTGTCATTATCGTTAAATTGGTTGCAACTTGATTTGAAACCGCTTTGAACCTGTCTTTAATCTCGTTTCACCAAACTATTGGACCTTTGAACCGTAGGCTCTGATACCACTTGTTAGTAATAATGGAGAAAAATATTATTGAATTGTGTGTCTACATAATTACATTGACACCCTATTTATAGAACTACATTACAATCCTCTTCCAAGTATGATTTTGTATATTATTCCTATTCCTACTTATATTCTAACAACAACCAATCGTGGTTTTTCCTTTAGGTAAAGAAATAAGCTCCCAAAGTACCATGATCATGCAAAACAATCATCTCCTTAATCATAGCCTTCTGCCAACCTGGATGAACCAATGGTTTCGCCATGGTTTTAGGAACTTTGACTGTGGATAGGCTAGTGATGAAGGCATGATAAGAAGGCGACAGACGATGATGACTTAAATAAGCATAAATGGGAGTTTTATTGGCAGTAGTTCTTGTACCTTTGCAACCAGCAATGGGACGATCATCTAATAAGTGCTCGATTGAAGCATGAGACATCGTTGGAGCATGTAATGAGTCACTAGGAGTGTTTTGTGTACCTGTAGCAGTGTTAGAAATACTAATTGGATTAGCAAGCTCAGAAAGAGGTTGAAGTAGTCCGGAATAAAGCTTAAGAGACGGAAGTGGAGCTGGGGTTGGAATAGTTGGAATTGGAAGGATTGATATTACCTTCTAATTTTCCGCATTAGGAGAAAAATACGGTGAAATCTAGAAAAGGTGAAATCTCGAAAAAGGTAACATCTGCAGAGATCAAGTACTTATTGGTAGAGGGATCAAAACATTTGTAACTTTTTTGTAGACGAGAATACCCGAGAAAGATACATTTAAAAGCCTTGTGCTGATGTTTGTCGTTTTCGGCAGTGGCAGACCCAGGATTTAAGGAGAGTGAGTGCTTACTACAGAAAAAAAATAAAAAGTCATGTGCACCTAACCAATTTCTTGTTTAGTGGGTGCTTTTATATAATTTATACCCATTTTTGTATATTTTTTATGTAATTATACCTATTCCGCGTCGAGTTTAGTGGGTGCCGGAGAACCCAAAGTTGATGTGTAGGTCCGCCCCTGTTTTTCGGGGTAAGGTTATGAACAAAACAAGTGCAACCAAACACACATGGAGGAAGGGGGAACAAAGTTTGGGCTGGATAGAGGATTGAGTGTGGACTCTTATACTGCAAAACAGATGAAGGCATACGATTGATTAAATAACGAGCAGTA
Source organism: Capsicum pubescens (assembly GCA_030864215.1). NCBI lineage: Eukaryota > Viridiplantae > Streptophyta > Magnoliopsida > Solanales > Solanaceae > Capsicum > Capsicum pubescens. The sequence goes on from CM061541.1 coordinate 186,286,814, forward strand.
ATAACGGCATCACCCCAAAAATATAAAGGGATATTATTGTGAATTAGCAATGTCCAAGCTGTTTCTAGTGTATGTCTGTTCTTTTGCTCAGCAACTCCATTTTGTTGAGGAGTATGTGCGCAAGAAGACAAGTGTAATATGCCTTGGGATGACATAAAAGAACAGAGAGAAGTAGGGAAATATGTTTGTGCATTATCACTGTTTAACTTCTTAATGGAAATACCAAATTGATTGCGAATTTCAGCACAAACGTTTTGAAAGATAAAGAACAACGCAGATCTATTTTTCATTAAAAATAACCACGTGCATTAAGAATAGTCATCAATAAAAGTCACAAAATAATGAAAGCTTAAGGAAGAACTAACACGACATGGACCCCATATACCAGAATGAATAATTTCAAACATTGAGGTGGCCCTATTATTGACGCGCTTTGGGAAAGAGGCACGAGTATGCCATTCAAGGTGATACGATTCACATTCTAATAAAGATAAACTAGATAAACTAGGGACCATTTTCTGCAGTTTTAAGAGACTCGGATGACCCAATTGACTATGGAGCAATTCAAAAGGAAACATCGAAAGTGAAAGCAACATGCGGTATCGGGATGGATAGCAGGTACAGTCCCTAGAACTCATATCCTTTTCCAATTATTTGTCCCGTACTCCGGTCTTGTAGAAGAACAGAATCATCAAGGAAGGTTACAACACATTTTAGGTTTTTGGTTAATTTGCTAATAGAAATAAGATTATATGAACATTCAGGTGCGGAAAGAATTGATTTTAAAGGTATGAAAGGCCGAGGGTGAGCTATACCTATCCTCTTTACAATAGTCTTTGATCGATTAGCCAAAGTAACATTAGAGAGAGTAGAAGGAGTAGTAAGAGTAGAAAAAGTATTTTTGTTACTAGAAACATGGTCAGAAGCATCGGAATCAAGAATCCACTGTATAAGCAAAAGAGTTACCAGGTTGTACAGTGCAAACAACTGATGAAGTTGATGATTGTTGCCTTGATGCTTGGTACTGAAGGTAGTCATTCATTATAGTCTGCTCCAATTAAAGTGATAGATTGAGATGATCCATCCCTAACATCAGGTCTAGGCAGAATACCATTTCCGTTATGAGCCACATTGCTGTGTGTCTAGGACAATCATTATTGTGTGGAGGCTTACCATGAAGAAGTCGACATGCCTATCTTACATGCACTGCCTTGTTACAATGGGTGCAATGTAAGAGAAGAAGCCGGCATTCCTCTCTTCGTGTCCTCCCTTATAACAATGAGTGCACTGCTTATTGTTCCTCTATTTCCCTTTTCTGTATCCACCTTGAAAATTAGGTTGGATAGCCATGATAGATGCTTCATAAGAATTTGCCTCTGGCGGTGCATATGTGATGTGTAGTAATCTTGCAAATACTTCTTCCAAGGTGGGAACAGATGGGCTAGAAAGAATTTGCTCACGAACTGAGGTTAGGTCTAGGTCTGCTCGCAACCCAACCAAAGCCAAAGCCATAAAGAACCTATCTCTTCGTGCCTCCTGATCATCCAATTTCTTAGTAAAAGGCATAAGAGAATCAAATTTATTCTTTAAGGATTCTACCTAACCCAAGTAACTCGCCATGGCCAGTTGATTCTGTTGTAGATGAACAATATCAGTCATAACTTTGTAGATGAGTTGTATGTCATTTGTATATAAAGTTTTAGCTTTGTTCCACACTTTGCAACAAGTCTTACAAGAATGGAACAAATTTAACAACTTAGGATCAAGTGAATTCCGCAGAAGACTACACAATTGCGAATCTATTTTAACCCAACCAGGTCTATCAGCTGGCCCAATATCACTACTGTTTTTGAGCAAATCACTACTGTTTTTGAGCAAATGATCTTCAAAACCTTGACCTGTAAACCACAATTCTACAGAGGCTGCCCAAGAGGTGTAATTACCATTTCCATCCAACTTTACTCTAGTAATTGCAAGTGATGGTTTAGAGGAAACAATTGACTTAACAATCTGATTATCACCCTTTTTTTTTAATTTGGTTTCTTCTGGACGATTAAGAAAGATATATGAATTTTCAGAGAAAGAGAAAGAGATAGGAAAGAAGGAATTTATACAGAAAATAAATGACTTGGAGAAAGAGAGGTGAAACTCGAGAACATTCTGATATGCTTGATTGGCAACCAATTGATTGATCCCTCCCCTTTTCTGTTTTCAGATTCTGTTACTGAGAAATGAACATTCAGAGGGGGTTAGAACCCCAGGCTGTGATACCATGTGAAATTAAAAAGAAGAGGAGATATTGGGAATCGTATTGATTGATTATTCCCCCAAGTTCATGGGATTAAATAGCTGTTACAGATAATGTAAATAAGGAAAGAAAATAAGAATATATTACACAATCTCTTAATTGCCTGATTCTAGGGATTAGAAAATATTCTCATGTCTACACACTAAGTATACCATATTTCACACACAATTGGAAGTGGTAACATCAGAGGAGTTAAGTTTGGTTGGAGATGATGAGGATGGTGAATTTCATCTGGGACAGTTTCTCCAGAGATTGTTTCCTTTGATGTCTCCTCATTTTCTATCATATTTTTTTGAGCCTTTGATGGAAGACAACCTGGTATGTCTACCATGTAGCTTTCAACATTCCTCCTTGGTATGCTTTGGTTTCACACAGTAATCACATTGCAAGTGATTTATTTAGAAGTGATTGCCTTTCTTTGTTCATGAAAGACAATTAACCCAAACTTCTTGGTTGGTGTTGGATAAATCATGATACCAACTCGACTCTCTTCCTACTGGGCTTAAGAGCATGCATCCTTGGGAGATGGAAAAAGAATTTAACTGAGAATGTGAGAACGTGAACCCTGATTTGATCATCCTCTTTGCTCAAACCGGCCAAAAAATCATATACCTACTCTTTACAAATCAATTTTTGGAATAGGACTACATACTCAATACACGATGCTTATACTTGGAGGTCCTTATAGTAGTCTATCTCCTGCCAGAACCCACTTAATTCAAATAATAACGAGAGAAGTGTTGAAAACACCTCCAAGCGCGAATTATTACTTTAGTCTTCAAACTATACCTAGTATTAGAAACACTCCTAAACTTGACTAAATAAATTTAAAAACACCCCTATAAGATGCCACATTGCATAGCAAGTAGTCTTAAACTCTTGTAGGCGCTTAAACTGCTTAAAATTAATGCGATATAAGCATTCAACTGTTAAAAACCTCCATTTTTAACTTTTTCCTTTAATTTTCATCACACTCTAACTGCTACCGCAACCGATCTTCTTCCTATTTAAGTTTTTCTCCATTAAAACACACCCCAAGTTTGAACTTTAATTTTTTCTTTTACTATATCTATTTAATTGCTAAATTTTTAACGTCAATTGTTTTGATGACTATATGTTGTAGATGTGGATTTCCGACAGTTTTGGAAATTTCATGGTCAGATAACAATCTTAGAAGGAGATTTAATTAGAACCACCCACACTAAATAAACCACAAATCAAAATGAAGAGAGATTATTACCAATACATTTATCAAAGCATTTTAGGCTAAAGTCTTTTGATTTCCATGGAAATGAAAATCAAAGGGTTATGTTGGAGAATTCTAAGAGAATTATGAGGAGGAGAGGAAGAGTTCTAGGGATGTGAGACAATTTGTAGGGTGATTTCATCGGATGGGTTATTTTAGTCAGTTTATTTTTTAAGTATCTTTTTTTTTTTCTTCGTGGCTTTAGAGAAAATATATTATTTTCCCCTAAACTTGTCTGCATAACATACTTTAGATCTTTAACTTCACGGGCGATTATTTACACCCCATAACGACTTTATGTTTAATTAATTTCAACCCCTAAGGCTGATGTGGCAAAAAAAAAAAGAAAAATAAAATAAAAAAACGCATGTCTTGTTTTTTTTTAAAAAGACCCACTTTGTTATTTATATTCATATATATATCAGAAAAAGAAGGAAAATAAGAAAAGAACCTCCCCCCTCCCCCTTCTTTCCCCACCCCGTTCTAACCCCTCCCCCTTTCCTTCTTTCCCCACCCCGTTCCAACCCCACTTTTCTAACTCCGGCAACCTTGTCCACCGTAAACAGCCTCACCCCATCTTACCCCCGCTTCGATGTGCTATTAATTCTCTCATAAAGCTATTAGCTTTTTTATAATTCAAGCATCATTGACTTATTTCTTGTTGATTGCTAAAATAGAGGAATCAAGAAATTGCATTTTAAGTGTTTCTTCTTCATCTATCAAAACGTCAATTGAATAGGTGCCTCATCTATCCTCCACCTCTTTGACGGAAATGGTGTAGATGAAGAAAAAATGGTGTGTTTGACGGAAATGGAATTGATGCAGAAGAATAAGAGAGGAAGGAGGGTGGGGTGGTCTTAAGAAGAAAGAAAATGGGGTGGGATCAGAGGTTTTTTTTTTTTTACTATATATATATGTTGTGGGGGTGGTTGTGCGGTTGCTGCTGAGGGGGAGGGGTTGAAGAACAAAACTTGTTGTGGGTGGGTGGGGCGGTTGGGGGGGGTTGAAGAACGAAACATTTTTTTTTTTTTTAAATTTATATGTTATATATATTTATTATTAAAATATATATATGAAATTATTTTTAAAAAATACTTTTCTTGCGTGGCTTCGACGTGGCCGGGTGGCGCTGATGTGTGGGCGCGTGTAATGCACTCTCCGTTGTGAGAGTGGTATTATATATTTAGGGTGGTATTTAATTCACTTGAAAGTTATTAAGGGAGTACATAATTGTCCGTGTAGTTTAGGGTCTAAAGTAAGTTATGCGGACAAGTTGAGAGGTGAAATGATGTATTTTCTCGTCTTTAATATCCATGTGGATGCACATACATAACACATCAGCACATAAGTTCAACTGGACCGCGAGTGAACACACGTTAGTCACAGATATGGCAAAATGGGGGCGTTTTTAAATTCATTTAGTCAAGTGTATGGGTGTTTGTAATACTAGGTATAGTTCGGGGACTAAAATAATAATCCGTGCCAAATTTGGGGATGCTTTCAACACTTCACTCAATAATAATTAGTAATGGTCAACTCACCTTTCTTCGTGCCATGGAAAGGTGCGTTCCAGATTTTTTCAGTGGTGTCAAACAATTGATACAATTTGGAAATTCGGGGTGCATGGTAGTCAAAAACCATCTCATAATAAGTTAATTATCAGAATCCCATTGGCCAAAAGCAGCATCACACACATCAGGTTGTTTCTTTGCTAATAATATAACCAAGCAATGTTTTGGAATTTGATTAAAAAACAAACAAGCCCTTGACCAAGCAAGATAATGCCAGCCCCATCCAGTTGCACAACACTGATTTGTGAAAGAGAGTTATCATCTACTGCCTTTATATCCTCCATTATTTGAAATAATAATCCAAAAAAAGAGTGCGATTTAAGAGAGATCTGTCTAGAAAAGGGACTGATACATCGGAACCCAACCTTCGCTGCTTGGAAATTATTGGAATTTGGATGGTAGGCTCAAAGTAGGCCTGCAACCCCAAAAAGTAAAAACCTCTTGAAAAAGTCGTCGTGAGGTGATCTACCAAGCTGCTTGTTGGAGTTTGGTCGCCGACAATAGTGGAAACCTGTGGTTGTGTTCTTTTTTTTTTTCACTAAGACTGGCAAAAAATTGACGTGTACGACTACCCTTTTTGACGTGAATAGTGAAAGAGGGAAGAAACTTGACCTCTTGAAACACCTTGGAGCCCTAATGGTGCAGAGTGAGATAATTCACATAAAAAAGGCAAAAAATAACTCTGATATCATGAATTATTTGAGAAAGAAGAGACTTCTTTGTATTCGTATTGGTCGTATTCCTGAATTTGTAATGTTTTCTGTGTCTTGACATCACAAGAACCAGGGTACTTAGCTCTAATCAACAATCAGATATTGGGTTTCATGGGTTTATTATTTTACTGTTTTTTCTTCTCGTGTGATCAACTTCATTCAACACTGTAGCTGCTTCTCCCTTTTCATTGCGTCACATACTTTTTTCTAAGAATCTAACTCTGTAGAATTTTTTCATAACAGAACTTTTCTATTGTATATCCTTTCCTTGTTCAATACCGTCATAATACTAGTTATATCTCAGTTTCAAAAAAAAAAAAAAAAAAAGAAAAGAAAAGAAAAGAAAAGAAAGAGCTAGTTAAATCAAGGTTATTAGATTATTAAAATTATCTTATTAACGTTGTATGCTTATTATGATTCTTATGTTGGTTATAGTGAATCTCCCAAAGGTGCAAATGACGCATCAACATTTCAGAGAAAGGTCTGTTAATGTACTAACTCTTGTGCATTACTTCATCTGCCATACTGACAAATGCTTTTGCATTCAAGTGCTGACATATTGTTCTTTATATGCTCTTCCAATTCATGTAAATAAAACAAGTTGCATGGAAATGAATGCTATAGTTAATTGAATGAAAAAAACGATTGAAAGACCATTCTTCGGATTGGCAGACTGGTCTTACATTTGTGTTATTAGAGGGTGCTTGAATTAGCTTTTTTTAAATGACTTATAAGCTAAAAGCTTAAAGCCAAAAGTAGGTTGATACCTACTTTTGGCTTTTGGCTTTTTTTTTAAATACTTTTTAAGCCTAAAGTAAAGTGCTTAAAAGCACGTTGTGTCTTTGCCAAACACTTCCAAAAATTATGAAGTGCTTAAAAGCCAAAAACACCTAAAAATAAGCCAATCCAAACACCCTCATAAACCTTTAATAATACTAATCCAGGTTTTTTTACCTTTTGAACTTGGTATTATATATCTATGTAAAACAGAAATTAAGGAAGAAAACTAGGGGTTTGTGAAACTTATGGATGCAGCTACAAAATATGGTTAGCAATAAAGAAATTGCAATTCTGTAACTATTTATGGTAAGATCACTTGTATTTATTGGCTGGAATCTATTGTAGGGAGCAAGTCACCACAAGTACTTATGATTTGACATCTTTAACATTTATTGTGCTATGATGCTAGCTAACTTCCTTCTCAGAGTTAGTGTACGAAGATCATTTCTTCATTTCATTTGTTGTATCAAACTGGGAGCACTGCATTTTATTGATCACTCCTCATTATAAATATTTTGGATGAAAAAGGAAAAATTGCCCATCAATCCGCAAATTTAAAGCTTGTGAAGTATACAGTTCCCCAATTTATTTGCACAGTGCTTCATAATGGATAACAATAGAAATCTCTGATACAAGATTCTTAATTAGAATATATTCTTCTCCAAAAAGTTTCACATTTATCCAAGACAAATTTGTAAGTAACCCAAATTTGCATCACTGTTTCAGCCTCTTTCTTCTTAGTTGTTCGAACTATGTCAGTAATCTATCCATTCAGTGTATCAGAGGACATGCAACCTGACCATTGTTATGAAACAATTTACACAAAACTTTCCAGTCACGGATCACATAGATATGTTTACTTAGACTATGTCTTATACTATTTTCAGATTACATGTAACAGAAGTCTTATACCTGAAAGCTTGAGATTGTTAATATGTGATTGCTTTATGATTTTTTGAAGAGGAATAGGATCCTCATCCTTTTACCTTACAGGAACTTAGCTTTTGACTTTGTTAGTTTAGTGCACCTTCACAACTCAAGAGCGGTATGTGTGTGAATTGGGTCGTACCAAATTTTCTTCACTCCTAAAATTCGCCTCAGAACCTGATTCTTATGAATACAACAACAACAACAAACCCAGTGTATTCCCACATAGTGGGGTCTGGGGAGAGTAAGATGTACGCAGTCCATACCACTACCTCCGGAGAAGTAGCAAGGCTGTTTCCGATAGACCCCCGCCTCAAGACAAAGAATATTAATCAAATCCGCAAAAAAACACGTAACAAGATGACAAGACATAAATACACCACCCACAAGGAATAACAACCAAAGAATAGTACACCATCGCAATACAACATGCAACAAGGTAGCACACCAAGAATAATACACCCACCAATCTACGCCCTACCCTACCGACCCAAACTGACACTAGCCTTCTATCCTAATACGCGATCTCCATAACTTCCTATTTAGGGTCATGTCCTCAGTGAGCTGTAACTGCTCCATGTCCCGCCTAATCACCTCTCTCTAGTATTTCTTTGGCCTACTCCTGCCCCGTCTGAAGCTATCCAAAGCTAGCCGCTCACACCTACGAACCGGTGCATCCGTGTCCCTTCTTATCACGTGTCTGAACCATCTCAATCGGACTTCCCGCATCTTATTCTCCATTGAAGCCACTACAACCTTCTCCCGGATAGTCTCATTCTGAACTCTATCACCCCTAGTAAGTCCACACATCCAACGCAACATCCGCATTTTTGCCACCTTCAAATTTTGAATGTGAGAATTCTTGACTGGCCAACACTCTGCTCCATACAACATGGCCAGGCGGACTACCACCTTGTAGAATTTGCCTTTAAGCTTGGGTGGCACCTTCTTATCACACAACACCCCCGAGGCGAGCTTCCACTTCATCCATCCCGCCCCAATACGGTGAGAGACATCCTCGTCGATCTCACCATCCCCCTGAATCATGGACCCGAGATACTTGAAACTATCTCTCTTACACACCACCTGGAAATCCAACCTAACTACCACCTCGTCCTCCTGCCTCAAGCCATTAAACTTGCATTCCAAATACTCGGTTTTGCTCCTACTCAACCTGAACCCTTTAGACTCAAGGGTCTGTCTCCACACCTCTAATTTGTCATTCACACCTCCCTGTGTCTCATCAATCAAAACAACATCATCTGCAAAAAGCATACACCAAGGCACCTTTCCTTGAATACGCCGCGTTAACACATCCAACACCAAGGCAAACAAAAACGGGCTAAGAGTAGATCCCTGATGCAACCCTATCAAGACAGGAAAATGCTCTGAATCGCCTCTCACCGTCCTCACCTGGGTCTTAGCTCCATCATACATATCCTTGATTGCTTTGATATACGCCACCGGGGCCCCACTAACCTCCAAGCATCTCCAAAGAACCTCCCTAGGGACTTTGTCGTATGCCTTTTCCAAGTCGATAAACACCATGTGCAAGTCCTTCTTCCTTTCCCTATACTGTTCCACTAGTCTCCGCACCAGGTGAATCGCCTCCGTCGTCGAGCGCCCGGGCATAAATCCAAATTGGTTCTTCGAAATAGACACTACCCTCCTCAACCTCAACTCGACCACTCACTCCCAAATCTTCATAGTGTGACTCAATAACTTAATACCCCTATAATTGTTGCAACTCTGAATGTCCCCCTTATTCTTATATAGAGGAATCATAGTACTCCATCTCCAAGCCTTGGGCATTTTCGCTGACTTGAAAATGCCGTTAAACAAATCAGTCAACCACCTCAAACCTGCCTCGCCAGAAAGCTTCCAAAAATCCACGGGAATCTCATCAGGCCCCGTCGCCCTACCCCTTCGCATCCTGCGAACAACCTCTCTGACCTCCTCCACCTTAAAACGTCTACAGTAACTAAAATTACAACACTCCTCAGAGTGCTCCAGCTCCCCTAACACAATAGTTCTATTCCCTTCATCATTCAAGAGCCTATGAAAATAAGACTGTCATCTTTTCTTAATGTGACCGTCCTCCACCAACACTTTACCATTCTCCCCTTTAATGCACTTCACCTGGTCGAGGTCACGACCCTTCCTCTCTCTAGCCTTAACAAGTCTAAACAACCTCTTTTCCCCTCCTTTCTCCTCTAAAGAACTAAAACAAATAATAGCTGAAAAACGAAGAGAATTAAAAATAAGGAGAGAAAGACTACAATATATCATAATTGTTGGAGTATGTTAAATTTGATAGCCATAATTTTATTGTTCCTATTAATGTTCATTCAATGTATTCTGGTGTATCTGTTGTGTCTATACTATTATCTAGTATTTGTTTTGGTATATATCCTACCCATAGTTGTATCGTCTTGTTTGTATCTATTACACAGTCCAAATCTAACAAGTTGTAATTTTTATTAACTATTTGTTTTGGTGTCCATCTATATTCATTGTTTGGGTTGTACCACTTAGGCTTATCTTTGTAATTATATGTTGGTTTTCTTATTTCTGATGTACTAGGTATTATATTTTTTTCATCTTTTTTATCAAGAGTATTTAGTTCTGTGTTTGTTTCTTCTATTTTTTTATTGACTGGTTCTTCTTTTTCCTTAATTTCTAGATCTTCTATTCTTTCTAAAATTTCTGTATATGTTTCACTATCTTCTGAATCATAATCATATGTTTTTTCAGTATTTATTGTATTTTCTTCTAATTCATTGGCCTTTAATTCTTCATTTTTATTTGTAATTTTTCTTTAAATTGGTTTATTTCATCTAATAGTTTTTGTTCTTTATCCTTTTTCTCTTTATCTTTTTTCATATAAATCTTTTAGCATTTACAATTCCTTTTCTAACTCTGAAATCCTATTATTTTTGATTTCTTCTATTTTTCGTATTTCATCCGTAGTTTGTTGTTTTATCTTATCTATTTCTTTTTTCCTGTTTATTTCTTCATTTTCTTTTGCTATCCTTACCATAACTGTTAACTTATGTTCTAATTTTAATTCTTTTTTTCTAGCATTAAATATAAATGTTCGCCTATTTTTTTATATCTTCTTCCTAAATTAGAAAAAACTATTCTTATTTTTAATCCTTCATAGTTTTCATATATTTTTTCATCTATTATCAATTCTTCTTTGTTTATTTTATCTACTTAATTGTATATAGGTCATGTTGATATATGTATTCTGAGCTATCTATTTGTGATTCCAAATGTGATATTTCTTTCCTTTGTGTATTTATTAATTCTTGACATACTCCAACAATTATGATATATTGTAGCCTTTCTCTCCTTATTTTTAATTCTCTTCGCTTTTCAGATATTATTTGTTTTAGTTCTTTATATCTTTGTGATTTTTGTGTGTTGTCCATTTGTTAGTATTTTAACTAATAGGCTCTGATGCCAAATTGGGGGGTAGAAGGGGGTTAGATACCTAGCGTATAATTTCATATTGATTAAATGCTTTATCATAACATTCCTTTGTTGTTTGTTTTAATCTTATTAATTCTTCCATATTATTCTTAAGGTATTCTATATGTTCCATATCTTTTGTTTTCATGTATTCAATTAAATTTTTTTTCATTAGTATTTCTATTAATCTTATTTCTTCCATATCTTTTCTCCAATATTCTAAGTATTTGTTGTTTGTCATTTTAATCTGAGTAATACCAATCTGAATAATAATGTCTATCATCATGTAAGTCTATGTCTTCTAACTCGTATTCTATCCATTCTAGATTTAATAACTCTAACAACTAAAAACTGTAAAGTGCAATGTAGTAATGAACACAAAATTTAACGTGGAAAACCACTCGGCTCAAAAAGTGTAAAGATCATAACCTACTACCGAAGGATTTAACTCTAAATCCGCACTAAACGGAATTAGCCAAAACTCATATTACAACTCCTGCAATCTAAAACTAAACTCTAAGCGTTAACTCCAACAGTCACCCGACTGTTGTACTCCCTTAAAGTCACCACCCACTTGAAAAACAAATTTTTTAATCAACAAAAACAACCTTCAGATACTTATGAATAAGCAAATGGTTACAACGTGAAAGCCTATGGCAAATGAACTAGTACCGGACTCAATGAATCAAAACAATGATATAACGACTAATGTATCTCTGTCTTGTTTGTTGCACTCTCAGATAAACATCCCTTGAACTCTCGTAAAAATGAATTGCTTGAATGCTTTGAACTGCTTGCACTGTCTCTCAATAATCAACATTGCACACAATATCTACCAATCTCGTTAATAATGCTGTTAAGGGGACCAATTAATCCGGAGTTCTTTTCAAAGGAGAACTCCTAGAATGAAACCAAATCAATTGGTTTCTTTTTTCCAGGAAGGACTCCTAGGCCGTGTCTTACCAAAAATAACCACATGATTGTCCATACTTAGAATCCTTTTACAACTCAATTAGTTAGGAAAATCTTTTGTTATTATCCCGATATTGCAGGAATTTGAATGAGACACAGATATGTTTCCTAAAATATGTCAGCACAGGGCATTCTTTGATACACACTATATATGAGTCTTAAGGCCTGGTTCTCAGTACACATATCACAATCAACATACAAAGCATGTGTTTATTAATCATCAAATTGCATCAATGCCCAGCAGTTTCTCAAGTTTAGATTCTTATGGACTTCACTACAAGATGTTTCAAGAAAAATATAAAGAAGACAATTCACTTATGTGAGAATGGGCTCAAAAGTCTCAACTTTATCCCTTATTTGGAAGTATCTTCTTAAAACTCAATTGACATCAAAGGAAATGAATGTGTATTGTTCTATTTTGGTAAATTATTCATGTTTGTACCTGAACTGTATGATATAATAAATAATCCTAGATCTGTAAATTTCTGTTGAAAGCATCTGACTTGCTTCTTGGATGGTTTAGCTTGCTGTGGAATGCATCTTTTGCTCTGCGTGTATTCGCTTCGTTGAGTGTTGTCCACAAGAAGGACTCACAGGTACTTTAACAATAAATATTCCTTTCCCCAGGGAGCTAGTCAAATTCTATGAAGTTTAATGTGCTTTTCCAAACTGCAGAGAAGCTTTGGGTTGGGCTTGAAAATTTTGTTTTCGATTGGCTAATAAATGCAGACAGGTAATAACTTGTCAAGCTAATTCATAATTTCTGACACTCAACTTCCTTTTTACTTTTGTAAAATTAGGTCTTGGGCCTAACTCACACTCCAAAAAGCTAGCTCAAAGGGAGGAGGACTGCCCAAGCCTTATAAAGAGACCACCCATCTCCTTAACCACGAATGTGAGACTTTTTTTTTTCTTTTTGAAATTGGTAACAAGTTATATTCATCATACCCTAAACAGGCCTGGTATATCAAATCTACAGATATAGCCTTGAACAAAACTTACAAAGAGGTCAAAAAGTCTAGTAATGATTCAACATCATCAACTAACTCTTCTTTACACCTAAAATAAAGAAGAAAAATGCAGGAGCTCTTGATCTTCTGAATTGAACTGGTTTTGCCTTCAAAATATCTTGCATTTCTCTCTTTCCAAATTATCCACCATATGCAAGCTGGAACATTCTTTGTTAAAAGTTGTTTTAAGGAATAATGCACGTGATTTATTTTTTATTTTTCTCCAACTTTTTTACATACAACTCCTAGTCAAATTAGGATTTTTAGTTTTTGGTAGCAAATAGGTTTTCTTTTATGGTAAGTTTAATCTATTTTTGGTTGTAATAACACTATTTAAGGAGGAGTTGATGATCAATAATATGTAGTTTTACCAGAAAAGAAAAATAAACTTCTCTGCGTCTCTTCTCTTCTAACTCATCTCTATTTTCAGTTTTTAAGAGTATTAAAACCAACCTTCTTCCACCAGTCTTTGTGACAAGTTTCTCCTTGTATATTGTTCCAACTGCATATTAGGTCAAAAGTACTCTGGGGCATCACCCAAACAATTTGAGCTAGAGTTGCAAAAAGTTGCCATAGTTGTTTGATAAATGAGCAATGCAAGAAAAGATGTTCATTCGTTTCATCTTCTTGATTGCACAAAAAGCACCTAGAACAGAGCTAAAAACCCCTTCTTTGAAGTTTATCATGAGTGAGACAAGCTTTCCGTACTACTAACCAAGTAAAACATACCACTTTGGAAGGAATTTTTGCTTTCCATATCTCTTTCCATGGCCATGGTTTGTGGATCTGCTCCAAATCAATTAAGTAGTTGTAAGTTGCTTTGACAGAGAAAACAGACTTGGCGCCGCCTTTCCAAGTGAAAAAATCCTCCTCCTCCTTTAGTCCGGAAAAACCTTCAAGCTTACCCAAGAGATCGGTAACTCTAGGAATCTCCCAGTCATATAGGAGCCTTTTAAATACAATATTCCACCCTTGTGGAGTCCAAAGCTCTTTAACTGTAGCATTAGGAGAGGATGAAATAGTGAACAGATCATGGGATTGATCTATTAAAGGCCCATTCCCTAACCAATTGTCTTTCTAGAAGGAGATTTCATCCCATTGCCCAATCTAACCTTTGTATTTGCTATAAACACCCCCCAAAGATTCCCGATGGATTTCCAATTCCCCATTCCATAAGCATAAGTCACTAGTTTAGTAGTCCAGTGACCCAATTATTCATGCTTGCACTGTATAACTTGTCGCCGTAATGCTTGCTCCTCAGTGTTATATCTCCAAAGCCACTTGAATAATAGACTCATATTTTGTAATTTGAGATTTTTGATTTCTAGTCCTCCCTCCTTCTTACTAGAGATCAGAATATTCCACTTGACCAAATGCAAACGTTTGCTGCCCATTTTCCCTTCCAAAATAAAGTTTCTTCTCAGCTTGTCTATGCTTTTCCTCACCTTGTCAGAAATGGGAAAAAGAGACATTACGTAGGTGGGAAGAGAGTCCAAAACACTACTGTCTAGAATGACCCTTCCCCCTAATGACAAGTATTGGGCTTTCCATCTTGCAAGCCTCCTTTCACGTCTATCCAGTACCCCTTCCCAAATATCAACCACTTTATTTTTTGAGCCCAAAGAAAGACCCAAATATTTTGTAGGTAGAGCACCCAGCACACAACGTAAAATTCCAGCAAGAATATAACAGTTTGGGACTTCATCGACAGGAAACATTTGGCTCTTCCTCCAGTTTACATAAAGTCCGGAGATACCTTCAGAAACAGTAAGAATTAACCTCAAATGCATCAATTGAGAAGGTTCTGCATCACAAAGTATCAAAGCATCATCTGCATAAAGAAGATGTGAGATCTCTAAACTGTTTCCCTATTTTGAACAGTGAACCCCCTCAAATCACCATTAGTTGTAGAGATTCTCAATATACTGCTAAGTCCCTTCAAGGCTATGATGAAAAGAAAAGGAGAAAGTGGGTCTCCTTGCCTTAAACCCTTTTCGGATTGAAAAAATCCTTCTGGGGATCCATTAATAAGAATAGAGAACTTCACTCTACTGATGCAATAGTAGATCCATTTAAGCCATTTATCCTAAAGCCCATTGCCCTCATAATATTGATCAAATACTTCCGGTTAACATGATCGAAAGCTTTCTCATTGTCTAGTTTTCAAAAGATGCCGGGTTTCTTATCCTTCTGCCTAGTATCACCATATTCGTTTGCAATAAGGGAAGCATCAACAATTTGTCTACTTTAATGAAGGCTATCTGGTGTTTGCCTACTATCTTCTCGATCACCTTTTTCATTCTTTCCGCTAAGGTCTTGGAGATAATCTTGTAAATACTGCTAATCAAGCTGATTGGCCTATAATCTCTCAACTCTTTGGCTTCATTTTTCTTTGGAATAAGAGCCACTTATGTAGCATTAAGACTTTTCTCAAAAAAAGCACGAGAGTGAATTTTCCATAGTCCGGAGGATGTCCACATTCAGAAATTCCCAGCAAGCACGGAGAAATCCCATTGAATAGGCGTCGGGACCTGGGGCTTTGTCTTGTGCACATAATTTGATACTGTGAAGCACCTCCTGCTCTTCGAAAGGCCTTTCCAACCATAATTTTTCCTCATCAGCGATTGAGGTCTGATTCTGGATGATAAAGCTAGGCCTCCATGATTCAGAATACATTTGTTTGTAAAAAGTGATGATTTCTTCTTTGATGACATTTGAGTCGCTGACTTCCTCTCCCTGGATCTCCCGTTTGTCTATAGTATTTGATCTCCTATGAGCATTTGCCATCCTGTGAAAGAACTTAGTGTTCTTATCTCCCTGTTTTAACCATAGAATTCTTGATTTTTGCCTCCAAGAAGACTTCTCATATTTGAAAATTTCATCAAAGTCCATTGATAAATTGTCTTTGTGAATCAATTCATCATCAGTAAGGTTTCTTTGTTCCTGCAAAACATCAAGATTTATTAGTTGGGCCAGCAACTTTGATTTTCTCCTTGCCAGATTGCCAAATTTGTCGGCATTCCACTCCTTTAGTTTGGCTTTCAACAATTTTAGCTTCGAAGCTAAAACAAAGTCCGGATGGCCTTGAACTGCAAAAGAGAGCCACCAAGATTTAACCATATCTTTGAACCCATCTACCTCCAACCACCAGTTAGCAAACTTGAAATAAGACTTCCTTTGGTCCCAATGTCCACAAGTTGGATTGGACAGTGATCTGAAACAATTCTGGGGCAACAAAAATTGCTTGATCTTGCTAAATTGTTCATCCCAGTCAGTTGAAAAGAGAAACCTATCAATTCTTGAAGCAATACCTTGGTTGTTCCCTTTATTCCAGGTGAAGGAACCTCCAGAAAGAGGAGGATCTACTAGCTCAAGTTCATTGATTGAGTTAGAAAACTCCTTCATAGCTCTTGTGAGATTGTGGGTGTTGCTTCTTTCGCTAGAAGATCTAGTAGTGTTGAAATCACCACATATCACCCATGGTCCATTAAATAAACCCCTTGAAGCTGCTAACTCCCACCATAGTTCTAACCTCCCCCTTCTGTTGTTTGATCCATAAACCCCTGTGATGAACCATGTGAAGTCTTGTCTAGAGTCGGTGAGCTTATAGGTAATACTTTAACTGCCCGACTCAACCAATTCCCCATCCAACACTCTTTTATCCCACATGATGAGAATGCCGCCACTAGTTCTAATAGCCTCAAGGTTGACAAAATCTACCCATCTGTTACCCCATACATGTTAGCTATGTTGGTAATATCTCCTTCTATTTTTGTTTCTTGTAGAACCACCACATCACATCTCCATTCCTTGAGCAGTGTTTTAATTAATCCCCCTTTTTCCCCATCATTCAGTCCCCTCACATTCCACGATAGAATGTTTATCTTTATTAATCCAGTTTGAGATTGCCCCTCCCTCGATCCTTGGTTGCCCGTCTTTGTACTTAATGCCTAAGATCAAACCTTTTAATTGTTTCTGCCCCTTTGGCTTGAATTCAGGTGTTGTGCCTGCTGAAAATTTTCCCATTTTTTTTCTTCTACTATCGATCTTCATTAAAAGAGACAACATCCTCTTCACACCCTTCAAAGTCAATTCCGAATTGTTTGCTAAGTTTGATGATGTTCAAGTGCATCCACAGTGAAGCTTTTGATTCAGCCTTTTCAATGAGAAGTTCAGTAGAAGGAATATCTTCTATATTGCATGGTGATGGTTCCCCATATAAGACCATGTGAATCCCTTTCAACCTCATGGGAAGTCTCCCCTGTTTTAATGGGGTCAGAGATATCCATCACCTGGATGGATTGGGAGCCTGAGACTTGGTTTTGTGTAGTATAAAAATCAGGAACCAGAGAGAGAAAGAGTGAGTGGAAGAAGAGACTTTCTCTTCCAGTTGCATGGGATCGAAAAATTCTGTTGTAGGTTTCAAATAGGGCACAGACTTAAACATAATAGGTGGTTCAATTTTCTCAGAACCGGTGATTTTTAATTTGGTTGCTGGGCTGATGGTCGTCTTATTTATTGGGCTTAATGGAACTGACCCAACAACTGACCTTATCTAACCCAATTAAACTTCTTTAAGAGAGCACGTGTCTGCCGACTCTTCTCCACGTGTGAGGTGTTTAAAATTCAAACCCTCGGCTCTTCCCAAGGATTGTACCTCCCTAGCCTCAGCATAGGGTCTAGAAGGCCCTGTTTTTGTATTTTTCGATAAGCATCGCCGGACCCTAGCCGAAATTTCAACCCAGAGAGGGAGAGTATAGTAATACCCTTCATGTTCTATCTCCACCGTTCTGGGAATCGAATCGGGTGAGCCTTTGACCTTTATTCTTTCCTATCTTAAAATGATTTTTTAGAGTTGGTTCCTCTTCCATCTCAATCCATCCATCGCAATAATCTCCAATTTCTTTCATGACAATTGGGGTCCAGAGGCTGAGAGGAAGCCCAAGAATCCTAACCTAAGACCACTCAAGACTAACTTTTTCATCGACGCACCCAGAAGTTGGTGTCCATCATGAAAGGTCTAGTGTAGCTTGCCGCATACTCCAGTGGCCAAGCTTGACTTGCTCTGCTGAGGCTCGGGAAGGGAACTCGAAAAGAAATTGAAACCCATTCATGTCGAAGACACATACCCACTGTGTTACCCCATTTGCTTGACACCTATCTTCTCACTTCTACTATGGTGGGAACAAAATAGCAATCACCCGAAAAGCAGCCCACTAAACATCTGTTGAGGATGTCCTTCTCCGAAAGATCAAAAAAATCAACTGTAACGCCCCGAGAGTACACCCTGGGCGCCACATGGTGCTTACAGTCCCGAGGGACCACAAGCTAACCCATGAGCTGGTACCTGCTGTGAGCACTGAATAATAATCAACAGAACAACATGTGGAATAACTGAATATGCCATAAGGTTTTAAAATGTTGAAACATTTCTGAAATCATGAATCTGGAAAACATCTGTCTGAAACTGATAAAATAAAGACAAACTGACTGACTGTCTGAAATGTCCGAAAGCCTCTAAAACTAACTGAATACGAGTTGATGGGACAGGCCCCAACTAACTACTAAACTGAAAATATGAAAATAAATATAGCCTGTCCTCAAAATATGAGGACTCACCACTACTACGGCTGAAAATCTGGAAGGTCTATGCGCGATCCGGGAACTGAGCGTCCGAACCTATGATATGATACATCATAGTGCTAGAAAAGAGTATGCGATCAGTACTTTGAATGTACTGGTATGCTAAATGTGGTAGGCTGATGTGCATGGTTTCATGTGCATGAGTAATAACTGGCTGAATGAATAGCATGAAGTACTGACTAGGATGCATGAAAGCTGTAAATACTGAGAATGTATGACCAAGCATAAAACATGTTCTGAATATAATCTGTAATCTGAAATACTGAAATACTGATAACTGTATGCTATGGTCAAGCAAATCTGAAACTGAATTACTTAGCTGATTACTGGACTGAGACTGTGGGAGCTATTATTTAACTGACATGCCCCAATATGAGCAAATTGGGTTCCAACCTGTGACCCCAGTTGGAAGGTTGTCAGTACCGTGCCACGGGTACTAACATTGGCTGTGTGGATCTACTGATGTACTGTCCCGAAGGACTAAGGGTGTCAAGCCTAAACTGACGAGTGACCCCTAGGAGGTAGTCAAGCGTGAACTGATGGGTGACTCCTCAAATCCTACGCTGGCTACGTAGTTTTGAAATATAGGGACTGCTACTAACGACTCTACCTAACTGACAGGGAAGCTGCCATCCCTGCACTCACTCGACGCTAAATCCTACTCCCAACTGAACTGACTTGGAATATCGAACTGTCCTATGTTTAACTGATTATGACAACTGACTGAACTGATAATGCTCATAACATATCTGAAAACTATTCTAAAGATACTGAGACTAAATAAAAAACTTTGTTTTCGGGTATTCATAACCCCTAGGACTCGATAGTAGTAATAGCAAATAGTACTAAAACTTGGGGACATAATGTGAAAGCATTTGTCTAAAATTCATTCTTTTAGGCATTTCATCAAACACTTGATATTCATAGTTTAAGCTAAGCATGAGAATAGTTTAAAGCTTGTAGTAATAGCATGATTTCAACACCAATACCACTAATTATGATTAAAATCAGCAAATAACATTATTCAAACATGTGGGGTTTAGTAATAACAACAATTTCTTGGAAACATGATATAAACTTGAGATTCATGGAAATTTATAGGCAACTTCAAGGAAACATGTAAAAAAAATCATGACTTTAAACTTAAAGTTGGGTTCTTGAACTCCATGGGTGAAAAGGGCCCATGGATGAACACTTAACATACCTCAATTGACGAATTCTCGGAAGTTATGGAGGGATTTCTTGTAATTTGATCTTGAATGTTAAAGGGGCTAGGGTTTGTTCTTGAAAGGGAATGCTTTTGATTTTGAGAGAATTGTGATAGATGAGGCAATAATGTTGTTTTGGGATCTAAATCCCGTGTTAAAGTGAGGGGAAAAGACTGAAATACCCCTCTGGACTTGGAATTAAATGAGTTGAAAAATGCCCAGTGACGCGATAGGCGCCGCGCCGCGTCGATGGTGACGACGCGATAGCCAGCGCGGCGCGTCCTGATCGCATTGGCTTGTTGTTTTGGTCATCCAAATGTGACTCAAACGATGTCCGAAAATTCCGAAACTCACCCGTGATGACCTATAGATAACCCTGATCATAAATTAATTTAAAAATCGACAATCTAAGGCCGGAAAGATCGAAAATGAAACCATTGAAATATCGAGGCCAAAAATTTGACCAAGTGTCAACACTTGGCTGAAATTTTTTTAGTTTGGGACCTCTTTTGTCATGTTATATGGGGCTGAAATGGGCTAGGACTTTACGGGGTTTTACACCAACAATCTTTATACATATGTTATCGCTGTTCGAAATTTCCAGATTCCCATTTTTTGTCGGCCATCTGAGTCTTGTGGTAGTTTCTGCAAAGGTTGAGTTTGGTGGTTGTAAAATTTCCTTCTGTATTGGCGAACCCCTCCTATTAATGAACGCTTCAATTTTCTGTGCTAACATCTCCCATCCCCCATTAAATACAGACTCTGGAATAATAATGATGGATCTTCGTTGACCTTGCACTGCTATGATGCTAATGAATCTCCCTGCCCTATTAAATTTCTGAGAACAAAAATAGTTGGAAGGGTGCTCATTCATTCTCCATCTTTTAACTCTGTTACCGCTGGCTTTGGACGCCAAACGTAATAAATGACACAACCAGAGTAAAACTTTTTGGCTTAAAATCATGGTTCTTAATGATGACCTACTCCTTTCGTCCTAATCGTTCCAGAATTCTGAAGAGGAGTAGCTCTCGGTGATGTCATAAGATTTATCACCCGCCCGGATATATAACTTTTTCTCTTTCTTTAACACCCCACCTCACACCTAAGACCGGACATCTGGTGCTTGGGCAATTTTTGATTTGGGGGCCCAACATGGGCGAGATGGGTACTACTTTGATACCATGTGAAATTAGGTCTTGGGCCTAACTCACACCCCAAAAGCTAGCTCAAAGGGAGGAGGATTGCCCAAGCCTTATAAAGAGATCACCCATCTCATTAACCATCAATGTGGGACTTTTTCTCTTTCTTTAACAACTTTTTCCAGAATGAAACAGCTGTTTTGCTCCACTTCTCATTATTTGGTCCTTTAGTTTGTTTCTTCCCTCTATGCTAGAATCACAAATCTGATCTTGGTATTCCTATTATTTGTTTATCTGGTATGCCTAATTTTCTTATTTGAAATTTATGCATATCTACAGTGACATGTTCAGATAGGACATACATTGTTCAAACCTTGTTGTTACCTCACCTCTAACATCCAAGTGACACAATTCTTAATTAGTTTCATGTGCATAAAATGTTCTGTGGAATTGGCTCTGGTTATTTCGAGAGGGCATGCCTCCAACAAGTGTACTTACTGTTCTAGCATAGTGAAGTGGAGTAAGTGGATATAGGTGTGAATTTGTTATCATCTTTTATCGATAGATGTTTCGGCCTAAACTGGATTACTCCTGTCTTGCAGGTTTGTGATACTATGGCCAGATCATGTTTTTGTACCTTTCCCAGTATTACAACTTTGTTCTCTATAAATATGTTTTTATTCCCATTGCAATGACTAATAGGGACTATCTGATCGACCTTGACATATTCTTATGCTTCAATCAGATGCAATGACCAATAGGGACAATCTGATCGACCTTGCCATATTCTCATTCTGGAATCAGTTGCTAGATTATAGTAATAAAGCTATTTCCCTTGAAGTTTATGTGGTAGTGCAACACTTTATTATTGCAGGGTTGTTAGCCAGGTTGATTACCCTTCATTGGTTGATTTACGGGGGCTTCTTCTTGATTTGGTTGCCCAACTCCTTGGTGCCCTATCAAGGATCAGGTAAGTGAATGGTACTCCTACCTTTCTAGTCCGATAGTTTCAAACTCACTCACTTGATCCAAACTTGATTGGCATTTATTTTAACGAGGATAAGATAAAAATGGTGTTGAAGATAAGAAGACCCTGATTGTGTTTCAATTGAAGAATATGACAAGTTTCATGAGAGTTGTATGTGAACGGCAAAACCTGATTGTGTACACATCATAAAGTTTGCGTACTTCTATTCACAAATGATTTTGATCAGTGAGAATGTCAAGTTCAGCCATGTTTTTCATTATTGTGAGTGTTGCCGTTTCCCCTTTCTCTTGTCGCCAGATTTGGTTCAGTGACAGAACGCTTCTTCATGGAACTCAACACACGCCGGATAGATACCAGTGTTGCTAGAATTGAAACACTTAGTATTATAAATGGAATGCGCTATTTGAAGCTCGGGGTATGCGTTATGTCATTTTACTGAATTAATATGCATTGAGGTACTATAAAGATAAAAATATTTCCAGGTAATGACAGAGGGTGGACTGAACGCTTCAGCTTCCTTTGTGGCTAAAGCTAACCCACTTAATCGTGCTCCACATAAACGAAAAAGCGAACTTCATCATGCGTTATGCAATATGCTATCAAACATCTTAGCACCTCTTGCAGACAATGGAAAAGGTCAATGGCCTCCTTCATTCATAGATCCTGCACTAACGTTATGGCATGAAGCTGTGGCACGAATAAGGGTTCAGCTCATGCACTGGATGGACAAGCAAAGTAAACATATTGCTGTAAGTATCTTAAAAAGTCCATTTAGAGAACTTTTACGTGTCTCACTCTGGTATTTTTCCATCTATGATGAAAAATAGATGGGGTGAAAAGCAGATCAAGAAAACCTATGGAGAAGTCTCGTAAAGTTTTTAGCTGGACTACTTTAATGTTTCCTGGCATTTTTACCAAGTTACCTCTTTCTCATTCTGTTGTCCACATTGTGTGCTGTTTTCTTACACTTTTGTTTCTGGACATCTTTAATGTTTTGTGGTTGCTTCTTTCTCATTCTGTTTCTCTAATTTGCATATGTTTTGCAACCCAGGTTGGCTATCCTTTAGTTTCACTTCTCCTGTGTCTTGGTGATCCACATTTTTTCCTCAGTAACTTTGGTCCTCATATGGAGCAACTCTATAAGCATTTGAGGGTAAGCTGTGCAACTTTAGGAACAAAGTAAAACGTCGCTGTAGCTGCTCTCACTTTCTCTTCTGCATCGACTGAGTCATTTGTATCTACTTATGGAGTTGGTATGAGTAAGATCGTTGAAAGAATAATATAATGTTGGTCTTTCTGTAGGACAAGAGTCACCGATTCATGGCCTTAGACTGTTTACACCGTGTCTTAAGATTTTACCTGAGTGTTCATGGTGATTCCCACCCTCCAAATCGTGTATGGGATTACCTAGATAGTGTGTCGTCGCAACTCCTTACAGTTCTCAGAAAAGGCATGCTTACACAGGATGTGCAACATGATAAACTAGTAGATTTCTGTGTGACCATTGCTGAAAACAACATTGATTTTGCTATGAACCATACAATCTTGGAATTGCTGAAGCAAGATAGTCCGAGTGAAGCCAAAGTTATTGGTCTTCGTGCTTTGCTTTCCATTGTCATGTCTCCAACCAGCCAGCATGTTGGGTTGGAAATTCTTCATGGTAAATACGGTTCTTAGTTTCTTGGTATTCCTTATCATTGTTTTGGCCTCGTTATTCTAGAGTCAGTCATTTGTTATGACAAAAATTGACAGCTCATGGTATTGGCCACTACATTCCAAAAGTGAAGGCTGCAATTGAGTCAATTTTGAGATCTTGTCACAAGACCTACAGCCAGGCTCTTCTTACTTCCTCAAGGACCACCATAGGTAATCATCTTAAATACAAGCTTATGTTCTTGAAAGTTGAAACTTTATATGAGGCAACTTGCATGTGTATGGTTTGGATTATACTAAAACCTTTGAATGTTTATTCACCATCCAACACCTTTTTGGCCATACCTCTTAGTAAGCTTTCCTTTTCACATTCCATTAATCCCCTAGAGAAAATTTTTCTTATCTTATCTTTGGATCTCTTCTTTCGAATTGTGTCTCTAGATTGCCTGAAGAAGTGAATTTTGTGCCTAATTGGTGTAATACAAATGTGCCACAGATGCTGTAATAAAGGAGAAGTCTCAGGGTTATCTATTCCGCTCAGTTCTGAAGTGTATACCATATCTGGTTGAAGAAGCTGGCCGAAGTGATAAAATAACCGGGATAATACCTCAACATGGTATCAGTATTGATCCAGGGGTACGTGAGGAAGCTATACAGGTACTCAATCGCATTGTAAGATACCTTCCACACCGTCGATTTGCAGTCATGAGAGGGATGGCAAACTTCATTATGCGTCTTCCAGATGAGTTCCCTCTTCTCATTCAAACTTCTCTGAAGCGCCTTTTGGAACTCATGTGCTTTTGGAGAGCTTGCCTAACTGACAATAAGGTGGAATATGATGTTTCAGATGCAAAGCGTGTGCATAGAACCGAGGGATTCAAGAAGTCTTCTTTCCATCACTCCCAAACAATCGAATTTCATGCTTCGGAGATAGATGCAGTTGGTCTTATATTCCTTAGTTCTGTGGATAGTCAGATTCGACACACAGCACTGGAGTTACTGCGTTGTGTTCGTGCCTTGCGAAATGATATTAGGGAACTTTCATTGCACGAACGATCAGATAATATCTTGAGAAATGAAGCCGAACCCATATTTATAATTGATGTTTTAGAAGAGAATGGGGTATGTAGCAGCTCTTTCCTTTGTGTAGTGCATTCTGAGCATTCAGGTACTTCTGTTATTTCTTATTAGGAAATTCAGATATTTATCTGGTAAGGAGCTATTTGTTTTTGCAGGATGATATAGTTCAGAGCTGTTACTGGGATTCAGGACGTCCATTTGATCTGAGGCGAGAGTCTGATCCTGTACCCCCTGATGTTACTCTCCAATCTATACTATTTGATAGCCCCGATAAGCACAGATGGGCTCGGTGTCTTAGTGAGCTTGTCAAGTATGCTGCTGAGCTGTGTCCAAGTTCTGTTCACGATGCAAAGTAAGCCAATTGTGGCAACATAGATATCTAAGACGTGAAAGTTGTGCCTTGCTTTCTGCTTTTGAGCATCATCTATCTTTTATAAGCGACTTTCGGATATACTTGGAAAAGTCAAAACAATTCTGTTGTGGAATGATTTGGGTGTAATGGTTTAGTTCAACTATAATATTGTTGATAGAAAGAAAAAGATTCATGTTAATAAAATTTCTTTACTTGCCCTTAGAATCATGATTTTGTTTATCTCTCTGCAAGAAAGATCTGTGTGCAATTTGACATGGAATACACGTCTGCTAATTTTGGGATGAGATGAACATTATATTTATTTCATGTTCTACCTTGATACATTCTTTCGACCAGGCTATCTTGGTCATTATCAGAGAGAACGAATATTTCAAGTTCAATTTCTTGTTCATTGATGTTGCTCCTGTTTTTCAAAATTTCAGATTCAAGCAATTTATTCAGGTGACTAAATGTTCCATCTTTGTTTGATGCCTCTTGCAGACTGGAAGTTATTCAGCGGCTTGCTCATATCACTCCTTCTGATTTGGGCGGAAAGGCTCATCAATCACAGGATGCAGATAACAAGCTAGATCAATGGCTGATGTATGGAATGTTTGCATGCTCATGTCCACCTGATAGTAAAGAAGGTGGTGGTTCATCAGCTACAAAAGAACTTTTTCACCTAATCTTCCCATCCTTAAAGTCTGGTTCTGAACCAAATATAGTAAGTAGTGGCTACAGAAAACCTTTCAGGTGATAGTAAGGTTGTTAAACTTTGTATGTGTTTATTTGTCGATGTAATGTTGGATCATGGAATTATATATTAACAATCTAATGATAAATTGATGATGGTATGGAAATTTTGATTGTTGAAGACTTGGATTGAGATCAGCATTATGAAGTTGGTGTAATTTCTCTTTAACCTTGTTTTCATGAGTATTTAAGGATCCTTTGACTGAATGTAGGTCTTCCAACTTCCTCAAGCCTATTTAGGATGAACAGTATGCCATTGGAACTTGAAAGAATGTTAAAGCACTAGAGTTTAATTGTAAGAATTGGAAAATACACCAATAAACACTTGGCTGATATCAAGTTACAATTTATGTTTCTCAGTTTGATAAATAATCCTTGTGCTGTTCCCTGTTATGACACTGGTTATTATTAGGAGATCCTCTATATACCGTCATATTCGTAGATATTGATAAAGTTTTTCAAAGTATTGTGTCTCTCTGAAATATTTTATAAGAATAAGAGCCCAGGAATTTGGGTTATGGTGCGTGTATAAGTATTTCTTGCAGCTGAGGGAAGTAGGAGAGAATCAAAACTTTTCATTGTGTGTTACCAATGTGTCAAGTAATTTGTTCTATTTGCTTGTTTTAGCATGCAGCTAAAATGGCTCTTGGCCACGCCAATCTTGAAATATGTGAAGTTATGTTTAATGAGCTTGCGTCTTTCGTCGACGAGGTCTCTCTGGAGACAGAAGGGAAACCAAAATGGAAGGTAATTCTTTTGATACTTCCCCGTCATTGTTCTTCATTTTCTCATCTTCCCTATTATTTGATGTCTGTAATTGAGTGCTTCATTCATCCTTCTTTGGATTCACGGGACTGTTATGAGTTTCTATCTACTTCATGGCATAGTGTTCTGCAAAGAGCATGAACATGGAACTTCTTAGTCCATGTGGAAAACTGAAGGCTTGAATTGGAAGCCTTTTTCTTCTTTTCCTAAATGACATGTATAGGTGCATCCTTGGAGGGTTAAAACCAGAAAATGCAACCTCCAGCTTGATGCAAAGTTGTAGTAAAGAAACCTGTTAGTGAAGGGATAACATCAAGATTTTTTCCATACTAATCTATTTACATTGACTGACAGGCATGTGTTAAAACATCTCCCTTAGAACAAATGCCCATAGTTCGGGAAAACACATTTCTTGCATGCTAATGGCAGGAGATGATATTGCTGATGATGTTCTCTAACCAATTCTCTTGTATCCAAACTTTTTGATGTGTTCATTAATCTCAATTACGTCCTTAATAATTGATGTTAAGCAAATATGCAATCCGACACTAAATTGATGTTCCGTAAAATTGATGCTTCTATTATATTTGCAATAGAATTTCCAAATTTTGCTTAACAGATTCTCTGGCATGGAACTCCATGTAATTACAACATAATTACAACAACAGTCTTTCAAGATGCTGTGCTGAACTTTTTGTAAGCCTAATTGGGCATGTAGTTATGGGTATTCATATGCACTTTACTTATTTGGTGTGCATATATGTCCTGTTAGATTTTTAAGTAGATGTACAATGTTTTTGTTTCAGAGCCAAAGGTCCCGTCGAGAAGAACTTCGTATCCACATTGCAAATATATACCGCACAGTTGCCGAGAATATCTGGCCTGGAATGCTTGGTAGGAAACCAGTTTTCCGCCTTCATTATTTAAAGTTCATTGAAGATACAACCAGACAGATATTAACAGCATCTGCTGAGAGTTTTCATGATATGCAACCCCTCCGTTATGCACTTGCTTCTGTATTGAGATCCCTGGCCCCTGAATTTATTGATTCCAGATCTGAGAAATTTGATATTAGAACTAGGAGGCGACTCTTTGATCTTCTGATCACCTGGAGTGATGATGCTAGCAATACTTGGAATCAGGATAGTGTTAATGACTATCGACGTGAAGTAGAGCGATACAAGTCTTCTCAGCACTCTCGATCAAAAGACTCCATGGACAAACTATCATTTGATAAAGACCTGAGTGAACAGGTAGAGGCAATCCAGTGGGCTTCCTCAAATGCAATGGCTTCTCTATTTTATGGCCCCTGCTTTGATGACAATGCAAGAAAGATGAGCGGGCGTGTAATATCTTGGATTAATAGCCTATTCATTGATCCTGCACCAAGGGCTCCATTTGGTTATTCACCTGCTGATCCAAGAACTCCATCTTATTCAAGATTCATTGGTGAAAGTGTCAGAGGAACAACTGGTCGAGATAGGCACAGAGGAAATCATCTTCGAGTTTCACTTGCAAAGTTAGCTTTAAGAAATCTTCTTATAACAAACTTGGACCTATTTCCTGCTTGCATTGATCAGGTGCTCTTTTCCTTTTCTTTTACATGTAGGACTTCTCTATCACTCTATGCATGTAATTCATTCATTTATTATCTACTACACTTGTTTGCTTAAGCGACTAATGTGATTTATGTTCAAATTGCACTTGTATAATCGGACTAACCATCTTAAATGTGATTGTTGATGTGTGAATTATCTAAAATACACGTGTGCACAGACATTCATGCATAATGGTGTTATGAGGTATGCCCTTTTGATTAATAATCTTTGTATGATTTTTTGTTTAGGTAGTTGAAATGCGTCTGTTTCCATGTTAAGCGTCTTGGTCACATTCTTTTAGCATTTTCAATGTTGCATGTACTGCTACCTTTTTGATATACAATTAAGGTTGAAGATTCATCAACTTATTTGTTGTTGTTACATGCAGAAAGTTATATTTAATGTTTTCTTGCTTTGGTAGATTTTTGGTGTTCATGTCTTTATACCTCTGTAGCACTTAAGTTTGTATTTGGTACAGTGCTACTACTCAGATGCTGCAATCGCAGATGGCTACTTCAGCGTGCTAGCTGAAGTTTACATGCGTCAAGAGATACCAAAATGTGAAATTCAGAGACTCTTAAGCCTGATCCTCTACAAGGTGGTAGATCCTTCTAGACAAATTCGTGATGATGCCCTTCAGATGCTTGAGACACTTTCTGTCCGTGAATGGGCTGAGGATGGCATGGAGGGTTCAGGTGGCTACAGAGCTGCTGTTGTAGGAAATCTTCCCGACTCATATCAGCAGTTCCAGTACAAACTCTCTTGTAAACTTGCTAAAGATCACCCTGAACTTAGTCAGTGGCTTTGTGAAGAAATCATGCAGAGGCAGCTTGACGCAGTTGATATAATTGCACAGCATCAAGTCTTGACGTGCATGGCTCCATGGATTGAGAATCTTAATTTCTGGAAACTCAAGGACTCTGGTTGGAGTGACAGACTATTGAAAAGCCTTTATTACGTCACGTGGCGGCATGGTGATCAATTCCCTGATGAAATTGAGAAGCTTTGGAGTACAATTGCCAGCAAACCTAGGAACATAAGTCCAGTTTTAGATTTTTTGATTGCAAAAGGTATTGAAGATTGCGATTCAAATGCATCAGCAGAAATAAGTGGTGCATTTGCCACATACTTCTCTGTTGCTAAAAGGGTCAGTTTATATTTAGCTCGTATATGCCCCCAACGTACTATTGATCACTTGGTTTACCAACTTGCTCAGCGAATGCTTGATAGCATAGAACCTCTAGAGTCTAGTGCAAACCAAGGTGAGGGAAATGGAAACACTGTGTTAGAATTTTCTCAGGGGCATTCTGTGGTTGAAGTTGCAGCAGTGGTAGAACCTCACATGTCACCTTTATTAGTTCGTGGATCTCTTGATGGTTCACTGAGGAACACAAGTAGTAGCTTGAGCTGGAGAACAGCCACTGTTGGAGGGCGAAGTGCCTCAGGCCCATTGACTCCTGTGCCTCCTGAGTTGAATATTGTCCCCGTAACTTCTGGTAGGTCTGGACAACTTCTTCCATCACTAGTGAACATGTCAGGGCCATTAATGGGTGTGCGAAATTCAACTGGAAGTATGCGAAGTCGTCACCGTTCTCGAGACAGTGGAGACTACTTCATTGACACTCCAAATTCCGGGGAAGATGGGTTGCATTCTGGGCCTGTACACGGGATTAATGCAAAAGAACTTCAATCAGCATTGCAAGGACATCAGCAGCACTCCCTCTCTCACGCGGACATAGCATTGATTCTACTTGCTGAAATAGCTTATGAGAATGATGAGGACTTCCGGGAGCATTTACCTTTGCTCTTTCATGTCACTTTTGTATCTATGGATAGTTCAGAGGACATTGTCTTGGAGCATTGTCAGCATCTGCTTGTTAATTTATTGTATTCACTTGCAGGGCGTCACTTGGAGTTATATGATGTTGAAAATAATGATGGAGAGAATAAACAGCAAGTGGTGAGCCTCATAAAGTATGTTCAATCTAAGCGAGGTAGCATGATGTGGGAGAATGAGGACCCAACGGTACTGAGAACAGAGCTACCAAGTGCAGCACTCTTGTCTGCTCTTGTGCAGAGTATGGTGGATGCTATCTTTTTTCAAGGAGATCTCCGAGAAACTTGGGGAGCAGAGGCACTTAAATGGGCTATGGAGTGTACATCTAGACACTTGGCCTGCCGCTCCCATCAGATTTACCGTTCACTAAGGCCCTGTGTAACAAATGATGCATGTGTATCCCTTCTACGTTGTCTTCACAGGTGCTTGGGAAATCCTACACCAGCTGTTTTAGGTTTTGTTATGGAGATCTTGTTAACGTTACAGGTGATGGTGGAGAATATGGAACCACAAAAGGTTATACTCTATCCCCAGCTTTTCTGGGGTTGTGTTGCCATGATGCATACTGATTTTATTCATGTGTACTGTCAAGTGCTGGAGCTCTTCCGGCTGGTTATTGACCGTTTATCGTTCCGAGATAGAACAACAGAGAATGTGCTTCTTTCAAGTATGCCTCGAGATGAGCTTGATTCAAGTATTTCTGACAGTTCTGACTTTCAACGTCTGGAATCACGGAATGCTTGTGAGCCATCAGCATCAAATGCAAAGTTCCCAGTCTTTGAGGGAGTACAGCCACTGGTTCTTAAAGGCCTTATGTCCCCTGTCAGTCATGGTGCTTCTGTTGAGCTTCTATCAAGGATTACAGTGCCTTCATGTGATTCCGTCTTCGGTGACGCAGAAACACGGCTGTTGATGCATATCACAGGCTTGCTTCCCTGGCTTTGCTTACAGCTCAGCCAGGATGTAGTAATGGGGTTTATGTCACCACTACAGCAGCAACATCAAAGGGCTTGCTCTGTTGCTGCCAATATAGCCGTCTGGTGTCAATCAAAATCAATGGATGAACTGGCTACTGTTTTCGTAGCTTACTCCCGTGGTGAGATAAAAAGAATAGAGAACCTGCTAGCTTGTGTTTCACCATTACTATGCAATGAATGGTTCCCTAAGCACTCAACTCTGGCATTTGGGCACCTCCTACAACTTCTTGAAAAAGGGCCTGTGGAATATCAGCGTGTTATCCTTCTTATGCTGAAGGCATTGCTTCAGCATACTCCTATGGATGCTGCTCAGAGTCCACAATTATATGCAATTGTATCTCAGTTGGTGGAAAGCCCTATGTGTTGGGAGGCACTTAATGTGCTGGAAGCCCTCTTACACAGCTGTAGCTCTTTACCCAGATCACATCCTAATGAGCTGGGGCAATTTGAGTATGGACTTGTTGGCACCGAAGAGATGATCCTTCCATCTCAAACATCACTTACGGGTCGAAGCGGACCATTGCAGTTTACAACGGGCCTCGGGTTTGAAGCAGGTTCGGCACCAGTGGCACAATCTAATGCATCTGAATCTGGTTTGTCAGCAAGAGAATTAGCATTGCAAAACACACGGTTGATGCTAGGAAGGGTGCTTGATAGTTGTTCACTTGGGAGGAGGAGAGATTATAGAAGATTAGTTCCTTTTGTAACAATTACAGGGAACCTGTAAGCGTCTCATTTCCACGTTACTTTGACTGAGGAAAATGTGATATCTGTGATTTTGTTTTGTAAGTAGGCGAACTCATCTAATTATGCAGGTTTTTTTGGTTCAAATATTTATAGTGCACCATGATACCTCCTCTCTAGTTTCGGTCTACTTACATTTTTAGACGTCTGTTATTTTGTATGTTGTCATTATAATGCTTGACCATAATCAAGGGATGACACAGAATGCTTGACCATTATACTGTTATTGGCTAATCTGATGTTTCTCCAGGGATAAAGAAAATGATCTTTCATTGAAAGTTCGATCCACTTGAATATATCACGTCTCTTTCATATGTCAATGTATATATTCATGAGGATTGACAAAACTGAAAAGGAATTGCCTGTCGATTCTGCAATCCATGGAATGAATAATTGTGTCGATGTTGAATTCTAGGACGGAATGTAGACGGGGTGGGTGCGGGAGGGTTATAGGCTATGCGGGGTGGCACAAATTTAAAAGTAGGGGAAAATTACATTATACCACTATTTAGCTTACCATAATTTTTTTATTTTTTTTTTAAGGAAAAATGATTTTCTGGACCCTTGTATTAGGTTGGTTTTATAAGTTGGACACTTCTATTTATATGTTTGTCATCTGAACCTCTGAACTCACTAAAAAGCAATATTTCAAATCTTTTGACTGTTGACTTTGCCTATGTGTCATTAAATGACTGACTAGGACAAAGAGAGTGTAGTCACTCGCTTGGGGGTACGAGTGGGGGTCAATTTTTGATCAATTTTATATTAAAATAATTAAAAATAATATTAAAATAAAAAAAATAACAATGCCTTCATTGCTCAACCATTTCAATAGGCCAATGCCTTAATTCAAATTCTTATACAATTCAAACTATGGTCCTTAAGACCCTTACAAGCCATTCACATTTCATTAGCAATTCTATACCACAATTTAATCCCATACAAAATTCACGTTCATTTTTGTGTTAGGGACTTTAACCCCCTTCTTATTCTTCAAATAATCAAAGTCATCAATTACCCAATACATGTCTCATCTTTACCTTCACAGTATTATTTATCAAGCATTCATACATATTAGGTCATTTCCGTAGTTCAAAACATCACCAAAATGTTACTAGATAATTTACTTAGACCTTTTCACAAACACTTTATGTACTTACCTTTAATAAGGTCATTTTTATGGTAGAATTCATCAAGATTAGGGTTACCCATGAACCACATGTCAGACCACATTCAACAAGAATCCACATATGCAAATCATCATCAATAACATGAATAAACACAAGTCTATGTAGGAATCATCATTGTTCATCATTTAGCAATAAAACCCTTTTTCATTTGATTTTAAAACCACCATGTACACTTACTAATTCAAGTGTGAAATACATGGGTTTTGGAGTTATTTAAGAAGTGTAAGAGACACATGCCTTAAACAAATTGAATCACCAAGAATATTGACTCCCCTTTGCCTCATGAAGATCACCCTCCAAACCCTAGCCTCCAATCTTGTTTCAAGAACCTTTAGAGTGTTTTGGAGTGTTTGAGTTTTGTAAATGAAGGCTTAGGAGGCTAAAATGACTTATATAGTAAGAGGGTTTAGGTTTTTAGGAATGGGAAATTACCACAAAGCCCTTAGTAAAAAGCTGAAAAGTGACATCATCCAGGGGTATGACTCCCCCATACGACTCCCGTAGTAATAGGTACCCTAACTCGTACCCTAGGCTTTTCTTAGGTTAACCAAACTGTTTTGGGTACGAGTGGGAACCCTTGAGTCATAACCCAATGGTATGACTCACCCCCTAGTCGTATACACAAACCGTATACCAAACTATCTACTCTAAATATAGACTACCCTCTACACAATTGAGTTGCATACAATTTGTATCAAGGGAAGGTCATGTCATATAGAAAATTGTATGCTACCCTAACATGCTTTACAAGGTACGATAGGGGGAGGAGAGAGTGGATACAACCCGTATCCATAGGTATGACTCAAGCTCCAAATCATACCCAACTCAGAAACACAAAAAAATGTTGTTTTTTCTCAAGGTTCAAGACCTAGGTGTTTCAATCCTCCCCTACTTGGATCATTTGTCAGCGAATGAAGGGTAAGGTAAGTGTATACACAAGCTAACATATCATCACACATTACTTCGATCAATGTTAAAACAAGCATTCATCAAGGATACAACACACCTCATGCTCATTATCAATCAATCAGTCATCTCATCGACTTCGGGACTCTAACCCATTACTTATTAACACTTACTCATTTCACAACTTAGGGACTCCAACCTATCAACTTTCAAAGACATCAAGAAACTCAAAGCATTGGGGACTTTAACCCATCATCTATCAAAATATGAATTTATGCAATGCACTAGGGACTTCAATTCATGGTCTAACAAGTCACAAATCATTTCACACATTAGAAACTTTAATCCATTGTCTAACAAAGACATAATTCAATTCAAAGCTTCGGGACTTCAAACCATTGTCTATCAAAGACATACATCAAAGTAAGAATATTAACATATACCTCCAATTCAAACTTTCGGAATGGGAAATAAATGCAGGTACTTGGACTTCATGTCCTCGTTTGCCTCCCAAGTAGCTTCCTCAGACTTTTGGTTCCTCCATAGAACCTTCATCGAAGCCACCTCTTACGTTCGCAACCGGCAAATTTATCAATCCAAGATACTCACTGGGATCTCCTCATGGGACAAAGAGTCCAAAATACCAACATTTTCTAAAGGAACAACCAATGAAGGGTCACCCACACATTTCTGCAACATAGAGACATAGAAAACTGGGTTAATGGAGTCCATACTAGGAGGCAACTCTAACTCATAGGAAATATGGCCAAAACTCTTCAAAATCAACTACAGACCAACATAGCGGAGACTAAACTTCCCTTTTTTTACAAAAATGCATCACTCCCTTCATGGGAGACACTTTCAAGAATACCTAATCGTCCACATTACAATCTAAGTTCCTACGCCCTACATTCGCATAGGACTTTTGGCGACTTTGAGTGATTTTCAACCTATCATGAATCACCTTCACCTTCTCTAAGGCTTGGTAACTAGATAGGTGCCAAGCAACTTACCCTCGCCAACCTCGTACCATCCAATAGGAGATTGACACCTCCTACCATACAATGCCTCAAAAGGCACCATGCCAATACTAGAGTAGTAACTATTACTATAGGCGAACTCAATCAAAGGCAAGTGGTCATACCAACTACCACCATAGTCAATTACACAAGCCCGCAATATATCCTCCAAAGTTTGGATGGTTCTTTCCACTTGTCCATCGTTTTTAGGTGGAAAGTGGTACTAAGGCATACTCTAGTACCCAAACCCTTTTGGAACGACTTCTAAAAGTAGGATGAAAATGGAGGACCACGATCTAAAATAATAGAGACTGGAGCACCGTGCAGATTCACGATCTCCACAAAAATGAACTTAGCATAATCTTCCGCTGAGAAATTAGTCCTCACGGGCAAAATGTGAGCGGACTTGGTCATTCTATCAATAGTGGACCAAATGGAATCACATTGATTCTGGGATCTAGGAAGTCCGGTAACAAAATCCATATTTATTGCTTTCCACTTCCATTAGGTTAATGAGATCTCTTAGTACAAGCCCCCAGGCTTCAAGTGTTCAACTTTTTCCTATTGACACACCATAGACATAGCCAAATAACTAGCCACATCACGTTTCATATTACCATACTAATAGAGCTCTCAAATATCATGGTACATCTTGGTGGAATCGATATGTATAGAATACCGAGATTCACGAGCCTTGACCATGACCCTTTCCATCGACATTGGGAAAAAATAGACTACCTTGGAATATCAAGATACCATCACCACCAATCACAAAGTCCTTAACCTTGTGTTGACCCACATTACTCTTTATTTTCATCAAGTCGGGGTCCAACACTTGCTTTTCCTTTATCTTGACAACAAGAGACGACAGAGATACCAGAAGCACAAATACACCCCCATCCTTGGATTCCGCAAGTCGAACTCCAAGATTAGATAAATGGTGAATGTCTTTCATCAATTCCCTCTTATCCTAATCTATATGGGCCAAACTTCCCATGGACAACCCACTAAGAGAATTAGTGACTACGTTCGCCTTACTGGGATGGTAATGAAGACTCATATCATAGTATTTCAATAGCTTAAGCCACCTTTTTTGCTGGAGATTCAACTCCTTTTGGGTAAACACATATTTGAGACTTTTATGATCAGACAGATATCAATATGAACCCCATATAGGTAATGACTCCAAATCTTTAACACAAAGACCACAGCTAACAACTTTAACTCATAGGTAGGGTAGTTATTCTTTTGAAATT
Source organism: Capsicum pubescens (assembly GCA_030864215.1). NCBI lineage: Eukaryota > Viridiplantae > Streptophyta > Magnoliopsida > Solanales > Solanaceae > Capsicum > Capsicum pubescens. The sequence goes on from CM061541.1 coordinate 186,322,923, forward strand.
TTAATTTCCTAGAAGCATAGGCCACCACCCTACCATGTTGCATCAACACGCAACCAAGACCAACATGAAAAACATCATAATAAACCACAAAACCATTACTACCCTCGGGCAAGGTCAAAACTAAAGCTAAAGTCAATTTATCTTTAAACTTCTCAAAACTACCCTCACACGAATTAGAACCAAGAACTTAACCTTCTTTTGGGTCAATTTGGTCAACGGGGTAGATATAGTCAAGAAACTCTCTAGAAATCTTCTATAGTAACCGCCTAGACCCAAGAAGCTCTGAATATCGATTGGAGTCATAGGTCTAGGCCACTTTTTAATCTCCACAACCTTTTGGGGATCTACCATGATTCCTTCACTAGAAATGACATAACCAAGAAAAGCTATGGCTTTCAACCAAAACTCATACTTGGAGAACTTGGCATACAAACGATGATCCTTCAAAGTTTGTAACATGACATAGAGGTGATCTATATGATCCGCTTCACTCTTAGAATACGCTAAGATATCATCAATGAAGATAATGAAAAACATGTCCAAAAATGGATGGAAGACACTATTCATCAAGTCCATGAATGCCGCTAGGGCATTGGTCAACCCAAAAGTCATGAAAAGAAACTCATAGTGACCATACCGGGTTCTAAAGGCCGTCTTAGGGATATCTGCATCCCTAATCTGAAGATGATGATAACCCAATCTACGATCAATCTTAGAGAAACACTTTGTACCTTGAAGTTGATCAAACAAATCATCGATCCTAGGAATAGGATATTTATTCTTTACGGTCACTTTGTTCAATTGATAATAATCAATGCACATATGAAAGGAACCATCCTTCCTGTGCATAAAAAACATGGGAGCACCCCACGGGGACACACTAGAGGGGATAAAATATGTATCTAAGAGGTCTTTCAATTGCTCTTTAAGATCTTTTAGCTTTGCTGGAGCCATTTTATAAAGAGGGATAGAAATTGGATGGGTTTCCGGGACAAGATCAATCCCAAAATCAATTTTCCTATCGGGAGGAACACTGGGAAGATCATCGAGATACACCTCAGGAAACTTATTAGCCACAAAAATGGTTTCTAGAGAAGGCTCTTCCGAGTTAGAATATACTTGTACTAAATGATACAAACACTCCTTTGAAATCAACTTTTAGGCCTTTAGATAAAAAAAATGAACCTTCTCTTAGGCACTAAGGAACCACCTTCCCATACAATGATCGGCTCATTAGGGAATTGGAACATGACTTTACGGTTCCGATAATCTAAAGAAGCATAGCAGGAATGCAACTAATTCATCCCCAGAATGACATCAAAATCAACCATGTCCAACTTTATCAAGTCTACAAGAGTATCCCTACCACCAACTGATATCATACACCCCTTATAAAACCTTTTAATAACTATAGGGTTTCCAACCGGGGTAGAAACAGAAAAATGAATCAAAAGACTCTCAGGACCACAATCAAGATGCACGTCCACATACGGGGTCACATAAGAAAGAGTCGACCCTAGATCAAGCAAATAATATACATCATGGGAGAAAAGTCTCAACATACCCATGACAACATCGGGAGACACCTCAAAATCCTGGAAAGTAGAAAGTGCATACAAGTGGTTCTGTCCTGCACCGGTGCCCGACAAGAGTAGATGGAGTAGAAATAGGGGCCCTATTGGCCTAAGAAGCTACTAGAGAGGGGTAATCACATTGAATATTCCTAATCTTACCACAGTGGAAACATCTATTTCTCCCCTTCTCACACTAACCACGATGACCTTGACCATAGAATCTTCAAAAAGGGTAGGGTAAAGATGACTTGGCACTACTGGACTGGAATTAGGCACCGTGTGCCCGAGACCCACCACTAAATTAAGTCCGATGATCACCCAAAAACTTTGGGTAAGGAGAGCGAACACTAGCCAAGGAGAAAGAACTCAAACTTCCCCACTTTTTTAGTGGCCACTTGCCACCATCACCATCAATAGTCTCAGAAGGCATAAATTTCTTTCCTTGCCTCTCACTAAGCTCAACTTGCTTGTTTTTCTCTTTTTTCACTTATTGCAAATACACATCAACCTAGAAATATGCATGTTCTCAATCAACAAGGTCGTTTTTCTCTCAAGAACTAACTCACGGGACAATCCCGAGACAAACTTACGCATTCTAGCCCTCATGTTATAAATGATCTTGAGAGCATAACTTGATAATTGATGAATTTTAAGGCATACTCTTGAACGGACATCCTTCCTTGTTTCAAGTTCATAAACTCTTCCGCTTTAGCCTCCCTCAACTCTTGAGGAAAGAAACAGTCTAAGAAAGCCTCAAAGAAGTCCTCCCATATGGAGAGACTAGCATCAACACCTCTAGATAACTCCCACCCCTCATAAATTTGGTACGTTGCATCCTTCAATTGGTAGGAAATGAACTCGACGACCTCAATCTCCAAAGCATGCATAATTTAGAATATCTTATCTATTTAATCAACAAAGCCTTAAAGATCCTCCTTAACCTTTATACAAGAGAACATAATAGGGTTCAACCTCATAAATTGGCAAATTCTTATGGCCTTACAAGAAATAATAGTCGAAGCACCATGCTCCACTTGAGAGGCTACCAATTGAGTCAAGAGGTTGAGAGTGATGAAACTCGACATTCGTAGCATCCCTACGAGGTGATGGAATAGGATTCACTCTCATAGTCGAGGTTGGTGGAGGCAGTGGAACCCCATGAAGATGGTCGGATGTCGTAGCCTTAGCCCGAGTCTAAACTCAAAAATTGGACGATCTTCGTTCGTAGGGCCCTCAAAAGGGTTTGTTTGAGCCTCAAATCTCCTTGGGGGCATGATCTGAAAGATAGCAAATAGAAATCCGAGAAATCCAAGACCTTAGACTTTATAGCTTAAGATTGAAACACAAGAAAGGGAAACATTTCCTAAAATGTCTCATAGCTCCTCTTTTATAAGTGTGGTGCACTTCACACCCATAAAAGAGACTCTACACAACATGGTATTGTGTACATCCAACTAACCATGAACCTAGTCTCTGATAACAACTTGATACTCCCCAAAACTGGGCAATGTCGTAAGGTCACCTCAAGCCCACATGAATCGGAGGTCGCCTCCATCACAATCAATCACATAGGTTAGGTGAATTTTGACCATCTAATGAGATAGCGGAAAATTTACTACAAGTCATAACTTAAACAATGTCTATCCATTTCATAAATATCAACACACTAACCAATTTACTAAAATCCACAGTCATCCACAATACCTCTGTACAAACCAAAGTTTAGAAATGTATATGTCGGGACAAACCCTCAATAATAGCCAAACTAGTCAAGATAAGACTAAGCCTAAAGATATGGGACCGAGAATGAATGTCTTCCGAAGTAAGAAAGTTCACCACTTCGTAGTCAATGCGTGAACCACTTCGATCACCTAATCACTGCACAGAAAGAGAATATAATGCTCCATCCGCTATGTCGCATGGGGACATAGCGTCTGGAAATGGTTAGCGATTAGAATGCTAACATATAACTTAAGAATAAGGATAAAATAGCATCATCATTCAACAACAAGAAATATATTATATTCGATCACATTCATAACCTTATCCATATATACATATCACATGCTAATCAAGGGGACAAGATTTATCAATACTTTGGAAGCACTCATTCATCATGCATGCAATGGAGGACTCCAACATTCCACACTTATATATTCAAGCATTTCTCATTAGGGATAGGACATTAACCATATTCACATATCATCAAATAAGGGACTCTAACCACATACATGTCGATTTAAATGAGGGACTCTAATCACTCACACACATTCATAAAAGTGAGAGACTCTAACCACTCACACACATTAATTCAAGCAAGAGACTCTAACCACACACTCACCTATTTTTCAAGGGACTCTAACCTCATGCTATATTAGATAAGGGAACAAACCCCAAGCTAATTTATTTAGCGAGGCATTTCGACCTCATGAGTTCTCGCTATGCAAGGGACTTTAACCATAAGCAATTTCATTAGGCAAGGGTCATTAACCTCAAGCCATCATGACTATCATTAGTCAAGATTGGGACTCTAATCCTTTGTACATACACCCACATATATTAAATTCCACACATAAGAGCTTTAGCCTATTTAGTCAATTCAACATCATACATAACCACATGGTCCTCTTGGAAGCCTTCATTGCTCAACCATTTCAATAGAACAATGCCTTAATTAGACTCCTCATACAATTCAAACTATGGTCCTCAAGACCCTTACAATCCATTAACATTTCATTAGCAATTCTATACCTCAATTTAATCCCATACATAATTCGAATTCATTTTCATGTTAGGGACTTTAACCCCTTTATTATTCATCAAACCATCAAGGTCATTAATTACCCAATAAATATATCATCTTTACCTTCACAATATCATTTATCAATCATTCATACATATTGGTCCATTGCCTTAGTTCAAAACATCACCAACATGTGACTAGACAATTTACTTAGACCTTTTAACAAACACCTTATGTGCTTGCCTTTAACAAGGTCATTTTCATGGTAGAATTCATCATTATTAGGGTTACCCATAAACCAAATGTTAGACCACATACAAAAAGCATCCACGAAAGCAAATCATTATCAATAACATGAATAAATGCAATTCTAAGTAGGAATCATCATTGTTCATTATTTAGCAATAAAACCCCTTTTCATTTTATTTTAAAACCACCATGTACACTTACTAATTCAAGTGTGAAATACATGGGTTTTATAGTTATTTAATAAGGGGAAGAGATACATGTCTTAAACAACTTGAATTACCAAAAATATTGACTCCCCTTTGCCTCTTGAAGATCACCCCCTAAACCCATCCTCTAATCTTATTTCAAGAACCTTTAGAGTGTTTTGGAGTGTTTGAGTTTTGTAAATAAGGGCTTAGGAGGCTACAATGACTTATATAGTAAGAGGGTATAGGGTTTTATGCATGGGAAATAACCTCAAATGCCTTAGTAAAAATCTAGAAAGTGAACTCGTCCAAGGGTACGACTTCCTTAGTAATCGTAACCTAGTGTATGAGTGGTACCGTAACTCGTACCCTAGGATTTTCCTAGGTCAACCATACTATTATGGGTAATGAGTGGGCACCCTTGAGTCCTAACCAAAGGGTACAATTCACTCCTAGTCATATACACAAACCATATACCAAACAGTCCACTCTAAATGGAGACTACCCTCTACACGATTGAGTTACATACGACTCATATGCATGAGGTACGATCCAGGAAAGGTTCATGTCATATAGAAAATAGTATTCTACCCTAACATGTTATCCAAGGTATGATAGAGGGAGGGGGAGTGGATATAACCCGTATCTATAGGTACGACTCAAGATCCAAGTCGTACCTAACTCAAAGACACCAAAAGTTGTTATTTTTCTCAAGGTTCAAGACCTAGGTATTTCAGTAGATATACAAGATAAAACTATAAATAATGATAAGATTGAACAATGTAGTGAAAACAACCATAACAATAATGATAAGAAGATACAAGAAAACGTATCTATTGTATTGTCGGATCAATCGTTGGGTCTTCTCGTCATGATGTTGGACTGACCATTGGGCCTCTCATGATAAAGTGATTATTGTCATCTTTACCTGTTAATCCTGTACTCAAAGAAAAGTAATCAGTTAAAAATATATATTTGTACCATGCTTGAGTCCTCGCTCATCATTTTCTACTCCATGAACCGTTAAAATTTGTACTCCATCGTGATGAAATTTTTGAAGAATTCTCAAAAATTTCTGCCCTTACTCGTGAAATTTTTGAGGAATTCTCAAAAATTTCTACCATAATTTAGAATAAAAGGCGTCTTTTGCACGTCATTGTGAATTGATGTATTGTTTAATCATGAAATATTTGAGGTTTTCTTGAAACCTCAAAAATTCTGCCCTAGTTTTTGTTTTTGGAGTCTTATATTCCTGTACCGCTTAAAGAAAATATTAGTCTAAGAGAAATGGTTGTCCTATATTTGAATATCATAACCTTAATTATGATCTGCCTTTATATACTCAAGAGTTGAGTTAATTAGCTTGGCGATTTAGACGTGTAGGAATATGAAAGAGAGGGGTAAAGAAATGTTTTGTTAGATTATGATCGGACCCAGAGTGGGCTGCCTACGTATCCAAATGGAAGTCAGGTAAACCATAGTTTGTGAAGTAAAAAATAATTTGTCAACGTTCATCTAAATTGATCTTTTCACTTTCAGAAGTGTCATATGTAAGAGAAAATTATCGAGAAAAGGTATGGGTAAGATGAGGATAAGGAGTCATAGTGTTTTGCCTTGGGCCATGAGAAAGGGGACTGAATTTTTTTTGGATATTGAGCATATTTTTCATATTGCAGATTGTCACTTGAGTTTGATGTTCAAATGCTAGACAACCTTAAAATAAAATAAGCAAGTCAACAAAAATTACATAATCCATAAGTTCATAACATACAAAACAAAAGTCATTCTGGGTGGAAGACTAAGCCTTAATAAGCGTTCCAGGCTTGAAGATTTGATCTCCTAGCGTACAAAACAAGATAGTGATAGAATGTGATGTCAAATTTGCAATTGTGATTGTAAAGAAGGTAAGAGAGATAGGAAATCAACAAGGTCAACTTTTTTTGAACATCATATTTGTTGATTCATATCATATTATTGATTCATCCAACTCCATACATAAAAATGATAAAGTAGGGAAAAAGAAAGTTTGTTATGGTGAGACCAAACTCATTAAATAAGCGCCTACGTATCCACAAGGGAATCAGGTCGATCGTAGTTCAATTTACATAAGCAAGGAAGACATAAAAAAAGGAAACTGCAGAGTGTAAAACTTGAAGAAATTTCAAATTTTGAGAGTCTGGAGCGGAGAATCAACATGTTATCCTCTACACCAATGTAGAACCCTTGTAAGTCGAACCTAGTAAATCAATCATCATCACAATTCGGCTTTGTCGTCAATCAGTGCTTGAATTTTGTCATTCAAAGTTTGACACTCTTCTGTGGTGTGTCCTTTCATCCCTAAATGATAAGCACAAGTTTTAGAATGATCAAGACATGGTGCATATGTGTTCATGACAACTATAGAAATAAGAGTGATATAGCCAGCCATCCTCAATCTCTCAAAAAGTTAAGCTATAGGCTCAGCCAAGGGAGTGTACTATCTCGGTGGATTTTTTTGAAGCTTATGTCGAGGTCTAGTGGATCGAGTGGGTCGCTGATTTGTCGGTGGACTTGGGTAAGAAACTGGAATGTAGTTTGATGTTGGAGAAACAAATAGAAGTAGGTACCAAACAGTCTGTGGAAGAGGTTTTGTGAAGGATTGTGGATAATAGGCTTGGACATAATGGGATGTTGGAATAATTTCTAAAGTTGGGTACCATATCGGTTGAGGTTAGGGTACACTTACTTCAGGATTTGGATATTTGGATGCCTCATCGATGATTGTCTTCCTCTTATTCTTGAACTATGGATTAACCAAATTTGCCTCAACTGTGAGCTTTCGTTTTAGCTTATTGTCAAACCGCCTAACAAAGTCAGTTGCTAAATGATCCCAAAAAATCCATTTGCTAGTATCATTTTTGGCGTACCACATCAATGTTTGACCCTTAAGTAAACTAACAAAGAGTTTTGTCTTCGGGCTATCACTTTGTCCTATAACCGATAGCTTTTCAAGATACTCCTTCAAATGGGAATGAGGGTTCCCTGACCCATCATATAATGAAAAGTTCCAACCCTTGATTCTCTATTTGTCTTCTTCCCTTGATTTGGATGACCTACTCATTTTGGCCCATTGAGATGGTCCTTCCTTATGGCTAGGAACTTGTCCTTCTATCTCCTTATCCTTACTCGTATTCATCAACTCAATAAGTATTTTTAGCAATGCAATTGAAAACTGACATAGGGACATAGGCGTACCATGATCAGACTTAGGTGAAGTTGTCAGTATAGGGGACTCCGTGGTATGGATGGGAGGGTTGGAGTCTACTTCAGGTAGTGGATCTGGAAAACTTGATGGCATCTCAACTGAGCCTCGAATATCAGTCATATTGCCCTAATTAGCTCTATTATTCTTCCTAACCTTTTGATGCTCGAAATAGCTCTATTTTGATGCAACTCCAAACTATCGTGCTCATCTTCACTGTTGGGAAGATTGATAAGCATCGCTTGACTGACCATTTTTTATGTTCAACTTAAGTCAACCTTAGCAGAAAGGATTTATAATTAGGAACAAAAGGCACGCACGGATGTCTAGAATAAATATTCTACTCATTTGAAGATAATGAGTTATGTTCATTCGGAGTGAATAGACGTTATGAGAGCACTATGTAACTTAGAGATTGTGAAAGCTAGAGTACGACATGAGTATCAAAAGAATCATGCGGGACATAGTATGCAAGAGTTGAAAGAATTAAGAAAAGAAGATCCTAAAATGATAAGTTGTACTACAAGATTATGAATAATACTAAACCCCTTTATCAAAACAAGAATTGAGCCTAGAGATGATTAATATACTAACATACAAGTCAGGAGGATAAATTGAAGGTAAGTATTGAATAATACCTAAGAGTGTATTGTAGGGACCTAACATGACAAGAATTTTAAGGGTAAAGAGCTCTAAAGTAAGAAACACTAAATGTAAGAAGTGACTAAGGCAAGAATGGAAACAACAAGATAGGCACATGTCAATACATACATAGAAATGCAACATATAGCAAGTAATTGTGAAACCCTTTGAGGTTGTAAACCTCTTTGGACTTTGAATGAGACTAACATTCAACGCGTCAGGGGTGCCAAGGCATCCTACATTGAATGGGACACATATTCCTTAGTAAAAGAAATATGTAGCCAAGATCTAAAGGACAAGAGTGGGTGTAACGCCCCAAAAATGGGTCCCGAAGTGTCACACGGTGCTTAAGGCTACAAGTAGCCCCAAGCTAACCCTTTGAGCCTATTTCATTCAGTTCAACACTTATCAATGGGGTTTCAATAAATAACCCTCAACATATCATCAGAGTAATCATCATCCAAGAATAAAAGAATTTCAGAAAGATAACAAAATACAACTTGTTAGTCAACTCCCAACATCTATACTAGTCTGACAAGCCTCTAAGAAAATCAATAAAACCAGTGAGCCATTGAGACATGCCCCAACTGACTCATACTCAGTTATCAAATGTAAACAATTCCGTGAAATCAACATCAAACATCACATCCTCGGAACATGAGGACTCACCACAACAGAGGATGTAGAACAGCGTGCCCGAAGAATCACTGTTGAACCTGGAACTGAGCACCTGAACCTACATTCTGAGAAAATGCAGCCCACATCCGAAGATGTGGGTCAGTACCATGGAAAGGAACCGAGTATATGGGGGTGTATGCAGTTTTATAAACATCATCATCATAAATATTTATAAGAAATATGCAGGATGTATGAAAGACTCACATAGCTCGAAGAAAATCATCATAATCATGAGAGGATGAAATAAGTATAATAACACATGCGAGTCATCATATAAATTGTCAATCACTTTCAGTTCATCAAGAATATCAATTCTCATAATGTAAATATCATTTAAATATTTCGAAAGAATAACTTTCACAATTCCACTTTCAAATCACTTCACCGTTCACCATAGACACAAGGAAACACACACACACTGGGAGATCCTATAATCGACATAAACCATGTGAGCCACATGGAGTCCAACGTCCAACCCACGTTGGGGAGAGCCGTCCTACCCTTGCCAGCGGAGTAGGACTTCCAATATCAATCCAAAAATACTAGTGATCACTATATAAATCAGCCTCAGGCTCACGTCCTATGGGGGCACGTAGTTCTAGGGAAGTAAGGTTAATTTATACCTCCCACTCGGTGCTAAAGAGTACTCCCGAACTTAGCTCAGATCATTTCAAAGACAATATGCAACAAAACAACTTTCATCAATATATAAGTATACATCGGGAGCCATCATGCTACCCATTTATCATAATCAAACACATTGTGAATTTCTTTCACATTCGAGTTCAAAACGACTCCATTAAGACCAAAAGGTCAAATCATTCAACACATCTCAAATATTCAACATCAACATGCTTATAGCACACATTTTCTCAAAGACACAATTTCAAATGGGGTTCAAGACCCAAATATTAAAATCATGATAAATATCGTTCAAGATTCATGCTTTATATCACCACACATGTAAATCCATCTTTCAAAATCATAGACATCAAAATTTCATAATAATCATCATAGAATATGAGTTCATGCTTCAAAATCATAATAATCAAGTAAAAATTATGTTTTCGTAAAGAAAATTACTTTTGGGCACAAGAACGAAAGAGTGCTCTTGTTGAAAAACCCCACATACCTTGAAATTGACCTCTTGATTATGGAATCCTGTTCACACAAATAAGGGGTGCTCCTCGAAGGCCTCGAGATGATGAGTTCGATTATCGGATCAAATTTGAATTTCTACGGTGAAATTGGAAGATATTTGGAGATCAAAATAGACCTAAGGTTTAGTTCTCTCAATGTTTTTGATGGAAGAACATGAATTTTATGGCTCAATATACGTGTAAATGGACAATTTTCGTCCATGAAGTGAAGGCATAATGACCAAAATGCCCTTAAAAATCAACTAATTCTCGAATCAGTCCTTTGGTGGACTGTTTTGATAGTCTGAAGTAGATCAACCATAACGTTTTACTCTGATATCCAAATTGGATGAAACCAATTTCATTAGAAAGAGGACTCTCATATATTTCCATTGATATATAGTATCTCACCCAGATCATTGTGTATGAGGAGTTATGATTGTTTGAAGTTGACCCAAAATTTCACTTTTGATAGGCTGAAGTAGATCGACCATAACTTTTTGGTCCGATAGAAAAATTGGATGAAACCAATTTCATCGGAAAGAGGACTCGCAGAGATTTCCGTTGATATATAGTAGATCACCCAGATCATTATGTACAAGGTGTTATGATCGTTTAAAGTTGGAGCAAAAATACGCCAGGCCTCAGTACTTTTTCATGCACATTTTACTGTTCACTACTATTCATGGTTCGATCGGAATGTTCATAACTCGTCGCTCGGGTGTCCGTTTTGGATGATCCACATATCGTTGGAAAGCTTATTCGATACTCTACGCAATGGTGGGTCATAATCTATGACATTTCATATGAAAAATTTATAATTCATTCTAGAAGATAGAACCTAACACGTTTACACACAAAATTTCAACGAAAAATTTCCCGGGGTATTACATCATCCCCCCTTGGAAACATTCATCCTCGAATGATGCTAGACATGCCAAGATTAGATAGGGAATAGAGAATACAACTGAAACCATTCGTTAGACTCATCACCACATCGTTTCTCACTCCGAATGCAACATAGAATGCATAAATTCAAGAAACTACAGCTGAACACATAATAAATGATAGCTGAACTGCTGCAACTTTTATCAAAAGTGCATGGTTTAGGAAAGAACGGTACCTTCGGCTTGATCGGAGTTTGCGGAAAATAGGTGCGGGTACTTGGTTCGCATATCTGCCTCAGCTTCCCAAGTTGCACCCTCCACAGATTGGTTTCGCCACAACACCTTGACCAAGGGAACTTCTTTGTTCCTTAGTCTTCGGACACTAAAATCAAGAATCTCAACAGGAATCTCATCAAAAGAAAGATTTTCTTGAATGTCAGCACTCACAGAGGAATCCACTACCACAGCATCGCTAATATGTTTTCTAAGCATGGAGACATGGAATATTGGATGAACAGAGGACAACTCGGAAGGCAACTCGACCTCATAAGCTACCTTACCAACATGGCTAAGAATTTTGTAAGGACCAACATAACAGGGACTAAGCTTCCCCTTCTTTCTGAATCTCTTCACCCCCCTCATGGGTGAAATTTTCAGATACACTAGGTCACCAACTTCAAACTCAAGGTCTCTCCTTCTAACATCCACATATGACTTCTGACGAGTCTGCACAGTTTTCAACCTTTCCCTAATCAACTTAACTTTTTCCATAGCCTCGAATACCAAATTAGGACAACTCACAGCCGCTTCACCCACCTCAAACCAAACTATGGGTGATCTACACTTCCTCCCATATAAGGCTTCAAACGGAGCCATGCCAATACTAGAGTGGAAACTGTTATTGTAAGAAAACTCTATCAACGGTAAGTGATCATCCCAACTTCCCTTAAAGTCAAGTGCACAAGCTCTCAACATATCATCTAAGGTCTGGATGGTCCGCTTAGACTGACCATCGGTCTGCGGATGAAAAGCAGAACTCAAAAGCACTTGGGTACCAAGACCCTTCTGAAAAGCTTTCCAAAATTGCGAAGTGAACTGAGTACCCCTATCCGAAATGATAGACAAGGGAACTCCATGCAGTCTGACTAACTCTCGGATATACAATCTAGCATAATCCTCAGCAGTATATGAAGTATGAACAGGCAAGAAATGAGCAGACTTAGTCAATCTATCAACCACAACCCAAATGGAATCATGATGGCGTCGGAAAAGAGGTAAACCAGTCACGAAATCTATATTTATCTCTTCCCACTTCCAGGTGGGAATGCTAAACTCTTGCATCATACCACCAGGTCTTTGGTGTTCAACCTTAACCTGTTGGCACGTTGCACACTTAGCCACAAACGCTGCTATATCTTTCTTCATGCCACTCCACCAATAGATTTCCCGCAAGTCTCGGTACATCTTGGTGGCACCAGGATGAATAGAATATAGCGCCCCGTGCACTTCAGCCATAATTCTCTGTCTCAGATCATCAACATTCGGGACACACAATCTACCCTGCAATCTCAACACACCATCTCCCCCTTGGGAGAAAACCTCTACTTTTTTATCCTTGACTGACTCCTTCAGTCTGACCAAACTAGCATCTAAGTATTGCTTTTCCTTCACTTCTGAAACCAAGGAGGATTCGGAACTACTCTGAACCCCTATACTACCTTCAGCAGAGTTAAAAAACCTAACCCCCAATCAAGCCAAATGATGTACATCACAAGCAAACTCTTTCTTACCTTCTACCACATGCGAAACACTACCCATAGACACTCTACTTAGGGCATCTACCACAATATTGGCCTTGCCCGGGTGGTACAACACACTCGTATCATAGTCCTTTAACAATTCTAACCATCGTCTCTGCCTAAGATTCAATTCTCTCTGGGTAAACACATACTGCAGACTCTTATGATCAGTGAAAACATCAGCATGGACACCATACAAATAGTGTCTCCAAATTTTCAAAGCAAACACAACAGTAGCCAACTCAAGGTCATGGGTGGGGTAATTTTTCTTATGGGGTTTCAACTGTCTAGAAACATAAGCTATCACCTTACCCTTCTGCATCAACACACAACCCAAACCAACTCTAGAAGCATCACAGTACACCACAAAACCATCAACACCATCAGGCAAAGTCAAAACAAGGGTTGTAGTGAGTCGAGTCTTCAACTCCTGAAAACTCTTCTCACAAGATTTGGACCATAAGAACTTCACTTTCTTTTGGGTTAACCGAGTCATAGGATATGCTATAGAGGAGAAACCCTCAACAAAACGGCGGTAATAGCCAGCTAAACCCAAGAAACTTCGGATATCAGTCGGAGAAATAGGTCTAGGCCAATTTCTAACAGCTTTGGTCTTTTGGGGATCAACTCTAATACCCTCAAAAGAAATGATATGACCCAGAAAAGCAACTGACCTTAGCCAAAACTCACACTTACTGAACTTGGCAACCAACTTGTGATCTCTAAGGGTTTGCAAGACAGTTTGGAGATGATCAGAATATCCATCCTTACTATGGGAGTACACCAGTATATCATCTATAAACACAATGATAAACATATCCAGATATGGTCTGAACACTCGATTCATGAGGTCCATGAAAGCTGATGGGGCATTAGTTAACCCGAAAGACATAACAAGAAACTCAAAGTGACCATAACGAGTTCGGAAAGTGGTTTTCGGGATGTCACACTCCCTAACCTTGAGTTGATGATAGCCGGAACGAAGGTCTATCTTTGAGAAGTAACTTGCATCTTGCAATTGGTCAAACAAATCATCTATTCTCGGAAGGGGGTACTTATTTTTTACGGTGACTTTATTCAATTGGCGGTAATCAATGCACATACGCAAAGAGCCATCTTTCTTTCTCACAAAAAACACAGGAACACTCCAAGGAGAAACACTGGGCCTTATGAAACCCTTATCTAGTAGATCTTTGAGTTGCTCTTTCAACTCCTTAAGTTCTGCAGGGGCCATACGGTAAGGAGAAATAGAAATGGGCTGAGTATCGAGAAGAAGATCAATCCCGAACTCTATCTCTCTATCAGGAGGTATCCCTGGGAGATCATCCAGAAAGACATCAGAAAACTCATTGACGCCGTTAACAGACTGGAGAGTTGGAGTCTCAGACTTAGTGTCTTTGACTCTAACCAAATGGTAAATACACCCCTTGGAAATAAGCTTTCTAGATTTGAGGTAAGAGATAAAATGACTCTTGGGTGACACAGAATTCCCAGACCACTCAAACACGGATTCACCCGAAAACTAAAACTTGACCATTCGGGTCCGACAATCAATAGAGGCATAAGAAGAATACAACCAGTCCATACCCAGAATCACATCAAAATCCACCATATCTAACTCAATCAGATCAGCCAATATGACTCTATGAAGAACAGTAACAAGACACTTTTTATACACTTTCTGGGCAACAATCGAATCACCCACTGGGGTAGAAACTAGGATAGGCTCAGGAATAATCTCAGGACTCATTTCAAAATTCACAGCAATCAAAGGTGTAACATATGAGAAACTGGATCTAGGATCCAACAAAGCATACACATCAAACTTAAATATACGAAGCATACCAGTAATAACATCGGGAGAGTCCTCCTTTTCCTGGCGGGACGGTAAAGCATGGAATCTATTCTGGCGCTGCCCGCCAGCATTGCTAGAAGAGGTGCCCTGAGCTGGGGCTAGGCAAGTTGCTGGAACCGGAGCACTAACAGTCTGAGTCTGGGTCTGAGGGCGATAATCACGACGCCCTTACCCATCCTGTGGACAATCTCTAACTCTGTGACCCATGTCACCACACCGGAAACAACCCCTCTTCTCATCCCAACACTCACCCGAATGAGCCCTACCACACTTAGGACATAGGGGATAAGTTGGCTTACTGCCAACACTGTACTGGGACCTGGATGCATATGACCTGCTACCTTGCTCCTGCCTACCTCTAGGCACGGGAGCACTAGCAGATGACGGTGCTGGCATAGATAAATGATCCTGATACTGAGGGCGACTCCCTCCCTGCGATCTAGTCTGACCCTGTCCATGTTGCTCGGACCTAGCTCTCTTATTCCCTCTTATTCTATCTCTCTCCTTAATCTTGTCTGCCTCAATCTGTTGGGCATGAGTCATCAGCCTAGAAAGATTTATCTCACTATTCAGCATAACAGACCTACACTCCTTAACCACATAACTAGACACTCCAGTCACAAACTTACTCATACTGGCCCGATTATCAGCCACTAAATCAGGAGAATACTTGGCCAACTGATTGAACTTTAGGTAGTACTCCCTAACAGTCATAGAGCCCTGTCGCAGGTTCATAAACTCTTCCACCTTCGCCTCCCTCATTTCCAAAGGGAAAAACTTATCCAGGAATGCATCCTGGAACTCGTGTCAAGTTGTAGGGACAACTCCCTCACCTCTACCTTTCCTCCAAGTAACAACCCAGTCATAAGCAAGGTCTTTCAACCTATACGCAGCTAACTCCATACTATGTTCCTCAGATACATGCATCACCTGAGTAATCTTCCGTACCTCCTCTAAAAACAATCGTGGATCCTCATAAAACTTGGACCCATAGAATTCCGGCGGATTCATACGCATGAAGTCACGGATCCTGGAAGCAGCTGAATCACCTCCCTGCTGCTGTGGAGCCGGGGCCGAGTTGGCCTGAACATTTGCAGTAACAGCTTGGGCTAGCACCTGAAAGGCTACCCGAAATTCAGCATGAGACATGTTTTTATTCAATGGGTCAGCGGGCTGAGGTTGCTGACCATCATTATTTCTTCTCGCTCGACGTGGAGGCATATTTCTGAAAGAGGAGAGCACGAATCAATAGCAGAGAGAGACACTTTAACCACGATAAACTTCTGAAAGAAAGAATCACACTTTTTCCTAAAACGTCTTGTAGCCTCTTTCTCATAGATGTGACGCGCTACACACCGATGATCAAGACTCTACTTAACGCGTCTTGTCAGACTCCCTAGGACACCTTAAAACCTGGCTCTGATACCAAGTTTGTAACGCCCCGAAAATGGGTCCCGGAGCGTCACACGGTGCTTAAGGCTACAAGTAGCCCCAAGCTAACCCTTTGAGCCTATTTCATTCAGTTCAACACTTATCAACGAGGTTTCCATAAATAACCCTCAACATATCATTAGAGCAATCATCATCCAAGAATAAAAGAATTTCAGAAAGATAACAAAATACGACATATTAGTCAACTCCCAACATCTATACTAGTCTGACAAGCCTCTAAGAAAATCAATAAAACCAGTGAGCCATTGAGACATGCCCCAACTAACTCATACTGAGTTATCAAATATAAATAATTCCGTGAAACCAACATCAGACATCACATCCTCGGAACATGAGGACTCACCACAACAGAGGATGTAGAACAGCGTGCATGAAGAATCACTGTCGAACCTGGAACTGAGCACCTGAACCTACATTCAGAGAAAATGCAACCCACATCCGAAGATGTGGGTCAGTACCATGGAAAGGAGCCGAGTATATGGGGGTGTATGCAGTTTTATAAACATCATCATCATAAATATTTATAAAAAATATGCAGGATGTATGAAAGACTCACATAGCCCAAAGAAAATCATCATAATCATGAGAGGATGAAATAAGTATAATAACACATGTGAGTCATCATATAATTTGTCAATCACTTTCAGTTCATCAAGAATATCAATTCTCATAATGTAAATATCATTTAAATCTTTCGAAAGAATAACTTTCACAATTCCACTTTCAAATCACTTCACCGTTCACCATAGACACAAGGAAACACACACACACGGGGAGATCCTATAACCGACATAAACCATGTGAGCCACATGGATTCCAACGTCCAACCCACGTTGGGGAGAGCCGTCCTATCCTTTCCATCGGAGTAGGACTTCCAATATCAATCAAAAAACACTAGTGATCACTATATAAATCAGCCTCAGGATCACGTCCTACGGGGGCATGCAGTTCTAGGGAAGTAAGGTCACTTTATACCTCCCACTCGGTGCTAAAGAGTTCTCCCGGACTTAGCTCAGATCATTTCAAAGACAATCCACAACAAAAAAACTTTCATCAATATATAAGTATACATCGGGAGCCATCATGCTACCCATTTATCATAATCAAACACGTTGTGAATTTCTTTCATATTCGAGTTCAAAGTGACTCCATTAAGACCAAAAGGTCAAATCATTCAACACATCTCAAATATTCAACATCAACGTGCTTATAGCACACATTTTCTCAAAGACACAATTTCAAATGGGGTTCAAGACCCAAATATTAAAATCATGATAAATATCATTCAAGATTCATGCTTTATATCACCACACATGTAAATCCATCTTTTAAAATCATAGACATCAAAATTTTATAATAATCATCATAGAATATGAGTTCATGCTTCAAAATCATAATAATCAAGTAAAAATCATGTCTTCGTAAAGAAAATTACTTTTGGGCACAAGAACGAAAGAGTGCTCTTGTTGAAAAACCCCACATACCTTGAAATTGACCTCTTGATTATGGAATCTTGTTCACACAAATAAGGGGTGCTCCTTGAAGGTCTCGAGATGATGAGTTCGATTATCGGATCAAATTTGAATTTCTACGGTGAAATTTGAAGATATTTGGAGCTCAAAATGGACCTAGGGTTTAGTTCTCTCAATGTTTTTGATGGAAGAACATGAATTTTATGGTTAAATATAGGTATAAATGGATAATTTTCGTCCATGAAGTGAAGGCATAATGACCAAAATTCCCTTAAAAATCAACTAATTCTCGAATCTGTCCTTTGGTGGACTGTTTTGATAGTCTGAAGTAGATTAACCATAACGTTTTACTACGATATCCAAATTGGATGAAACCAATTTCATTAGAAATAGGACCCTAATATATTTCCATTGATATATAGTATCTCACCCGGATCATTGTGTACGAGGAGTTATGATCATTTGAAGTTGACCCAAAAATTCACTTTTGATATGTTGAAGTAGATCGATCATAACCTTTTCCTCCGATAGAAAAATTGGATGAAACCAATTTCATCGGAAAGAGGACTCGCAGATCTTTCCGTTGATATATAGTAGATCACCCAGATCATTATGTACAAGGAGTTATGATCGTTTAAAGTTGGAGAAAAAATACGCCAGGCCTCAGTACTTTTTCCTGTACGTTTTACTGTTCACTACTATTCACGGTTCGATCGGAATGTTCATAACTCGTCGCTCGGGTGTCCGTTTTGGATGATCCACATATCGATGGATATATTATTCGATACTCTACGCAATGGTGGGTCATAATCTAAGACATTCCACACGAAAAATTTATAATTCATTCTAGAAAATAGAACCCAATACGTTTACGCACAAAATTTCAACGAAAAATTTTCTGGGGTATTACAATGGGTTTGTGACATGGTTTCCTCAAGTGGACAACTTGTGACTGTCGATGCACCGTTGATCGACCAATCCACAAGACATTTTCTAAAGGGTGTTTTAGGAAAGAACATCTGTGTATTCACGCAACCGTTCATAATAAGAAAACAAAAGAGGTTTTCAAGTGGAGGTGAGTATGAAAGAAATGTTAATTAGATAAAGCAGTAACACATAGCACATAGAAAAATGTAACATGTTAAACAGTATATATATAAATAAACATGATAACACATAAGCAATAAAAAAGAAAAAAGAAAAGGGATGTAAATAACACATAAAGAGAAAGGAGAAGAGACTAACATATAACAATAAATCAAGATATAAACAACAAGAGAGAAAGCAGTTACGTAAAATAAAACCAACAAAGTGAAGGAATCCCACATAAAACACAAACTCGTAATGGTTAGAACCTAAGATCCCCAGTAGAGTCGTCATTCTGTCGTGCCCCATTTTCTCACAGAAAGTGGGATTCGACGTGACCACTCTTTTTGGGATTATTTTGAAGGTGAGAGGTTGAAGAGTCACCACCTAATGAATTAAGGTGCGTTAGGGCACCGGTCTAGGCTAACTACGAACCTATTTTGTTATTTTGTCTTAGTTCTCTAGAGATTCGGGTAAGGATTCAAATTACCTCAAAAGAAAGGTGTTAGGCACCTTTCGAGGGGTGTTAGGCACCTTTCGAGGTCCACAAAGGTGGTTTCCGGCCGAATTCATATTTTACGTGGGGATTCTATGTGATCAAATAAGGTCTCTTATTTTATTATTAATTTAATATTTAACTAAGTGATAAAAAAATTAATGAACAAAACATGTTATTTTATTATTTCTAATTGTTAATTATCTAAGTGATAAAAATATATAATAAGATAAGCGAGGAGAAAGAAATGACATAATTTATAACAAAAGGGGACTGCTTATATAATAAACTAACTACCCCAAATAAATAAACATATAAAGTAAATGTAAATAAAAGGAAGAAATCATCAAATCAAATAAATAAATGTTTTGGTCTCATTCAGATCAGAAACCAAACTTGTTTAATTATCATCCGACCCACTGGACGAACTCTTAGACAAGTTATATGTCTTACGTTTAATGTCTGTTGGAGATCATCACTTTCGAATGACTATTTGTCCCACCCCACCTAGGCTGACTGTCAACTCTAAAGGCGTTCTAAGACAAGGATAAAACTAGCGTCTTTAGTAATCCCTATCGTCCCGCCTATCGTCCAAGAGGCATTGGACTTTTCTATTTTGGTTTTGTGGTCTAGACAAAATAAAGCTATGTTGCTTAGGACTCGAAACAGATAACAAGTAGGACATCACATAGAACATAATTATTCCAAGTTAGCCTCTTGGTTAATTAAAGTTGATTAATGTGATTAACATACAAAGATGAAGAATAGCTATTTTTTGTGTTATTAATCTATAGGCATGATATCTAAGTGTTCAACAAGTTTTAGTGTGACAAAATGTAACTGTGATTCGTGGATGTAACAATGTGTTGTCAAGTTATTAAAAGAGGGTGACAAAAGTGTGGTAAATATGTCAAGAAATTGTGCTCACAAATTTTTGTGTGCAAGTGTTACAAACTAATGAGAATATAACAAAACATTGAAAGTGCATCAACATGCTAAGGAACACAATGATGTACTTAATCTAATGTTTAATATGTTGAGAATGCTCAAAAATCTACGTTTTAACATGATGGCAATTGTGCTAGTGCACAATACTTTCATATTAATGCGTTAAAAATGCAGTAACACAGTTTTAGTAATGCAGAAATTTGACTATCATGCTGAAAATATGCTAATGTGCAGGAGCCTTACATTAATATGCTGAAAGTAGTGCAGAAAATTTATATTACCATGCTGAAATTTTATTCTAATACGCTAGAAATTAAACCTAACATGCTGAAAATTGACTTCTCATGCTGAAATTATATTTTTTTAATGTGGAGAGTGAGCTAACATGTAAGGACATGAAGGAATTTAATGTGAATATGCTAAAAATGCTTAAATAAAATGTTTAACATGCTGAAAATTTATTAACATGTTGAAAAATACATTGACATGCTTATTTTAATGTTAGACATACTAAAAGATACGACTTGCTCAAATTTAATGTTTAACGAGCTAAGAATGCTTAATTCTAATGTTTAAAATGCTAAAGTTTAATATGCTGAAACATATGTTAATGTGCAAAAAATTTAACGCTAATGTATTTTAACAATATTTGTGTTAACATACTAAAATATGTGATCACAAGTTTAACCTAGTATCTAATGTGCATTTAATGTGCCATAATTTCTTAAGTCTAATGTTTAACATATTACCATGCGAGAATGTGTAGGAATTTAGTGTTAACATACGACGAAAAATTAAATTATTTTGTTATGCCTAGATTGTGTTGACGTGCCAAACATGCAATGACATGTTAATAAGTTATGGCTTAAGTGTCCAAACACTTTGAATATTAGGTGATTCATATAGCACGTAACACACGTAAAATTCTAAGTTGTGCGTACCTGTACCATTCACAGAGCATGTTGGTTCCTGCCCCCCGAGCAGTCCCTAAAATTATTATTACAATAATAGTAATGTTTATACAATAATATTACAAACCAAATAATAAGAAACTAAAACTAAATAGAACTACTATAATTTAATGTAAACACCCCGACGACTCTTCGAAACCCCATAATTATTTATTTAAACCCGTGAGACAAGATGTAATGGCAAGCAAACAGGAGCATATAATAACGAACATCAAAATATTCCTATAGACATGCTTTCTAAAGGGTTTCACCATGTGATGCAGTCAACACACACAAAGAATGAAAATTACATCATTTTGAGAACTTACCAGTAAACGGCAAAAATAATAATAAAGAACGAAAAGAAGTATGATTACAATAGTAAAGCGAGTTGAATGCCTTGTCGGAATTAGAGAAACCAAATAGCTTGAGAATATCTTTTACTTGATCTTACGGTAGCTAGTAGTTTTTATTTTAGAAAGTGATTGTAATTGAAGAGTTGTCTGCTAATTGAAAAGAGGGGTTGTTTATATAGGTTAAAGGGTTATGAAAATAAAGAAAGGAGGATATTTTCATCAATCAGAAGAATATTTATCAATCAATCAATTAATCC
Organism: Capsicum pubescens; assembly: GCA_030864215.1. NCBI lineage: Eukaryota > Viridiplantae > Streptophyta > Magnoliopsida > Solanales > Solanaceae > Capsicum > Capsicum pubescens. The sequence continues at coordinate 186,344,932 of CM061541.1, forward strand.
TCAAAAAGTTGAATCAGTCAAATGAGCCAAAAATGTTAACCTCCAGTCAGAGAAAAATAAAAAAGGAAAACAAATATTCAGAGAGAAAAAAATAAAAAAAATCAATCAAAGATGTTGTCCTTAATAAATTTAGGGTAAGGGTAAGATATTTTATTTCCATAAATGAGAAAATAACGTGTTAAATTAAGGAGGAAATAATGTCAATCACATCGTGGTATAAAATAGTTAGATGAATAAAATTAAATTAAGGATAAATCTAATCAGTCTCAATCACAATAAATATTGAACTTAAAAGAATCAATACCAACCAATACACCATGTAAAAAAATATGTTAGCTCTAGGATGAGACAATTAAATAAGGGAATCACAAAATCACAAAATCGACCAAAAGTATGTGAAAGACAAAGTTGTACCATTTTTTGGATTAGTCAGCCATATAATATTCAACTAAGAGGAAAGGCAAAAATGAGTCAAGATTTTTGGCATAACACTAAAAAAATTAGGTGTTAGATTTGTCACAATTATATAAAACAGATTCTATCAGTATTGATTAAACCAAAAACGCAATCCACAAGTAAGAACAACAACTTCAAGATGGAATAAGCAACCTATTAGAATCTAAAGACAAAATCAAGCATCATCAACTTTGGGGTTTTCACATATAATAGTCTAGAGATGAACATAAACGCACAATTGAATGAATAGAATCAAAATCCATAATTAAACTTCATGAATTTGAAAACTAAGGGACTTATTTAGACAATTTCGCAATCAAAGAAAACAAACATGTAAGTTATGGATTTGAGATAGCAAACCGGATATCAATCAGGTTTACCAAAAGGACCTCGTCGGTCATTAATTCCGGCGAGGGCGTGACTGGTGAGAAGATACAGGGGTTGAATTGCGGCTGGTGGTTGCATTGAAGGGGGCTGTTGGCGATGGCGGTGGCAGATCTGGGCACTGACGGAGGAGAGGTATGGCGCCATGGCTGTTGTCGGTGTTGGTGGGTCACCGGAGACAGCTTTCGTTGGTGGGAGGCGTCCATGGCTGGTGCAGAATTACAGATCTAGGCAAAAGATGGCGAAAGAGGAGGATGAAGGCAGAGCAGCGGCTGGTTGTCGTCTCCTCCGGCGGTGATGATATTTTTGGAAGGGAGATCGGAGATTTAGAGAGGGTTTTGAGGTTGTTGGTAGTTTCATGATGTAGGGAGTAGAGACGCTGGCGAGGGGAGCGACAAAGAGGTGGCGACAATGGATTTTTAGTGAAAAGATAGAGAGAGAAAAGAGCGTGTAGAGAGAGAGGGGGAGTGGGGCGACTGATTTGGGAAATTAGGGTTAGGTTTTGGGTATTTTGAGTTTTGAAAGAAAAGGATAGGGTCTTTTGATCTCAACTGTTGGATCAGTTTTGATCAACAGCTGAGATTTAAAGGCTGAGGAATTGATCAAAATTTAAATATAATTTAAAATTGTCACCAAATTGGCTATAATTGTAATAAAATGGCTAAAATTACAATGACTTGGGTAAAGATTGAGGCTAAAAGATAAATAAATTAGGCAAAGTTATTTAAATAATAGTAGCAATAATGATAACAATAATAATAATAATAGTAGTAGATAATAAATAATAATAAATAAAAAATAATGATAATATATAATAATAATAATAAATAATAATAGATAATAATATTAATAATAATGCAACACTAGACAATGTATTTGCAAAATATGAGTATGCACAATTACGTAAAAAAATAATTTAATAAATATTAATAAAATTACATAAAATGTTGTATTTGCATTTAAAAAATTATAAAAATTATACTGAAAGATAATAAAATAATTTATGCATTTTTCTAAATTAGGAATGTGACACGTCACTATGTATTTAATGTAAGATAATGTGTAAAAATATTAATAATTAAAATTAAATAATTTTGGTAAAATAGCAACCTAAAAGTAATATCGGGGGGGTGGGTCAAAATTGGGTGTCAACACATTGATACCACTTTCTTGTATTATGTGAGTTTTCATATAGTAACTGTTATCACTCTAGTATTGCTATGGCACCATTCGAGGCACTTTATAGAAGAAAGTTTAGGTTACATATTGGGTGGTTTGAGTCAAGAGATGTTAAGCCTTTAGGCATGGATTTAGTAAAGGGGACTCAAGAGAAGGTAAGATTTATTCAAGCTATGTTTTGGGCTACTGAAAGTAGGAAAAAGGGAGTACATGGATCATAAGGTAAGGGATATGTACTTCAAGTATGGTGAGAAAGTTTTGCTCAAGGTATCTTTCATGAAGTTAGTCATGAGGTTTGGTAAGAGGAGCAAGCTCAGACCTCGATATATAGGTCCCTTTGAGGTTCTTGAGGAAGTAGGTCGAATTGCATATTGATTAGCTCTACCGTCGGAGTTGTTGGGATTCCAACCAATATTTTATGTTTCAATGTTGTAAAGGTACCATGGGGATAGAGACTATATTATTAAGTAGGATCTGGTGGTTTAGATAAGGATTTAGATTACGAGGAGGAACCAGTAGTAATTCCAGATTAGGATATTTGAAAATTGAGGGAAAAGGAAATTCATTGGGTGAAGGTGTATTGGAAGTTTTGTACGGTTGAGGAAACCACTTGGGAGATCGAGAAGTATGTATGGGATTAGTACCCTCATTTGTTTGTGGATACAAGTACTCTTTTTCTTCTTATTTTTTGGCCTATATTACTCATTTGAGAATTTGGGGATGAATGATGCGTAAATTGGCATATGTTGTAACGACCCCCTACATTGTTACGTATGAGTCCTATATTTAAAATCTCATGTCCAAATTCTTTTCGGTTTGGAAGTTATAAATTTCAGGCTAGACTAGTTTTGATCAATAGGCGTGGCCTAGGGAAATATTGGAATGATTTAGATCGGGGTAGTAGTATTTTTTTAATTTCTAGTTAGCTAAGATGATTAAAACCCCATAGAAATTTATAGAACTGGATTTGGGTAAGTAGAACTCTCGAAATTTGTTTTACATAAAGGGCATTATTCATGATGTTTCAAGTTTAAGGTGTGTTGCACAAAATAAGATTTTTGAGAGAAGACAGAGATACTGTCCTATCGACACTGCTATAGTGGTTGGCACACTACTATAATGACAAACGCCATAACAGAGAAATTAAAGGCAATCAGTGGCTATTACATCGATTGGTACTGTTATAGCAACACTGCTATAATGGTCAAGTACCACTATAGTGGTCAAAACCACAAATTTATTAAAATATTTATCAAAAATAGTTTATTTTTCAAAACTCATTCTGGGGCAATGGAAGGGAAAAACATACTAGAATTTATTTGTTGGCCTTTGTTGAGGTAAGAAATTCATATTCGTTAACTCGTATTTAATTATTAATCCATAGAATTATCAATTCATGAAGTTCGGGGAGAGTTTTATGGTAGATTTAGGTTAATTGCTTTCCCAAGGGAGAAAATTAAGGAATAAGTTAATAATTTTTATTTTTAGTATTGAATTTACCTTTGCATTTCATCAATTCACTAATTTATTCATGTAATTGGTAGTTTTAGGTTAATTACGATGGAAAATCCCAAGAATAGGAAGAGAATGTTCATAATTTTACCTTCGGAGTTGTGTGTGAGTTATAAATCTCAGCATGTTAGGATATTTCTTTAGTTATATATTTATATGCATGTTCTAGACCACGATAAAGTAGAAATTGTACAAAAGAGAAAAGCTTTGACATAGAGAAGTTATGCAAGCTTGGTTCGAGGTAGATAATGGTATTGTAATTTAATCCAATTTGTTATACATATGCATGTTAACTACCTTGTAGTACATCTTGTTAGTGAATGTTATTTGTTGTGGTCTTTGAAAATGATATGCAGTTGTTACACGATTTCTTCCTACCTACTTGTTAAATGTGAAATGCTCGGTATTTAGAACGTTCTCATGGATTTTTGGTGGAATAATATTGCCAGATACTTATGTCTGGGGTTTTAGTACATGGATAATAATTGTCCTCTACAGGTCATGGCTAGAGGGTGGTTGTATATTCATTAGCGTGTATGTACGAGGGTCAGGTAGGTTTAATGGTTCCATGAGTGAACTGGGAAAATATATTTTTTATACTTAATAAATTATCCTGACTTGTTTTTTTCTTGTCTTGACTAAACTTGACTTGGTGATAATATATTGAATTATTAGTTTGATTCCTAATTTTTCATTGTTGCTTGTTATGCTAAGTGTATGTTTGTTAAGCCTAGATTAACTTCTTGTACTATAACTTAGTTATATGTTCATATTCTCATCTTGGGTTGGCCAAATGTCCCTACTAGTACATTGTTGTTCTTGTGTGCTGATGTTATATTTGTATTTACTTTTGTGAGTGTAGCGCATATTCCAGCAGGTCCTATGAAACCCCTCTTGTGATTCTAGAGGTTGAATTCAGATTTCAGGGTGAGCAGCATATCCGAGATACCATGGAATCTTTTCTTATAAGCATAGTTCTCTAGTTCTAAACTTATGTTTTATTTTAGTTTTGAGTGAATACCCTTCTTGATATTCTTAGATATTTTGGTAAGATGAATTTTGGATCCTAGGAATAGTTTTTACATAAGTACTTTTCCGCCTTTAGTTGTACTTATGATTTGATTTTAGATTAAATGATATATTGATATTGATGGATTAGTTCCGCTATTTCTTCTAAGTGTGGATTATGAAATTATCGTTCGGGATAGTTGGTTCTCCCATGAGGGATTAGTATGGGTTCCACTCACGATGGGTTTGAGACGTGACACCATATTTATGAATCTCCTTATTTCCTTGAATATAGACCCAAGATACGTGAAACTTATTTTCTTTTGAAGATTTATGTATCACATCTCCCTTCTACACTAGCCTCAAGCATTACATTACTGAACTTCCATATCAAGTATTCTACCTAGGTTCTACTCAACTAAACACTTCAGATTTTGTGGTCTATATCTAAATATCTAACTTAACATTAACTCTGCTACGGGGGTCATTAGTTAAAACTGCGTCATATGAAAATAATATACACCATAGCTTTTCTCCTTGGATATTTCAAATCAATTAATCCATCACAAATGTTAATAAAAATGGGCTAATAGTTGATCTCTGATGCAACCTTGTCATACTTGCGCAGTTCTTTAAATCACATTTTCCTTCCTCAGGTCTTATTTAAGACATACATATCTTTGATTTTCCTACTGTATGTCATAGTCACACTTTTAGACTCTAAGCATGTCTATAGAACCTTTCATTGGACTTTGTTATATGCCTTTCCTAAGTCGATGAACAATGTGTCTAGCTTCGCCTTTCTCTTTCTGTAGTGTTATCTATAGCATTCTCTTTATAAGATTAATGACTTTTATATTTAAGCATCCCGACATGAGTTCAAACTGGTTAATAAAAATAGTCACACCACACCTCACCTACAACTCAAAGTAGTAAGAAAAAATTTAAATTCAAGATATAGTTTGATTCTATAGGTTTCTATTTCTATCATTTGAGATTGGAGTACACAGTTCATATCTCATTTCTGGAGAAATATGCAAAAAATATTAGGTATAGGTTGAGCATAGCATAATATTTTACCCATATATTAATTTCAGTCTGAGCGGACCATACAAATACTTAAGGACATGTTTAGAGCCTATGTGGTTGATTTTGGAAGTCATTGAGATTAGTTTTTTCCTTTCACAGAGTTTACATATAATAACAGTTACTAGTCAAGCATTTTGATGGTGTCATTTTCCCATTGGTTAGTTTGATGTTAGACCATAGGGCACAAATTTATTATGGAATTTCTTGGACAAGTTCAAATTGATTCAAGAGTTAAAAATCTCATATCGCAGACTATGAAAAAGAACTACTTGAACTAGAAGGTTCATTGTGGGTTACATTGTGGATGAGTATGTCTTCTTGAAAGTTTCACTCATGTAGGGTACATTGTATTTTTAGAAAAAGTACAAGTTGTGATCGAGGTATATAGGCCCCTTATACATCCTACATAATATTTGAGAGGTGGCCTATTAGTTGGATTTTAATTTCCATATAATCTATTAGGTGTTCATATAGTTTCTCATGATTCTTCATTGAAGAAATACTATAAAGATAAATCCCACATATTACAGTTGGAGATTGTTCATATAAGAATCAGACATTTGAGGTGGTGTTGGTAGCCCTTTTTTACAGAAACGTCCAAAAGTTAAGGTGTAAAGAGATAGCTTCGGCAAAAGTACGATGAAGGCATTAATCAGTTGAGAAGGATACTTAGATGTCTGATTGACATGTGTGAAGAAGATATACAAAGATTCTTGATAGCTCAAATAATACTTTAAACCTATACACGGATGATCATTTGTTTAAGTAGTGGAATATATAAAGACTAATTATATCATTTTGAGTTTCAAGATCTTTTATTCATAGTCAAGGCTTCTTGAATGTTTATTTAGTGCATTCTGACCAGCATGGTATGGATGACACGAGTTGTTGCATTTTGTAACAACAGAACCAAAACAAGTGATTTGAAAGGTTAAGAGTTGATCAAACTTAAATATGTGGTGGAATAATTCATGAATTGAAGACTTTCATAGGTTTATATGATTATTTTAGGCGTGTACGTATATTTCGATTGCCACCGAGAGTTTCCATGATAAAAATCATATTATGGTTGCACCAAATATTTTTTAAGTACAAAAATGGTGTAACAACAATAATGTCTTGCGACGGAGGAGGTTGGGATTGTGAAGGCTTGGGGCTTTGGTCAATGAAATCATATGGCTACTGATGACAACCACGTAGAGTTCACACCTAATTTCTCTTTGGGATCATGTGCCCAATCGTGATTGTGAAAAAAGAATATCTATTAAAATTTAAATGTTTCAAGTCGGGATTAAGACAATTATATATTCACTTTGAGAATTTTGAAGCTCGGCCTAAGGCAATTTTGAGAGAATTTCAATCAATTAAGTATAATAAAAATTCAAACTTTTAATTTTCATATTATATTAAATTACCCACTTAAATTAAGTGTTTTATCTATGATTTCATACTACAAAGATGAGATTTCTATTTTTAAACTAAGAGATGATTAATGAATGCTTTGAAGGTCGATTACAAGTTAAAATGACTTGAAATTTTGATTTAGAACTATTTGAGAAAGGTAACCCAATTTTGCAATCAATTTGATATTTTTTGAACTTGAATCTTGAATTTAAAATTTTATTGGATGTTCGTCCTGATGATTTGATATCTCATGTGACTTTATAGATCTAACTTTTGAATTGATTGTAAGTACTTAAAAGCTTTGAGAAAAGAAAAAAATAATGGAGATGGTTGAATGAATTTATTTTGAAGTAAGTTAAGACTTTGACTTAAGAAATGTTCTACTAATAAAATGAATAAGGAAATAAACTAAATTAATAGGGTGATGCATAGGTGAAGCGATGAGTGCTTATGTGGGCACCAAATGACATGTCGATAATTTTTGTTTAATATGTTTTGTTGAATGATTTGATTATCTGTTTGATTAACTGAGAAAAATATCACGATTGTTAGTATGTCACAGGTAAAATTTTCCTATTAAATTTTATCTCAATTTATGTACATGAATGTCTAGCTAATAATAATTATGCTTTATTGATATGACATACTATGCATACACAACTTTGAGTTGATTATGATATCCACTTTGAAATTGTATATGTTGAGTATGACACATGCATGTTGATATTATCCGCATAAGGTATTGATATATACATTATGATCATTCGTACATCATGTGTAGGTGGTCTATGGAATGTGTGGATAATACAGTTATTCCCATGGATCATTGTTGCGGGATATTCCCTGTAAGGAAGTATGCATCATGTTGGGAAGTGTTGATTTAGGTATAGAATAAGTGTAGTATCATTAATTCATTGACAACTATTTGTACATATAATTTCATATATTGTATATGTATTTAAAGCTAAGCTAATTCGGTAATGAATTGTCTGTTAATTACATTCATGTTCTTGATATATCTTGATTATTCATTATTGATTCATTTCACATGAATAACAAGATTGGTCAAGTATTTTTAATATCAATTCTTAGCATTATCTTGTTGAGGTTGGTTGAGAGTGTAGTTGTTGAGTACATAATGTTCTTTTGTACTCATACCACCATTGAGAACTCCTTATTAATCTTTAATTTTCTATTCTTTCCACTTGGACAATGTATTTGGACACAATTATAATTGTTTTTAGTCTTTAGAGCTCTTACGTCATACTTTTAGGTTTTGGGTTGAGACTATATTTTTTGCATTGTTATTATACACGATTTATGTAATGTTAAATATTGCTTTTTATATCCTTTAATTACTATTTGATAATAAAGAAAAATAGTTAAAATAGATTTTTGATATGCCTATTGGGTTGGGGTATATGCATTTGGGTAAAGACAATAAGGAGAGTAGATAGTGACTATATATGTGTCTGGGTAAAGACAATAAAGAGAGTAGATGGTGACCAAGTAGCAAGTTAGTGACTCCAGTGGTCCCAGTCAATCTTGTTGAGGTGTGTCTGATCATTAGATTATGGTGACGACTTTTTCTTAGCGGACTTAGCATTTCTAATTATCGAGTTGCATCTTGCATCTCGTAATTAGTAGCTCAATGGCCCAAATACTTTGGAATTATATTTGAAGGATAATAATTTACTTTGACTTTCATAAATATAATATTAAGCCGATTTAAGACTAGATATTTCTTCATTACTTGATCATCACATGCTTTAGCTTAAAGGGTCCGCCTTATGGGTAGCAGATCATCCAGTGTCCTATTACAATCTAGATGTCTTATTTGGATCATGACAATAGAATAACAAATATTTTTTTATTTACTCTTAGAAGGTCTCAATTCCACAATTCTAACTAAAAATATTATCTTATCCATAGGTGTATTCAAAATTTTATATCTTTACTTCTTTATTATGATCACTTTTTAAAAAATAAAAATTCTTTTTGTATAGATATGCATTTTTCTCTATTTTTTTCAAGTTCCTTACGTTCTCATCAAGCATGAGAGAAGTAGACATCTAATGCTTAGTGGGAATAGAGAGACCAAAGATCAATGTATAATGTTAAAAATTTCTATATGATTTTAATTTCTTTTACCAATAAAATTATTTACCTTTAAAAAAATATTGTTTGAATATTTAAGTATAATTTAAAAGTACATGGATTAAATTCATTATATAATACAAATAATAGCAAAAAAATGGCATAGATTGGATAATAAATGAATGAAAGAACAATAGTAAATAGTCGAATATTAAATCTGAATTATTAGCTAATATTGTAGCTTTGGAACAAAATAATTTGAAAGAACTTGAGAACAAAGAGCTTTAATAGTTTAAGCTTGTCAGATAGTCAATAATGGGTGCTAATCATAAATTGTAGAATACTATTATAGATGAATACATGACTATTTATAGTAAAATCCTAGTGATCATTCTCCGTCAAACTCACTCCCATAAGATCTCTACTCAATCATAAGTCACCAGTTTTGTAATGGCCGATGAGAATCTCGACCTCTCATGATAAGCTCATCTACAATCCTTTCTTATCATCATCTTATTTGGATATGGTTCGGTATCCGATCTTGTGTTTTCGGAGTTAGATTAGCCTCATTAATTTAGTATTCTTTATATCAGTATCAATTCCAGATTCTTTTTAAACTGATTTTCCCTTTCTCAGTCTTATCTCAAAGTTGTCATTCAAAACTATCTTTGTTGGACCACTTTAATTGTTTATATATTCTTGCCACATGCCACTTTATCATTCGTCCACTTACCTAAAATTGTTTTTACCTGGTATAAAAATGGAAATATAAAATGAATAAAGTGAGATTGTCTATCCAATAAGTTCATTAAATTTAACGATCACAAGTGTTGTCATGCCTCAAGTATCCAACAAAAAATACAAAAAGAAGATTTATTACACAATTTGACAGAATGCAGATATCCATGACATGTAATTTAATAAAAAGGAAGAGCTATAAAATAGCAAACCCTACGAAAAAATTTAAATATATTCATGAAAATTATGAATCGTCAAATCTTTAAGAGTGAAAAAAGAAATTATGTGTTATTCCAATTGTAGTTTACTTTGGATAACTCAACCAATTTTTTGAAAATTCTGTTTCTGATAGTTGAACCATTACAAGTACATCCTTCACTTAAATATCATACTTCGTGTCAATGAACACTCAACGGAAAGAGAGGGATTCAAATCCTCGGTATGATTAACTCACACAACGGATTAGCAATCTACCGCTTTAGTCCACTCAATAATTAAAAAAGATAATTACCACATGATATAGCACATAAGATAAGTTGATAAGAGAAAGAATCTTTCTTTCTATATTATATAGATATGTAAAATTTTATCATCAATTTCCTTTATCTCTTTATCTAAAGTAAAGAATTATCTAAAGTATTATACTTATTCCTAATCCTAAAAGAAATATAACAATGTAGAGATCCATATGTAAATATAGTATCTATATAGATAGGCCTGAATGACCCTTTCTCACAATGAGAATGTATATAAACCTATTAGGCTTGTATGGTCCCTTCTCATAATGAGAATGTATAGAATAATATTCTGACCTGGTTCGATATGGAATGAACTTATAATCATGGAATCGACTCGATCATCAGATTATAAGCGTAACCTTAGCCCATTCTCATTTTGGGCAGAACAAATTTACTAATTCTTTGATTTCAATTAGTAAAAGGGATCTTGAACTAAGAAATAGATCCAAGAAACTAAAAAAGACTATCCTGAGTAATTGCAATAATCGAGTTCATTGATACTCCTAATATAGTAGATGCTATTAGACATACAATCATACTCAATTTAAATTTCAATCTTTAAGTTTTAAAATATAATATGTGTTGTTTTTATTCAAATAGAAAATTGTGGAAATAGAGAATGGAAATAGAGAATGGGGAGGAGTCCTATCCAAAACTTGATTGGATTAAACACAAGATTTTTTTTATAGAAATGTTTTCACTCTAGTTATTTACCTTTTGAAAATGGAAACCACAGAAAAGAGAAAGTAGAAAAGTAACAAAGAGCTCATAAGTGTTAGGTTCCAAATAATCAGGTGTCATGCGGAAGCTATCAAAGAAAACCTCGAAAAACTATGAATAAAAATATATGCTAGAAATAAATCAAAAGAGACACAATAATTTAATGTGGTTCGGTCAATCGACCAACATCCACAAAAGGAGATGAATAATCCACTATATAAAAGAGAGTAGAAACTATCAAGAGAGACAACCTCACACAATTGACTCAAAATAAAAGAGGTTCATACAAGTGATATTGAAACACTTTTGCCTCACAAAGTCTCCACCCAAACAAAACTCGCAAACCCCTAGGACTACGTTGTAAATGCTACAAAACTAAAAGAAAAGAGTCTCTATTATAGAGTCTACAATTTTTTCCTGCAAGAATAAGGATTATCCAAATTGTAGGGGGGTGCGGATAGTGCGGGTAACTTAACATAGCTCTGACAAATAACATATCTACTATATGTTCTATATTTCTAGTTTTTATGTAGTCAAGTAGATTCTTTTTCATAAGTATTTATGTTAATCTTATTTGCTCCATATATTTTCTCCAATATTCTAAGTATTCGTAGTTTATCATTTTATCCTATAGTAGTTGTAATTTTAAAAATTTCTGTGTAATAATTTATTCTAATTGTACTACATCTAATATGTGATTCTATGTTATCTATGTGATTTATTAACATTTTTTGTTCATGTATAATATTATATAAATTATCATTTGTATCTCTTTTTTCTAAGGTTAATTTTATTCTAAATAATCTTTCTTCTAATTGTCTTTTTTCTCTTTTAAGCTGATTCCTGTAATTAATTTCTTCATATAGCCAACTTTGTTTTTCTTTAACTCTTCTAATATATTCTATCATTTTTTAATTTGTATAATATCCGTCTGAATAATAACTAGCTAAATATGAGCAGTAGCTATCATTATATATGTGTAAGTTTTCTATAGAACTTAATAACTCTTCATTAAAATGAAATACCTTTTCATATATAATTTTTCTTATATCTGCTATTTCTATATCCTTAAGTATATACAAAACAAGTATTTTAAATTTATCTATCATCTCATTAGATAAGTAAATATTCATTCTTCAAATGATACTATTTTTAAAATATTCCTCTAATATATACATAACAAAATATGATCATCTTAGATTACTATGTACTAGATTATTCTTAAATAATTATGTTACTCTGTCTCTATTAGCATGGTAGTCTGGATACTTTTTCCTTAAACAACGCCTTTACTCTGGTTACTCCCCTATCACGGCCTTCTTGCCTCACCGGTTTCACCTTTAGGATGGTATAGTCCTAGGGATTTTTCTCCTTTTCCTCTTTGCTAATAAACTTTGTAACATATTATTCTTTGAATAATTCTACTATATAGTAACTAACATTGACTTATTTTATCATATCATGATTGTCAGGAATTTATGAATTTAGCTATTCATAAACATAAATAAATATACCTGTTCTTGTAGGTTTGATAGTTCTGGGCCTTGTTCATCCATAGCTTTTCCTTAGAAATATACCTGTTTTTATTAAATATTCAAAAGTTTTTTGTGTACAACAAGAAAGGCTTGATTTCAACACATGAAAGTCTTGTCTTAACTTGGCAAATGGTTTGCCTATTTATAATCTACAAAAGATGGAAAACGTGTAAACTATTTACTATTCCTACTTTACACGTAGACTATATACTATTCCTACTTTACAAAAAGTCTTTACACTTATCCTACTTTTTCAAAAGTAGAAAGACTAATCTTTACAAAAAATTCCTAAAAAGACAAAACTAATTAATGGCCTTTGCCAAAAAGTCAAAAAGCTATACAAATAATTTATGTATCCAAAGTTAAAAAGTTATACATGTCATTTTCATAGCTTTTATTATCTTGTCTCTTTGTCTTTTGTCTTTATTCCTCCATTGCTCCGTTGTTTTCTATTTTTTTTCTATCTTTCAGCTGACGTCCTTATCTTCTTTTACTCTAGTTGAACTTCTGGAATCACATTATTTTCTCCATTGCATTTTGAGCATTTATAGTCTGAATATTTGTGTCCTATTAATTTGCAATATCTGGTTAATAACTCTTCTGAAATAAATTCCTTTTTAATTGCCTTTGTAGATGGTGGTTTTTCTGGATTGAGCAACATCATAATCCATTGTTTAATATCTTTCATATCTGACTGTCGTAGCTCCTTTGAATTTGAATAGATCATTAATTGGTCTCTCGAATAGTAGCTCCATATGGGATTTCCATTGAGATAATTGTTTGCTAGTTCTTGAATAATTGTAGCTATTCTTATAGTTCGCTTATTTGCATAAAAATTAGGTATCTCAACTTTAGGTATCTCTGGTTGTTGAACAATATCTTCTGGTATAATCATATCTCTGGTTAATCATATTTTTACAACTTGTATAACTGGTTTAATTTCGTCATATAATATCTCTGCTGGTGCAGTATAAAACTTTATAAAAAATAGATTACCTTTGGTTATTTTCTTATAAGTGGCGAATGCTCTATATAATTCTGGTATAGCTGTTAGTTTATCTCCTTCTTGGGTATATATAGTATTTAATAGTCCATAACTGAAACACGTTTTAACTAAATTTGGGTTAGTTTTTGGTAATGAGATTAACTTGTTGTAACCTTGTAGTTTTTGGGTTATATAGTCTGTGTTTGGTTCTTGGATATTTGTGGCTCTGGGTCTAAGGTTTAGGTGAGTCTATATTTTGTGGATATTTTCTATGTATGCTCGAGTTATATGGTTATAGGCTTTTTTATCTTGTTTTAAACTTTCTCGATATGTGGTAGTTTGTGGGGGTATGAACAAGGGGTCTTTTTGTGTTTTTGGTATAAATGATTTTTCAAATATCTTGTTCATGTTCATGTCCTGATATCTTTGTCCACTAACTCCTTTTCTTGTACCTGCAGAAGTGGATTGATAAACGTTATGGGTTTTTAGTGTCCCAACGTCTCCTTTTATCTCTGGAATTTTATTGTCTTCCGATCGACATAGCTCTGTATACTGCTGAGTTATCTGAGTCATAGATTTAGACTTCAATTTAACTTCATTACTCTTTAGCTTTTCTATTTCATTACTCATACTGTCCACTTTCAGTGAAAGTGTAGTTAGAGTTTTGAGTATCTTTTCTAAAGCATCTTCTTCAATTATATCAGTCTGTGTAGCTATGTCTTGATATGTAATCTTCAATAACATTTTTGTTAGTACTAATTACATCAATTGTAAACATAAAATTTAATATATTCAATGCTAATCTTAGAATTTCCTTCGTTGTAACTGAATTTTGTATTTTTCTTGTTAACCACCATCGTACCTGTGTATTATCTGTTCGTACAATAAATTTGTTATATACAATATATGACTCAAATGATAATAAACATTTAGATAATAAACATAATTCATTTCTATTTATTTCCCATTTTATTTCTGTTTCATTAAACGTTCCTAAGTAGTATCTACAATGATGTTCTAATTTTTCTTCTTCATATCTATATTTAAGTACTCCTCCATAATTATATTCACTTGCATCTGCTTCTACTATATATATAAATTTTTTATTTTCATCTGGAAATTGTAATTTTGGTAATTCTTTACAAAGTATTTTTATTTTCTAAACTTGTTTTTTATCTTCTTCGTTGTAATTATACTCTACATCCTTTTTTAATTTTTTCTGTAATGACTTTAGATTTTTTGCTAATTTTGGTATATATTCTCTTACTTGGTTTACTAATCCTAAAAATGATTGTAATTTCTTTTTTGTATCTGATTCTTCTTTTGAATTTATTATTTTTTGTACTAAATGTTGTTACATTTTTACTCCACTTTTATCTATTTGTATTCCTAAAAACTCTATCTGATTTTTCATAATCACAACTTTCTTTTCACTTAAACTTATTCCTGAATTTTCTATTATACCTGCAAATTGTTCTAGTAATTTTAAATGTTCCTCTGTAGTTTTTGTATATAATAGTATATCATCTATGTATACTATACAATTAGGTAGTTGTTTAAAATAACTATCCATAAAGTGTTGGTATCTACCTGGTGCATTTTTATATCCAAATGGTAACACATTCCATTCATAAAATCCTTGTGGTACTGTAAACACAGTTAACTTTTTAGATTCTTCTTCTAGCTTTAAATGGTAAAATCCTGATTTACAATCAAAATTACTAAAGTAATTATATCTTTGTATTTGCCTTATTTTTAACATCTTATTTGGTATTGGATAATTATATGTCATGGTTTTTGCATTTAGGCTTCTATAATCAATAACCATTCTACTTTTTCCTCTTTTTTGTTCACTGTGTTTATTTGCTATAAATGCCGGACTAGTATGTTTGCTATTGCTTTTTTGTATGTATTGTTTTTCTAATAATTTATCTATATGCATTTTGAATTCTTTTATATCATCAAAGTTATATGTTAATGATTTTTGGGTTATTATACTATTTTTATCTATTAGCTCAATTTTTACAGTAATCTTATGTTTTTCCCATCCTTTTAATGGATCTTCACTATGTAGTTGTTTTAATTTTTTCTTTATTATATCTACCTTATCTATTGAAAATATAGTTATTTCTTCTTTATTTATTGAAAATATAACTAGTTCTATTGTGTCTTTAGTATTTTTTATATTTTCTAATTTTTGTGTGATTTTTTCACTTCCTTTTATCCAATCAGTTTTCTTTCTTATTTTATTAATAACACTTTTTGCTCTTACATTTTGTTTACATGGTGTTGTAAACCACCAGTGTGTTTTAGTTATTATATGTGTGTATAGTTTATCTAAAAACGGCATTTCTAAAAGCATATCTTTTGATGTTAGTTCATAATTATAGATCTCTTCTATTGTTAATATTTTATCCCATACTTGTATTTTTATATTTCTAGCTTTATAGGTAATTAAGCTTCCTTCATTATTAAATCCTTTGACTACTATTGGTGTTTTTAGCTTATCCCATTTGTCTTCTGGTAAGTAATTATATCTATATAAGTTGGCTTCTGCTTCTGTATCTATCATTGGTGTATAATATCTGTTATAATATCCTTCTACTATTATTTTCATAAATACATATATTCTCATGTTAATGTTCTTTTTATCAACAATCTTCCCTTATTGTAGGTTATGGTTAATTGTGTATGTTCTATATTGTAGGGTTTTACTTGTTCTAACCATTTTATTCCTAATATTATGTCTGTTTTTTGTATATCTTCCTTTATTTCAAATTCTATTTTTATTTTTCTAACTCCTATTATTATTTCCTTTTCTGCTGAATCTTTAATAGTTATTAAACTTCTTGGTAGATCTGGGCATATATTACTATTAGATTTTATTTCTTCATTTTCACTAGGTATTTTGTTATATGATTTTCTCTTTGTCCTATATTTAGGAGTATTAAATATTCTTTTTCTTTTATTGTTCCTGTTATATAATATTGAGTTAAATTAACTGTTGAAGTTATTTCATAATTTGTTCTTTTCGATGATCCTGATGATTCTGGTTTTTCAAAATCTATCCTTTTTGTTGTACTTATTCTATCATTTATTATTTCTAAATCTTTTTCTATATCCATGTCTTTGTAACTATAATCATTGTTATCGATTGTTTTTACAAATTGTTCAAAAGGACTTTCTATTTGTATTTTATTAATTTTATTTTTTCCCGTTATTTTATGTTTTGTTGTTATTAATACATATAGATTTTTACATCTTGCTGTAAATATTTTACTTCCTGGGGTTAGTTCTATTCCTGATATTTTCCAATATAATACTAATGATTTATCTATATTTTTATCTGTTATTGCTACTGAATAATTCGCACTTATTATAAATTTAAATTTTTGGTATATTAAATTTCCTCTTATAGCAGTTATTATACTTTTTTCTATAGGTTTTATAATTCTATCATCTACTAAATATAATTCTATTGGTGTATCTATCCCTTCTCTAAAACATGTTTTTATTAATATCTCTGTTCATCCAAGATGTACATATTTTATTGGGTCTTTACTTTTTATATCGTTTATTTCTTTATTAATTATTCTTTTTGTTACTAGTGGTATACTAGCTCTACCTTTTGCATATCTACAGTCTATTACATGTTCTTTTTGGCTTACTACGTAGTATTCTTCTTTTCGTCTACTAAATATGTTTTTTATTGTTGGTATTTTAAATATTTTTTCTACACTTAAATCTAATTCTTTTCCTTTTATCTCGTCAAATATATTATTATCAAATATTATTTTCTGATCTGTTCCTTCTTCATTTAAATATTCTTCCTTTGTTATTAGTTTTATATCTTTTTCAGTCATTTAATTCATCTGATTTATTATCTATTTCATTAGCTGTTTCATTTTTCGAAATTTCATATATACTATCGTCACTTTCTAATTCGTAATCTATATAATCTATTTGCATATATTCTGCATTTTCTATCTTTATTTCTGATATATTTTTTATTGTTTTTTTGGGTCTTTAGGCATTTTACAATCTCTAGCTAAATGTCCTAGTTTTCCACAATTATAAATAAAAGAATGTACTTGTTATAATTGTGGAAAACTAGAACATTTAGCTAGAGATTGTAAAATGCCTAAAGACCCAAAAAAGAAATAAATATCAGAAATAAAGATAGAAAATGCAGAATATATGCAAATAGATTATATAGATTACAAATTAGAAAGTGGCGATAGTATATATGAAATTTTGAAAAATGAAACAGATAATGAAATAGATAATAAATCAGATGAATCAAATGACTGAAAAAGATATAAAAATAATAACAAAGGAAGAATATTTAAATGAAGAAGGAATAAATCAGAAAATAATATTTGATAATAATATATTTGACGAGATAAAAGGAAAAAAATTAGATTTAAGTGTAGAAAAAATATTTAAAATACCAACAATAAAAAATATATTTAGTAGACGAAAAGAAGAATACTACGTAGCAAGCCAAAATGAACATGTAATAGACTGTAGATATGCAAAAGATGGAGCTAGTATACCACTAGTAACAAAAAGAATAATTAATAAAGAAATATACGATATAAAAAGTAAAGACCCAATAAAATATGTACATCCTGAAGGAACAGAGATATTAATAAAAGCATGTTTTAGAGAAGGGATAGATACACCAATAGAATTATATTTAGCAGATGATAGAATTATAAA
Organism: Capsicum pubescens; assembly: GCA_030864215.1. Classification (NCBI taxonomy): domain Eukaryota; kingdom Viridiplantae; phylum Streptophyta; class Magnoliopsida; order Solanales; family Solanaceae; genus Capsicum; species Capsicum pubescens. Next base: position 186,363,279 of record CM061541.1, read on the forward strand.
ACCTATAGAAAAAGGTATAATAACTGCTATAAGAGAAAATTTAATATACCAAAAATTTAAATTTATAATAAGTGTGAATTATTCAGTAGCAATAACAGATAAAAACATAGATAAATCGTTAGTATTATATTGAAAAATATCAGGAATAGAACTAACCCCAGGAAGTAAAATATTGACAGCAAGATGTAAAAATCTATATGTATTAACAAAAAAACATAAAATAATGGGAAAAAATAAAATTAATAAAATACAAATAGAAAGTCCTTTTGAACAATTTGTAAAAACAACCGATAACAATGATTATAGTTACAAAGACATGGATATAGGAGAAGATTTAGAAACAATAAATGATAGAATAAGTACAACAAAAAGGATAGATTTTGAAAAACCAGAATCATCAGGATCATCGAAAAGAACAAATTATGAAATAACTTCAACAGTTAATTTAACTCAATATTATATAACAGGAACAATAAAAGAAAAAGAATATTTAATACTCCTAAATACAGGACAAGAAGAAAATCATATAGCAAAATACCTAGTGAAAAATGAAGAAATAAAATCTAATAGTAGTATATGCCCAGATCTACCAAGAAGTTTAATAACTATTAAAGATTCAGCAGAAAAGGAAATAATAATAGGAGTTGAAAAATAAAAATAGAATTTGAAATAAAGGAAGATATACAAAAAAACAGACATAATATTAGGAATAAAATGGTTAGAACAAGTAAAACCCTACAATATAGAACATACACAATTAACCATAACCTACAATAAGGAAAGATTGTTGATAAAAAGAACATTAACATAAAAATATATGTACTTATGAAAATAATAGTAGAAGGATATTATAAACGATATTATACACCTATGATAGATACAGGAGCAGAAGCCAACTTATGTTGATATAATTTTTTACCAGAAGACAAATAGGATAAGCTAAAAACACCAATAGTAGTCAAAGGATTTAATAATGAAGGAAGCTTAATTACCTATAAAGCAAGAAATATAAAAATACAAGTATGGGATAAAATATTAACAATAGAAAAGATCTATAATTATGAACTAACATCAAAAGATATGCTTCTAGGAAAGCCATTTTTAGATAAACTATACCCACATATAATAACTAAAACACACTGGTGGTTTACAACACCATGTAAACAAAAGGTAAGAGCAAAAAGAGTTATTAATAAAATAAGAAAGAAAACTGATTGGATAAAAGGAAGTGAAAAAATCACACAAAAAATTAGAAAAATATAAAAAATACTGAAGACACAATATAACTAGTTATATTTTCAATAAATAAAGAAGAAATAACTATATTTTCAATAGATAAGGTAGAAATAATAAAGAAAAAATTAAGACAACTATATAGTGAAGATCCATTAAAAGGATGGAAAAACATAAGACTACTGTAAAAATTGAGCTAATAGATAAAAATAGTATAATAACCCAAAAATCATTAACATATAACTTTAATGATTTAAAAGAATTCAAAATGCATATAGATGAATTATTAGAAAAATAATACATTCAAAAAAGCAATAGCAAACATACTAGTTCGGCATTTATAGTAAATAAATACAGTGAATAAAAAAGAGAAAAAAAGTAGAATGGTTATTGATAATAGAAACCTAAATGCAAAAACTATGACATATAATTATTCAATACCAAATAAGATATTAAAAATAAGGCAACTACAAGGATATAAATACTTTAGTAAATTTGATTGTAAATCAAGATTTTACCATTTAAAGCTAGAAGAAGAATCTAAAAAGTTAACTGCGTTTACAGTACCACAAGGATTTTATGAATGGAATGTGTTAATATTTGGATATAAAAATTCACCAGGTAGATACCAACACTTTATGGATAGTTATTTTAAACAACTACCTAATTGTATAGTATACATAGATGATATACTATTATATACAAAAACTGAAGAGGAACATTTAAAATTAATAGAACAATTTACAGGTATAATAGAAAATTCAGGAATAAGTTTAAGTGAAAAGAAAGCTGAAATTATGAAAAATCAGATAGAGTTTTTAGGAATATAAATAGATAAAAGTGGAGTAAAAATGCAACAACATATAATACAAAAAATAATAAATTCAAAAGAAGAATTAGATACAAAAAAGAAATTACAATCATTTTTAGGATTAATAAACCAAGTAAGAGAATATATACCAAAATTAGCAGAAAATCTAAAGTCATTACAGAAAAAATTTAAAAAGGATGTAGAGTATAATTACAACGAAGAAGATAAAAAACAAGTTCAGAAAATAAAAATACTTTGTAAAGAATTACCAAAATTATAATTTCCAGATGAAAATAAAAATTTACATATATAGTAGAAGCAGATGCAAGTGAATATAATTATGGAGGAGTACTTAAATATAGATATGAAGAAAAAAAATTAGAACATCATTGTAGATACTACTCAGGAACGTTTAATGAAATAGAAATAAAATGGAAAATAAACAGAAAAGAATTATGTTCATTATATAAATGTTTATTAGCATTTGAGCCATATATTGTATATAACAAATTTATTGTACGAACAGATAATACACAGGTACGATGGTGGTTAACAAGAAAAATATAAAATTCAGTTACAACAAAGGAAATTTGAAGATTAGCACTGAATATATTAAATTTTACGTTTACAATTGATGTAATCAGTACTAACAAAAATGTTATTGCAGATTACATATCAAGACATAGCTACACAGACTGATATAATAGAAGAAGATATTTTAGAAAAGATACTCAAAACCCTAACTACACTTTCACTGAAAGTGGACATTATGAGTAATGAAATAGAAAAGCTAAAGACTAATGAAGTTAAACTGAAGTCTAAAGTATGACTCAAATAACTCAGCAGTGTGCAGAGTTATGTCGATCGGAAGACAATAAAATTTTAGAGATAAAAGGAGACGTTGGGAACCTCCAAAAAACCCATAACATTTATCAATCTACTTCTGCAGGTACAAACAAAGGAGTTAGTTGAAAAAGATATCAGAACATGAACATGAACAAGATATTTGAAAAATCATTTATACCAAAAACACAAAAATACCCCTTGTTCATACCCCCACAAACTACCACTTATCGAGAAAGTTTAAACCAAGATAAAAAAGGTTATAACCATATAACTCGAGCATACATAGAAAATATCCACAAAATACACACTCACCTAAACCTTAGACCTAGATCCACAAATATACAAGAACCAAACACAGACTATATAATCCAAAAACTACAAGGTTACAACAAGTTAATCGCATTACCAAAAACTAACCCAAATTTAGTTAAAACCTGTTTCAGTTATGGACTATTCAATACTATATATACCCAAGAAGGATATGAACTAACAGCTATACTGTAATACCCCGAAAAATTTTTCGTTGAAATTTTGTGCGTAAACGTGTTGGGTTCTATCTTCTAGAATGAATTATAAATTTTCCGTGCGGAATGTCTTAGATTATGACCCACCATTGCGTAGAGTATCAAATAATATTTCCAACGATATGTGGATCATCCAAAACGAACACCCGAGCGACGAGTTATGAACATTACGATCGAACCGTGAATAGTAGTGAACAGTAAAACGTGCAGGAAAAAGTACTGAGTCCTGGCGTATTTTTTCTCCAACTTTAAATGATAATAAATCCTTGTATATAATGATCTGGGTGATCTACTATATATAAACGGAAAGATCTGCAAGTCCTCTTTCCGATAAAATTGGTTTCATCTAATTTGTCTATCGGAACAAAAAGTTATGGTCGATCTACTTCAGCCTATCAAAAGTGAATTTTTGGGTCAAATTCAAACGATCATAACTCCTTGTACACAATGATCTGGGTGAGATACTATAGATCAACAGAAAGATATGAGATTCCTCTTTTTAATGAAATTAGTTTCATCCAATTTGGATAGCGAAGTAAAATGTTATGGTTGATCTACTTCAGACTATCAAAACAGTCCACCAAAGGATAGATTCGAGAATTAGTTGATTTTTAAGGGCATTTTGGTCATTATGCCTTTACTTCATGGACAAAAATTGTCCATTTATACCTATATTGAGCCATAAAATTCATGTTTTTCCATCAAAAACATTGAGAAGACTAAACCCTAGGTCCATTTTGAGCTCCAAATATCTTCCAATTTCATCGTAGAAATTCAAATTTGATCCAATAATTGAACTCATCACCTCGAGACCTTCGAGGAGCACCCCTTATTTGTGTGAACAAATTTTATATGTTTAATACAATTTTGAAGCATAAACCCATACCATATGTTGATTTTCATGAGATTATGATGTTTACAATATTTGAAAGTTGAATTTAAATGTGTTTATGATATAAAGCATGAATCTTGAAAGATGTTTCCATGATTTTGATATATGGATCTTCGAACCCCAATTGAAATTGTATTTTGAGAAAATATGTGCTATACGCATGATGATATTGAATGTTTTGAGATGATAAATAATGATTTGACCTTTTGGTCGTGAATGAGTCATTTTGAACTCAACCGTGCAAGAAATCCACGTTTGTATTGATTATGATAAAGAGGTAGCATTCCGTTATGAGTTGTTGAAATGTGTGGTGGTGGATTTTCTTTCAAAATGATCAGAGCTAAGTCCGGGAGAAACCTTTAGCACCGAGTGGGAGGTATAAAGTGACCTTACTTCCCTAGAACTACGTGCCCCCGTAGGATGTGAGCCTGAGGATGATTTATATATAGTGATCACTAGTGTTTTTGGATTTGATATTGATAGTCCCACTCTGATGGCAAGGATGGGGCGGCTCTCCCCAACGTGGGTTGGACGTTGGACTCCATGTGGCTCACATGGTTTATGCCGGTTATAGGATCTCCCAGTGTGTGCGTGTTTCCTTGTGTCTATGGTGAACAGTGAAGTGATTTGAAAGTGGAATTGCGAAAGTTATTCTTTCGAAAGATTTAAATGATATTTACATTATGAGAATTGATATTCTTGATAAACTGAAAGTGATTGACAAATTATATGATAACTCACATGTGTTATTATACTTATTTCATCCTCTCATGATTATGATGATTTTCTTCGGGCTATGTGAGTCTTTCATACATCCTGCATATTTCTTATAAATATTTATGATGATGATGTTTATAAAACTGCATACACCCCCATATGCTCGGTTTCTTTCCATGGTACTGACCCACATCTTCGGATGTGGGCTGCATTTTCTCAAAATGTAGGTTCAGGTGCTTAGTTCCAGGTTCGACAGTGATTCTTCGGGCACGCTGTTCTACATCCTCTGTTGTGGTGAGTCCTCATGTTTCGAGAACGTGATGTCTGATGTTGGTTTCACGGAATTGTTTACATTTGATAACTGAGTATGAGTTAGTTGGGGCATGTCTCAATGGCTCGCCGGTTTTATTGATTTTCTTAGAGGCTTGTCAGACTAGTATAGATGTTGGGAGTTGACGAATAAGTCGTATTTTGTTATCTTTCTGAAATTCTTTTATTCTTGGATGATGATTACTCTGTTGATATTTGAGGGTTATTTATGGAAATCCCGTTGATTTGTGTTGAACTGAATGAAAATGGCTCAAAGGGTTAGCTTGGGGCTACTCGTACCCTCAAGCACTGTGTGACACTCCGTGACCCATTTTCGGGGCGTTACATATACCAGAATTATATAGAGCATTCGCCACTTATAAGAAAATAACCAAAGAAAATCTATTTTTTATAAAGTTTTATACTGCACCAGCAGAGATATTATATGATGAAATTAAACCAGTTATACAAGTTGTAAAAATAGGATTAACCAGAGATATGATTATACCAAAAGATATTGTTCAACAGCAAGAGATACCTAAAGTTGAGATACCTGATTTTTATGCAAATAAGCGAACTATAGGAATAGCTACAATTATTCAAGAACTAGCAAACAATTATCTCAATGGAAATCCCATATGGAGCTACTATTCGAGAGACCAATTAATGATCTATTCAAATTCAAGGGAGCTACGACAGCCAGATATGGAAGAATTTAAACAATGTATTATGACGCTGCTCAATCCAGGAAAACAACCATCTACAAGGGCAATTAAAAAGAAATTTATTTCAGAAGAGTTATTAACCAGATATTGCAAATTAATAGGACACAAATATCCAGACCACCAATGCTCAAAATGCAATGGAGAAAATAATGTGATTCCAGAAGTCCAACTAGAGTAAAAGAAGATAAGGACGCCAGCTGGAAGATAGAAAAAAGATAGAAAGCAACAGAGCAATAGAAGAATAAAGACAAAAGACAAAGAGACACGATAATAAAAGCTATGAAAATGACATGTATAGCTTTTTAACTTTGGATACGTAAATTATTTGTATAGCTTTTTGACTTTTTGTCAAAGGCCATTAATTAGTTGTCTTTTTAGGACTTTTTTGTAAAGATTAGTCTTTCTACTTTTGAAAAAGTAGGATAAGTGTAAAGACTTTTTGTAAAGTAGGAATAGTATATAGTTTACGTGTTAAGTAGGAATAGTAAATAGTTTACGCGTTTTTCATCTTTTGTAGATTATAAATAGGCAAACCATTTGCCAAGTTAAGGCAAGACTTTCAGGTGTTGAAAGGAAGCCTTCTCTTTTGTACACAATTTTTTTTTGAATATTTAATAAAAACAGGTATATTTCTAAGGAAAAGCTATGGATGAACAAAGCCCAGAACTATCAAACCTATAAGAACATGTATTTTTATTTATGATTATGAATAGCTAAATTCATAAATTCCTGACAATCATGATATGATAAAATAAGTCAATGTTAGTTACTATATAGTAGAATTATTCGAAGAATAATATGTTACAAAGTTTATTAGCAAAGAGGAAAAGGAGAAAAATCCCTAGGACTATACCATCTTAAAGGTGAAACCAGTGAGGCAAGAAGGCCGTGATAGGGGAGTAACCAGAGTATAGACGTTGTTTAAAGAAAAAGTATCCAGACTACCATGCTAATAGTGACAGAGTAACATATTTATTTAAGAATAATCTAGTACATAGTAATCTAAGATGATCATATTTTGTTGTGTATATGATTAGAGGAAATATTTTGAAAATAGCATCATATGAAGAATGAATGTTTACTTATCTGATGAGATGATAGATAAATTTAAAATACTTGTTTTGTATATACTTAAGGATATAGAAATAGCAGATATAAGAAAAATTATATACGAAAAGGTATTTCATTTTAATGAAGAGTTATTAAGTTCTATAGAAAACTTACACATATATAATGATAGCTACTGCTCATATTTAGATAGTTATTATTCAGACGGATATTATACAGATTAAAAAATGATAGAATATATTAGAAGAGTTAGAGAAAAATAAAGTTGGCTATATGAAGAAATTAATTACAGGAATCAGCTTAAAAGAGAAAAAAGACAATTAGAAGAAAGATTATTTAGAATAAAATTAACCTTAGAAAAAGGAGATACAAATGATAATTTATATAATATTATACATGAACAACAAATGTTAATAAATCACATAGATAACATAGAATCACATATTAGATATTGTACGATTAGAATAAGTTATTACACAGAAATTTGTAAAATTATAACTATTATAGGATAAAATGATAAACTACGAATATTAGAATATTTGAGAAAAGATATGGAGCAAATAAGATTAACAGAAATACTTATGAAAAAGAATCTACTTGACTATATAAAAACTAGAAATATGGAACATATAGTAGATATGTTATTTGTCAGAGCTATGTTAAGTTACCTGCACTATCCGCACCCCCTACAATTGCCTTTACACAGAGTAACACTCTGATAAAATTTCTTGAACCAAAATCTTCCTTATCGTCTAATAGGCTGCGACTAGAACTGAATCCGCCAAAATGAACACCCAATTTTAACCTCGCTCTGATACTACTTGTTAGGTTTCAAATAATCAGGTGTCATGCAGAAGCTAGCAAACCAAACCTCGAAATACCATGAATAAGAATATATGTGAGAAATAAACCAAAAGAGACACAATAATTTAACATGGTTCGATCAGTCGACCTACATCCACTAAAAGAGATAAGCAATCCACTATATAAAAGATAGTACAAACTGTCAAGAGAGACAACCTCACATAATTCACTCAAAATAAAAGAGGTTCACACAAGTGATACTGCAACACTTGTGTCCCACAAAGTCTCCCCCAAACGAAACTCTCAAACCCCTAGGACTACATTGCAGATGGTACAAAACTTAGAAGAAAAGAGCCTCTATTTGTAGAGTCTATAACATTTTCCTATAAGAATAAGAATTAGCCAAATATGGAGAATATGTTTTCCTTTTCCTAAAAAGAAACTCAATTATGGTACCTATAGGAAAACCTATGGTAAGTCAGGACAAACACCAGAATAAGCTTCTTGAGTGGGATGCAATAATGGTCACTCCATGTTTGAATGCCAGTAACAATATTTTGAGAACCCAATCATGGTCGTGTAAAATTGAAGAAGTAAACAGAGAGGAATAAACTATAATGAAAACAGTCTTGTTGAGAGTTATTTTCATAAATAGGTCTTATAATTTGTGATTCGAATTTAGTCAATTTACGATATAAATATCGAACGCCAAAGGAAATTGGGAAAAAGAACACTCATTACATTATCAGGTTATTGTAAAACTTACAAAAAGTACCTACCCTAAGCGGAAATTAATTGATGACCTAGAAAAAGAGAATACATAATAACTATGATGATATTTAATTCTTATGTTAACATTCTTTTTTACATTTTCAGCATATATTTTGTCGTCATTTTTAATCGCTTCTACCTCTAACTAATCTCTAAGATAACTCACACATCACATGAAAAAAGGAGCATATTCAAACCAAGCAGCCTTCGTGCACGACCGCGGTAGGCCGGCACCCTAATGCCTATCCCTTTTGGTCTATTTTACTTGTGCTTTTCCACATCTTTTCAAAAAGATATTAATAAAAGAATAATTGATTAAATTATTCCATATTTTTTTATCTTAGTTTAATACTCATCATATTAATGTCGATCCACATTTATTATGTAAACATAAAAGAATAGTAAATTATATATTATATTTATTATTTTTCTTAATAAGTGTAAATGAGCTAAGGCACCTATTTTTTGTGATGAGGGAGTATTATGATGACATTATAAGATGTCTTTGGAATTTTATGAGTAAATATACAATGCTAAGGGTTATAAATAAGGAGTAATCGACACAATAGCTACATAAAGCCTTATTAATCGAAAGATAAGACATGCTGGATTAGGCTCCTCTCCGGTGTGTTTTATGTCCAATTTCTCCAGTGTATTTCTAATCAAGTGACACCTGTCCACACTTAAAATTTAGGAACACAATTTGTTTAATTAACACACCCTCCTAAACCATGGTTAAAGGCTACAAGAACTCACCAATATAGAAATATATTTTACTTTCTTGCGGAATTTTTTTTATATGGAAAAATATTACTGGGCACCTTCATGTTGACAAAAAAGATTTTCTTAACATGAAAATAATTCCTTCAAGAGAGAAATCTTGTGTGAAACCATGAAAACTGGCTCTTCTCTATCTCCAAACATTTGTCACGTTTCGCTTTTCAAAAATAAATTCAATTAATTTTTTCAATGAGATTGACATAGATTAATTTAAAATTTTAAAATTAAAATACATCCTAAAATTACACTCCCAAAAAACAAAATGTAACAAGTGATTTAAACTAGTAATTACTAATGAATATAATTAAACAAAAAAATTATGAAAAAAATATTATTTTTTCTTTAAAAAGAACTCACTGCACAGAAAAGGAAACCAAGATTCTTGCGTATATATTTATTGGCTATGGGGAAAGAGTAAAGTATGTTTCTATATTGGTCAGTTCTTGTAGCCTTTAATCGTGGTTTAGGAGAGCGCGTTAATTAAATAAATTGTGTTCCTAGGATTTAAATGTGGGCAGATGTCACTTGATTAGAAATGCACGGGAGGAACTGGACATAAAACACACCGGAGAGGAGCCGGTCCTAGACATGCTGATGACATGTTTTTCTTTAGGCCAAACCCATTAGTGGCTCCTAAACTTGGCACCATCTTTCACTTAGGCACCTCAACTAGACCATAATCATTTTAAACACCTCAAGCAGATAAAAGTGTCTTACTTTGACACTGACACTTTTTGCCCTTATTAAAATTGGGGCGAGGCGCGTGTGGGTCAAATGACCCACGTGGATTTTATAAGCCACTTATAACCTGCCACGGAGGAAACTACTTTACACATCATTTTTGTCCAAAATTAAGGGGTAAAATCCCAGAAAATTCACATTTGCATATCATTTCTCAAACTCGATTGAAGAGCTGTGGTAATTTTTTTTTTACTTTTATTCGATTTTCGTTGATTCGTAGAGAGATCTAGCTAATAATGGTATTTTTTGTAGGTACAATGTATGCAATGAAGTGTTGATTAATGTTCATCGATGTAATTGAAGTTTTTTTAAAAAAAAATTGATGAAATTGAAGAAATTTGAGGTACAATTAAGGTTGTTCTTTACTTTTTTTTTTCCTTACTTTATGGATGTTTTACCCCAATAATTTGTAGTATTTTTTTTGAATTTTTATTATTAGGGTTTTTATTCAGTACAAAGTTAGGGTTTTGTGTGGGTTTTTTGGGGATTTCACTAATTTATGTGTTATTTTTCAGATTTCACTGATAAACAAGGTTATTTTGATACTTTTCTGGTTCAAGGGTATTTTGGATATTTCCTTTTGTTGAGAATCTCTGTTAAGAAAATATAATGGACAACTATATTTTGACCTATTTTCATCATGGAGGGAATGTTGTAGCCAACCCTAAGCTTAGTTATAAAGGTGAGGTTGATGTCTTTGTTGTTGCTATTGATAAAGACCACTATAATCTTTTTGAGTTTCTTTCCTATGCTAAAGATCTTGGGTATTCAAATATTGATGGGTTCTACTGTCAATATACAGATGGTGAATAGTTAGTTCTAATTAATTCTGATAGAGAGTTATCAGACTTTGTGAAGAACTTGAAAGATGGTGATGAGCTTGATGTGTTTCTTCTTCATGGCATTAATGAAGATATTGAGGTTGTATCACAGTCTTCTCTTCTTTTAGAAAGGACACCCATGTGTATTGACGAAGATAATATAGGCAGTGATGATAATGAGGGTAGGGGGTCTTGATGGAGATCTGAATGGTAATGAATCAGATGTGCCCAGTACTGATTCAGATGTTGAAATCCCTGTTGAGGATAGTTTAGACATTGATGATGAGTTGAGAGCCTTTAGGGCTGCAAGTAGAAGAAAAAAAATCTAAAAAGAAAATCAAAAGCTAAAGAAGAAATACATGTAGGTGAAGCTGGTATTGACAAAGGTTTTCAGGACATTTTCAGAAAAAAGAAAGACAAATATGTGAGTAGATTAGGAAGTGATGAAGAGTTCATTGATAGTTCAGACTGTGATAGTATTGATAGCACTGATTTGGTAGATGAGGATGCTGTTGTGGGTCCTGACTTACCAAAGCGAAGAAGAAGTAGTAAAATTAGATTTGATGATAATTGTGGTGTTGTTTTTGAACTTGGGATGATTTTTAATGGTCCTAAGAAATTTAAAAAAGCATTAGGGAGGTATGCAGTAGAAAACAGAGTTCAAATTATTTTAAGACCTAATGAGACTCATAGAGTGAGGGCTAAGTGCAAATTGAAGCCAAAATGCAGTTGATTGTGTTATGGTGCAATTGATAGAGATTCTGGTAATTTCATGATTAAAAACTATAATCCACTGCATAAGTTCACAATATCAAACAAGAACAAGATGTGTACAACTAAATTTGTAGCTAACAGATTTAGAGATGACATAATTAAACAACCATTTTTGAGGATTTAGAAAATACTAGAACTATGCAAAGAAAAATTAAAATTATATGTGGGTAGAACAATCTGTTATAAGGCTAGATTACAGGTTCTAAGAGAGTCCATGGGGGACTGGAACTTAGAGTTTGCAAGATTATATGATTATGCTAAGATAATAAAACAAACCAATCCTGGTAGTTCTATTTGGCTGAGAATGGATACAAAAACTGTCCCTAGTAAATATTTATTTATTTATTTTTATATGTATCTTGACGCATTGAAGAAAGGGTGGATGAAAGGATGTAGAGGAATTATAGGGTTTGATGGATGTTTCTTAAAGGGTGCTTGTAAGGGTGAACTTCTAGTAGCAGTTGGGAAGAATGGTAACAATTAGATGTTTCCTATAGCCTAGGCTGTTATGGACAAGGAAACTAAGCATAGTTGGAGTTTTTTTATTAAGTATTTGAAAGAGGATCTGCAGTTGGGTACTGGAGCAGGTCTTACTGTGATGGCTGATATGCAAAAGGTAATATTTTAGTTTTTTTAACTGTCAATAATTGAAATACTTAATTTCTCTGTCTAGTACTTTAACTGCTTTCTGTATGTAGGGCTTTCTTGCTGCTGTTTTTGACTTGATACCAAATGTTGAAGTAAGAAGATGTGCTAGACACATTTGGTCCAATTTGAGTCAACAGTGAAAGGGAGAAGAGAAAACAGTTCTGAAAATGCTCAAAGGCAAGCTTTGAAGTGAAGTTCAAAGAGGAACTTGATTACATGAGCCAACTTGGTATGCATGGTAAGGATATTGTTGGTGATTCATTGTATTATCCTAGACAGTCATGGGTTAGGGCATTCTTTAAAAAAAATTATAAGTGTGATGCTGTTGAAAATAACATATGTGAGACCTTTAACTCATGGATCTTAGTTCCTAGACACAAATCTATCATTACCATGTTGGAGGACATTAAGAGAAAAATCATGGGTAGAACAGTAGATATGATTAGGTTTGTCAATACTTGGATATGTGATATTTCACCAATGGCTAGACTTATATTGGAGAAGAATAAGGAAAGGGATAGGGCTTGCAAGGTTCTTTGGAATGCTGATGTTGGATTTGAAATTGGAGAAGAGAAGTTTAGGCATACAGTGGACTTGAGTAGGAGGATTTGTAGTTGTAGAACTTGGCAGTTAAGAGGCCTTCCCTACCAACACCTGTAAGAAATATTACAAGGCCAACATTGCATCAACAAACTACACCTTACAAGTCCTAATGCACATCACAGCTATACACCTAAACGGAGCTATACTCCTAAACGACCAATTTGCAACATCAATATCAGTAGAATGAGTTCAACACAAAATTTCAGCAATTAACATCAATATCAGTCAAATGAATTCAATGCAAAACTTTAGCAATTACGTTTCAACATCCATATTCCCGACAACACCAAAGCAGTGGCAATAACACCAATAATATATAATCTTCTTGCTCGATTTTGTTTTTCTTCAAACGCCTTGACTGTTCTCAACAAATCCCAAATTACCATATTTGCTTGTAAAGTGTGTCGTTCTTCATACCAATGAAAATAATCACAGCCGCCCAATTTCTACAAAATCAATTACAAAATCGATGACGAAATCATAACTAATTAACTAATTTAATTAAGAAGTCAAAAATATTACCTTTGAAATTTTACAAGTAAAAAATCGACGCTCTGGATTTTGTTGAGTCCAAGAAGTCTTCAATAATGCTTCATGACCACATTTACAATAGTGGTAATCTTTTTCAGAATAGGTTATGAACGACGAGCTTGGTATTGTCCAATATAATTCGAGAAAAATTAGAAAAAAAATTAAACTTTTGAGAAATTGAAGAATAAATTTTCCGTTCAAAATAAAATATGAAATTAATTTAAGGCCTAATTTAAATAAGGAAGTTGAAGAAGAATGAAGAAATTTGAGAAATTAGGGTTATTTTTGGATGGTGGAATGGAGAAAAGAGTGATATAAATAGTGGAAAAGAGAGAAATAACCGTTGGGGCTGATTTTTATGCCAAATCAGCAATAATGAGGCTTGGACGCGCCTCTCCAGCGTGTGAAACACGCATTTTGTCAATAGGGCAAAAAGTGTCAAAGTGAGATACTTTTATGTACTTGAGGTGTTTAAAATGAACATGATCCAGTTAAGGTGCCTAAGTGAAAGATAGTGCCAAATTTAGGGGACCACCGATAGGTTTGACCTTTATAAAGGGACAACGCCCGAAAACTAAACCTTTTTTTGTCTTGCTCTTAATTGTTATTTATTGAATAATTTTTTTTCAATAAAAAAGCTCTTTTTTTTCAATAAAAAAGCTTTTTGTGCAAACACTTGCATCACAAGTACACAATAATCCATTTTCAGAAATAAGGGAAAAAGCCTACGTCCCAAAAGAGAAAGTATATAGGTCAAAAAGGGAAAAGAAATGCAATAACGAAAGTAAAGTATATTAAATTTATGACAAGATAAGAAAGAGGAGACAGTATTTGTATAATGTTATTGTTGACCCACTTGAAAGAAAGTTCCTATATGGTCTTTTATATTTATAATTTTTTACATAATATTTTTTTCTTGATTTCTTATACTTATATTGTGACTTTCTATACTTTTTATATTTCTTATGTCTTTTTTTTTTGTTATAATATTTTTCTTCATATCCAAATTGGGGTACTATTTTATCCTTGCAACATACTAAATTTTTTATTAATGTTTTTTCCATTTTTATTTTTTCTCTGTATTTTTCACATATATTCCTATACCATTGTTGTATGCCAAGTTCTAAGGATGAATTTTAACCTTTTTTCTTGAAATAAAAAATTACATGTTGAAAGCTTTGGTCATTAGCGAAAGACAAACCAAATTTATTATGATAGTGACATATTTTACCTTATCTATTGGCGAATGATATATCAAGTCATTTCCTAACCCATAGGTTATATTACACATTTGAAATATAAGAAATTGTGTAAAGAAAAACATTAAACGTCGATATAAATAATTTAAATTCAATATATATATATATATATATATATATATATATATATATATATATAGAAATAGAAATATATATATAAAAACTACAGAATTAACAGAAGCAATCATTATTTCAGACTTTATAGATTTAGTAAATTGCATAAATCATATAAGTTTGCTAAAGTGTAGATTGGAAAGTATTAGATATTGTATAGACTATACAAATTTTAGAATACAAACAGCTAGAAAACAGTGTAGTAATAATACACCTTCGTTAGGATAAAGAAGAATAGTAGTGTAAAAATAGATAATTTAAAGAAGCTAGAATATTTAGATCTAACAATCCCAGCTGAAAATAAATACAGACGTTTTAAAGATAATTCTCTTATTAGATGTAATTTTAACAACGGAGAACATACATTACATGGAGAAAATCCACAATTAAATACCATTACAACTTTTTTAATAAACCTAGGAGAAAAAACTCAACAAGAAAATACAAAAATACTAAAAACTCTAGAGATATTAGAAGACCTGCAAAACAAACAAAAGAAATTGTTAGATCCTTTTTGTTTGGCTTAATGAATACACCACATAAAAATACAAAAACATTAAAAAAAATCGAAAATAATTTGTATAGTTTATACATAGAATATAAAAGACTTAATACTACAAAAGAAGACCCTATAACCTTAGATAAACTAATTACTACAATATCCAAATTAGAATATTATTTAATAAAACATCTTAAGACTGGATATAAAAATACATGAAAACTCTAAAACAGGATCGACAAGCCAAAAATCTTTTAATACTGAAGACATAAAATTAGTCTAACAACTTAAAAGCATGATACAAGACATCCCAGACTTAACATTATCATTAGAAATGGATTATTTAATAGTAGAGATAGATGAAACCCTTCTAGGATGGGGAGCAGTATTAAAGGCAACACCCAATAAATACAACGATAAAATAGTGGATTAGTAATATTACAACAAAGAGCTTTAATAAATTTAGAACAATTAAGTATTAATCATTGGTCAAGAATTAATTTTTTTTTAAATGATTACTTTTATTATTGTACAATTAGTGGGAACTCAGTTGATCAGACTCTAGGAGCTAGATTATTTAATAAATTACCAGGATCTTTAGGAAGAGAGATAGAAGAAAAATGGTCCAAAAGAGAAGGAGTAATACAAAACCCAAACAACCCATGGTCAATAGGACAAAGAATACAACATGTAATGGATATATTACAAGAAAAATGTACAAATATACAGATACAAAAACAATTAAAAAGAAGTGATACAGATATTTGTAAGACCATATATACTACACAACATTATGACCAAGATTATAAAAAGAAAAAATATAGAAAGGCATATAAAAAAGACAATCGCCCTAAGAAGAAATATTATTTAAGAAGATCAACTGCAAAGAAGCCATACATAGATAAGAATAAACATGTAAGAAAATATAACACTGGTAGAACCTATAAAAATAAATTAAAATGTTTTACTTGCGGAAGTATAGATCATTTAGCAAATACTTGTCCAAAAATAAATAATAGTAGATCTAGAAACGCACAATTAATAGAGGATGTAAATGAGAATTTGATAAATGTAGATGAATATATGTCAGATAATGAAAGTATATACTCAATCAGAAGTATGGAAGTCTTTGAAGAAGAAAAGGATAATTCTGATTCTTCAGACTCTGGAGAAGACGAATTTATAAATGAAATAGGACTAGAAAGAACAAGCACAGACTATCACTTAGTCAATATCACAGACTATAACTTAGTTACAGACTATTATGATTTAGTAAATTTGATAGAAAAATGTGAACACAAATTTGAAGAAGGAAAAAGATTAGACAGTAATCAATGTTGTTTTTGTAAGTGATTTTCAAGTAAAAACAAAAGAGAAAAATGTAGGAAATGTTACAAGGAAGGATGCATAAAATCTATAGAAAAAACCTCAGAGATCCTAAAAATCCAAAAATCAACAAACAATTTAAGTAATTTTCATAAGAAACAACCTGAACCAATAGTTAAAGCGCCAGACGATAGAATACTAGAATTAGAAGAAAGACTAAAAATATTAGAAAAGAGAGTTTATAACCTCGAAAAACATAAAGAGGTAATTACATAGGAAGATTTATTAGAAGTAGAATTATTAAATACATTTGCTGAAAATAATAGAGTTAGACAGAAAAAATCAATGATGATACCATTTGAAGGAATGGTATGTAATGAAGAAAAGAAAACTAGTAAAGTCAAAGTTTGAGCAAGAATAAAAATTCAAGACTATGAGTTCGATACTTTAGCTATAGTTGATTCAGGATGTACAAGGAGCATATTAAATAGCAGAATTTTACTGGTAAAATTAATTAAAAAATTGCTAAAACCTCAAGAATCCATGCAAATGGACGGAACATATAATACCTATACAAACTATATACCAAAAGAAAAAATAAGTTTTATTAATACTTGTGAAAAGTTCTACCAACCATCATATACACTTAGTGAAATACTAGTTAGAGATTTAAAGATAAAAGCAGACTTTGTGTTAGGATTAGACTTTATGGTACAAAATAATGGAGGATGTTTAGTTACAAAAAATTGGGTAACATTCACCAGTAATATCACCCACTCATCAGTGCAGACACAACCTACTTTACCGAAATATCATTTTCTTAAGGATAAGCCAAATGAAAACTCAGATGACCAAATAAAATCCAAAATACCACTAGAATGTGATAAAGGAGAAAATTGTACATATTATGATAATAAAAAGGCAACAATATATGAAGAGTTACAAGATTTATTAGTAGTAGAAGAAATAGAAAAAGACTATACTTTAATAAAAATGGATACAAAATTATACAATTTTAAGAAGGGTATACAACAGATAAGAGTAATAAAAGATCAAAAAGACTTAGAAAAAATAATACAAATCCTAGATAAGCTAGAAATAATCAGAGAAAAACCCCTGCAACATTGGGACTCCAATCAAATTACTTGCAAATTAGAAATAATTAATCCAGAATATACTATAAAAACAACATCTATAGAAGCTACAAATGAAGACCTTAAAGACTTTAAAATACAAATAAAAGAGCTACTAGAATTAGGAATAATTAGAAGATCTACATCAAGACATAGGTCCGCAACTTTCATAGTAAGAAACCATAGTGAAATAGTGAGAGAAAAAGCTAGAATGGTAATAAATTACAAAAGACTAAATGATAATACTGTAATGGATAGATATAAGTTACCATACAATACAAAATTAATAAATAGAATACAAGGAAGAAAAGTATTTAGTAAATTTGATTGTAAATCTGGATATTGGCAGATTAAAATGCATGAAGACAGTATAGAATGGACAGCTTTCACATGTCCAGAAGGACATTTTGAATGACTGGTCATGCCATTTGGATTAAAGACGGCTCCTCCAATCTTTCAAAGAAAATGGATAGTATTTTTAGAGACTGTAAATGGACAGTAGCAAGGTGTGTTCCAAACTTGGATAGAGATAATATTTACCATAAAAGATTATAAAACACCTCTTTATAAAGGTTTTTATGACCTCTCAAAGACTTTAGACTTTGCTCGGAGAAATCTAGAATCAAATTATTTTATTACTCCATTCTATACTATCCATTTTCCTTTTACAGTCTCTAAAAATACTATCCATTTTTCTTTGAAAGATTGGAGGAGCCGTCTTTAATCCAAATGGCATGACCAGCCATTCAAAATGTCCTTCTGGACATGTGAAAGCTGTCCATTCTATACTATCTTCATGCATTTTAATCTGCCAATATCCAGATTTACAATCAAATTTACTAAATACTTTTCTTCCTTGTATTCTATTGATTAATTCTGTATTGTGTGATAACTTATATCTATCCATTACAGTATTATCATTTAGTCCTTTGTAATTTATTACCATTCTAGCTTTTCCTCTCACTATTTCACTATGGTTTCTTACTGTGAAAGCTGCTGACTTATGTCTTGATGTAGATCTTCTAATTATTCCTAATTCTAGTAGCTCTTTTATTTGTATTTCAAAGTTTTTAAGGTCTTCATTTGTAGCTTCTATAGATGTTGTTTTTATAGTATATTTTGGATTAATTATTTCTAATTTGCAGGTAATTTGATTGGAGTCCCAATGTTGCAGGAGTTTTTCTCTAATTATTTCTAGCTTATCTAGGATTTGTATTATTTTTTCTAAGTTTTTTTGATCTTTTATTACTCCTATCTGTTGTATACCCTTCTTAAAATTGTATAATTCGGTATCCATTTTTATTAAAGTATAGTCTTTTTCTATTTCTTCTACTACTAATAAATCTTGTAACTCTTCATACATTGTTGCCTTTTTATTATCATTACATGTACAATTTTCTCATTTATCACATTCTAGTGGTATTTTGTATTTTATTTGGTCATCTGAGTTTTCATTTGGCTTATCCTTAAGAAAATGATATTTCGTTAAAGTAGGTTGTGTCTGCACTGTTGAGTGGGTGATATTACTAGTGAATACTACCCAATTTTTTGTAACTAAACATCCTCCATTATTTTGTACCATAAAGTCTAATCCTAACACAAAGTCTGCTTTTATGTTTAAATCTCTAGCTAGTATTTCAATAAGTGTATATGATGGTTGGTAGAACTTTTCACAAGTATTAATAAAACTTATTTTTTCTTTTGGTATATAGTTTCTATAGGTATTATATGTTCCGTTCATTTGCATGGATTCTTGAGGTTTTGACAAATTTTTTAATTAATTTTGCTGGTAAAATTCTGCTATTTAAAATGCTCCTTGTACATCCTGAATCAACTATAGCTAAAGTATCGAACTCATAGTCTTGAATTTTTATTCTTGCTAAAACTTTGACTGTACTAGTTTTCTTTTCTTCATTACATACCATTCCTTCAAATGGTATCATCATTGTTTTTTTCTAGTTAACTCTATTATTTTCAGCAAATGTATTTAATCATTCTACTTTTAAAAAATCTTCCTATGTAATTACCTCTTTATGTTTTTCGAGGTTATAAACTCTCTTTTCTAATATTTTTAGTCTTTCTTCTAATTTTAGTATTCTATCGTCTGGTGCTTTAACTATTGGTTCAGGTTGTTTCTTATGAAAATTACTTAAATTGTTTGTTGATTTTTGGATTTTTAGGATCTCTGAGGCTTTTTCTATACATTTTATGCATCCTTCCTTGTAACATTTCCTACATTTTTCTCTATTGTTTTTACTTGGAAACCACTTACAAAAACAACATTAATTACTGTCTAATCCTTTTCCTTTTTCAAATTCGTGTTCACATTTTTCTATTAGATTTACTAAATCATAATAGTCTGTAACTAAGTGATAGTCTGTGTTATTGACTAAGTGATAGTCTGTGCTTGTTCTTTCTAGTCCTATTTCATTTATAAATTCATCTTCTCCAGAGTCTGTAGAATCAGAATTATCCTTTTCTTCTTCAAAGACTTCCATACTTCTGATAGAGTATATACTTTTATTATCTGACATATATTCATCTACATTTATCAAATTCTCATTTACATCCTCTATTAATTGTGCGTTTCTAGATCTACTATTATTTATTTTTGGACAAGTATTTGCTAAATGATCTATACTTCCGCAAGTAAAACATTTTAATTTATTTTTATAGGTTCTACCAGTGTTATATTTTCTTACATGTTTATTCTTATCTATGTATGACTTCTTTGCAGTTGATCTTCTTAAATAATATTTCTTCTTAGGGATATGGTCTTTTTTATATGCCTTTCTATATTTTTTCTTTTTATAATCTTGGTCTTAGTGTTGTGTAGTATATATGGTCTTACAAATATCTGTATCACTTCTTTTTAATTGTTTTCGTATCTGTATATTTGTACATTTTTCTTGTAATATATCCATTACATGTTGTATTCTTTGTCCTATTGACCATGGGTTGTTTGGGTTTTGTATTACTCCTTCTCTTTTAGACCATTTTTCTTCTCTCTCTCTTCCTAAAGCTCCTGGTAATTTATTAAATAATCTAGCTCCTAGAGTCTGATCAAATGAGTTCCCACTAATTGTACAATAATAAAAGTAATCATTTAAAATTTTTTTAATTCTTGACCAACGATTAATACTTAATTGTTCTAAATTTATTAAATCTCTTTGTTGTAATACTACTAATCCACTTTTGGGATCCTAGCTTGTTAGTAGAGTATGTACTTTATCTACAAAATTGTATGGAATCTAGCCTAGTTCTACTAATTCTTGAAAATCTTGTGGGAATATTATTTTATAAGCTTCTCACAGTGCTTTATTACTTTCTCCTAGAAATGTTTCTAAATATCTATACATAATTTCTGCATCTGGTTCTTGATTACCCTGTAAATGTTGTATGTATCCTGCTACAACTACATTTTTCCATATGTCTATTACATGATTCCATGCCTGAGGGTCATAGGATGGCAAGTTTAAAATTTTTCCTTTATTACTTCCTTCTTGTAATCTAATGGGTTCTTCTATTTACATATTCTTTTCTCTAGGTTTTATGTCTTGTTCTGTCAGAGTGTTTGGGTTTGTTCTAAATACTCTATGTCTTGGTAAATTTCCTGTTGTTAATGGTACGTTTTGCATACTGGTTGTTCTTTGGAAAGGGCTTGAGGAACTTGCCGCGCTTTTCATAAATTCTTTTATACTTTCATCTATACTATAAATCGATTTTGAGTCTTCACTTTTTATTTTCTTTTTACGTGTATAACCATAATTATCTGTTCTTAATTCATATGTTATAAAATGCTCTTTCATTTCCTCAAGGTCTAAGTTTCCTAATTTACAGCCCGTGCATTTAAATACGCTATTGCTATTTATTTCATATAGAGCTTTTGTTTTTATTATAGCTTTATTTACTTCAAAACCTTCTTCTAATATTTCTATATTCATAAAATTAGTATTTTCACATTCTTCAATTTCTTCATTAGTCTCTTTTTCATTTGTATATTGGTAGTCTATGAATCTTACTGAAGCTTTTCCTTTACTGTTTATATACATTAAATGATCGGTTGACTTTAGTATTTCTTTCTTAGTAAATCTTTCTAAATTCTATTCTAATCCTGCATATTTTTCTGAGTTTATTTTTAGGGGTTTCAGTAATTTAATACCTTTATTTTCCATTAAACTTACTACATCATTTATTTTTAGATTAAACTTTATACTACTATTAGTGGCAAGTTTTCCTATAAATCCTACACATATAAGTAAATTATTTCCATTATTCATTTCTTCATATCCTTTAGTCTGTACACCTATTTTAATATGCTTTTCAAATTCTAAAGTATTTATCATATAGTCTGGACTACAATAAAAAAAGTCCTCCATTATTAGTCATGTCTACTTCAGTTATTCCTATTATAGATCTTTCTGAGTTTGACCATCTATTATCATATATTGTGATTAATACTTTAGCTCCTAATTTTTTTCTAGTTAATCCTTTTATGCCTATTACTATTAATCCCATGTGCATAAGATTCATGTTTAATTTAATAATTTCTTTTAAAAAGTCTGAGCTTATTAAATTTATGCTACAACTATCTTCTCCGATAACACACATCTATTCTTCTCTATAATGCCTATATAGTTGTTCTCTTGAAAACATTCCTTCATTATATAATGTTTTAGCATTTAATAGTTTTAATTTATTTTGTTGGAATTATTGTATTTCTTTATCTACGTCTATTACCTCTTCTAACTGTTGTATTGAAGTCATTCTTGGTTTATTTATTATTTTTGATAGCACATTATTTCTTAAACTGTTTTGGGTAAAACTTGATCTTTGTCTGGTAAAACTTGATCTTTGTCTACTATATATATATATATATATATATATATATATATATATATATATATATATATATATATATATATATATATATATATATTGAATTTAAATTATTTATAGCGACATTTAAAGTTTTTCTTTACACAACTTGTAATGGGAGTTGAGTTACCATTTTTGATGAACATTTATTATCAAAATTTATATAGAATTATAGAAATAGTTTGCATTTGCTCGTGTTAACCATTAAGTATTATTTGCATTAGTGTTGTGTAAAACTTAAACTAAAACTTAAAATCTTTCATTTTTTTTTGGACCATAAGCACCACAAATGGTTGTTTAGTCATCAACTTAGTTGGTGGTGTGTTCTTTGTTAGGATATACTATAAATGATGTGGTTTTGATGTAGTATTATTTATTAAATGATTATTTATTTATTTATTCAATTCAATAAATTATTACATTAAATAGATCATTGTCATATATGTGTCCTTATCCTATATAGTAGATGATTTGGTGTATAGAGTTTAGCTTATACACATAAAATTAAATCATTGATTCTTATAAGTTAAAGTTATAGTTCACAATCGTAGATGAAAATTTGAACAAACCATCAGAATGATTCGTAGCACGAGATTAAATATAATTTATCTTAATTATGAAAACGGTATAGTTCTAACTTCTTGTGTTAGGAGATTTTGTATGCATTGAACAGGACCGGGTAGATATAGTTGTTTTGGACTGACTAATAAGAACATATTCTCTAAACTATTAAATGTACTTATATTTCCAATCTTGATATAACTGTTGATCTGTATATATTCTTTATATTTTTGATTTATTAAAAGGTGCGATTCTGAAATGGGTCAATATTCTTGTTAGATTAGATGATAATAATATATATTGGTCAAATAATAAGTGAGTTAATGAAATTCATCTCTCGGTATAGAGAATGATGACACACCTTTTATGAGAAGCTTATAAATTTTCACGTGTAAACCCGGCCAGTGAATTTATGAATTCGACATATGAAATAAGTTAAACATTGCTCTAAAGAAGATTAATCATTATATTAAATTCTTCAGTAATTTAATTTATTGATTAGTATCTGTAATATTAACTTGGGGAATAACATAAATGTATAATGGGGAATTATAAAATAAAAATAGAGGAATTCAATTACGATTTTTAGTGGAATAATTTATCATTTATTATGGTAAGAATATGTAACACCCCATATTTCGGACTAGAATGAAAATCCATTATTCATATGCGTAGATGTTCCAAAAGCCTCAAATCCTATGTAAATTTAGTGTGTTAATCAATTATGTAGTGTGGGAATCTATTTGAGCATGAATTTAGATCATAGAGGTCCCCTAACTCAAGGACAAGTTGAAAGCTTTCCTATCATTCAAGTTTTAGTGAGCATCAAAACTCAGGTCAACTTCAATCAACCATAACTCCTTATATATATAGAATTAGAGTACCTAACATATGTTAAATGAAAGATATTTTAATTGTCTTTCTAACGATACCAATTTTTCCCAAATCTGATACCGGAGCGAAAAGTTAAACCCATTTTACTCCTGCATGTCAGCCTGGAAAATTGAGTGATGACATTCGTGATAACTTATCACAAGTGTGATGACTTATCACAAACGTCGTCATCCTTAGGCAGAATCCAGACCCCAGTGATGACATTTCTAATAAGTTATCACAAGTGTGACGACTTATCACGAATGTCGTCAGCCTTAGGCAGAAACCAGCCCCCAGTGACGACATTTGTGATGACTTATCACAAATTTGACTACATTTCAGCCTTGGTCGTCAGCTGATAAATCAGCAATTAGAAAGTGGTTTTGTAAGGGTATTTTGGTCTTTTTCTTCACCTCCCACGACTTAAAACCCTCAACGGACGTAACTTTCTCCTATTTTTCTTTAGTTAAACTTCTTAAAAACCCTCTCTAACACTTTTAACCACAATATTAGGGTTTTTATTAAAATCATCTCCCAAAAGCAAGATTCAAGCCCTTTTTCCAAGATAATCAAGAATTAAGTTTCCCAATCCAAGAACTCTCCAACAACTCATCAAATTTTCCTTTCTAAGTTATGCGTAGTGTTCATCCATGGATTCCTTTCATCCATGGAGCTCAAGAATCATGTTTTAAATTTACAAATTGTGATTTCCTTATTGTGTTATGACTATATTCATGTTGATGATTGTTGTTTGGATTCAAGGTTGTAGCTTGATGTGTTTTTCATGAAGTATGTGAGTAGGTTAGTTGAAACCTATGAATTTTGGATGGGTTAAGATTGTCAAATTGATAAGTACACCTATGCCCAAAGTTGTGCATGTAAGGTGTTTGATAAAATGCCAAGAATAATAGAATCCATGTTTTTATGACTTAATAGTGCTTAAATGACAAGTCCATGTTCTATTCCTTATGTTTCCATATGAATTCCATGTTATTGATATGTGTTGTTGTTATGAGTTGTTGTTGTGATATGGAATGCACATGATATTGAGGTATGGAAGTATACCCATGTTATATGTATTCCCTTTCATGTATAAGGTGTTTAGAACCATGTGTAGTATGAAATCCCCTACTTATGGTATTATGAATTGTGGATGTTATTCCTATGATCAAGAAGTATCATGTGTGTCAGTTTCCTTCCATCGAGTCCTGGGGGTACTTGTACTCGAAAAACATAGCTATGTGTATAGTGTCAAGTCAGTCTCAAGATAATCTCAGTCATGCTATGATCAGTAGAACTCAGTCAGTTACAAAATTCAAAACTCTCAGACAGTTATAGAACTTAAGAAATCTTAGTAATCTAAGTATCGTTATCATTCCAGCTTCAGTTCAGTACTCATCTCAGATCTCAGTAGCATTCAAAAAATCAATTCAGAACTTAGTATCCTTCAGTCAGATAATAGATTCAGTAGTATTCCGTCAGATAACTAAACCAAGTAAACTCAGTTAGCTCAGTCAATTAAGAAACTCAGTAACAGCTTCAGTTCAGATCAAGTACAAGTTCTAAGAATTAGTTCAGAGTCTTTCAGTTGGGAGTAGGAGTTAACACCGAGCGAGTGCAGGGGTGGCGGCTCCTCGTCAGAGAGGCAGAGTCAATAGAAACAATCCCTGAACTCCAGAACTGTGCAGCCAGCGCAGGAGGTAAGAGTCACCCGTTAGAAAAAGGCTTGTCACCCGTCAGATAGGCTTGACCGGAGAGGTATTTACTCGTGGCACGGTATTGACACCCTTCCAGCTGGGGTTACAGGTCGGATCCCACTAGTTCAAACTCGGGGCATGTTGGTTAAGTGAGAACTACCACAGTTACAGTTTCAGTATCAGTCTTCAGAGTAGAACTTAGAAATCAGGACTGTCAGATACAATCATTAATCTCAGTAACGAACTCACATAGTTTCTTAGATTCATAGACCACCAGCTAGATAGGCTTGGTCTAACATAAAGTTATTCAGTATCAGTACTTACAGAGGTCACCCATCAGATAGGCTTGATCTCAGTCTTAGATTCAGTTGAGTATTCTCAATATCAGTTCCAGAGATCACCCGTTAGTTAGGACTGATCTTAAGCTTATTCACTCTTAATCATTATTAGAAGATTTAGACTGTCAGATACAGTCGCTCAGTATTAGTTATATCGGTTAGGCCGATTATCATAGACATATCAGTTATATCAGTCGTCATAGCTTACGTTATCAGTATTCAGTTTAGGACTGTTAGATATAGTCAATCAGATCAGTTCTTTATAATTCAAATTGTCAGGCATAGTCGTTTATCTATTCAGTATCTCAGTATCAGTAAACTCATGTTTTCAGTATTCAGACTCAATAGTTAGTATAACCACGAGCTCAGTTTCAGTTACTTATGCATGTATGTATTCTCACGTTCATATTAGTCCGCATTGTTTATGCATATAAACCCCTTTGCATTTAGCCTACCTCACTCGTATACTCAGTACATTCAGACATATTGACGTATTTACGCTATGGTGATTTCTCTTATGTTACACCATAGGTTCAGAGGTACGAGTTCCAGAGCAGCAGTAGCATTGCAGATTTCAGCAGTCAGAGTTAGCAGCGAGTCCTTATTCTCCGAGGACATGATTACTACTTTATTACTTCAGTATTTCAGTTTGGATTTCATTAGTCGGGAGTTAGTTGGAGACATGTTCCTTCCACTCCCTACTTCAGATAGTTAGAGGCTTTCAGACTAGATTACAGACTAAATTCAGACTTCAGTATTTCAGTTTTGTTTTGGTATTGGGATACCACTTTATTCAGACATTGTTATTATTCAGATTATGTTTAGTATTGAACCTTATGTCCTTTCAGTTCATGTTTCCATATTTATATTCATATATTATGCAGTGTACAGGTACAAATATCAGTCATGGGTTAATTTGTGGTCTCTCGGGGTCATGAGCACCGTGTAGCATTTCGGTTCAGAAAATTCGGGCATTACAAACTTGGTATCAGAGCCTAAGGTTCAATAGTATCCTAGGAAGTCTAAAAAGTCGCATCTTGTGAAGTCTTGAGCATGGGTGTTTTGCGTGCCACATTTATGTACAGGAGGCTATAAGATGTTTTAGGAACAGTTTCCCTTCTTTCATGTTTCATATCATGCTATAGAAAGGTTCTCTAAGAAACTTATGTGGATTCTTATCTTGTTCCATTCATGTCAGATTTACCTTACTCTTAAGGTAGCAGAAGTAGTGAGGCCCAGAATTCTACAGATAGAGCTTTCTCGGACCGTCCCCGTAAATAGTTTGGGGTAGTGTTATCTAAAGTTGGGCAGAGTATGTTTTATGGGGGTTAGTTGTATAAAAGGTGAATCAGTAGGCTTGAAACAATGTATGCACGAGTTTAAGTTTAGTGATCCGGAGTTATATGTGTTGTTGATGGAGGCATAGTGGTAATTATCATGGTGTGGAGAAAATATAAGTTTTTGAGAGGTAATATTTGAAGGCTAGGATGAGAGTAGCATATTTATTAAAGAATTATGGATATTCACATTATGCTTTAGAGACTAAACTTGAATCTTTGAAGAATTTAAGTTGGTGGATTTTAGACCAAGTATGAAGGTGTGGATGTAAGTTAAAAGATGTGATATTAGCAGCCCATGACAGTAGCGGGTGGTATGTTTCTGTATAAGTGGCTAGACATGTTCTAGAGATTTCAATAGGCTTGAATAGTGCATGCAAGAATTTAAGTTTGATGATTGTGGAGACTAAAGGAAGTTAAGAGTTGTACCCCAAGGGATAGTATTAGCAGTGATCTTTCTACTTCCAGGTGCAGTCTTGTAGGATGAGTTATCATTTAGGTACATTATTATATCGTAGACCCTAGAGTAGATTGAGTGTAGTTCAGTTTAGAGTTTAGTGAAGTGTTCCCAGACTTATGATGATGACTTGAGGCTAAGGTGGAAGGTTTAGTTGAAAGAATATAGAAGCAGTGCTTCAGTTAAGCTTAAGTTTTCAGCATGAGTTAGTTAGTAAAGCCAACAGTTTAGTTTAACAGTCAGACAATCAGATTCGTATAGTTTGTTTTCACATCTTTCCATCTAGTCATACTATCAGAAATCTCAGTAAGGTAACTATTCAAAGATAGAGTACCTTATTAGTTGCAAGTATAACTCAGTTCATGCATCATGCATTATCTTCAGCTCTCAGATGTATAGATATGATCCAATTCATAGATGCCTTGTGCACTGCCTCAGTAGTCCTTAAGTATTCCAGTGATGTAAGTGTTTTTAGAGGGACATAGTATCCCAAGGGGGAGATGCTCTATAACTCCCCGAAGTTATCAATTCCATAAACCCATTCAGTTTCATTCACAGATTCCTATTACGAGTTAGCACCAGTTATCATTGCACAGTGAGTCATGCTTTCAAGAGTAAGTTCAGTCAGATCTCCATGCATTAGATATGTATGTTCAGTAGAGAAAGTTCATCTTATCAGTGTATTCAGTCATACGTTCATGAGAAAAACTCATTCAAGTATCTATGCATCAGATATGCATATCCATTATGAGGATTCATCTTATCAATAGTCTCATCCGAGTATTCTATGCATCAACTATGCATGCATACTCTAGTGGAAAATTCAGTGTGTCAGTAATTTCCATCATATAGTCATGTTTTAGATATTCACGTCCCTTAGGTAAGTTCAGTTGATCAGTACTCGTAACTTATCAATCGACGTTCAAGGAAGAATGATTCCAAGGGGGAGATAATGTAACACCCACATTTCGGACTAGAATGAAAATCCATTATTCATATGCGTAGATGTTCCAAAAGCCTCGAATCTTATGTAAATTTAGTGTTTTAATAAATTATGTAGTGTGGGAATCTATTTGAGCATTAATTTAGATCATAGAGGTCCCCTAACTCAAGGGAAAGTTGAAAGCTTTCCTATCGTTTAAGTTTTAGTGAGCATCAAAACTTAGGTCAACTTAGATCAACCATAACTCCTTTTATATATAGAATTAGAGGACCTACTATATGTCAAATAAAATCTCGTTGAATTATCTTTCCAATGATACCAATTTCGTCCAAATCCGATACCAGAGAAAAAAAGTTATACCCATTTTACTCCTGCATGTCAGCCTGGAAAACTGAGTGACGACATTCGTGATAACTTATCACAAGTGTGATGACCTATCACAAACATCGTCAGCCTTAGGCAGAATCTAGCCTCTAGTGATGAAATTTCTGATAAGTTATTACAAGTGTGACGACTTATCACGAATGTCGTCAGCCTTAGGCAGAAAGTATCCCCCAGTGACGACATTTGTGACAACTTATCAAAAATCTGACGACATTTCAGCCTTGGTCGTCAGCTGATAAATTTAGCAACTAGGAAGTGGTATCGTAAGGGTATTTTGGTATTTTCCTTCACCTCCCACGACTTAAAACCCTTAAGGGACTTAACTTTCTCCTATTTTTCCTTAGTTAAACATCTCAAAAACCCTCTCTTACACTTTCAACCACAAGATTAGGGGTTTTATTAAAATCATCTCCCAAAAGCAAGATTCAAGCCTTTTTTCCAAGATAATCAAGAATTAAGTTTCTCAATCCAAGAACTCTCCAACAACTCATCAAATTTTCCTTTCTTAGGTATGCGTAGTGTTCATCCATGGATTCCTTTCATCCATGGAGCTCAAGAATCATGTTTTAAATTTATAAATTGTGATTTCCTTGTTGTGTTATGACTATATTCATGTTGATGATTATTGTTTGGATTCAAGGTTGTATCTTGATGTGTTTTTCATGAAGCATGTGAGTAGGTTAGTTGAAACCCATGAATTTTGGATGGATTAAGATTGTCAAATTGATAAGTACACCTATGCCCAAAGTTGTGCATGTAAGGTGTTTGATAAAATGCCAAGAATGATAGAATCCATGTTTTTATGACTTAATAGTGCTTAAATGACAAGTCCATTTTCTATTCCTTATGTTTCCACATGAGTTCCATGTTATTTATATGTGTTGTTGTTATGAGTTGTTGTTGTGATATGGAATGCCCATGATATTGAGGTATGCAAGTATACCCATGTTATATGTATTCCCTCTCATGTATAAGGTGTTGAGAACCATGTGTAGTATGAAATCCCCTACTTACGGTATTATGAATTGTGGATGCTATTCCTATGATCAAGAAGTATCATGTGTGTCAGTTTCCTTCCATCGAGTCCTAGGGGTACTTGTACCCAAAAAATATAGTTGTGTGCCTAGAGCCGAGTCAGTCTCAAGATAATCTCAGTCATGCTATGATCAGTAGAACTCAGTCCATTACAGAATTCAAAACTCTCAGACTATTATAGAACTTAAGAAATCTTAGTAATCTAAGTATCGTTATTATTCCAGCTTCAGTTCAGTACTCAGCTCAGATCTTAAGAACATTCAAGAAATTAATTTAGAACTTAGTATCATTCAGTCAGATAATAGATTCGGTAGTATTCTGTCAGATAACGGAACCAAGTGAACTCAGTCAGCTTAGTCAAGTAAGAAACACAGTAACATTTTTAGTTTAGAATAAGTACAAGTTCTAAGAATCAATTCAGAGTCTTTCAGTTAGGAATAAGAGTTAGCACCGAGCGAGTGCAGGGATGACGACTCCCTGTTAGAGAGGCAGAGTCATTAGGAGCAATCCCTAAACTCCAGAACTGCGTAGCCAGCGCAGGATGTAGGAGTTAGCCATCATAAAAAGGCTTGTCACTCGTAGAAGAGGCTTGACTATTATACTTCCTTAGGCTTGACTTCCTACGAGGGTCACCCATCAGATAGACTTGACCAGAGAGGTCTTTACCCGTGGCACGGTATTGACACCCTTCCAGTTGGGGTTACAGGTTAGACCCTACTAGTTCAGACTCGGGGCATGTCGGTTAAGTGAGAACTCCCACAGTTACAGTTTTAGTATTAGTCTCCAGAGTAGAACTCAGAAATCCGGACTATCAGATACAGTCATCAATCTCAGTAAGGAACTCAGATATTTCCACAGATTCATAGACCACCCGCTAGATAGGCTTGGTCTAACATATAGTTATTTAGTATCAGTACTTACAGAGGTCACCCATCAGATAGGCTTGATCTCAGTCTCAGATTCAATTGAGTATTCTCAATATCAGTTCCAGAGATCACCCGTTAGTTAGGCCTGATCTCAAGCTTAGTCACTCTTAATCATTATTAGAAGATTTAGACTGTCAGATACAGTCGCTCAGTATCAGTTACATCGGTTAGGACGGTCATCACAGATATATCAGTTATATCAGTTATTATAGCTTACATTATCAGTATCAGTTTAGGATTGTTAGACACAGTCAATCAGACCAGTTCTTTATAATTTGAACTATTAGGCATAGTCGTTTATCTATTCAGTATCTCAGTATCTGTAAACTCATGTTTTTAGTATTCATACTCAGTAGTTAGTAGCACCACGAGCTCAGTTTCAGTTACTTACGCATGTATGTATTCTCACGTTCATAGTAGTCCGCATTGTTCATGCATATAAACCCCTTTGCATTTAGCCTACCTCACTCGTATACTCAGTACATTCAGACGTACTAACGCATTTGCGCTATGGTGCTTTCTCTTATGTTACACCATAGGTTCAGAGGCACGAGTTCTAGAGCAGCAGTAGCATTGCAGATTTCAGCAGTCAGAGTTAGCAGTGAGTCCTCATTCTTCGAGAACATAATTACTACTTTATTACTTCAGTATTTTAGTTTGGCTTTCAGTTGTCGGGAGTTAGTTGGAAACATGTTTCTTTCACTCCCTACTTCAGACAGTTAGAGGATTTTAGACTAGATTACAGACTAGATTCAGACTTCAGTATTTCGGTTTTGTTTTGGATTATGATACCACTTTATTCAGACATTGTTATTATTCAGATTATGTTCAGTACTGAACCTTATGGCCTTTCATTTTATGTTTCCGTATTTATATTCATATATTTTGCAGTGTACAGGTACAGATATTAGTCATGGGTTAGCTTGTGGTCCCTTGGGGTCATGAGCACCATATAGCGTTCCGGTTCTGAAAATTGAGGCATTACAGAATAATTCAAACTAGTATTTTAAATTATTTTCATAACAGGGAGCCTAAGTAATTAATTTTGTGGTCCCTACAATGCCCATATTATACTAGAACTTGAAATCCTATTTTATGTGAGAAAAAGAGAAGTCACCGTCTGTCCTTATTCAAGTAGAAACATGCGTGTTTTTTTCTTTCCTCGGACTGGAGGAGTATTTCTATAAATAGAGATTTTACTAGACTAGAAATTAAACAACAAGAGAAGATTTGAATATTCTATTTAGTACTTGCCCACCCAAGTATTGAGAGAGTTCGGGTGTGAATTTGAGATCACTCTAAAAGATCGCAGATTCAAAGATTGATTCACTTCAAGATATATGTTCACACTTTAAGAATATTCTTGGTTAATTTTAAGCATCCTTTGCGTGAAGTATCTATTTATGTTAGTTATCTATATTGCATGCAAGTGATCCTGTTTATTTACTTTCGCTGTGTGTGCCTAATTTTCCCACAGTCTTTCCACTTATAAATAAAGAGCTAGCTTTCTTTCCCCAACCTCAATTTTCCAATTCGGTTAATCTTATTCAACATTGTTGAGTACATGCACATTATTTCCCAATTCTTGCAGTAATTCCACTTTTCGGATGGTCAATGCTCCTTCGCTTTTGCCATCAAAGTAACTCATGTCCCTTTTCCTCAATTTCCAATTTAAGTGGCACACAATTTTCTTGTGTCAATTTCAAAAAAAAAAAATCTCATTTCTACGAATAAAAAAAACTTCACTTTAGTTTTTTTTTCTACTTTTAATGAAATGATTCATCTATATAATTTTAAAAGCATAAACTTCCTAACTTAAAAGTGAAATTATTGAAATACCATCCCATATAACTTAAATATTTAGGTAAAATTAAAACAAATAAAAACAATATATTATTCGAAGGAATGTAATTCGTCAAACTAGTTGCTTTGTTGTCCATTCATATAGGAGTAAAGAACTGCCTAAGAGATGCAATCTTCAGAAAATCTTGAAAACAACTTTTACGACCGAGTTACTACCATATTGTTTGCCTGATCCGAATCTTATGCCATAACTATTGGTGTTAGAAGCACTAAATTAAGATAAATTATGAAAATGTATTGCAAGATTAATTCATAATTGTAGGAAAATTTGCAGCACAAGAGTATTCACTTGATTGTAAACCTCCAATTTAGGGATTCGTGGATATGATGATCAACTTGTGGTTATGAAGTTTGGTTCCATTTAAGTTGTTAAGATTAATTATTACTGAAGCAACTCTAGTTCTAGTTAATTAATTGCACAGTTAGTATTAGCTAGTATGAGTTAGTTAATTACTTATTGTGTTAGCTGGAGGACAACTCATTGACAACTGGAGTTAGTTACAACATTAGCTCTTTTTTCTTCTCTATAAATACTATTGTATAGACACATTGATGATTAATCAAGAAATTATTCAATTTCTCTTTGTTCTTCTTTTCTCACATCTATACTACTATGGATTGAGCTTCATGTTGAACCTTCTTCCTTAGATCAGAGTCAGGTTATAAAAATTGGTAACCGTCTCACTCAATTTGTTGTATCTATGATTAAATTCAGTACAATTTGATATCTCTTATTTCTTGGTTCATACCTTATCCCTTTGATTTGTCGTGCTATTTTTCTGCTCGATTAATTGCCGAATTAAACTTTGCATACCTGTATTTGAGTGCCCATTTTTCTCTTTGTTGTTTTTTGTCAAAATTAAAATACTCTTGAAATGATGAATTCGGGTGAAGAATCTTCTACTATGAATGTTCATGGTACCACTGGTACTGGTGTTGTTGGGTATTACATATGTTCTCCTTTATATAAGCATTCCTCTGACAATCCAGGTGCAATGTTTGTACCTATTCCCTTTGATGGAATAGGGTATAGACCATGGATAAAGGGAGTTGTTAGAGCCTTATTTGTTAAGAACAAGTTAGGGTTCTCAATGGTGAATGTAAAAGACCAGACCCAGGAAAATTAAGATATAGACTGTGGAAAAGATGTGATGATATAGTTACATCATGGATCCTAAATTTTCTAGCTAAGAAAATTGCAAACATTGTTGAATATGTAAATGATTCTTTTGAGTTGTGGAAAGATCTAGATGATCTATTGTAACGTCCCAAAAATCAAGTTACGAGATGCCACACGGTGCTTAGGGTCACAAGTGACCCCAAGCTAGCCCTTTTCATCGGTATAACTCAAAAGCAACTGATTAAAACATAATTCTGAGAGAATGAAGCTGAAAATATCTCAATACAGAATCTGTTCAGTACAATATTGGAATTACAAGATGACAATTCTACTAACACATATACATATACAAGAAGGAGACTGAATACATCAACCACTACTACTGTCTATGAAGCCTCTACTAGTATTGTCTGTACATAGTCGAGTCATGACTCCCAAATACCACACTCAATACGACCGACGAAAGAAGATAAAATGCTCCAAACTGAAATAACCGACCCAAGTCCCTGAACTGTGAGGACTTTTTACCCGCTGACCGAAATCTTCAACTGAATAGAATAGTAAATGGGGGTCAGCACAAAGAGAATGTACTGAGTATGTGGGGGTGCATGCAACACTTTAAATAGCATCATCAATTTCATGAAAACATGCATATAGACAATGATGACTCACTTGGCTTGAGTTATATCAAATCATACTCTTTATACTTTCATAATAAATAGTTCAAATGGTAAAATCTCATAATCCATGTAAATCATCAAAAATCATAAATTATGATAAATCATCATAAATCATCATAAATTATCATATCGTCAAAGTTCATCATAGGTAATCATAATTCATCATAATATCTCAACTCTTTGACTCAAATCTCGGAGTGACTCGGTAATTCAAGAAATATGATTTTTATGGACAGGGGAGTTTCCTATAACCGATAACCCCACGTGACTTACGTGGAATACCAATGTTTGAAACTCCCGTTGGCGGGAGCGTCATACTCTTTGCCAGGGAGTACGACCTTAAAACTGCAATAATCACAATCGGGCTCTCTGACCAATAATATCATCATCAAACATCCCTACGGTGGTACATAGGTTTGGAGAAATACCAAATTTCCCTCTCGGTGCTAAGTACTACTCCCCGACAAGCTCAGAACGCGTTAGGAAATCCACCATCATCATCACAAGGGTTTATCATAAAGACCAAATCAACTATCTTAATTTATAATTCATCAACAATTTGTGGATTACTAACCCCAACTTCGACTTAAAATATTTCAATCTTTTTCAACATCAACAAGGTATCAATGCATTGAACCATAACCGACTCGACATTTGAACAAGGATATGAAGACTCAATACGTAATATTTTTAACAATTCAACTCATCAAAATCATCCGGAAAAAAATACCAAAATTCATCTCAACATCTATATCAAAATCAATCTTTCTCATAGTCAAAATCATCTCGACTCTGCGAGTTCAAGGTCAATGTACTCAAATGATTATTCTTTCAATTCGACAATTAAATCATGACAATAGCTTTTGAAAAACACTTGAGACCTTCACTTCATAATAAGAATACATATCCCGTAGTACAACTCAAATCACGACTTTTATCTCGAAAGCCTTTAGAAATATCAATTCATTGTAGTAGTATGCAATTCATAGCATAAATTCTCAATTTAAGAAGTAGAGTAATGAAGTAATCATGTATATCCATATTGGAAAAAAATTCAAAGTCTTATAAATCCTTCATAAAGTAATTTGAGTGTATACCCATTTTCGAATATCATGACATTTCAATAATAGAACTCAACCTTTTTAAATGTCAAAATGTAACAATTTATCAAGTCATGACAACATCAATATTTTTGAGAAAATATCAAGACTCATGGTAACATCTCAAATGTTATATCTCAATATGCTCAATGATTCAATTTAATCATAAAGAAGCTTTAAGCTTATCATAAATCTCAAAATCATTCCAAAATACCATTTCAACATATATCTCGAAATCGTTCAAAATAAAAATATGAAATTTACAATTATAGATATCAAGACATCTCATGTCTCAAATATATATTCAATAATTCAAATCGTCATTGGGAAGCATAAAGATTGACACATATCTCAAAATATTATTCCAAAATACCATCTCGACATACGTCCCAAAATCATTCAAAATACCACCTCGTGGTAAAAGTGTGTAATTCGCAATGATAATTATTAAATCATATCATGAAAACATTGAGATAATCATATAAATCAAAGTTTATTCATTCAATCATCATAATCTCATAATCGAATTATTTAGACATAATCTCACTTGCAAAATCATGTAAAACCATAATAAAATTAAAGCTTTGGGCACAAGAACGGAAGATTGCTCTTGTTCAAAACCCCACATACCTTGAAATTGATTTCTTGATTATGAAATCCTGTTCGGACAAATAATGGGTGCTCCTCGAAGGTCTTGAAATGAGGAGTTCGTTTATCGGATTAATTTTGGATTTCTACGGTGAAATTGAAAGATATTTGAAGGTGAAATTTGGCTAGGGTTTCATTATCCCAAATGTTTCATGGAGAAAGTGAATTTTGAAGGTTCGATTATGGATTAAATGGACAATTTTCGTCCAAGAGGGGGTGTGAAATGACCAAATTCCCCTTAAAAAAACAATTAATGTCAAATCTGTCCTTTGGTGGACTGTTTTGATAGACTGAAGTAGATCGACCATAACGTTTTACTCCGACAGCAAAATTGGATGAAACCAATTTCATTAGAAAGAGGACTCTTAGAGATTTCCGTTGATATATAGTATCTCACCCAGATCATTATTTACAAGGAGTTATGGTTGTTTGAAGTTGATCCTGAAATTCGCCTGGCTGCAGTAATTTTAATTTCCTGCACGTTTTACTGTTCACAGTTCGATCGGAATGGTCGTAGTTCGATCGGAATGGTCGTAACTCATCGCTCGAGTGTCAATTTTCGATGATCTACATATCGTTGGAAAGCTTATTCGATAATATACGCAATGGTATGTCAACGTCTTAGAAATACTACACAGAAAATTTATGGATCTCTCTAAAGCGTAGAACTCGATACGTTTCTCACGAAATCTTTACGAAGAAAATTTTTCGGGGTATTACATTATCTCCCCCATGGAAACATTCGTACTCGAATGTCTCTTGATAGGATAAAAGCACTGATCAACTGACCTTCTTAAGGGACGCGAACATCTGAGACATATCGACACGATTGGAATTACAGTTTACTAGTCTTCATACTGAACATGCATATCTGACGCATAAATATCTAGCTGAACTAACTCTGGAATGTATGAATGCGTATGCAACAATAGTCAATTCAAGGCTCGTAATGAGAACTTGAGCATGAACTAGATGTGTTTAAAACACAGAAGCTTTAAGAAGTCACGGGGTATCTCCCCCTTAGGACTCTATGTTCCTCTATAACACTTATTTCACAGGTTCACTAAGACTGTGCACGGGGCACCTATGAATTAGCTCATATGCATGACGCACGAACAGAGGTATACTCGTAACTACTGAGATGCTCCATATGGAAATGATTTCATTCCTAAGATCCTTGGATAACATGATGAAATGATAAATGAGAAGGTACACTATACGATTCTGATTGACTGAGCTGGAATACTTGGAAAACAAAGATCGTTTAGTAGAAGTTTACAAATTGAAGCATAACTAGCTTCCAGAATCTGAAAAATGTACACCACAATCCCTCAAGATAACCACTTAAAACTTCAACTAACCACAATATACATGAAAGCTTAATCTCAATCTTACTTCACATTACCATTTACCTCAAAATAAGCATACACCTTTCTAACCAAGATAAGGAAATATTTTCTCTCTTCTATCTAGATAACTATTCACCAACACCCTTATCCACAACAAATACGTATTTTTCCATATAACCAACCATTCATCATCACTCTCTCACCCTACGAAATAAGTTATCAAAGGGCTAGAATATGCTGGTCTAAAATATGACTAGATACCCTGAATAACCTGGCGTTCACCAAGGAGTAAGGAATAGAAGATTTAACATCATGAACTCGGCAAAGAAATTTGATTTGGGAATATGTACGATATGAATCCAAACTTTCATTGATCATTAACAGAAATGCTTTATTTCTCGAATAGAGCATAGGGTAAGGCTAGAGTACCTTGATTACAAGCCACATAACTTAAGATTTGGAATTCATAACTTATGGAATATAATTCCACCGCTAAAAAAAAAATCCGAAACCCCACGTATTGGGAACTGAGAGAGAACATGGTCCTTTATGACATGCACGAACTCGAATTATGATCATGGAACTGAAGTGTAAAGCAGGAGTAGGCCCTGGAATAACTGAAAGAACTGAAATAGGAATGGGTCGAGCAAAACCCCTTTCTTACCACTATTGGAATCCGAACACTTAACTCGGTTACTTGATCTATGATCTCCCCCTTAGACTTAAGCCATCGCTCTGGATCAGTAACACACAATACACTTTAATCTAAACTAAAGTCACTTCACTCGAGAGTCCGATACATAATCACACACACAAACCATAAAACTTCACCCAAATGACTACCTCAGAAAGCATATAACCACATCCTCACACAACTTCTCGAATTACCACCTATCCTTCTATAACCCCAACAATCAACACCTAACACTTGCACACTTTCTAATCTCAAATCCGCATAAACAACCCGATAGTCGGAGTATACACCATCTAGAGCTTCAACGCTTTCAGCTCAACTTTGAAATTTAAATCTTAGAGTCTAA
Organism: Capsicum pubescens; assembly: GCA_030864215.1. Taxonomy (NCBI): domain Eukaryota; kingdom Viridiplantae; phylum Streptophyta; class Magnoliopsida; order Solanales; family Solanaceae; genus Capsicum; species Capsicum pubescens. The sequence continues at coordinate 186,402,437 of CM061541.1, forward strand.
CGCTCAACTCAAATTTTTCTCATCCTTAACGGACCACACTACCTCTGTCATCGCTTATTAAAATCACGCTTGTAAACTTATATTTCTAAACTATAAGAATCAAAATCACATCTAAGAAGCTCAACCATTACAGTCATACACTAATCCTCGAAATTAAAGCAGTCCCATAATATCTTGGGTGAACTTTCTCATCATAAACACAACATCAAACTTAATCACGAATCAACCAAACTTAGGCTCTTATATCCACTATTCAAGCCTACTAGATCACTTCCTAACAACTAATACCATTAATCAAGAAATCGTCACAGTCACCTTCACGATCACCAATCGTTCAAACTTAAGGTCTCACACTTCACATAATTTACAACTCCATCTCGCGCATAACTCCCACGTGAAGATTATAAAACAACACATCCATGAACACTAGGCCATTTAAACTTCATAACAATAATAATTGTTCCTAATCATATAGCCTATCTTATTCACAATCCATTAACACATCCTTCTTTCACCCGTCACTACTATCTATTCTTCATACATAACTTAACATAGTTCATAGCTCTCTACATCTTAACTTAACTTCCTCTTGCAATCTGGAGAGCGCCTAGATTAACAACACTCACCCACCGAGTACTTCCATTACTAACCTATACTCTCTGGCATACAAACACCGTCAACACCCATTTCATACCTCGAACAAACTACATCACAAAATTGACACACAAGGATATATCACTCCCTATTAACCCCAAATGTATACAAAAATGGATTCCGCTATACTTATGCTCAACAAATCACACTTACCATCCTTCTTACTACTACACCTCCAAATCCTACATTTTCAGCCAGGACAAGGAACAAGATGAACTACAAGTTACTAGTGGATCGAAATAGGTCGCACACGGCTCCACTAGGCTTTGAATATGAGTTTTGAAAAAACGTTTGAGGTGAATAACAAAACAGCTGTGCTATTGAATCGAAAGAGCCCCACACGGCTTCGCTAGAATTTTTTTTTTTTTCAACAACATGATGATAGCAAGATTACGGGAGATAGGAACTTGGCATACCATATTCAATAATCAAGGAGTACGCATCCACTCTGTCTTAGCTGAACAAGTCATAAAGAAGAGGACATAACATGAAACTTCAGGAACTTATAACACACTGGGAGGCTCTTCTGAAGACACTTTTATGAGACTTCTGAAACATTTTGCTAATCAATCTGAAAATATTATCAGGGAAAGAACCGGGACTTGCTGCTCATACTATCTCAAGAATAGCACATAGATAGAAAAGTTCAAACTGTCACTTATAGATTCCGAAAAGAAATGTGGTAGCTTATCTGGTTTAAACTTATTGCACGATTCAAGACTTGAAAGAACAACAACCTTTCCTAAATGTCTTATAGCCTCTTGAAGAAAAGTACAGACGTCTCCGTACCATTCCGCAAGACTCTACTAGACACGGCTTCATAGACACCCTAGGACACTTGAACTCTGTTCTCTGATACCAAGTTTGTAACATCTCAAAAATCAAGTTTCGAGATGCCACATGGTGCTTAGGGTCACAAGTGACCCCAAGCTAATCCTTTTCATCGGTATAACTCAAAAGCAACGGATTAAAATATAATTCTGAGAGAATAAAGCTGAAAATGTCTCAATACAGAATCTGTTCAGTACAATATTGGAATTACAAGATGACAATTCTACTAACACATATACATATACAAAAAGGAGACTGAATACATCAACCACTACTACTGTCTATGAAGCCTCTACTAGTATTGTTTGTACATAGTCGGGTCATGACTCCCAATTACCACACTCAATACGACCGATGAAAGAAGATAAAATGCTCCAAACTGAAATAACCAACCCAAGTCACTGAACTGTGAGGACTCTTTACCTGCTGACCGGAAACTGCAACTGAATAGAATAGTAAATTGGGGTCAGCACAAAGAGAATGTACTGAGTATGTGGGGGTGCATGCAACACTTTAAATAACATCATCAATTTCATGAAAACATGTATACAGACAATGATGACTCACTTGGCTTGAGTTATATCAAATCATACTCTTCATACTTTCATAATAAATAGTTCAAATGGTAAAATCTCATAATCCATGTAAATCATCAAAAATCATAAATTATGATAAATCATCATAAATCATCATAAATTATCATATCGTTAAAATTCATCATAGGTAATCATAATTCATCATAATATCTCAACTCTTTGACTCAAATCTCGGAGTGACTCGGTAATTCAAGAAACAAGACTTTTATGGACAGGGGAGTTTCCTATAACCGACAACCCCACGTGAGCTACGTGGAATACCAACGTTTGAAACCCCCATTGGCGGGAGCGTCATACTCTTTGCCAGGGAGTACGACCTTAAAACTGCAATAATCACAATCGGGCTCTCTGGCCAATAATATCATCATCAAACAACCCTACGGTGGCACATAGGTTTGGAGAAATACCAAATTTCCCTCTCGGTGCTAAGTACTACTCCCCGACAAGCTCAGAACGCATTAGGAAATCCACCATCATCATCACAAGGGTCTATCATAAAGACCAAATCAAATATCTCAATTTATAATTCATCAACAATTTGTGGATTCCTAACCCCAACTTCGACTTAAAACATTTCAATCTTTTTCAACATCAACAAGGTATCAATGAATTGAACCATAACCGACTTGACATTTGAACAAGGATATGAAGACTAAATACGTAATATTTTCAATAATTGAACTCATCAAAATCATCCAAAAAAAAATACCAAAATTCATCTCAACATCTATATCAAAATCAATCTTTCTCATAGTCAAAATCATCTCGACTCTGCGAGTTCAAGGTCAATGTACTCAAATGATTATTCTTTCAATTCGACAATTAAATCATGACAATAGCTTTTGAAAAACACTTGAGACCTTCACTTCATAATAAGAATACATATCCCGTAGTACAACTCAAATCACGACTTTTATCTCGAAAGCCTTTAGAAATATCAATTCATTGTAGTAGTATGCAATTCATAGCATAAATTCTCAATTTAAGAAGTAGAGTAATGAAGTAATCATGTATATCCATATTGGAAAAAAATTCAAAGTCTTATAAATCCTTCATAAAGTAATTTGAGTGTATACCCATTTTCGAATATCATGACATTTCAATAATAGAACTCAACCTTTTTAAATGTCAAAATGTAACAATTTATCAAGTCATGACAACATCAATATGTTTGAGAAAATATCAAGACTCATGGTAACATCTCAAATGTTATATCTCAATATGCTCAATGATTCAATTTCGTCATAAAGAAAATTTAAGCTTATCATAATCTCAAAATCATTTCAAAATACCATTTCAACATATATCTCGAAATAGTTCAAAATAAAAATATGAAATTTACAATTATAGATATCAAGACATCTCATGTCTCAAATATATATTCAATAATTCAAATCGTCATTGGGAAGCATAAAGCTTGACACATATCTCAAAATATTATTCCAAAATACCATCTCGACATACGTCCCGAAATCATTCAAAATACCACCTCGTGGTAAAAGTGTGTAATTCGCAATGATAATTATTAAATCATATCATGAAAATATTGAGATAATCATATAAATCAAAGTTTATTCATTCAATCATCATAATCTCATAATCGAATTATTTAGACATAATCTCACTTGCAAAATCATGTAAAACCATAATAAAATTAAAGCTTTGGGCACAAGAACGGAAGATTGCTCTTGTTCAAAACCCCACATACCTTGAAATTGACTTCTTGGTTACGGACACCTGTTCGGACAAATAATGGGTGCTCCTCGAAGGTCTTGAAATGAGGAGTTCATTTATCGGATTAATTTTGGATTTCTACGGTGAAATTGAAAGATATTTGAAGGTGAAATTTGGCTAGGGTTTCATTATCCCAAATGTTTCATGGAGAAAGTGAATTTTGAAGGTTCGATTATGGATTAAATGGACAAATTTTCGTCCAAGAGGGGGTGTGAAATGACCAAATTGCCCTTAAAAAAAATTAATAATGTCAAATCTGTCCTTTGGTGGACTGTTTTGATAGGCTGAAGTAGATCGACCATAAAGTTTTACTCCAACAGCCAAATTGGATGAAACCAATTTCATTAGAAAGATGACTCTTAGAGATTTCCGTTGATATGTAGTAGATCACCCAGATCATTATGTACAAGGAGTTATGGTCGTTTGAAGTTGACCCTGAAATTTGCCTGGCTGCAGTAATTTTAATTTCCTGCACGTTTTACTGTTCACAGTTCGATCAGAATGGTCGTAATTCGATCGGAATGGTCGTAACTCATCGCTCGAGTGTCCGTTTTCGATGATCTACATATCGTTTGAAAGATTATTCGATACTCTACAAAATGGTAGGTCAACATCTTAGAAATACTACACAGAAAATTTATGGATCGCTCTAAAGCGTAGAACTCGATACGTTTCTCACGAAATCTTTACGAAGAATATTTTCCGGAGTATTACATCTATACGATCAAACAAATGGTGCTAAACTGTATAAAGTGCAAAGAGAAATAAATGAATTTTCTCAAGGTAGTTTGGACATAACTACTTATCATACAAATCTGAAGAAATTCTGGGAAGAATTGAGCACCTTGCATTCTCAGACTCAGTGTAAGTGCAACTGTGTTTGTGGTGCCAAAGAACACTTGTTTAAAGAAGAACAAAATAGGAGATTGGTCCAATTTGTCTTGGGGTTGAACAAGGTTTATACAGTAGTTAGGGAAAATATTCTTATGATGAATCCATTGCCATCCATGGCATAAGCTTTTTCACTACTGATATAGGATGAGAGACAATAAAAGATAAAACCAAGTAATCAACTATTTATGGAGTCTTCCTCTTTGAGTGTAAGTGACTCAAACAAGATGTCCTTGGAGACCACTAGTTTTCTCGCTGGTATGAGTAGCCACAGGAGTGGAAAAACTCCCAGGCCTAGATATTCTTCTGGAACTAACATATAGGTGGAAATAGAAGTACACTCAAAGTACTGGCTATGGTGGAAACAAGCCTCATATGGTGTGTGATTACTCTAAAATACCAAGGCACACCGAAGAGAAATGTTATAAACTCTATGGTTATCCGTAAGGAAATAATCATAACTCCTACAACGACTACCAAAGTTCACAGAGTATTTATCAGAACATCACTCAAAATCACAGGTTCAACAAAGGAATAGGCCTTATGGCTGATGTACATGGATCTGTATCATATATTGCATATACCAAGGGAGATAAGCATAACAAGTTGTAGTGTGGACGCAACATCAACCTATCTAGAGAGGAATATGAGCATTTTGTGAACTTTCTACAATATTTTTAGTTCGGAGCTCATGGAGAGAATAGCAACAACAAGACTTTAAATCCTGTGGGAGGAAATGCAAACTTTCTAGGTACTGTAGTTTGTACTTCTTCTATTGACTTTGGTAAACTATCTTGCAGGTGTTTCAAAAACAAGCCTGATTCTTGGATTTTTGACTTAGGTGCATCAAATCACATGACCTTCAATAAAAGTTCCATGACCAACATCTTTACCATACCTTTTCCCCCTTTGATTATGTTACTAAATTGGTAGTGTAGTACTTCCACCTGTTATTGTATTACAAAAAGTGTTGTTTGTGCCTACCTTAAAATATAACCTTATGTTCATTAATACACTTACCACTTCCATCCCTAATAGTTTTGTCTCATTTACTGAACATTCATATGTTCTGCAGGGCCCTTCAATGAAGAGGCCTCTGGATATTTGTGAAGCTAGGGATGGATTGTACTTTCTATGTCCAAAATGCCTGAAGAACAACAGTTGTTCCACTACACAGTGTACTGGACCTTTGAAAAATACTTTTCCTTCTATTACAAATTTTGCTAGTTCCTGTAGTCATAGATCATAATGTCACTCTCATTCTACTATAAATAGTAATCATAATATGAATAAGTGCTTATATAAACTTGATGTACAAAATTCTACCTTGAAGAATGAACAATAATTTCCTATTTCTATGTCTCCTTCTATGTCTTTTAGATCACTTATTTTGATGTGAATGTATTATGGCATAACAAACTTGGGCATGTACCCTTAGTGAAAATAAGGGATATTCATTCTATAACTGAGATGTTTTCCAACAAACAACCTTTCCTATGTAGTATTTGTCCCATGGCAAGACAAGAGAGACTACCATTCCCTCACAAATCAACCACAACAACTACCAGAATTTTCCAACTGTTACATATTGACCTATGAGGGCCCTACCACACAAACACACATGACAACTACATATACTTTTTCACACTTTTGGATGACTATTGTAGTTTTACATGGACACAGTTACTAACCTGCAAAAGAAATGCTTTAGAGGTCATCAAAACCTTTATAGCCATGGCCATACACAAATTTAACACTACTGTCAAATGCATTAGAACAGAAAATAGACTTGAGTTAGTAAATGCAGAAACATCAACCTACCTGAAATCCGAAGGAATCATCCATGAAAATAATTTCCCATACACACCATAACAAAATGGTGTGGGTGAGAGAAAACACAAGTACTTGTTCGAAACATCTAGAGCTCTTCTCTTTTAATCCAAATTGCCACAAAAGTACTATGGAGAATGCATTTTATGTGCTACTTACATCCTTAATATACTTCCCACTTCTCATATCAAAGGAAAGTGTCCATATGAATTGTTGAATGGAACCAAACCACCTTACTCTCACATGAGAACTTTTGGGTGTCTCTATTTTCCCACCTTAACAAAATCCCAAAGTGATAAATTTGAACCAAGAAATATACCTCATGTATTTATAGGGTATCCATTTGGTTCAAAAGGATACAAAGTCCTTGATCTAGCCACTACGAAAATTCACATTTCTAAGGATGTCATTTTTAAGGAAAATATTTTCCCTTTTGTTCATGCTCCTGATGTTTCTTCTTTTCCTTCTGTTTTTCATCACTAGTCTAGTGTGGATATTAATGACACTGAAACTAGGGATCAAGCAATACCAAGTGTTAATAACAATATAATAGGTGAGAGTACTATACTAGTTGATACATCATATGATCAGCATACTGATTTGCAAATTCCATCTTGCATTCTCATAACTTGTAATCCACATGATTGATATGTCGTGGAAACACGATATTTTCGATGCTTAAAATAATGAAATTATGCTTGTACTTAGGTTATTTTGGTTGATATGATGTGGTTTGTTTCTTTTTGCAGGTGAAACAGGTCAATAATAATGTTGGACTAAAATTGAAAGAAAAAGACCTAAAAAAAGACCAATACTGTAGATGATACAAGTTACCATATGAGTCATCAACACAACATACGACTCATAGGCTGACTCATAAGAACAACAGTAACCAAAGTCAAGTTGAGAAATTAAGTACAGAGAAGATACGACTCAGTCATATGAATCATAAGATGTTGATACGAATTGTGTTAGGAAGTCGTCAAGAGAACAAAAACCAAGGAAGAAACTTAGAGTTGAAGTCTCAGAAGAATTTGAGTCAAAAATCTGAGTACGAATCATATTGACAAACCATAAACAGACCAGTGTTTAGAGTACTGAAAGGAAGAAGTCCCAGGTTGATACGAGTGAAGGACATGCGTCGTATGGTCAAGGTATGACTCATGAGCAGGAGTCATAAGAAGAACATAAGTTGAAACCTATAAAATCAAACACTGGAGTAGATACGAGAGGCACAGTACGACTCGCAAAAAGGCCTTACAAGTAAATGAATGAGTCGTAGCTTATGCTGACATTACTTTTCTTTTTTTGATTTTTATTAGGAGTTCTGAGTATTTTTGAGATACTATAAATAACCTAGGGTTTATCTTTTATTAGGTTACACTCTTTAACATTATTTTTACTTCTTTTACATACTTTTACATTATTCTTGAGATTTTGAGTTATTATTCAGTTAAAGACTTCGGATTCTATTCATTTTATTTTATGCAATTAATTACATGAATCCGTCATTAATTATCCTGGGTTCTTGCATAAATATGAGCGGTTAATTTCCCTGACTAGGGTTGTGGGGACCCTGGCGGAATAGCTATGAAAAGGAAGTAGGATATTCATCTAGTCTAGGGTTTATGCATGTATCTTAATCTTCTACACCATATATAACCTTAAAGCTACTGCAGAAGCTTGGAAATAGTCGATATTTGCAAACGTCCTCACAAGGAAGTTTGTGATTAGGAAAAGAGAATTATGACAGTAATTTAAGATTCACTTCCATCTTATCATTCCATCATCTTATCTAATCAACTTGAGACTCAAAAGGTAAATGTTGAACTAAAGTCATAGACAAGGAGCAATATGGAGACACCCTGGGACTCACAAGGTAAAGGGTGAAATTTATCAATATGTTCACAAGACGGTTGATAATACATATCTTGTTGACTTTACATACAGAACAACATAATAGGTAAGTTGAACATGAGAAATTTAAGGAGTTGAGAAGCCAGAGGGAACACAGTCCTAGTGTTTTTCTTCTATTATTTACATCTCAAAGAATTCAAGATTTGGTTACTACTGACAATTGATTTCCAAACCCCCCATTTATTTTCCACATTGCTCGTGAATTACACCAAAGTTAAGAAGTTGTTTAACATTTACCCTGTGGTTTGAAACAACCTAGGTGGGTTGCTATATTTGGCATCTACCACAATATACTTCTTCAGGAGGTTAGTTTTGGGCGACATCAAATTCTGGTGTCGTTGTCGGGGAAGATAGTTTGAGTAGTTAATTAAATTAGTGATGTTTGCGGGTTTTATTTTCTATATTTTATTAGCATACGTTGGTTTATGTCAAACACGAGAAGAAGAGACAATGCCTTACTCCCTTTTGATTCAGATCCTGAAAGAATTCTTCAAACACATAGAAGGATATTAGGATAAGTTCATGATGGTGTTCCTGCTGGGGTTCAAGACCCTTTCCTTTCACTTGTTGATCCTAATGCGATACTTCTACATGCACAAAACGGTCCATAGAATGTTATAGATTTACAGATACAATAGCTAATAGTTGCTGCTGAGGAAGAGAGAAGAGTAGCCAAAGAGGCCTGATTAGATGAAGAGGATGGGTTAGCTCAGCAAGGAGGACTAGCTAGATCATGTCAAGTAGCTAAGCGTCCAGACAGATAGATAGGTAGAGCTCCATTGATTCCTTAATATCAACACTTGCACCCATATGAGGATAAAGAGGATATAGGTTATGTTGAACCTACTAAAATATAATACATTATTCCTCTTGCTTTACCGCCTAATGTGAAGTTTGATATTACTAGCGCCATGATATAATTATTGAATTTGAAGAGTGTTTTCGGGATCAGCTACTGATGATGCAAACAAGCATCTTGCTAATTTTATTGGGATATGCACATCATACACTATTTTGGAGGTGGATCAGGAAGATTTAAGATTGAGGTTGTTCCTATTTTCATTGACAGGTGAAGCATCACTATGGTTAGGGAAACTTCCCAAAGGTTCAATCACTACTTGGCATTAGTTGTATAAATAGTTTTTGAATAAATTTTCCCTCCTGCAAGCATGCTACAATTGAAAGATAAAATTTATAACTTCAGATAGTTACCTACAGAATCCTTGTATGAGGCGTGGTTTAGATTAATGAAGAAGCTGAGCATGGTTCCTATTCGCAGAATCAGAGGGTCAAATTTGTTTGAAATCTTTTACAAATCACTATATGTTAGTTCTAGAGCAATGAAATATATGATTTCGGGAGGTGCATTTATGTGTCTTTGATGGGATGCTGTGCAGAATATGCTTGATGATATCTCAATGACCAATAAAGGTTGGCATACTAGAGATGCTGAGCGTAGTGCCGGTACATATACAATTGGAGCCGCTAATAATTATAGAGTTGGTCAGGATTTGGTACCACAAGAGGTTGCAAAGGTTCAAATAGATATTGGGCTACTTACAAAATAATTTGCAATAATAAGTTCTAAGAAAGTGAATGTAGTTGAAGTATAGGGATCTACTTCTAGAACTTTTGAAATTGAATCTGAAGAGTAAGCAAAGTATCTTGATCGTAGGTTGGTTGATTTCCAATCCTAAGGGCAAGGGAATCAAGGTCAGACTATTATAATGACAGATACAAAGACAGAAGTAGAGAGAGATGGTGATTAGCAGCGAAAAGATGACTACAAGGAGAAGAGTGAGAAGTATGTTCCACCAAGTAGCTGAGATACTGAGTCTAGAATAGAGGCAATATTGTCAAAATTGATCTAAGAGAAAAAATGTCAAGAGAGTTATCTGAAGGAGACTAAGGCAGACCTGTTAGGGATGAATCAGAAAGTAGAGTCACATATTACTTCAATCAAACAATTGGAGCAACAGTATGGCCAGATGTCAGCCACATTAAATCAAAGACAACCGACACTCTTCCTAGTAACACAATTACGAATCCAAAGAATGATGATCACTGTCATGCCATTACCACTCAAAGTGGTAAAGCCACTATAGATCTTTCTGTACATACTGTTGATGACCAAAAAGAATGATGATGATTCTGTTGATGTGTAGAGTAGTAGCAAGCAAGATAAAGGAGAAGATAAAGCCAAGAAGACTGTTTTGAAGCCCATCCCAAGACCTCATCCTTCTTTTCCTCAAAGGCTAAAAAATAAACTAGAAAAGGGTAAGTATTAGAAGTTTTTGTCTATGTTAAAAGAGTTATCAGTCAACATCCAACTTGTAGATGCTTTAGAGAAAATGCCAGTATAGGTAAAATTTATGAAAAATTTAATCACCAAGAAGAGGTCAGTCGGTAATGATCCAGTCAACAGTATTCATCATTGCAGTGCTATAGCTTCGAGATCATTGGTGGAGAAGAAAGAGGATCCTGGTGCTTTCACCATACCTTGAACTATTGGATATTTTAACTTCACTCATGCATTATGTGATTTGGGTTCTAGCATAAACCTTATTCATTCGCAGTTTTTAAATAATTGGGTTTGGGAGATCCTAAACCAACCACAATGAGACTAGTGATGGCAGGCAGAACTATGAAAAAATAGTTGGTATTCTATATGATGTGTTGGTGAGGTGGCTTCTTTCATCTTTTATGTAGATTTTGTGATAATAGACTATAAGGTGGACTAAAGTCCTAATTATCTTGGTAAGACCATTCTTGGCTATAAGAATGATGTTGATTGATTTAGCGTTAGGACATCTAATGCTGAGACACAATAATGAACAGGTGATATTCAATGTATGCAAATCCATGAAGCAGTCTGATAAGTTAAGAGTGGTATCCATGATTGATGTGTATGATAAGGAGATGGAATCATTTTATGATATTGATTCAATGACTATTTGGGATGATGCTTCTGATAATGTTCCTATTGAAGAGAGGTTGGGTGTTGAATCTTTTGCAGCCGTGATCATGAACTTTGATAGTGATGGCATTGATAAGTATGATGAGATGGTGTGTGCACTTTATGGGAGTGGTTCGTACAATTATGCAATAAATAAGCTTGATTTGGATTTGAAGAATAGAACTACTCCACTTACTCGTCCATCCATTGAAGAGCCATCAGTATTAGAGTTGAAAGTCCTCCCTTTTCATTTATGATATGTATTTTTGGGGGCCAACAACACTTTGTCGATAATTATTATAGACGATTTGAATGATACAGAAGGGAAAGTATTGTTATTATTATTACAACGGTTTAAAAGGGCCATTGGTTGGTCCATTGTAGATATTATGGGTATCCTGCCTAGGTTATGTACTCATAAAGTCCAACTTGAATCAAAGTGTATTTTGATTATAGAACATCAACATCAACTTAATCCTCCTATGCAGAAGGTGGTGAAGAAAGGCATAATCAAGTGGTTGGATGATAGTGTAGTGTATCCTATTACTGATAGCAAGTGGGTTAGTCTGATTTAATATATTTTGAAGAAAGGCAGGATTACTGTTGTGCCTAACGAGAAGAATGAGTTAGAACCAATGAGGCTAGTCACAGGATGGAGAGTATGCATGGATTATAGAAAATTGAATGCATGGACTCAGAAGGACCATTTTCCCATGCCCTTCAGAAACCAGATGTTGGATAGACTTGTGGGAAGAGGATGGTACTATTTTCTTGATGGGTATTCAGGATAAACCAAATCACTATTGTTCCTAAGGACTAAGAGAAGATGACTTTTAAATGTCCTTAGGGTACCTTTGCATTCATACGGATTCTATTCGAGTTATGTAACACTCCAGCCACATTTTAGAGATGTATGATGTCAATCTTCTCTGACATGGTAGAAGACACAACCAAAGTGTTTATGGATGATTTTTCAGTCATTGGTGATTCTTTTTATAATTTCATAGTTCACTTGGAAAATGCTCTTAGAAGGTGTGAAGAATGCAACTTTGTACTTAATTGGGAAAAGTTCCATTTCATAGTTTAAGAAGGTCGTGTAGTTGGGAACAAGATTCAAAAAGAGGCATAGAGGTTGATAGAGCCAAATTAGAGATAATTGAGAAATTGCATCCACCAATTTTTGTGAAGGGGATTCAGAGCTTTTTAGGGCATGCAGGATTTTATAGGAGTTTTATCAAAAATTTCTCGAAGATTACTAATACTCTTTGCAAGCTTCTTGAAAAGGAGGTGAAATTTGATTTTGATGATGTATGTATGGAGACTTTTGAAAGCCTAAAAGAGAAGTTGGTGTCAGCTCCAATCTTTGTGTCTCCCAATTGGTCCTTGGCTTTTGAGGTTATGTGTGACGCAAGTAGAGTGGCCTCAGAAGCTGTCCTAGGCAAAAGAAAGAAAAGATTCTTCATCCCATCTACTATGCTAGCAAGGAATTGAACCCTGCTTAAAAGAACTATGCAGTGACTGGACAAGAGTTATTGGCAGTGGTTTTTGCCTTTAAGAAGTTTATGTCTTACTTGATTGGGATGAAGGTAGCTGTTCACAATAACCATGAGGCATTACGATACTTGATGGTGAAAAAGGATGCAAAGCCTAGACTGATTAGGTGGGTCCTATTGTTGCAAATTTTATTTCAAAGTCAAGGAAAGAAAAGGCACTGAAAACCAAATTGCAGATCATCTGCCTAGACTTGAGGAGGAAGCTATGCGGAAAGTGGACAATGGGCTCGAGATTGGTGACATATTTATAGATGAGCAGTTATTGGTAGCTTCCCAAGATATAATCTATAGTTTTTAGATTATGGAAATTATCTAGATAGTGATCTAGTCCCAGAATATCTTTCCATTCGACAGAGAAAGAAGTTTGGGCATGAGGTAAGGAAATTTTTCTAGGATAAGCCTTATCTTTTCAGAATTTGTGCGGATGGGATTATTTGTAGATGTATACCCGAGGTTGAGATGATGAGTATACTTGAGGATTATCATTCTTCACCAGTTGGGCATCATCATGGAGGAACTCGCACAACCCACAAAATCTTGCAATGTGGGTATTATTGGCCAAGAATCTACTAAGATGCTTATGATTTTACTTCATCTTATACTCAATATCAACACCAAGGTAATATCTCTAGGCACCATGAACTTCCTAAATGGGTGAAGCAATTGTGATCCCAAACAATGAAGCACGTAGTGTCACTGCATTCTTGAAAAAACACATTTTTCTCAATTTGGCATGCCATGTACTATCATTAGTAATAGTGGTTTGCATTTTTGTAATCGTCTATTCAAAAGTCTGCTTGAGAAGTATGGAGTGAAATACAAGGTGGAAAAACCTTATCATCTTTAGACTAGTGGACAGGTTGAAGTGTCCAACAGAGAAATCAAGTCCATCTTGGTGAAGACAGTAAATGTCAATTGGATAGATTAGTCACATAAGCTAATGATGCACTATGGACTTACCGAACAGCTCCCTATTGGTGCTTCTCCTTATCAGTTGGTGTATGTCAAGTCATGCCACTTTCCTGTTGAACTTGAACATAAAGCACTATGGGCTTTGAAAAAGATGAATTTTGAGTAGCAAGATGCAACAAAGGCAAGAATGAACAACATAAATGAGTTGGATGAATTTTGACCCCGGACGTATAAAAGTTCTACACTTTACAAAGAAAAGATAAAGTTGCATCATGATCGTAAGATTAAGAAAAGGGTTTTTGAAATAGGTGACCAGGTATTGCTCTACAACTCAAGACTTTGCATGTTTCCAGGTAAGTTGCAGTCTAGATGGTATGATCCCTTTGCTGTGCTAAGAATGTTCCCATATGGTGCTTTGGAATTGAATAAGGATGGTGAAGCCTCGTTCAAGGTGAATAGGTAAAGAGTAAAGCATTACATGGGTAACACTAAGGAAATAAATGTGATTTTTGAAATGGACTTTAGTAAAGCCTGAGTAACCAAGGCAATTACGTCGTGCTGTGACTTTAAATCAAGCACTACATGGGAGGCAACCCATGAGGCTAGTTGGTGAAATATGAGTATCCAACTTAGCCATTTCATTCTATAACGTTAAATTAAGCGCTTCGTGGGGTGAAACCCATGTTTTGTACTTATTTATTTATAGGGTAATATGTTTATTCAGTGTGAAACACTAAACATTGCAGAAAAGAGCTAGACAATTCAAGAAAGTAGGCCATAAGGACTTTTTACGAGTCATATCTTAATGTTACGACTTGTGAGTAAGAGTCGTAAGGACTTGGGAGATTATGAAAATCTAGGTAAAAGTTTTTGGAGTCCTTACTACTCTCAGAATGAGTCACACACTCAAGGTACGACTCGTCATATTGAATCGTATCGACTCCAGAACCCAGGTAAGGTTCCAGGTATTTACAAAAGAACGAAACAACCTGTAAGCCTTGGTATAAGTCATGCACATGAATCATACCAGCGCTTACCATGTTAAGGGTCACAGGTCAACCCAGCCCAACACTTGATTTAAAATCAAATAGGGCACCCGTTACGTGTACCCAAGATTCGAATCAATTCTAAACTATAGTACCTCCATTGTTGACCAAATTAAAAGCTTTGAAAACATGATTTCACTTTAAATCACATACCAACTTGCTCAAATTCTCTCATATTACACGAATTAATCACGAATTTGGGGAAGAAATTGGAAAACTCAAGAGACCTTACATTCAAAACAAATCAAGTAAGTCTTATTAAACTTAAATGTACCACATTTCTACTTGAAGTTGTTAGTAAGTTGAAATGTTGATGTTTCTTCGAGTTGAATAACTTGTGTGTAAAAAATATAGACCCTAGTTCTTAGGATTTGAGTTGAAAAAGGTAGTTGTGGTTGAACTTGAAATTTTATGCTTAAAATAAGTATTTTGGACTAATATAGGGGAAAAATGTTGTATACAGTAGAGGGTAGCTTGGGAATTTTGAATTGGAGTCAACTCTGAAGTTTAACTTCTATGTTGTAGTGGATACGAGACCCCTTACCACTCGTACACACAACTAACAAGTCGTAAAGAGACTTATAACCACTAACAACATAGAATTCCTACTGAGTGTAGATTCTGGTATGGTTACGACTTGCCTAAATGAGTCGTATACAACCTATATGCCTCATACACATAAGTCGTAAGGACCTGGGTAGATATCATATATTAGAGGATTATTTCTGGTTTGCTTACAATTATTGGTAACGAGTCATACCTTGTCCTTATGAATGGTTAGGAGGACTCATAAGCAGACCAGTGATCAATCACATACACGTTGTTTAGCATATGGATCGGTCATACGAGTCGTACCCATCGATACAACTCTTACCCCTCACTCATACTATGAACAAAACTTGCACACTGATATTTATTTTCTTAGTTTTTCTTTCTTTTCCTTCATTAATTCCTAATGTATGCATGAATTCAGGTACAATGCCTGCCAAAGTTGTGTCATCTTTTAAACAAGTGTCCAAAAAGGGAAAAAAGGCACCGATTTCAAGTTCTGAGTCAACAGAGCCATCTAGCAGTAACGTTGATCATATCGAATATCCAATAATGAGATAGGAAAACCCAAGAAGTAAAAGACCTATGAAGGGTAATAAAGTGGTCACCCCATAGGACACACCTCTGTGGGAACCAAGGATAAAAAACCCAAGTACCTCCCCTCCAAACTCCCCTCCACCTTCGGAGGCAAAAAACGATGTTGAATTTAGTTCTGAGAAAGTAAGTTTGGAGAATTCTAGTGATGCTATGAAAGAAGTTAATATTCCACCTAGTGATGTGCAGCATCTACCACTAGCCATAACCCCTACATCGGTGCCCATTATTGAATGGTGGGGGTACCCTGATATGCAGGCCACACGTAATGACGACTTGAGCAGACTACAAAATGGGAAAATCAAGCAGAGTCTGTACCTCAAGAGGATATTGACTACGACTGGGATGACTGAGTCCATAGTTGAGTTATGGCTTAGGAGGTATGTCTTTGAGTGGATGACCAAAGCGCCCGACAAGTATAGTGTCGCATTAGTCCAAGAATTTTATGCGGCATACAAGGGTGAGCTGCAGAGATAGTATCCACAAGGGCAGCTATGGAGAGGTGGTGACCCCATTACCTCATTGATCTTTCTAAGAGTATGGGTCAACATCTCTCCATGCACTATTTCTAGATTCTTGTACGGACCAGACTATCAGCCTCTGGTGAACACGGGTGAGATGAATTACCTAATGGAGAAAATACAGAAAATTACTCGAAAGAAGATGGGTACGAATGATAAGATGGGTCATTTCATGTGGATTAATAGCTTTATAGAGGCAAATAGTAAGAACACTATTCAGGGTGAAGGTGGACCAGGTGTCACTTCATAAAAGATAGACAAAACATACTTAACTTCGAGGCCAAGGTATGGTAGACACTGGCCCGACACAGGATATGTCCCACTATTGGGGACAACATACTCAGCCCATTTCGGGAAGCATTAATAGTTGGGTTTATAGCCGATATGAGTTTGATATGGGGGAGGTCTTAGCCCAAGAGATGAGAGACCAACCTATGGATGGTGAGAAGTAGCTGCTGCCGTACCCATGAATGATTCTGCAGATGTGTTTGGCTAAGTGGGTTTAGGAACTCCCAGGTATTGATGAGATGATAAAGGCCACGAACACCACAGATTTAGGGCTGATCAGAGATATAGCCAAACCATTGTCCAGGTAGGCGAGGCAAGGAGCAAATATTTGCTGAGATGTTCTGACAAATTGAGAAGGCTGAGACTGCTGAGGCTACTGAGATAGGTGGGTAGGCTTAGACCACACAAACTTCTGGGATATATGAGAATGGGCACGTTGGCGACCAAGGTCCGAAAGATGGAAGGATGATCTGAAACCATAGGTAGATACAAAGTTAGAGACCCAAGAAAGAAGGTTATAGGGGCGGTTGGATGCATTCGAGCAGTGGATGATCCGATAGTTGGGAAACAACCAGACTCTGGATATTGTGGAGGTGAAAGATGAGGTGGATGAGATAAAGAAGATGGTTGCAGAGTTATATGATAGACCGATCATCCCATAGCCCATGATTACAGAGGTTGTGCCCAAAGTCCATGTTGATAATATTTAGGCTATTTTGAATCTGTTAGAAGAACCCCGAGAGAGAAGGAAGAGAAAGTATCAGAGTAGCATAAAAGAGGAAGAAATAAAAAAGGCTAAAGTGGATAGCCTACAGAGTGAGCAGGATCAGGTAGTGAGGGTCTCAGAGATGCATGCGGGAGCAGGTAATTCAAGAACGATGGTAATTGATCTTGAGGGAGGCAGCGATGCAAACTCATCGAGTGATATACCATTGAGTTCACTGGAAACCATCGATGCAACTGTTGGTGACATAATCCCGACAACTGATGGGATTAAGGATGTTGATAGTGGGAACCAACCTGAGGGCCTATATGATGACACTGTATGAGCTGGCACCTTGAGCGCCCAGGTATATTCCCGATCCCACATACTTTATTTTCAAATGCACTGGGGACAGTGCATAGGCTTTAAGTTGGAGGTGGGGGTGTACCAAAGTTTCCACAAGATATACTTGCCATGATTCGGAGCCCGTAGCCATATTCTAAAAAATGTGAGGAACTGACATGTTTTGTGTTTTTGTTTTGTGTTGTTTTTTTGTAATTTGTGCTGGAAATAGCTGAAAATAGGAGGAGAATTTGTATCTGTGGTAATTGATTTGTTTGGAATGATTATGCTTGAAACTGTCTTATTTTGAAAGATTTTGTGCTGAAAATTATGATACTCCTCCTAAATTTTTGTGTTAACTGTGTGATGTGTGTTATGAGACAATTGTGAATTGGATAATGGCTTTTGGATTAGGAATAGAACAACTAGGGTGATCAATTGCATAACTGGATAAGTAGTACCTAGTAGTATAACCCTATGCGAGTGTGTGTGAGGTATTACTAAGTTCCCAGTTTATCGGAATCTTGAACTTGCCTGGTTTCTTTTACCTAGGTCCAGGATAGTTGAGTGGAAAATGATCATAGGCCATTTTTGTTTTAAGTCCACTCAAACATAAATGCCCAGCCAAATAAATTATGAATGATTTTGATCCAAATATTTGAGCCTAAATTTACCAAGTTTTTTTTGTTTACACTGATTTCACCTTTATATTTCTACAATGAACCTGTATTGGCAAATCGCCTAAGTTGAGGGTGGCTATTATAGGGGTGCGTAGGTAAAAAATGAGTATGAAGAAAAAGGTGTAAAATAAAAAAATAGAAAAGGATAGGCGCGGTGAAAATAAAATAAAACAAAAGAAAAATGAGAAGAAAAATTGCAAGAAAAGAAAAAGAAAAAGAGAATCGCACCTGGTCCAATCTATATGTTATTTAAAATAAAAAAGGAGACATAAGGGTGGAAATAAAAAGTAGAAGATAAGTGGACCCCGAATAAAGCATAGTGTCAAGGAGGCGTAGTCTCTAAATAAATCCTAAAAAGATACCATACCATCCCCTAACCTACGTTACAAGACGAATAAAGCCCTTTAGTGATCCTTTCCCGACTGTCTGAAAACTTAGCAAAAAAGCATATGGGCAAGCCTATGGTATTCTGTATACACCGGTGATACTTCTTTGTGAGTAAGAGCGTTGTTTGTTATATTCCTGAATAATTGATTAATCATAACTAAGAGTGAATGGGATTTATTTGACTATGTGCGCACATGGGTTATGTTGTTAGGTTGCTAGACTATTGGGTTAATGCGGTTTGTGTCTATGCCCAGTTGTCTATCACTAATGTAATGCCATCATCGAATTTATTTTGTCATTCCATGTACCGAATCGTATACAAAGTTGGTTCTTGGAAATTTAAAATTAGAAGGGGGAATAAAAGTGTTGAAAACTGAATTGAAAAGTCACTACCATAGGTATCTTAGGATCTTCCTGTTCAAGCATTAGTTTGTTGTATGATAGTTTTGATTTTTGAATTTCCAGAGGACACGCAAACTTCTATGTTGAGGGTGCTGATGTGTCGTGGAAACACGACACTTTTGATGCTTAAAATAATGAAACTATGCTTGTACTTAGGTCATTTTGGTTGATATGATGTGGTTTGTTGCTTGTTCAGGTGAAATAGGTCAATAATAGTGCTGGAATAAAATTGAAATAAAAAGAATTGAAAAATACCAAGACTATAGATGATATGAGTCACCACATGAGTAGTCACCACAACATACTACTCGTAGGTTGACTCTTAAGAACAACAGTAACCAAAGCCTAGTTGAGAAGTTAAATATAGAGAAGATACGACTCAGTCATACAAGTCGTATGATATTAATACGGATCGTGTTAGGAAGTCATCAAGAGAACAAAAACCAAGGAAATAATTTAGAGTTGAAGTCTCAGAAGAATACAAGTTGGAAGTATGAGTATGACTCGCATGGACAAACCATAAGCAGACCAGTGTTCAAAGGACTGAAAGAAAAAAGTCCCAGGTGGATACGAGTGAAGGCTACGAGTCGTAAGAAGAATAGAAAGTTGAAGCCTGGAAGATCAGAAACCAGAGTGGATACGAGAGGAACAATAAAACTCGTAAGAAGACCTTATGAGTGGACGAACGAGTCATACCTTGTGCCGACATTACTTTTTATTTTCCATTTTTATTAGGATTTCTGAGTATTTTTGAGATACTATAAGTACCCTAGGTTTTTTCTTTTATTAGGTTACACTCTTTAATATTATTCTTACTACTTTTACATACTTCTACATTATTCTTGAGATTTTGGGTATTATTCAATTGAAGACTTCAGATTCTATTCATCTTATTTTGTGAAATTAATTACATGAATTTTTCATTGATTATCATGGGTTCTTGCATAAATATGAGTGGCTAATTTCCCTAACTAGGATTGTGGGAACCCTAGCGGATTATCTATTTTAAGGAAGTGGTATATTCATCGAGTCTAGGGTTTATGAATGTATCTTAATATTCTTTACCATAATTGACCTCAGAGCTATTGCAGAAGCTTGGGGATAGACGATATTTGAAAACGTCCTCACAAGGAAGTTTGTGATTAGGAAAAAAGGATTAAGATAGTAATTTGAGATTCACTTCCATCTGACCATTCCATCATCTCATCTAATTAACTTGAGACTCAAAAGGTTAAAGTTGAACTAAAGTCATAGACAAGGAGCAATATGAAACGCCCTGAGACTCCCAAGGTAAAGGGTGAGATTTATCAACACGTTCACAAAACGGTTGATAATACATATCTTGTTGACTTTACATACAGAACAACAGAATAAATGGGTTGAACACAAGAAGTTTATGGAGTTGATAATCCAGGGGGAACATAGTCCTAGTGTTCATCTTCTATTGTTTGTAACTTAAAGCATTCAAGATTTGGTTACTACTTATAATGATTTCAAATCCCCTCATTTATTTTTTGCATTGCTCGTGAATTACGCCAAAGTTAAGCAATTATTCAATATTTTCCTTGTGGGTTCGACCCCAACCTAGTTGGGTTACTATATTTGGATTCAACCGCAACATGCTTCTTCAAGAGGTTAGTTTTGGGCAACATCAATGATCCACCACCATAAATTGACTTACTCATAACTGAACTAGTACCTTTTTCACAAAGGCCATCAAAACACAAAAACTTTCTTCATATCTCCATGACTATGTCATTCCTAAGAATATAAATATATCATCAGATCCTACAACCAATAACCTGAATGCCTTATTCTCCAATTATACCCATATTTCACCTGATGTCTTAGCACCTAAGAGTCAGCTGCTTGTGAGAAACATTAACAATAATAGTAAACCTTCTTTTTTTAAAAAGGCATCTACAATTCCTACATGACAGTTGGCCATGATACAAGAGTTTGAAGCACTTCATGGAAATTATACTTAGGACATGGTATCTTTACCTCTTGACAAAAGGGTTATAGGATGTAAATGGGTGTACAAGGTGAAACATAAAACTGATAAAGTATTAAGAGTTTCAAGGAAAGATTGGTGGTTAACGGATATACTCATCAGGCTGTTGTTGACTACATAGAATTTTTTTTAACTATTATCAAGATGACAACTGTAAGGGCCCTATTAGCTCCAGCAGTGAAGAAAGGTTGGACAATTTTTCAGCTTGATGTCAACAATGCAGTTCTTTATGGTAACTTATATGAAGAAGTATACACGGAGGTACCATCAGGTCTAGTAGTAAATGGCACAGGGATGACTTATAGGCTTAACAAATTACTCTATGGATTGAAACAGGCTAGTAGGAAGTGGTATGATAAGCTCACTGAGGCTTTACATTTTAAAGGATACACTCACTCTTTGAATGATTACTGTAACGCCCTGATCTGGTACCCGGAATACTACATGGTGCTCATGACCTCGAAGGAACACAAGCTAACCCATGACTGATATCTGTACCTGAACACTACATAATATACTGTATAAATACGGAAACATGAACTGAAAGGCCTTAAGGTTCAAAACTGAAACATACCTGATAAATCATAACATATGGGTGGGGTATGAAATACCCAAAACACTAAAATAACTGTCTGAACATGATAGTCTAAAAAGCCTCTAACTGACTGAACTGTCTAAATAAGGAGTTGATGGGACATGTCCCCAACTAACTCCAACTACTAAAATAAATTAATTAATGAGATAATAAAGAAATGGTCATGTCCTCGAAGGACGAGGGCTCACTGCTATCTCTGACTGCTGAGACTGGAATGCTACTGATGCTCTGGAGCTCGTGCTTTTGAACATATGGTATAAAACACCATAGCGCAAATGCTCAATACTTTGAATGTACTGGCATGTATAGAAAGTAGGCTGAATGCAAAGGGTTCACATGCATGAACTATACTAACTGACTGGACAACATGAACGTGAGAATACATGCATGAATACATAATAACTGTAACTGAGTTCATGATAACATGATTACTGAATCTGAGTACTGATAACATGAGACACTGATAACCGTATAACTAAAATAACTGATACTGAGTAACTGTATCTAACAGTCTAGGTTCGAATAGAACTAGCTGAGTTTCGTACTATTCTGAGTTGACTGTATCTGACAGTCTTGAATTCTATAAAACTATCTGAGTTCTATTATTGAGACTAAATGACTGTATCAAATAGTCCTGATTCTATAACTGAAAATGTGGGAAGTAGTTATCTAATTGACATGCCCCTAATACGCCATTATGGTTGAGTTGGGGTCCAATTTGTAACCCCAATTAGAAGGGTGTCAAGATCACGCCACTGGTAAGGACAATCTGTGAGTAACCCTCATATAACTGGTAACTCTAGTGAGAACGGTGGGAACCCTCACATAACAGGTTAAGCCACATCATCTATCCTCATATAGCAGGATATGATATCTCCACCTATGCTGGCTACGTAGTTCTGGAACACAAGAATTTCTTCTAAGAATCACACCCTCATATAACAGGTGAGTTCCCATCCTTAGGTTCACTCGGTGCAAATTCCTACTCCCATCTGAATAGACACTGAACATGGATTATTGAACTGAATTAATTGAATTAATTGAGTTTCATTGACTGACGAAATAGTACTGAGATTACTGTATTACTGAAATTTCCTGAGTCACATGACTGACTGAGTTCTATGGATCATGGCTTGACTGAGGATATCGTGAAAACATGATACCGACTCTAGGCACACACATATATTTTTTGGGTACAAGTACACCCAGGACTCCATGGAAAGAAACTGACAAAGCATGACTTTCTTGAATACATTACTAACATCAACAATCTATATTTCATTGAGTAAGACATTTCATCAAACATTTGACATGCATAAACTTGTACATGAATGGGGATTTCATATTATCATACTAGTATAGAAGTTTTCATTCGCATAGGTATTTAATCAAATACATGGGGAGCATGCATTGGTTATAAGATCATCAACACATCTAATAATCATGGATACATCAATCAACGTATAATTTGAAGGGGGTTTATCATGGTTATTATGCAAATCATCACATACTAGGGTCAATCATTGGAATATGTATTTTAAAACATGAATCAAAACCACACAGCATCATGAGCATGAATTTCAATTCAATTTAAATCATGAACATTCATAAATACCCAAATCTTTGATTTTAAAAGAGATTCTTGAGCTTTATGAGTGAAAGGGACCCATGAATCAATGCATGACATACGTTGATTATGAGTTTTCTTAAATTTCTTGAAGAATGATTTGGGTCTTGTTCTTGGGGATTATCTTTGAGAGAAAACTTTAATTTGATGTTGTGAATGAATAATGAACTTATGAGCCTTGGTATGATATAATTAGGGGTTAAAACGGGTGGAAAAAGACCCAAATACCCTTTAAAAATGACTTAAAATTCACTGAATGGGACCTGCGATGGCTCATACAATGGTCTGTCGCTAGCTCGATGCTCTGTCGTTTCGATCGTCGTACGTGGACTAAAATAAAGACTCATTGCCTTATAGCGATATCTTGGGCGACGTTCCGTCGCAAGTTCGACGGTCCATCAACCTGTCCAATGCATCTTATCCAGAAGGTTGCCTCACTGCCTTGTCTATGATGGTCTAGGCGACGGTCCGTCGCTAGATCGACGGTCCGTCAACCTGGCTATCGTACTTGGGAGATTCTGATAGCTCTGAGTAAAACATCCATAACTTTTTACTCGATATCGTATTTGGACGAAGTTGGTATCATTGGAATGCTAATTCAATTTTCCATATGATAAAAAGTGAAAATCTTAAAAATTCCATGTGTACAAAAATGGATTCATATTTCAAAGTAAGTTTCTAACATTCTTGGGATAATTTCAAGCTAGGTAGAAGTATGGGGTATTAAAATATCTCCCCCTAGGGAACATTCATCCTCGAATGAGACTGATTGAGATGGGAGAAAGGAAAAACTGAAGTACATACTGAACAAAAATAATTGAAACATAACTTTATGACAGATAACTAAATATATCATACTGAACATGCATAGCTGATGCATGTGTAACTGACTCTTGAATGCATGATTGAGTGTTCTAATGAACTAATATTATCACAATGAGAATGCATAGCTTATGCATGATTATATAATTGAACCGACATATGAATGCATGACTGAATATGCAATGGTATTTAATTCTAAGTTCATGATGAAATTCTGAACATGAAACTGAATAAGCTTAAGGAGAACTGTTACCTAGAGCTTGATCTGAGTTGGCGGAGAAGAGGTGAGGATACTTGGTATGCATGTCTGCTTCTTTTTCCCAACTAGCTCCCTCAACGGATTGATTTCACCAAAGAACTTTGACTAGAGGAACTTCTTTGTTCCTCAGTCTATGAGTCTGATAGTCTAGGATTTCGACTGGAATCCCTTTATAAGAGAGGCTGTTCTGAACATCTATGCTCTGAATAAGGACTACGACTGCTTGGTCACCTATGCATTTCTTGAGCAAAGAGACATGGAAGACTGGATAACTGAGGCTAGATCTGAAGGCAATTCAAGCTCATAGGCTACCTTTCCAAAATGACTGAGAATTTTGAAGGTACCGACATATCGGGGACTGAGCTTTCCCTTCTTGTCAAATCTTTTCACTCCCTTCATAGGAGAGATCTTTAGATAGACATAATCACCAATCTCAAACTCAAGATCCTTTCTGTGCACATCTACATAAGACTTCTGTCTTCTTTGAGCAGCTCAGAGTCTTTTTCTGATCAACTGGACTTTTTCTAAGGCATCAACTACTAAGTCAGTCCCTATAGCTGAGGCCTCACTACCTTTGAACCAACCGATTGGAGATCTGCATCTCCTAACATAGAGATCTTCGAATGGAGCCATCTTAATACTGGAATGATAGCTGTTGTTGTATCCAAACTCAATCAAAGGCAAGTGGTCATCCCAACTACCCTTGAAATCAATTACACACTCGCAGCATATCTTCTAGAGTCTGAATGGTCCTTTCTACTTGACCATCTATTTGAGGATGAAAAGTTGTATTGAGATGAACTTGGGTACCAAGACCCTTTTGGAATGCTTTTCAGAAGTAAGAGATGAAATGTGTACCTCTGTCTAAGATAATAGATAATGGAATACCGTGCAATCTGACCAACTCTTTGATATAGAGTTTGGCATAATCCTCGGCTGAATAAGAGGTATGGACTTAAAGAAAATGAGCTAACTTGCTCATTCTATCTACAATGACCCAGACTGAATCATGCTGGCCACGAGTATGAGGCAAACCCATCACGAAGTCCATGTTCACTTCTTCCCACTTCTAAGTAGGAATATTGAAATCCTGCATAGACCCACTAGGCTTATGATGCTCTATTTTAACCTACTGACATATAGAGAACTTAGCCACAAACTCTATAATATCTCTCTTCATCCCACTCCACCAATAGATCTTTCGTAAGTCACGGTACATATTTATGGCCCCTGGATGAATTGAGTAGTGCGCACCATGCGCTTCTGCAAGAATTCACTGCCTTAAGTCATCAACACCTGAAACACACAGACGACTTTGATAACGCGAAACACCATCTCCTTTTTGGGAGAAAACCTCTACTTTTTGATCATTGACTGACTCTTTCAACTTGAAAAGGCTGGGATCTCTATCTTGCTTTTCTTTAACCTCAAAAACTAGAGATGATTCTGAACTACTCTGAACCCATATGTCACCCTCCTCGGTATCAACTAAGCGAACACCTAGTCTGGCAAGATGATGGATTTATTGAACTAGCTTCTTCTTACTGTCCTCAACATGATCAACACTACCCATAGATAGTCTAGTGACAGCGTTGGCCACTATATTGGCCTTGCCCAGATGATAAAAAACACTCATGTCATAATCTTTCAAGAGCTATAACCACCTTCTCTGACAAAGATTGAGATCTTTCTGAGAAAAGACATACTGAAGGCTCTTATGATTTGTGAACACATCCACATGAACTCCGTATAGATAATGCCTCCAAATTTTTAAGGCAAATACTATGATTGCTAACTCAAGATTATAAGTTGGATAATTATTCTCATAGGGTTTGGGCTGTCTGGAGGCGTAGGCTATGACCTTACCATGATGCATGAGGACACAACCCAAACCTACTCTGGATGTATCACAATACGCCATGAACCCATCTGAACCATCTGGAAGAGCTAAGACTGGGAATGAGGTAAGTCGAGTCTTCAACTCCTGAAAACTCTTCTCGTAAGAATCTGACCACTGAAACTTGACATTATTCTGAGTCAATCTGGACATAGGGGATGCAATAAAAGAAAATACCTCAACAAACCATCTGTAACAGCCAGCCAAACCCAAGAAACTCCTGATATCTGATGGAGAGACAAGTCTGGGCCAGTTTCTTACTGCTTCAGTCTTTTGAGGATCAACCCTAATGCCATCACTGGAAAGGATATGACTAAGAAATGCTACTGAGATTAGCCAAAACTCCCACTTACTGAATTTGGTGAACAACTGATGATCTCTGAGGGTCTGAAGAACGATTCTGAGATGGTCTATATGATCACGCTCATTATGGGAATAGACCAAAATATCATCTATGAAGACTATGACAAACATGTCCAAGTACTGCTTGAACACCCGGTTCATCAAGTCCATGAAAGCTATTGGGGCATTGGTAAGACCAATGGACATGACTAGGAATTTGATGTGACCATACCAACTATAGAAAGTTGTTTTTGGAATGTCACATTCTCTGGCTCTGAGGTGACGGTAGCCTGATCTGAGGTCTATCTTAGAGAAATAACTGGTACCCTGAAGTTGGTCAAACAAGTCTTCGATTTTGGGAAGAGGATACTTTTTCTTGACCATGACTTTATTGAGCTGACGATAGTCTATACACATTCTGAGAGAACCGTCTTTCTTGCGCACGAATAATACTGGTGCTCCCCATGGGGATACACTGGGTCTAATGAATCTCTTATCTAGAAGATCCTTCAACTTCTCTTTCAATTCTTTGAATTCTATTGGTGCCATTCTGCATGACAGAATAGATATAGGCTGAGTATATGGAAGAAGATCAATGCTGAAGTCTATTTCCCTTTTGGGAGGAATTCCTAAAAGATCTTCGGGAAAGACATATGAATATTCATTCACGACTGGGACTGAATCAAGACTAGGAGTTTCAAAACTAGTATCCTTAACTTGAACAAGATGATAAACATATCCCTTAGATATAATTTTCTATGCCCGAAGGTAGGAAACAAGCTGACCTATGAAAGCTAAAGTACTACCCCTTCACTCTAGGATAGGTTCATTCGGAAACTGAAACTGGACTATTCTATTTTTGCAGTCGACTGTGGCATAGCAGGAATAAACCAATCCATGTCGAGAATGACATCAAAATCAGTCATCTCTAATTTGACTAAGTCTGCTGAAGTGACTTTTTAGAATATCATAAACGGGCAGTTCCTGTATACCTGTGCGGGCTATGATGGTTTTACCCACTGGGGTAGAGACTGAAAAGGGATCTGCTAGAACTCAGGACTGATTTCGAAATTGCCTTCTATATATGGAGTAACAAAAGACAAAGAAGCTCCTGGATCTAGCAAAGGGTAAACATGCACATAAAAGATTTGTAACATACCAGTAACCACATCAGGAGAATTTTACTGATCTTGTCGGGACTAAAAAACATAAAGTCTATTTGGGCGTTGCCCACTAGTTGCAATGGAAGTGGCACTCGACTGATTTGGGAGATCAGACTTAGCTGAGGAATGGTTTTGCTTACCCTAACAACCTGGCTAAGGACAATCTCTGACTTTGTGGCCTGGCTTTCTATATCTGAAACAAATACCACTGCCAGCTCTGCAAATACCCTGATGGTGCTTGCCATAAGTCTGGCAAAGAGGATAGGTGCAGGCACTGCTAACACTGCCCTGAGACTTAGAGCCTGGCGTTCTATCTTAGTTACCATCCCTGAACTTAAGAGCTGGAGCGCTAGCTAAAGAAGGAGCTGGAACTGATGACTTAGGATGAAACTAAGAATGGTTAACTCCCTCTAATTTGGGCTGAGAAAGGTTGAAACTACATGTCCTTACTCTCTTATTCCGCTTCTCCCTTATCTTAATCTTCTGATCTTCTATCTGCTGAGCATGAGTCATGATCCTGGCTAAAGTCATGTCACTATTCAACATCATAGACCTAAACTCATTGACCACATTATCATTCAACCCAGAAACAATCTTACTCATCTTAGCCCTGCTATCTACAACCACATGAGGGGCATATCTGGCTAATTGAATAAATTTAAGAGAATACTCTTTCACCGTCATGTTGACCTCCCTGAAGTTGATAAACTCTAACACCTTAGCCTCTCTCAGCTCTTGGGGAAAGAATCTATCTAAGAATGCAGTGACAAATTCCTCCCACTTAATAGGCCCTGCATCATCTAGCCTTTCTGACTTCCACTGCTTGTACCAAGTGTGAGCAACATCCTGCAACTGATATGCAGCAAGCTCAGCACTCTCAACAGGAGTAACCCCCATGACGTCAGTAAACTTCTGAACTTGATCGATAAATTCCTGAGTGTCCTTATTTGATTTAGACCCGAGAAAAAATGGAGGATTCATTAAGGTGAAGTCCTGAATCCTGGCTGCAGTTGAATTAGCCACTGGGTTGGACGGAATGACAATTGGTGATTTATTCTTAGCAGTAACTGGCTGAGCAAGAGTAGTGAATGTAACTCTAAAATCTGTATGAGAAACATGTTCGCCCAAAGGATCTTCGGGCTGAGGGGTTGGTTGATTCCCGTTTCTTCTTTTAGGAGGCATGTTCTGTAGAAAAAAGGGAGAAATAGATTAGACTGATAGATTTACTTGAGATTATGCTCACTGGCACAACATGAATACTGAAAGAAGGGAAACTGTTCCTAAAACATCTTATAGCCTCCTGCACATAAATGTGGCGTGCAACACACCCATATACAAGACTCTACTAGATGCGGCTTTTAGACTTCCTAGGACTCTATTGAACCTTAGGAGCGATACCAAGTTAGTAACGCACCCAATCTTATACCTAGAATTCTACACAGTGCTCATGACCTCGAAGGACCACAAGCTAACCCATGACTGATATTTGTACTTGAACACTGTATAATATACTATATAAATACAGAAACATGAACTGAAAGGCCTTAAGGTTCAAAACTGAAACATAACTGATAAATCATAACATATGGGTGGGGTATAAAATACCCAAACCATTGAAATAACCGTCTGAACATGATAGTCTGAAAAGCCTCTAACTGACTGAATTGTTTGAATAAGGAGTTGATGGGACATGTACTCAACTAACTCCAACTACTGAAATGAATTAATTAATGAGATAATAAAGAAATGGTAATTTCCTCGAAGGTTGAGGACTCAATGTTATCTCTGATTGCTAAGACTGGAATGCTATTGATCCTCTGGAGCTCGTACTTTTGAACCTATGGTATAAAATACCGTAGCGAAAATACGTTAGTACTTTGAATGTACTGGTATACATGGAAGGTAGGCTAAATGCAAAGGGTTCAGATTCATGAACTATACTAACTGATTGGACAACATAAATGTGAGAATACATGCATGAATACATAATAACTGTAACTGAGTTCATGATAACATGATTGCTGAATATGAGTACTCATAACATGAGATACTGATAACCGTATAAATAAAGTAACTGATACTGAGAAACTGTATCTAACAGTCTAGGTTCTGATGGAACTAGATGAGTTTCATACTGTTCTGAGTTGACTGTATCTGATAGTCCTGAATTCTGTAGAACTATCTAAGTTCTATTACTGAGACTGAATGACTGTATCTGACAGTCCTGATTCTATAATTGAAACTGTGGGAAGTAGTTATCTAACTGACATACCCCTAATACGCCATTATGGATGAGTTAGGGTCCAATCTATAACCCCAATTGGAAGGGTGTTAATACCGTGCCACTAGTAAGGATAATCTATGAGTAACCCTTATATAACTAGTAACTCTAGTGAGAACGGTGGGAACCCTCACATAATAGGTTAAGCCACCTCATCTACCCTCATATATAAGGTTATGATGTCTCAACCTACACTGTCTACATAGTTCTGGAATGCAAGGATTGCTTCTAAGAATCACACCCTCATATAACAGGTGAGTTCCCATCCTTGGGTTCACTCGCTGCTAATTCCTACTCCCATCTGAATAGACACTAAACATGAATTACTAAACTGAATTAACTAAATTAACTGAGTTCTGTTGACTGACGGAATAGTACTGAGATTACTATATTACTAAGATTTCCTGAGTCACATGACTGACTGAGTTCTATCGATCATGGCTTGACTGAGGATATCATGAAAACATGATACCGACTCTAGGCACACAACTATATTTTTTAGGTACAAGTACCCCCAAGAATCATGGAAAGAAACTGACAAAGAATGACTTTCTTGAATACATGACTAACATCAACAATCCATAATTCATTGAGTAAGACATTTCATCAAACATTTGACATGCATAAACTTGTACATGAATGGGGATTTCATATTATCATACTAGTATGACACTTTTCTTTCACATAGGCATTTAATCAAACACATAGGGAGCATGCTTTGGTTATAAGATCATCAACACATCTAATAATCATGGATACATCAATCAACTTGTAATTTGAAGGGTATTTATCATGGTTATTATGAAAATCATCACATACTAGGGTCAATCATTGGAATATGTAATTTAAAACATGAATAAAAAACACACAACATCATGAACATGAATTTCAATTCAATTTAAATCTTGAACATTCATAAATACCTAAATCTTGGATTTTAAAAGAGACTCTTGATCATTATGAGTGAAAGGGACCTATGAATTAACACATGACATACCTTGATTATGAGTTTTTTAGAATTTCTTGGTTTCTTGAAGAAAGATTTGTGTCTTAATCTTGGGGATTATATTTGAGAGAAAACCCCAATTTAATGTTGTGAATGAATAATGAACTTATGAGCCTTGGTTTGATATAATTAGCGGTTAAAACGGATGGAAAAAGACCTAAATACCCTTTAAAAATAACTTAAAATTTGCTGAACGGGAACTACAATGGCTCGTGCGATGGCCCGTCGCTGGCTTGACGGTCCGTCATTTCAACAGTCGCACATGGACCAAAAAAAGACTCACTGCCTTATAGCGACGGCTTGGGCGACGGTCCGTCGCAAGTTCGATGGTCTGTCAACCTGTCTATTACTTCTTATCTAGAAGGTTGAATTATTTCCTTGGCTACGATGGTCTGGGAGATAGTCCATCGCCAGATCGACGGTCCATCAACCTGGCTGTCGCACCTGAGCGATTCTGACTGCTTTGAGTAAAACATCCATAACTTTTTTCTTCGATACCGGATTTGGATGAAATTGGTATCGTTGGAAAGCTAATTTAATTTTTCACATGATAAATAGTGAAAATATTAAAAATTCTATGTGTAAAAAAATGGATTCATATTTCAAAGTAAGTTTCTAACATTCTTGGGATGATTTCAAGCTAGGTAGAAGTACGGGGTATTACAATTACTTACATTTTCACAAAAAGACTGTAGCCTCAACTATTTTTGTTGTTGTTTATGTTGATGAAATTATTGTGACTGGGACTCACACATTTGAGATCCAGGAGATTAAAAGGTTTCTACATGAAAAGTTTAAAATTAATAACTTGGGCAAATTACACTACTTTCTTGAGATGAAAGTGATTTACAAGGAAGATGGACTTATCATCTCTCAGAGAAAGTCTTTATTGGACATCCTTAAAGATTACAACATCTCATATCTTAACATTTTTACTTCCCCACTTTATCCTAATGAAAAAATGCATGTAAAAGTAGGGGAACCTATATCAGATCCCACTTATTGTAGGAAAATCATTGGTTAACTGAACTTTCTTACTAAAATAAGACTGGATATATCCTTCAGTGTTTAAAACCAAAGTCAATTTATGTAAGATCCCAAGGAACCTCACCTGAAATAAACCTTCCATCTTCTGAGGTACCTCAAAACCAATCCTACTTTAGGGATTTTCATTTCACAAGATCACAACTACAATGTCAAAGCTTACTGTAACTCTGACTGGGTTGCTTGCCTTGACTCTAGAAAGTCAGTAAGTGGATACATTGTGTTGCTGGGACATAGTCCCATTAGTTTGAAGTCCAAGAAATAAGAAACTATCTCTTTATACTCAGCAAAATCAGAATATAAAGCATTGAGAAAAGTGGAAAGAGAATTGGTTTGGCTCAGAAAGTTATTAAGTGAATTATTAGTTCCCTTGCCAACACCAATTGAGGTATATTGTGATAGTCAGTCATCCCTTCACATTAAAAGAAACCCAAATTTTCATGAAAAGACCAAGCATATAGAGGTTGATTTTCTTTTTGTAAGGAGTCTACTGTATTTGGGACTTATTTCTCTCCATCACATCCTCAGATTCTCAACTTGCAGATGTTCTAACTAAAGCACTCACAGGACTCAAACACTCTATTGCTTTACACAAGTTGTCTGTGTTCTCCATACCTCCAACTTGAGGGAAGGTGTTAATATAAATTATTACTGAAGCAACACTAGTTCTAGTTAATTAATTGCACAATTAGTATTAGCTAGTATGAGTTAGTTAGTTACTTGTTGTGTTAGCTAGAGGATAGCTCATTGATATCTGGAGTTAGTTACAATATTAGCTCTTTTTCCTTCTCTATAAATTCCTTTGTATAGACACATTAATGATTAATCAAGCAGTTATTCAGTTTCTCTTTGTTCTTCCTTTCTCACATCTATGCTATTAAGGATTGAGCTTTGTGCTGAACCTTCTTCCTCAGTTATGTATATCTGATTTTGATGGCTTTGAATTATAGGGGAGTTAGAATTATGATTTTGTGATTTTAGATTTTTTAAAAAATTATTAAGTTTTGGATAATATTTTTTTTTACATATTAAATGATTTTTAAACATAATGTTAAATTTGCGTGAAACTACACTAATTTATTACATGGGTTCATAATTAATCAAGGGATAAATGAAAAGCTATCGGCAATCATAATTAGTCCCTTCACTACTTCACATTGCATATCATTCTCCACCATAACATTAACATAGACTACCGTTGTTCGAGTATTTTTCTGCATTCTTTATCACTTTTTGATCTGCGATTATATTGATTTTTTAAACAAATAAGTCAAACTATATATAATTTCGCATGTTTAGCCACTTCATCATATTAAAATATTATATTGTTTGGGTTATGCTAGTTGTAGGCATACAAAATTCACTACTTGTTTAAAATGAAATTTCACCATATAATGTTTGTTGGAAAGAATTTTGATCATTTGCAAAATTGTCATTCTTTTTTTGAGAAAATGAGATCTCTTATCCTCTGGTAATTTAAATAGTAGTAAATGTCCTTTTTAGGTCTGTTATCTGTAAAATAAAGATTAAGTATACGTAAAAAAAGTAAATCTCTTGTAAAAAAGATATAAAATACAAAAAAAGAAAAAAAGAAAAAAATATTATAAGTGGGCTACACTTGAATTAGTTATGACTATTTAATTAGTATATCAAAATAGTAAATTAATGTCTTTATTTTACACCTGAAAGATTTGAAAATTAAGATCATTTTCTTCTATTTATTTTGTAAGTGGCCAAGAAATATTGTTCTTCCCCAAGAGGAACATGTTATTTGGCGAGATTTACTCTTACATATCCTCGTACAATCAAAGTAAGTAAAAGAAACAAAGGTATCTTACATAACTTTGATTATTCATCACATGTTTGTGATGGATATTCAATCATCTTAATTCGAAAAAGAATTCATCGTACGAAGATCCACATTAATTGATATTTTTTTTCATATCCACTTATTTGAATCTCTCTCGAACATTACCCATTTATATATAAAAAAGTAATGCATATTTTCATTTTTTGCTCTATTAGGAAGGCTTCCATGTTGATATCAAGCAAATAAGGAAATTTTCTTTAATGATCTAGGAATTCTTAGGAACTAGGAAGGAGTGAGTTAAGTCATTTCTCTCAATTTTTAGTGCTATGTTGTAAATGTTAGGTTTCACATGTTAATTTTGATGATAACAAATCAATAAAATATAACAAAAAAATATTTACTTATGATAAACCAATAGGAGGATGTCTCTAAACGTATTAGAGCAGGTTGGATGAAGTGGAGGCTCACCTCGGGAGTGTTGTATGATAAGAAGGTGCCCCTTAATCTTAAAGGCAAATTCTATAGAGTGGCAGTCCGTCCGGCCATGTTGTATGGAGCGGAGTGTTGGCCAATCAAGCACTCTCACATCCAAAAATTAAAGGTGGTAGAAATGAGAATGTTGTGTTGGATGTGTGGACTTACTAGAGAGGATAGAGTTAGGAATGATATTATCCGAGAGAAGGTTGGAGTGGTTTTGGTGGAGGACAAGATACGGAAAGAAAGTTTGAAATGGTTTGGGCATATAAAGAGGAGGGGCACGGATGCCCCAGTTCGTATATGTGAGAGGCTAGCTTTGGATGGCTTTAGGAGGAGTAGAGTTAGGATGAAGAAATACTGGAGGGAGGTGATTATGCATGACATGAAGCAACTTTATCCTACTAAGGACATGACCTAGATAGGAAGGTGTGGAGGTCACAGATAAGGGTAGAAGGCTAGTGTGAGTATGTGGGTTGTAGAAAGCAGTCAAGAGAGATCTTGTGTAGCCGGGTTAGTAATCCTAGGACTGTGTACATAGGTGTCTTTGGTACATGAGTGTATGTTACTACTAGGTGGGTGTCCTATTTCTTATTTCTTAGTTCCTATTTTGTTATCTCATGTTGCCCTTATTTCTCGTATTTAGTGTTTCTCTGATTTCTATTTTATTATTTCTTATTCCTTATTTTTGTAATGTGTAACGCCCCAATTTTTCTGAACCAAAATGCCACACGGTGCCCATGACCCCGAAGGACCACAAGCTAACCCATGACTGATATCTGTAACTAAGCACTGAATAATATACTGAAATTATGCAGAATACGTAAAAGCTGTAAGGCCATAAGGTTCAAAACTGAATAAACATCTGATAAAACAATATCTTCAAGTAGTATAGCAATACCAAAACAAATCTGAAATAACTGTCTGACATGCTATAGTCTGAAAGCCTCTAAAATTTCTAAATAAAGAGTTGATGGGACATGTCCTCAACTAACTTCAACTACTAAAATAAACTGAAAACTGAAATAGTAATGTGATCATCATGTCCTCGAATGATGAGGAATCATTGCTAACTCTGATCGCCGAACTGGGATACTATTGGTTCTCTGGAGCTCGTGCTTCTAAACCTATGGTATAAGACACCATAGCGCAAATGCATCAGTACTTTGAATGTACTGGTATGCAAGTGAGGTAAGCTAAATGCAAATGGTTCATATGCATGAAAAATACTAACTGACTAACTAACATGAACGTGAGAATACATACATGACTACGTAACTATAACTGAGATCGAGATAGGACTGAATACTGAGTTCTGACTACTGAGTTTACTGATATAGACATCTGAGTCACTAATGAATGAGAAAGACTGATACTGTATTATTTAATACTAAGGGACTGATACTATGTTACTGATACATGAATAACTGTGTCTGACAGTTTTGATTATGAAGAACTGGTCTGGTTGACTGTATCTAATAGTCCTGAAGCTGAATACTGATAACATGAGTTCTGAGAACTGATATAACCGATTACATGAGTG
Organism: Capsicum pubescens; assembly: GCA_030864215.1. Classification (NCBI taxonomy): domain Eukaryota; kingdom Viridiplantae; phylum Streptophyta; class Magnoliopsida; order Solanales; family Solanaceae; genus Capsicum; species Capsicum pubescens. The sequence continues at coordinate 186,438,700 of CM061541.1, forward strand.
ACTGTATCTGACAGTCCTGAATCTAATGGAACTATCTGAGTTTCATACTGTATCTGAATTGACTGTATCTGACAGTCCTAAAATCTGAAAAACTATCTGAGTTCTTTTACTGAGACTGAGACTGTAACTCAGAATATAGGAAATAGTCATCTAACTGACATGCCCCAATTGTGCTATAACAGCTGAGCTGGTGTCCAATTTGTGCCCTGATTGGAAGGGTGTCAATACCGCACCACTAGTAAGAACAACATGTGAGTAACCATCATATAACAGGTAACTCTAATGAGAACGGTGGGAACCCTCATATAATAGGTTAAGCCACCTCATCTACCCTCATATAGCTGGCTATGATGTCTCAACCTATGCTGGCTACATAGTTCTGGAACACAAGGATTGCTTCTAAGAATCTCACCCTCAAATACCAGGTGAGTTCCCACCCTTAGGTTCACTCGGTGCTAATTCCTACTCGCATCTGAATAGATACTGAACTGATTAATTGTGCTGAACTAATTAACTGAGCTGATACTAATGGTATAGTTTAGCGAAGCTAAACTGAATTTACTAAGTTTCGTTAACCAACGGAATGCTACTGAGATCTGAGGACTGACTAAGATTACTGAGGTTACTGAGACTTATTGGGAATACTGAGATTACTGATATTACTGAGGACTGAGTCTTACTGGGAATACTGAGCTACTGAGATTACTGAGATTTCTGAGATTTTCTGAGTCACATGACTGGCTGAGTTCTATGGATCATAGCTTGACTGAGAGTATCGTGAAAACATAAAATGGCTGTAGGAACACAGCTAAATGGTCGGGTACAAGTATCCCCAGGACTCGATGAGAAGAAACTGACATAGCATGGCTTACTTGAACACATTACCAACAACACAATTCATAATTCATATATTGAAGCACTTCATCAAACACGTGATATGGATAAGCTTGTACATACATGGGGATTTCATGATATCATACTAGTTGGGCATTGTTCCTTCATCTAGGCATTTAATCATACACATGGTAGGCATATCACATGTAGACAACATTATACAACAATTAATCATCATGATTCATCTCTAATTTCTCCATCTAGGGTTTATTTATAGGTTCACATGAATATACATCTATACAAATCAATTCCACATAAATTGATCACCCAACATGGATTTGAATTAAATTGATCATTCTCAATATAAAAAAAACAAACCCAACATGAAATTCATAAAGAAATCCATAAATGTAAACTTAGAAAAGAGATTCTTGGTCTTCATGGACGAAAGGAGTCCATGAATGAACACTAAGAATACCTTAGTTCCTGATTCTATGAAGACTAATGGAGAGATTCTTGAAATTTGACGATGAATTCCCTTGGAATTGAAACTTCTATGAAAACCCTAGGGCTTGTTTTTGATAGTTTTTGAGAGTAATTGAGTATAAGCTGCTGAATTATGGACAAAACTCGTGTTATAAGGCTTATATAGGGTGGGAAATTGGCCCTTTTAACCCTAGGACACGTATTTAATTTCTGAGAAAATTTCTCGATTTTCATCCTTGGTGCGATGCGCCACTATCGCGCCAAGTCACTGGAATTGGACAATTGGGAATCTGCATGGTGGCACGATGCGGAGCTATCGTGTTGTCACCTTGTTTGAAACCTGGAAGTTTGGCGCGATGTTCCACTATCGCGGAGAAATACTGGAAATTGACAATTGCCATTTGAGCTATCTCCACGACGCGCTGAAGGGTCAGGTGATACACTGTCTCACTAAAAAGGCTCTAACTCTTCGCCCGGGTGTCAGATTTGGGTGAATTTGGTATCGATGAAAAAATTATTGAATTTTCAACATGAATTAAAGTGAAAATCTTGAAAATACCTCATTTATAAAAGTGGATTCATCTTTAAAATAAAGCTTCTAACATTCTTGGGGAAAAATTTCAAGCTAGAAAAAGTACGAGTATTACATTATGTCATCCATCTCCTTGTTTAGTATTCTTGTATCTTGAGCTGGGAAACTAACTGGGCAAGAGTAGTGAATGCAACTCTAAACTCTGCATAAGAGACATGTTCTCCCAAAGGATCTTCATGTTGAGGGGATGACTGATTTCCAGTTCTCTTCTTGGGAGACATGTTCTATAAACGGAAGGGAAAATGATTAGATTGAGAGATAAACTTGGGATTATGCTCACTGGCATGACATGAATACTGAAAGAAGGGAAACTGTTCCTAAAATATCTTATAGCCTCCTGCACATAAATGTGGTACACAATACACCCAGGTACAAGACTCTACTAGATGCGACTTTCAGAATTCCTAGGACACTATTAAACCTTAGGCTCTGATACAAAGTTTGTAACACCCCAAATCTGGTACCCAGAATGCTACAAGGTTCTCATGACTTCGAAGGACTAAGAGTTAACCCATGACTGATATATGTACCAGAACACTACATAATATATTGTATAAATGTGGAAATAAAGGCTGAAAGGCCATAAGGTTCAAAACTAATAAAACATAACATATGAAAGTACGGTATATCAATACTAAAACAAACTGAAACAAAACAGTCTGAACATACTGTAGTCTGAAAAACCTCTAAAACTAAACTATCTGAATAAGAAGTTGATGGGATATGTTCCCAACTAACTCCAACTACTGAAATAAACTATGTAATAAAGAAATAAAGTAATGATCATGTCCTCGAAGAATGAGGACTCACTGTTAACTCTGACTGCTGAAACTGGAATGCTACTGATGCTCTGGAGCTTATGTTTCTGAACCTATGGTATAGAATAAAACACCATAGCGCAAATGCGTCAGTACGATTGAATGTACTGGTATTCATATGAGGTAGGCTGAATGCAAAGGGTTCAAATGTATGAACAATACTAACTAACTTTATAACATGAACATGAGAATACATGCATGAATAAGTTCCTGTAACTTAATTTGTGATAGTACTGACTACTGAGTCTGATTACTGATAACATGAGTTATTGATAACTGATATAATAGATATTGAGCGACTGTATCTGATAGTATAGGTTCTGATGGAACTAACTGAGTTTCGTACTGTGCTAAGTTGACTGTATCTGACAGTCCTAAAATCTAAAAAACTATCTGAGTTCTTTTACTGAGACTGAGACAGTGGGAAGTAGTCATCTAACCGATATGCTCCAAATAACGTATTATAGTTGAGTTGGGGTCCAATTTGTAAACCCAATTAGAAGAGTGTCAATACCGCGCCGCTGGTAAAGACAAGCTATAGGTGACCCTCATCTGGCAGTGTCCTAAAAAGAGAATGGTGGGACCCTCATTTGACAGTGTTTATCCACCTCATCAATCCTCATCTGTCAGTGTTGATGTCTCAACCTATGCTGGCTATATAGTTTTGGAATGGAAGGATTGCTTCTAAGGATCACACCCTCAACCGTCAGTGTGTGTCCTCATCCTTGGGTTCACTTGGTGCTAAATCCTACTCCCATCTGAATAGACACTGAACATGATTAACTGAACTAAACTGGACTGAGTTCATTGAGTTCCATTGACTGATGGAATACTACTAAGATTACTAAATTACTGAGCTTTCTGAGATTACTGGGATTACTGAGTTTACTGAGTTTACTGAGCTTTTTGAGTCACATGACTGACTGAATTCTACTGAACATGGATTGACTGAGGATATCATGAAAACATGACACTGGCTCTAGGCACATAGCTAAATTATCGGGTACAAGTACCTCCAGGACTTGATAGAAGGAAACTAACAAGGCATGACATTCTTGAATACATGACCAACATTAACAATCCATAATACAATAAGTTAGGGATTTCATGAAGTACACGGTTATCATAATCTTGTATGTGGTAGGAATGCATATACTCAATGTCAAAATTTCATACTCTAATATCATGAGCATTACAACAAACATCTATATTGCATATCAATATCATAGGATTTATTTGAACATAAGGGTAAAATATGAATCCATCACATATATCACAATTGAGCTATATTACATAATTTCTAGTCTCTTATGCATTTTATCAAACACTTAGGTTACATGAATTAAGGCATGGAATAATCATCAAATTAACATATCATAACCACCTAAAATTCATGGTTTTCAACTCACATGCTAACATATTTTCATAAAAACACAAAGATTCCAACTTGGGAATCATACAACAACAACCACATGAACATAATCAACCCATAACATGAATATCATAATCTATAGTTTTAAACTTGATTCTTGGGCTTCATAGATGAAAGGAATTAATGAATGAACACTATCCATACCTTTGTATGTGATTCTACGAAGATTTACAGTGGAATTTTCTTGAATTTGAATCTCCAATTGAGAACCCTAACTTGTTCTTGAGAGAATATTGAGAGAAGTGACTATATTTTGATTGAATTAGGGCTAAATCCTGTGTTATAGGTTTATATATGGGTGAAAAATACCCATTCTGCCCTTAAAATAACTCAAAAATGGGGTTTTTACGTCACTTGGTCCATAATATATGCGGCACACAACTTATCACGTACGCTAGGTTGTGTGACGCACAACTTATCACCTAAGTTAGGTTGTGCATCGCTCAACTTATGGAATAAGTTAGGTTGTGCGTGGCACAACTTATGGCATAACCATTCCAGTAGCCTTAGGCGATTTGTTAGGAAACACACTCCACTTTGCAAAGCCATAACTTCTTGCTCGAGTGTCAGATTTTTGTATAATTGGTATCGTTGGAAAGCTAATTCAATTCTCTACAATTTGGTGGGTCTAAATCTGTCAAAATACCATATATACATCAAGTTATGCTCTTTCAAATATGACTTTTTCAAAATCAAACACTAAAACTTGATGGTTTCAAAAGCTCTTAGCTTACCTTACTCTAAGTGACTCTTATGAACATGCTTAACACATCATAAGCTCTCTTCTCACTAAGATACTCATTGTAAGTCATGTACTCAAATATGAATCATAGAATAAGAGGTTTCATATGTAGGAACAATGGTTTATTTTATATCTTAGAAATATATAGGGTATTGCATTATTTGAATGACTATCAATTGTTTGCATATTTTCTCATCATCAACCAACTGGATCCAGATAATAGTCGAATACCTAAATTTTAACAACTAAAAATTCAGTCCCCCTCCCCCTCCCCCATACTTTCAATTTATATCAGAGCCTCATCTCACATCATTATTTTTATTTATCAGCAAGAGAGTAAAGATTCATAACAGAGAATCAAATTACCAAAGTCATATTTCAAGAGAGACTCTCAATAAGACAATTGCCCTACTTTAGCTCAGTGAAAGGGAAGAATGAAAATCTTTGTTCAATTGATAGCCTGGATAGATATCCAAATGATCCAAGACCTATTACAAAAAATTATAACAAAAAAAGTTTGGAAAAGAGATTTCCATATTTGACTACATGAAAGAGCATTTGAATATTGTGCAACAAAAAGATAGAGCAATCTATTTGCTTTATACTGATCTTAGTGAAGAATAATGGAGAAAATATACTCTTGTAAAACTACTAAAGAAATATGAAATAGATTGAAAGTCATCCATGAGGGCACCATAAAAAATAAAAGAGGTCAAGAAAACATGAATAGGATATCCAAAAATGTCAAAAAAAGAAGAAGAAAGAAAAAGAAAAACAAAGCTCAATTCATTTAAGATATCAAGAGGACCAAAGTAAGGTCAAACAAATGAGGAACATGTATTCTTATGAATGTGGTGAGTTTAGACAAATTAACTTAGAGTATCCTAATCTCAAGAAGAAGAAATATAAAAAAATATCAACTTGGAGAAATGAGAATGAATCTGATAAAGAGAAGGAAAAGGAATAAATGTCCAATATATTCTTGATGGCTCTAGGAGAAACCAATGAGATAAGATTAAAGACCCCAAGTGTTGGCTCTTGAGAAATCTCTGAGATTTGAGATCACTGTCCAGATAACAACTATATTTATGAGTCGTAGGGTCTTCACACGAGTTTTGTAGACTCAAATCATAGTCCAACCAGTGTATGTGTCAAACTTTCTTCCCTGATAACAACTAGACTCTATATACGAGTTGTTATGTGCTAATTATAGGGTGACTAGTGAGTTACCTAAATAGATCTGTCTTGGATACGACTTATTATCTATGAGTCTTAGGGTCACTTGATGATTCATATGAGGTGAGTCATAGGGTCAACAATGTAAGTGTACCCTAGAAACTATCTTGACTATGACTTGTGGTGGCGAGTCATTATGTGACCTTACGAGTTGTAGAGTGACCCATAGTCATTGGCAATAATTTTTTAGCTTTTAATTAAGGGCACTTTGGATATTTTTCCTTTCCCCCACTTGTGATCCACGACTATAAAACATCTTTGGGGAATTATTTTCACCCTTTAGAAAATCAAAGAACATTCTATTCTCTCTCAAATTCTATTAAGCAAAAAGTACCTATTATTTCTAAAGGTTAACCATCTAGATATTTAAAGGTCGAATTCTTTCTATAATACTTGATTATTTAGGCATGTTACTCTTCCCCAATTATTACTTTATGAAAAACACGTGTTTAAATGGTTTAATTGGATGGTTTTGAATGTAGGTTTTGTTATGGTTGAGGGTTTTGACATGGTTGGTTCTTAAATTATTTTCCCATGATTAATTATGCATTGTTTGTTCTTTACTAATGGTTTTGAACTTGTGGGATGCATGTGAAGGGAAAAAAAACTAAGGGGCCATGGTTTTCCCCAAATTGGTGTTTTAAAATTGGAATTGGTTTTAAATAATTGTGTTTCCTTAACCCACATGTGTAAATGACTTTAAATTGTGAAATTGTCACTTGGTTTAACTTACCTACCTATGTTATTGCATTGCATTAAAAGTTAAACAATGAACATGGTTTTGAAAGCCTTGTTGGCTATGATTTGATTTAATGAACAAAGGGATTTGAGGTATTTCCCCAATCTAATGTGATTGTTATGGAATAAATATAAGCTTAAAAGTGTAAGGGAATGGCGATTCCTGATGTTAGGCGTATTTACACGCCTAAAGAACCTTAATGTACCCATATTTTAGCTAAGTTTTGAGGACAAAATATATAATTCCTACACTTTTAGTCCTTTTTCCTGTAAGTGAGCTAACCAACGTGATTAGAAAGTTTTTAGGTATAAATGATGAAGATTTCAGCACTTTATGGGATGTTTGACGCCAAAGGAAACTTCACGTAAGAAGGAAGGCAGCTTTTGGAAGCTTGTGGACTGAAAGTGATGCATGGAGAACTTGTCCCGGGCAAAAACAGCATTTCTAAAGACTTGGGGGATCAGAAGTAACTTAGTAGGATTAGGACAAGTATGCAGTAACCCAATAGGACTAGGACAAGGATAAAAACCCTATTTCAGTAGGACTAGGACAAGGATGTTATAAAAACCCTATTTGCTGAATTTTTCAGCAAGCTTTTTATTATTCACTCATTCATTAATTCAAGTCTTTTTCATTCGACTTTTTCTCCTAATTCACGTTACAATTTCTGACAGAGGACACGGCTCTCTTGAGAGCAACGGGCCAAGAGGAAAAACGTCAATCTTGTTGTGATGCCACATTCCTCTTCAACGTGAGATTGCTATAGTTGTGGTATGATGATGATGTCTTCGTTGATTTTCGTTACCCTCATGAGTAGCTAAACTTCTCTATTAGGGTTATGGAAGCCTTATGATATACTATCTATTGCTATGAGTTTGTGAATTCTTGATACGCATGCTACTTATATCATTACTCTCTTCATCTTAATTAAATTCTTGTGGTTGCAAACATAAAGAATACGCCAGTATAGCATTAACTTGTTCAAAAGAAAAGTTACATGTCTGGAAAAGAGAGAATGACAAGGAAATAGGGCTTCCAACCCCTGTTTAAAAGTTAGTGCCGTAACTGGATTAACCTCTTAGGGAATTCGTACCATTAGTATACGCTTTAAGCTTGAAAGAGTTAAAGTGATATAATCCTTGATGGTCGAAAGACACTAGGATTTACCATAGAATACGAATCTCTATAAGCGCATGCATGTCTGAATTCTGCATAACTCATAGCCAATAGATACGTAAAACTCATAAGGTGGACATAACCCTAACTTACAATTCTCATTGATTAAAACCTACTAAACATTCCGTTTCTCTTTGTTACTTTGATACTCTTAATTCACGCTACAATTAAATCCCCCCTTTTTTGGAGAATTTTCGATCAACAGTCTACTAATCGTTGCATACTTAGTGACCAAGTATTCCCTGTGGGATTCGACACCCAACCCAGTTGGGTTCTATATTTGACAATGACCGCTTACACTCTTACGAGAGCTGTAGTTTGAGCGTTATCAAATTTTGGCGCCGCTGCCGGGGAATACGGTTGTCAACTAAGTTTGTGATAGTTACTAGACCTTTTGGTCAAAAATTCTCAGATTTTACTTTTAGTTGTTGTTTTTGTTTTATTCAGGTTTTTTTGAGTGCATGCCAAACACTCGAAGTTCAGGTCAACCATTATTACCTATCAATCCTGAACCACAACTTATTGGCAGAATGGATGCACAACTTGACATTGAAAGAAGGGCTGCTCAACAGGAGCAGGCTAGATTAGCTGCGTTGGCAGCTGTTCAAGTGCATCAACAGAATATTGATAACCCAGGTCGGGCAACAAATCCTGATGATGAGGACCTGGGTGATAATGAGTTACTTAATCCACTGCGTGCAGATAAAGTGGCAGCACCTGTGAACAGGAGAGATCGTCAAGCTAGAATGAGACCTAAACACCGAGCTGTGCAGGCTCCTTTTGATGATGATGATCTTGATGGAGCTGGTGCCACAGGGGCTATTATTCCTCCGCCCTTGGCTCCCGGAGCCAAGTTCAATATCACTAGCACCATGATTCAGCTATTGCAGATCAAAGGTTTATTTGGTGGACTTGCAGGCGATGATCCGAATATGCATCTGGTCAATTTTATTTCAACATGCAAGTCGTTTGACAATCCAGGAGTTGGGTAGAATGCAATTCGGCTGCACTTATTTCCATTGTCTCTGTCTGGGGAGGCAACTCTATGGCTGAACGGGCTAACTCCTGATTCTATTACTAATTGGAGGAAACTGAAAGATGCTTTCCTAGAAAGATTCTTTCCGCCATCCAAGAAAGCACAGTTGAGAGATGAGATCAACAATTTCCGACAGCTTCCAACTGAAGCTCTCCACAAAACATGGGAGAGGTTCAAGAAGAAGCTTATGCGGTGCCCAAATCATCAGATGAACAACATCCACTTGATGGAGATATTATACAGGGCTTTGAACTTAGTGACTAAGACAGTGGTTGATAATGCTGCAGGTGGGTCATTCATGGACCTTACTTTTCTTGAGGCAAGTGATATGCTAGATCGTATGACAAAGCAGAGTAGAGCTTAGCATACCAGGGATTCTGAGGTAGCAAGCTCTACCGTATCTGTTGGCATGACTTCAGAGCAGAGGTGTAGACAAAAGGAACGTGATCAAGATATGGCGCACATGAAAACGCAGATGGATCTTCTTACCAAGCATTTATTATCAGGGAAGACCGAAAAAGTCAAAGCAGTTGCGTCAAAAGGAAGAGACGAATCCGATTCAGAGGAAGAAGCCAACTACTTGAATAATCAGGGGGGTTTCCGAGGAAATGCCCAAGGAAATCAAGGTCGGAACTATTATGATAAATCTGGATACAAGTACCGCGATCAAGGTGGTTGGAAGAATAAGACTGACAGGAGTGGTTTGTATATTCCTCCTGGAAACCGTGAGGCTGTGGCGTCTGGCTCTGGAAAGATGTCCATGGATGATATGATGGCTAAGATGTTGAAAGGGGTGGAGGCAACCAATATAGGCGTTACTGAGGTAAAGAATGATTTGTCTTCAATAAACCAATTGGTTGACTCGCATTCTACTGCAATAAAATAGCTGGAGCAAAAATTGAGCCAACTATCAGTGGCATTCAACCAAAGAAAGGCTAGAACGTTACCTAACGACACTGTGAAAAACCCAAGAAACGACGGATCATGTATGGCTATTACTACCCGGAGTGGTAAAGTATTGGAAAATCCATCCAAAGGCAATCAGGTGGTTGATGATATAACAGAGAATATTGATGAAGCAGAGTTTGAAGATGCCGTAGAAGCTGAAGTGAGTGCTCATGATGTTACACCTAGACGTCACCAGCCTGAAAAGAGTGATAATCAAAAGCAAGATAAAAAGGAAGTGGTGGAGAAAACGATTCCTCTTCCACCACCACCTTTTCCTCAGAGACTGAAGAAGAAGGCTGAAGACACTCCTGTAAAGGTTGATAATCAGAAGCAAGGTAAAGAGGAAGTGGTGGAGAAAACAATTCCCCTTCCACCACTACCTTTTCCGCAGATACTGAAGAAGAAAGCTGATGACACCAGGTTCAGTAAATTCATGACCATGTTGAAGCAGCTGACTATTAATGTTCTGTTGGTGGAGGCGCTGGAACAGATGCCTGGGTATGCTAAATTCATGAAGGACCTATTGACAAAGAAGCGGACAGCAAGTTATGAGCTGGCAGATAATGTTCATCATTGCAGTGCAATCTCTACAAGGTCGCTAGTACAGAAGAAGGCAGATCCTGGTGCTTTCTCTATTCCTTGCACGATTGGATCGTTGGATTTTGCTAAGGCGTTGTGCGATCTGGGGGCTAGCATCAATTTGATTCCGTTATCTGTTTACAAAATGTTGGGGTTGGGCGATCCTACCCCAACCAATATACGGCTCGTAATGGCAGATAGGTCGGTAAAATGGCCTGTTGGTATCTTATATGATGTGTTGGTGAAGGTTTACACCTTCATCTTTCCTGCAGACTTTGTTATTTTGGATTGCGAGGTGGATTCTGAAGTTCCCATAATCTTGGGGCGTCCTTTCCTCGCAACTGGAAGAGTGCTGATTGATTTAAGAGCTAATGAGTTTTTATTTCGGCTGAATGACGAAGTAGTCCATTTTGATGTATGCAAAGCAATGAAGCAACCCAGCGATATGAATGTGTTCTCTGTAGATGATGTTTATTATGAGGATGAGAAAGGATTATCTGTAGAGAAACAGCTTACTGTTGAGCCACTGTCTGCTGTGCTGTTAAATTTTGAGCATGAGGATGTTGAAGAATATGAAGAAACTGTTTGTGCTCTAACAGGAATAAAGTCCTATTCTCATGCTACTAAGAAGCTGGACCTTGATCTTAGGAATCGACCTTCACCAATAGTGAAGACTTCCATTGAAGAGCCACCAGTGAGAGAATCGAAAGATCTGCCCAGTCACCTAAGGTATGCATTTTTGGGAAGTGGAAATACACTTCCGGTGAGTGTTGCGGCTGATTTAGGTGAACAGCACGTAGAGGCTTTTATCTCTGCTTTGAAGAGGTACAAGAGAGCCATTGGTTGGTCTATTGATGATATAATTGGTATCCCACCTGGGATAGGTATGCACAAGATGCATCTCGAAGAAGATTGCATGCCCACAATTAAGCATCAGCGTCGTCTGAATCCATTCAGAAAACGATGCACCAAATATCTCGATGAAGTCTAAGTAATCGAGATAACTATGTCGTACCGCGATAATAAATCAAGCACTTGGTGGGAGGAAACCCATCGTTTTTAATTGTTTTTGTTTTCCTAAGATTTTGTCGAGCCACGACCAAAACTAAGGCGCTTGATGGGAGGCAACCCATCTTTCTAATCGTTTTTGTTGTTTTTGAGTAAGTGTAGGTGCAAGACGTATAAAGGAAGAACTTGGTCTCAAATTTTGATTTGAAAGTGAGCAATGTTAAAGGTGGTAAGTGAGTAATGAAGGAGAAAAAGGCTTTCAGTTAGGCATTGCCTATACAAATCTAGGAAATGGACAAGGCAAGGCCTATGTAAATCTAGGCAACGGACAAGGCAAGGCCTATGATATGGCCTTTGTTCTCTGAATCTACAATGCCACAGCATAGGCGCCGCCTATGCCTAACAATGCCATAGCATAGGCTTCGCCTATGCAAAAGCCTTTTGTCTCTGAATCTAGAATGCCATGGCATAGGCGCCGCCTATGCCTAATAATGCCATAGCATAGGCGCCGCCTATGCTCAACTAGGCTTTGCAAAAGGCGCCGCCTATGCCAAGCATAGGCAAAGCATTAGGCGCCGCCTATGCTCACTTTTTGGTCTCCTAATCCGATTCCAAACGGGTCAAAACCCGACCCAAGATTGTCCTATAAATAGAACCTTAGTCTTAGAACAAAAATGCATTGCAAATTCAACCTAAGTGCCGCCTACCTCTCCAAAATCTCTCAAAAATTTTCCTTTTGCTCTTTTAACTTTGCAAGAACATCTTCCGAGGCCATCAACCAAGTAAGTACTTCTTTGCTCTTCTTTTATATTCCGTAAAGTACTACACTACTACGCCTATAATAAATTGTTAAATCTTGAAGTAGTGTTGGTGATTTGATTATGGTTGATTTGTTTTGATACAACTAAGTGAGTGAAAAAATACGTAAGGATGCTCTTGACTTGTTTCCAACTTGTATTTGATTTTGATACACTGTCATACTTTTGCGGAATTGACATGGTCAAGAAAATTGCATAATCTTGTAACTAGAAAGCTTACATGTTGGAATGACTTGTTCATCGAGATGAAAATCATGGTTGACTACAAACATACGATGTTGTGAATATTTCTAATGCCATAACTTGATTCAATCTCTATGTAGTAGTCTTGCTCAAAAGGTACATCAATCCAAACATGAAAGTATTGCCAAAATTTCATGAAATAGAATCAAAAAGGATAGTTAAGATAACAATAAAAGTATGACTGCACTGATTATATTGTTGGAACATAACACCTAAACGTATATCGATGAAGTCTTAGTGATCGACATCGTTCACTTCACTAGTTTGTGCCAACAAATTAAGTGTGGGGTGGTGCCTCTACTGCTTGTTTGTTGATTGTATCCACTGAGATGAAGCTAATAGGACTATTATTTTAATCTCAGGTACAATGGCACCAAAAGCAAGACAAGGAAAATAAAAAAACAACCACTTCACAAAAAGGCCAGAAAAGGGGACAAAAAGAGCAAGGTGAATCCTCCTCACTGCAAATACCTCGCCGCATGTTCGAAATTAAATGGGTACTAGAGGAGGAAGCAAAAGAGTGGTACAAGAACAATAAAGTAAAAAAATATGTTCATGTGGAGTTGATACAAAAGGAGAGCCTAGCAAAGAAAGAACCCCCGACATAGCGGAGGAGTCCGACTAATCAGGTTCTTCTTATTTATTTTCCACTGAGGGCAGTGTGTCCCGTGTAAGTGTGGGGTGCTGGTATTTGTATGCTATACTTCTTTGTCTGCATTTACATTTATTCTAGTTCTTGTTTGTTTTAATTAGTCGTAATTAGTTAGTTTAATTTTAGATTTTTTTTTTACATTTTGCATGAAATTGTTCTGATAGGCGGCATGGTATTATGACAAGAGTTTGTGCTAAAATCATTGCTATTGAGACGTTTAGGATCCAAGTGTGACTCACTGTGTGATATTTGTGTGGTTTAATTCATTCATCTGTTGGGTCAAGAGTCTATACTGCTTCTAATAAAGTCGACCATGTGCCTTGTGTGTGTGAGATGATAGTATATTCTATGTTTGTGGATGATGCTAGAACTTGCCCGGTGTGTGTGTAAAGCGAAATAAAGAGTGTGAGTTTAGGAGATGATTTAGGCATTTCTTTGACAACCTGTGATTGTTTACCTTCTTTTTACCTACCCGTGGACATTATCCTAGTTAACCCCCTTTGAGCCTTTAGCTATTTTCTTTGACAACCTCATATGTAGCCTAATCCATTTTTTTAAGACCATAATTTGATCCAAATTCCTAAGCGCTTTAAATTGTAAAGTCATGTGACAAAATAAAAGGAAATTGGGTGAGAGTGATGCCTTAAAGTGAATTGGTACTTGAATTTGTTATGAAAAAGAATGGCTATTATAGAGGTGTGTTATAAAAAAAAATGAAAAATAAAATGAAAAAGAAAAATACAAAGTTGATTCTATTTAAAATTGAATAACAAAAGAGGTGAGAAGGGGTGGTAGATTAAAAGAAAGTAGAAAAGACGTTTGAAAGAAAGTGTAAATGGCATAATGTGATGTATTAAAGCGCTTAGGGAACTTAGTCACTATTTCTGGCCAAAATAGTCCTACCCGTCCCTTAGCCTACATTACAACCTGTAAAGACCTATTTGATCCTAAGTTTAACATTTTGATATTAGTAGAGCATTACACTAAGGGCAAGCCTATGGTCATCAGTTGCAACATATGAATTCTTTGTGAGAGTGAGAGCAAGGATAATCTTATACCCATGTTTTGAAAAATGAAATACTTGTGAGTAATTATGGGTGATATATTGTGAGACACACATGGTTGATGAGTTTTGGGTAGTCTTGTATGATTCTTTGTGCCTTAACTTTTGAATACGAATTAACCATCATCACGAGTCTATGTAGGAGGTTGAATTGTTTCTAGTAGTGATCAGAAAACTACTCTGTGTTAATAATTGTCGTGCCTGTCTTGATGAATAGTTTGTGCTGTTACTGTGAAACCCTAAGTAGATGTTTATATGGACATGATATTTTGTTCGAGGACGAACAAAGCTTTAAGTGTGGGGTGTTGATGTTAGGCGTATTTACACCCCTAAAGCACCTTAATGTACCCATATTTTAGCTAAGTTTTGAGGACAAAATATATAATTCCTACACTTTTAGTCTTTTTTCCTGTAAGTGAGCTAACCAACGTGATTAGCAAGTTTTCAGGTATAAATGATGAAGATTTCAGCACTTTATGGGCTGTTTGACACCAAAGGAAACTTCACATAAGAAGGAAGGCAGCTTTTGGAAGCTTGTGGAATGAAAGTGATGCATGGAGAACTTGTCCCGGGCAAAAACAGCATTTCTAAAGACTTGGAGGATCATCAGTAACTTAGTAGGATTAGGACAAGTATGCAGTAACCCAGTAGGACTAGGACAAGGATAAAAACCCTATTTCAGTAGGACTAGGACAAGGATGTTATAAAAACCCTATTTGCTGAATTTTTCAGAAAGCTTTTTATTATTCACTCATTCATTAATTCAAGTCTTTTTCATTCGACTTTTGCTCCTAATTCACGTTACAATTTCTGACAGAGGAAACGGCTCTCTTGAGAGCAACGGGCCAAGAGGAAAAACTTCAATCTTGTTGTGACGCCACATTCCTCTTCAACGTGAGATTGCTATAGTTGTGGTATGATGATGATGTCTTCGTTGATTTCCGTTACCCTCATGAGTAGCTAAACTTCTCTGTTAGGGTTATGGAAGCCTTATGATATACTATCTATTGCTATGAGTTTGTGAATTCTTGATACGCATTCTACTTATATCATTACTCTCTTCATCTTAATTAAATTCTTGTGGTTGCAAACATAAAGAATACGCCAGTATAGCATTAACTTATTCGAAAGAAAAGTTACATGTCTGGAAAAGAGAGAATGACAAGGAAATAGGGCTACCAACCCCTGTTTAAAAGTTAGTGCCGTAACTGGATTAACCTCTTGGAGAATTCGTACCATTAGTATACGCTTTAAGCTCGAAAGAGTTAAAGTGATATAATCCTTGATGGTCGAAAGACACTAGGATTTACCATAGAATACGAATCTCTATAAGCGCATGCATGTCTGAATTCCGCATAACTCATAGCCAATAGATACGTAAAACTCATAAGGTGGACATAACCCTAACTTACAATTCTCATTGATTAAAACCTACTAAACATTCCGTTTCTCTTTGTTACTTTGATACTCTTAATTCACGCTACAATTAAATCCCCCATTTTTTGGAGAATTTTCGATCAACAGTCTACTAATCGTTGCATACTTAGTGACCAAGTATTCCCTGTGGGATTCGACACCCAACCCAGTTGGGTTCTATATTTGACAACGACCGCTTACACTCTTACGAGAGCTGTAGTTTGAGCATTATCAATACCCATGGTGTGCCATAATAGTAAATTCTTTTGTCAATGAAAAAGAATGTGTAAGAAGTATTGTAATTGGGCTTTAATGGGGGATTATGTAGCTATGATGTGAAATTGAAGGTCCCAAGAGACCAATACTATAAACCATGATTGCCGATGCGGGGGTCTAAATTATCGAGAGATTTGAATCCCCCATATTGTATGATTGGGAGGTCTGAGTCCCCTACGTTATTAATAGAGTTCTTGAGTCACTCTTGGTATATGATGGAAGGTTCAATTCCTCCGTAATGCATATGTTTATGTGATTATTCTCTGGTTTGTATGACCACATGCCTTGGGGCCCTTTCAGCTAGGGGTGAGCTGGACCCATGTATCCTGTGGGTGCCTTGTTATGATGGTTATGCTACATAATCCAGGTTAATTATTTTAATGTTAATGATAAGCCTTGTTCCCTATCCCAACATATTATTTACGTATGTACATAATGATGTTTACATGGATTTGAATTGGGTTTGACTTGGCATTATTTTATCCTCTATCACTGATTTACATACTAGTGCTCAACCCACTAAAAATCTTCAAATGCTGTATCCCCATACGATGTAGGCACCAAAGATACTTCTAGTTTTCCTACACAGTGATAGGTGGATTGGCTCGATTTGTCGATCGTTGTGCTGAAGTGGTGAGCTTTCATTCTCTAAAAGATTTGGTCATTTCATAAGTTTCCTTCCATAGATTAGAATTGAATACTTTACATTTTTATTAACATTATCATTGTCATTATCAGTGTCAGAGTCAGAGGCATGTCCCAACTAAGATTTATTTTTGGTATTATTTGAAGGTTTGTGGATATTATTGTTGTTTGGGTTGTTATGTTTGACACTATTAGTTGTCTTGATCTTATTATCATCTATCTTGTTGTATATTCATATTTCAACCACTGCTAAGTGTTATGTTCTGTTTGGCAAGGAAAAAAGGGTGGTCTCTAATCCTTGGTGGACTAGAGATGCTCGTCACAGCCATGTCCTGGTTTGGGTCGTGACAAAGTTGGTATTAGAGCCTAGGTTTGGTATCGTTGGGTGTTCGCAATGTTGTGTCAAGTAGAGTCTCTTTTATGAGTGTGTAGTATGCCACACTTATAAGGGAAAGGCTACGAGATATATAGGAATGTGTTTCTTTATTGTTATTCTATTTCGGGCTATAGAGTCTAAGATCCTAAAATCTTCTCTAATTCTTGTATGTTCGCTTTTCAGATCATAAGTTCTAGAAGATCTGATGCTTGTGGAAGCTTTTCAGTTCTATCTGAGGACAATGTCGACAGAGATCGTAAAACTTATAGAGTTCAGACCTGGTCTAGGGCTCCAACTCCTAATTGTATTAACCCATGTTGAGTTCCACTGGTTCCCATTAGCCCTCCTTGGACACCTCAAGTTGATGTATATAATACTGAGTTTTGTCAGTCGGTCCATTTATTTACCTAGTCGGTGGCCTCTTAAACTGAATATGTTGCTTGTGTTTCTCCATCTTCTGAGGTCACTAGAATTAGCTTATTTTTAAGGTTGAGTTCTCTGACTTTCACTAGTTTGAAGGTTGAGGAGGATCCTCAAAATTTCATTGATGAGATGGAGAATATTTTCCTTCTGATGCATGCTACTAATGTGGAGGGTATGGAATTCACCACTTATCAGTTAAAGAATATGGAATATCAGTGGTATGAAGAGTTGGACCAGTCTAGGAGTGATGATGTTGAGTCTTCTTTGTGGGATAACTTCTCTAGTGCTTTTCTTGATCGCTTCTTTTCTCAAGAATTGAGTGAGGCAAAAACTAAAGAATTTGTGAATTTGAAGTAAGGCAGGATGACATAAATGAGTATGCCTTGAAGTTTCATCAGCTATCCTATTATGCTCCTGAGTTAGTATCTAATATAAGGGCTAGAATGAGCAAGTTTGCTTCTGGATTTTCCCGTGATTTGATTTTGGAGAGAAAGGTCTCCTTATTGAACAAGGATATGGACATCTCTAGACTTATGGTGTATATGCAACAAGTGGAAGATGAAAAGAAGAAGCAAGCAGAAATGAGTGAAAAATAGAACAAGAAGTTTTTGTATTCGGATCAGGGTAGAGGTCAATAATGGAGTGGTAGAGATGGTGGGAAATGGTCTAAGAAGAAGTAGGGAAATTTGGGTTCCTACTCTATGACTAGAACCCCATACCCTAAGCTATTTAATTATTATTTCTTTTATAATAATAGTGGTAATAAGGAACAATGTGCTTAATCTCAGGCCAGTAGGGCCCAATCAACTCTATCTTATCCCCCTTGTTGTTTTTATGGTCAGGTGAATCATGGGGTTTGTGACTAGAAGAGAAATCAGTGTTTTAGTTGTGGTCATATTGGTCACAAATAGCGTGATTGTCCTTGTAGGGTTGATTTTGGAGAAAATAAGGTTCCTATTGCTACTTCTTTGGCCCCTGCACCTAAGGGTGCCACTTCTAGTTTCGACACTGGTCGAATTTGCCTTCATACTCTTTCCACCCGCCAGGAATCTGAGGTGTCTCCTTATATTGTTACCAATATGTTAAAACTCTTCTCTTGTGATGTATATTGTCTGCTTGATCTTGGGTCTACTCTATCTTATGTGACCCCTTATGTGACTATTCATTTTAATTTTGGTACTGAGTGTATTCCTGACCCCTTTTCTATCTCCACCCCAGTGGGTGACTCTATTGTGGCTAGAAGAATCTTAAAAGGTTGTATGATATTTATCTGTGGTAGGGAGATGTTAGTGGATCTGATAGATTTGGACATGTTACATTTTGATGTGATATTAGGGATGGACTAGTTGCACTAGTGTTTGCGTCTCTTTATTGTCGGACTTGAGGGGTTAGCTTTTGATTCCCAAATGAGCCAGTGATTGAGTGGGAAAGTAGTTCCCTAGAACCTAAGGAAAGGTTTATTTCATATCTTAGAGCCTAAAAATTAATTTCAAAAGGGTGTAACTACCATTTAGTGCATGTTAAGGATTTGAGATCCCAAGGTCCTTCATTTCAATTGGTCCTTATGGTCTGTGAGTTTCCATATATGTTTCCGAATGATCTTATTGGTGTTCCTCCTGACACGGAAGTTGATTTTGGGATTTATCTTCTTTCGGACACTCATTCTATCTCTATCTCTCAGTACAGAATGGCTCTGGTTAGGTTAAAGAAACTTAAGAAGCAGTTGAAAAATCTTTTAGATAAGGGTTGTATTTTTTCTAGTGTTTCTCCCTAGGGTGCTCCATGTTTTTCCATGCGTAATAAGGATGGATCCTTTTGGATGTGTATAGATAACCACCAGTTAAATAAGGTGATTGTAAGGAATAAGTACCCTCTTCCTAGGATTGATGATCTATTTGACCAGCTTATGAGAGCTAATTACTTTTCCAAAATTGACCTTAGACCGGGTTACCACTAGTTGAAGATTAGGGAGGTGGATATCCCTATGACTACTTTTCATACTTGATATGGACATTGAGTTTTTGGTGATGTCCTTTTGTTTGACTAATGCCCTGGCGACATTCATGGTTCTTATGAATCGAGTATTTTATTAGTTTCTAGACTTGTTTGTCATTGTATTTATTGATGATATTCTGTTATATTCAAAGAGTGAGATGGATTATGTCAATCATCTTCGTATAGTATTATAGACCCTTAAGAAACAATGACTCTGTGCTAAATTTTCTAAGTGCGAATTCTGGCTAAATATTGTGACTTATTTAGGTCATGTTGTTTCTAGTGAAGGGATCATGGTGGATTTACAAAAGGTTGTAGTGGTTAAGAAGTGGCCTAGACCCATGCTCCAATCCATATTTGGAGCTTCTTGGGTTTTGTTGATTATGATATAAGGTTTTTGGAAAGTTTCTCTTCTCTTGCTTCCCCGTTGACTAAGCTAACTCAAAAGAAAATGAAGTTTATTTGGTCTGATGCTTGTGAGGGTAGTCTCGAGAAGTTGAAAGATAAGTTAACTTTAGCTCCAGTTTTGACCCTGCCTAAGAGTATCGATAGTTTTGTTGTTTATTGTGATGTGTCCCGAATGGGATTCAGTTGTGTGTTAATGTAGCATAGCAAGGTGGTTGCATATGATTCTAAGTAGTTGAAGGTTCATGAAAAGATCTATTTGATTCATGATTTGGAATTATTAGCTGTGGGTTTTGCTCTAAAGATTTGGCATCACTACTTGTATGGGGTTCATGTTGACATCTTATCAAACCATAAGAGTTTATAATATGTGTTTACCCAGAAAGAGTTGAATCTAATGCAAAGAAGGTGTCTTGAGTTGCTCAAGGATTACAACATGAGTCTCCATTATCATCCAAGTAAAGCTAATGTGGTTGCTGATACTCTTAGCAGGCTATCAATAAGAAACTTATCTCACGTGGATGGGGAAAAGTGAGAATTAGTAAAAGATATTCATCAATTGACTAATCTTGGAGTTCATTTGCTGGACTCTGAAGATGGTGGTGTGATGGTGCAAGAGGTGACGAAGTCATCTGTAGGTGCAGAGGTAAAGGAGAAACAAGTTTTGGATCCTATTTTGATGTGTATCAAAGGTAAAGTGGGCCAGTAAAAAGTGATGGTTTTTTTATATTGGTGGTGATGGTATCTTGAGTTACCAAGAGAGATTGTGTGTTCCCGATGTTGATGTGTTGTGAGGAAGAATCTTATCTAAAGCTCATGAGTCAAGGTATACTATTTATGGCGATTCAATAAAGATGTACTATGACTTGAAGGAGATTTATTTGTGGAATAAAATAAAGCAAGATATGGCTAATTTTTTGTCTAAGTTCATGGTTTGTTAGTAAGTGAAAGTGGAGCACTTGAGGCCTTGTGGGTTGTTTCTAGAAATTGATTTGCCTATGTGGAAGTGGGAGGTAATTAATATAGATTTTGTTACGGGTCTTCAGCGGACTCATTTTAAATTTGATTTGATTTGGGTCATCATGGATAGGATGAATAAGTCTGCTCACTTCTTGACGGTGAGGACAAATTTCTCTTTTGAAGACTATGCCAAGTTGTTCATTGAAGAGATAGTCATGTTCCATAGTTCTCTAATTTCCATAATTTCTGATCGAGGTACGCAATTCTCGTCTCATTTTTGGCATTCATTTTAGAGAGTTTTGGGAACTAAGGTGAGCCTTAGCACCGCCTTCCACCCCTATGTGGATGGACAAGCGGAGAGGACCATTTAAACATTGGAGGATATGCCAAGGTCTTGTGTGCTTGACTTTGGTGGTAGTTGAATCGATCATTTGCCCCTTATAGATTTTGCGTATAGAAATAGCTATCACTCTAGTAATGGGAAGGCCCTTTTGAGGCTCTTTATAGTAGGAGGTGTAGGTCTCCTATTGGTGAAACACCCTAGTTTTGACCCTTAGAAAATTCTTGATTTTGAGCTCACTGGACATCATACGACTTATGGGTACAAGTCGTATGATATGAGTATGGTTTAAGGTCCTCAACTCATATGATAATCAATGTGGTTTTGGTTGCATTCTGTCTATGGTAAGAGTGGACATCTTACTAGTCGTACGCTAAGGTACGAGGGGCATAGTACGAAGTCGTATAATATCCTATGTCTAGCCTAGAGGATTTTGACTTGGGTTTAATTTAGGGGGTACCAATCGTATGATTGAATATGAGTTGGTTTGGGAATATAAGTTCCCAAACCAACTTATATGTTGGACAGTGTTGGAGTCCAAGTTGATGCATAGGGTACGACTGGTGGGTACTACTCGTATGTTGGGGTACGATTTGGGTGGTATGGTCGTACCCTCTCACGATTATGTTTTCATCTTTTAACCTGAGGGTATTTCATACATTTCTCACCCCAAAACCCTTAAGTACCCACGTCTTATAACATGTTGTGGCCTTTTATAACACTTTTGAAAGATCAAACACTCCAAAAACACTCTCTAAACTCTTTTTTTGAAGATTGGGCTAGGGTTTTCTTCAAGTGTTCATCTAGAGGCTCAAGGGTCAAGTTTCTTCCATGAATCTTCATGAATAAGGCATATGATACTTCCCTTATTGTTATTTAAAGAAATAATGTGTTTTAAAGTTCATTTATGATTCATTAATGGTGGTTTTAAAAACCAATATTAGGGGTTTTGTTGCATATTATTCAGTATTGTTTACCCTTGGTTTAAATTGTGTTTATACATGTTTTTGTTGATGATTTGCACATGTGGGTGCTTGGTAATTGTGGTTTAACAAATGGGTCATGGGTAGCCTTAAACATTATGGTTTTTACTTTGGTTTTGGTCTTGGTAATGGTATGCCGTCAAAGTGTTAGTGAAAATACCTAAGAGAATAAACTAGTCACATCTTAATGGTGTTTTGAACAAAGGCATTGGCCTAATTAATATGAATGGTTGGTAAATGGTTATGTAAAGGCCTTGTTGGCCATGTAATGATTTAAATGGTAACCTTGGTGGTCTAATTGGCTAAAATGGGTTTGAGTCCCTAAACATTAAATTAATTTATGTCTTTACTAGATAATGGGTTTGAGTCCCTAAACTTTGAATTGAACAAGTGTCTTTGTTAGAAAATGGGTTCGAGTCCTAAAGTGAAATGAATGATTGGTTGATTGATAATGGTAATGGCATGTTGTACGCTTGCAATTGGTGTTGGTATGACGATACCAACGAAGTGCCTTTGGTAAGTAATTGGCTTAATGACTATGTATGTGAAATCATCATTTTAAATTGGGCTTTAAAAGCGGGATGTATAGCCAGGCCGTGAAAGCAGAGTCTGAAGGACTAACATTGGAAATTATTTTAGCCGGTGTGGGTATCTTTATGAACGGGTGGTTTGAGTACGCCAAATGAATATGTGAATAGGAGGTTAGAGTCCCCTATAATACATGTGTTAGTGCTTAAGTCACCTTGATTATGCCGGGAGGTTTGAGTCCCTTATATAGGCATATACAGTTTTGGATATTCTTTGGTTTGTGTGGCTACATGCACTAGATCCCTTCCAGCTAGGGGAGAGTTGGGTCCAAATAGCCCGTGAGTACCTTGTTTTATGATAGCTATGTTATACAACCTAGGTTAATGATTTCAAAGTTCATGCTAATCTTTTCCCTACCTCGGCATGGTATATATGTATATGTATATATTGCATTGGTTATATGTGTTGGTTTCTAGGATTTGAATTATTGACATTATTTTATCCTTATACTTAAGTTACATGCTAGTTCTCTAACCTCTAACTGTCTTTGACGTTGTATCCCCATGCGATGTAGGTGTTGGTCATATTCTTACACCTCCTACTTAGTGATTGAACTCGAGGAAAACTTGTGTTGACCTGAAGTAGTGATCTTCTATCCTCTAAAAGGCTTCGTTTCTTGCTTTGAGGTTTCTTATGTATATATTGGTTTAGACTTGGACATTGGTTTTCTTTATGGACGGGGGCATGTCCCGATCAAATATTCTTGGAATTCTTTTAGAGGCTTTGTATGGACAAACTGTGAACTTGGGTACGTTATGGTTTGGATATGGACTAGGTTATTATTTTGGTTTTTTTATGGTTATTGGTTTGGGATTGGACAGATAGACTTGTATGGGTGGGCCATGGCCTTGGACTTACCGCAAAGTCTTTATATTGTTAATCACCTTATCTTGTTATATGTTCAAAATTCATCCGACTCAGGGTATATATTGGTTGGTTGGATTGGGTAGTGGGATGATCTCCGATCCTTGTTGGGCTTGAGATGCCCATTATGATAAGGCCCTAGTTTAGGTCATGTCAAGTTGATATAAGAGCCTAGGTTCATAGTCAGTTGGGAATCCTCAAAGATGTGTAAAGTAAAGTCTCTTTTATGGGTGTGTAGCCCGCCACACTTATTTGAGAGAGGCTATGAGATATTTAGGAAAGTCTCACTTTCGTGTTGTCTTATTTCGAGCTATAGAGTCTAAGTGTAACGCCCTGAAATCGGGTCCCGAGACGTCACATGGTACTTAGGGTAATAAGTGACCCCAAGCTAACCCTTCTACTGGCATAACTCATAAGAAACTGAATAAAAATACATACCCATACAAATCAACAAAAATTAACTCTTTTCTGAATCTGATCAATACATAAATAGAATTTTACAGGATTACAATTCTGTCTTTACAACCAAAATTAAAACAAAACACATCAACTTCTACTGACTGTCTATGAAGCCTCTACTAGTACTGACTGTAGGTAGCCGGGTCATGACTCCCGACTACCCCAACTCAATACGACTGAATAAAGAAAATACAACACTATAAACTCTGCATAACTAACCCAAGCCCTCGAATCAAAAGGACTCATCACCTGCTGACTGGATACCACAAACTGACTGGATCCGAAGGTGCAACTATACCTTGTACCTACATTCCAAGAAAATATAGCCCACATACGAATATGTGGGTCAGTACCATGGAAAGATACCGAGCATATAGGGGTGCAATGCATATATAAAATAATATCTAAATATCATCACAGTTTATAAAATTATGCATGCTGATATAGATGACTCACTTAGCTCGAATTAAATCATCAAAAGCATGGATGAATAATACATATAAAGTAAAACAAGTGAGTCATTACAATACGTTCTCAATTCACTTTCATCTCAATTTCAAATCATCAAAACAATCAAATCTCATGTCAATTCTCATTAGAATATATTCCTTAAATCTTTTAAGAATAATGACTTTCTCAAACTCAGCCTTTTAAGAAAATATGTTTTCATCTCGGATAGAAGAGTACACACACACACATTGGGAGATCCTATAACCGACATAAACCATGTGAGCCACATGGAGTCCAACGTCCAACCCATGTTGGGGAGAGCCGTCCTATCCTTGCCATCAGAGTAGGACTTCCAGTATCAATTCAAAAACACTAGTGATCACTATATAAATCAGCCTCAGGCTCACATCCTATGAGAGCACGTAGTTCTAGGGAAGTAAGGTCACTTTATACCTCCCACTCGGTGCTAAAGATTACTCCCGGACTTAGCTCAGAAATTTAAATCAGCCTCAGGCTCACATTAAAGAAAATCCACAATAAACACTTCAACAATTTTCATCAGGAGCCAATTTGCTACCCCTTTATCATAATCAATAAAAACGTGGATTTCTTTCACAGTCGAGTTCAAAATAACTCATTCACAACCAAATGGTCAAATCATTCAAAACATCTCAAATATTCAAACTCAAGGTGTTTATAACATATGATTTTCTCAAAATAATAATCTCAAATAGGGTTCCAAAAACTCATACATCAATATCACCATAAAACCTTCCAAAGTTTCATACTTTATGACATAAGCACAAAAATAATCACTTAAAACTTAAAATTTCAGCTTTATAATCACACATCTTGGTAAAGAAAATTAGCTTTGGGATTCAAATCCTATTGTGCTTATAGCACATAATTTCTCAAAGTAAAATTTCAATTAGGACTCAAGGTCTCATACATCAAAATCATATTAAATTTTCTCAAGATTCATGCTTTTCATCATAAATATATATAACTTACTTTAAAATCTGGAAAATTCAGCTTTATGTACAAAAATGTCATCATTCTCATTCAATTAAACTTTCAAAACATAGAGACTATCATAATCTCATGTAAAATCATATAGGGTATAAATTTATGCTTCAAATTCATATCAAAACATGTAAAATCATGTATATTCATAAAAGAAAAATCAATTTGGGCACAAGAACGAAAGAGAGTTCTTGTTGAAAAACCCACATACCTTGAATGATGAACTTTAGATCGATACTCATTTTTGAGATGTTAATCGTGCCTTTGAATGATGGTTCTTGGAGTTCTTGAACTAGGAACTTGGAATCTTGAATAAATTTGCAGAATTAATGGTGAACTTTGGAAGTTCTTGAAGTTGGATGTAGGAGCTTAGGGTTTTCTTTTTGAGGGAATTTGATGAAATATAACATATAATGCTTCTAATAGGCTTTAATATTGGGTTTGGACGGATTTTGAGTGAGGGGGATTGACCAAAACGCCCCTAAAAATCAAATAATTCTCGAATCTGTCCTTTGGTGAACTGTTTTGATAGTCTGGCGTAGATCAACCATAACGTTTTACTCCGCTATCCAAATTGGATGAAACCAATTTCATTAGAAAGAGGACTCTCATATATTTCCATTGATATATAGTATCTCACCCAGATCATTGTGTACAAGTAGTTATGATCGTTTGAAGTTGAACCAAAAATTCACTTTTGATAGGCTGAAGTAGATCGACCATAACTTTTTGCTCCGGTAGACAAATTGGATGAAACTAATTTCATCGGAAACAGGACTCGCATAGATTTCCGTTGATATATAGTAGATCACTCATATTATTATGTACAAGGAGTTATGATCATTTAAAGTTGGAGCAAAAATACGCCAGGCCTCAGTACTTTTTTTCCTGCACGTTTTACTATTCACGGTTCGATCGGAATGTTCATAACTCGTCGCTCGGGTGTCCGTTTTGGATGATCCACATATCATTGGAAATATTATTCGATACTCTACGCAATCATGGGTCATAATATAAGACATTCCATACGGAAAATTAATAATTCATTCTAGAAGATAGAACCCAATACGTTTACACACAAAATTTCAACGAAAAATTTTCCGGGGTATTACATCATCTCCCCCTTGGAAACATTCATCCTAGAATGTCGATGAATAAGTACAGAATACCATGGAAATGAGGACAATAGGCTGGGATAATGAAATCTATCCACTTACTTCACTCCAAACTTTCGAATACTTCATAGAACATGCGATTCATAATGAGAATGGTCACATAGTTGGATCTTAAACAAAGGATACTGATTTTAAGGAATCGATATCTTTGGTTTATTCAGAGACTGAGAATCAAGGGTCTCGAAGGGGATCTCATCAAAAGAAGGACCACTTTCTCCCAAATAAAACGTCCCTCAAGACTCCCTCCAAAAGATTCAAATGACATTGTTCGGGGAGAAAATGAACCATAATTTGATACAATCCTATCGTATGGGAACAAGGACCCATATGGCATAAATTAAGATAGGAATTTCTAGGTCTTGGGAAACATAACTCCTTGCTTCCAAACTTAGCAACACTTCCCAACTACTCCCTCGACTATGTTCAAGCCTAACTCCAAGTACTCATGAGATACGCCACATAACACTATAATATTAATCTATATCATGAACCTCAATACACACTGAGCCTCACAACTCCTCACTTCAAACATAACTCTTATTGCTACTCCAACAACCACATACAATCTTATACTAGGGATCCGCTAACTTGCGGTGCATTCTTTTAGATATACAACCATAACATTCAAGCCTATACTCATAACCACATACGCACTTTGCACATGCACCTCTAAACAAACACTCATAAAGCATCTTCCTCTCTTTCTCTAAGATTTCATCATATACATCATTCACACATACTAGTCAATTCTTGAAACGGCACACATAACATTTTATCAACCAATTGAACTACACACAAAAACTCTGTATTACTATTCCTACAACCTCATAGAAGTGCATAAGACCAATGCACAACAATCTTTCCAAATAATCATTTAAAACTTAAACTAACCACGACATGTATCAAGGACTTAGCCTCAATCTAACTTCACTTCACCGCTGTGAGCACACCACCTTTTATCATAGATAAGGAAGTATCTTCTCTCCCTTTTAGACAACTGCTCAACACCATTAGCTTGACTTAATGAAAATGTTACAAAATTTTAAAACATGAAGACCTGAAACATGAAGGGATAATGTAAATAACTTGACTCTCCTTATTGAAGCCTTAGGAATAAAATATCAAATACAATGGGTTCATTAAGGTATCAAAACTGAAGACACCCATAACAGAAAGTGAATCTCACTGATCAATAAGAGTATTGCCTGAGTACTGGAACTGAACATACTGTAAAACTTGAGTATATGAGTCATGGGTGGCATGCCCTGAATTTAGTGCTCATAACCTATGGAATGTGATTCCAACTGCTAGAAGAACTGGAATTTCTCATTTTTTGGAAACTAGAAGAGTATGTAATTCTCCATCACGTGTATGGACATAAATTAAGATCATGGAACTGAAATGTAAAGCATGAGTAGGTTTTGGGACAGCTGAAAATACTGAAATAACATTGGTTCAAGCACCGATCTTTCTCACAGAAAATTTACAACTTACTGGTACTTCTACTAAAATGTAAAAGCTTGACTTGACTACTTGTTCTATCATCTCCCCCCTTAGCTTTAAGCCACCACTCAAATTTTCAAATGCTTACTAATTTCGAATCTCCACGAACATCTCTATCGCCGGAATGTACACCATCTAGTGCTTCAACTCTTATTTCTATTATCTCAACTTGAATACTTTCTAACCTTTTGATAGACCATGCTACTTCTCTCTTCTCCCTCTAATACCATGCCGATGAACTTATGTTTCTAACCCATAAGAATCAAAATCACACTTAAGAGGCTCAATATTTCCAATCATACGCCTCACCTTAACTTAGCCATCAAAACATCATCCATCGTCTAACTAGTATTTATCCATCTAACAATCCCATGGAGCGACTCACTACACCACATACACTAATCATCAAAATTAAATCAATCCCATAATATCTTGGGTGAACTTTCTCATCATAATATAATATTAAACTTAATCATAAGTCAACTACACTTAAACTCTTGTGTACACTGTTCAAGCCTATTAGGTCACTTCCGACAACTAACTCAAGGTGTCACTTCCGACAACTGTTCAAAATAACTCATTCACAACCAAAAGGTCAAATCATTCAAAACATCTCAAATATTCAAACTCAAGGTATTTATAACATATGATTTTCTCAAAATAATAATCTCAAATAGGGTTCCAAAAACCCATACATCAATATCACCATAAAACCTTCCAAAGTTTCATACTTTATGACATAAGCACAAAAATAATCACTTAAAACTTAAAATTTCAGCTTTATAATCACACATCTTGGTAAAGAAAATTAGCTTTGGGATTCAAATCTCATTGTGCTTATAGCACATAATTTCTCAAAGTACAATTTCAATTAGGACTCAAGGTCTCATACATCAAAATCATATTAAATTTTCTCAAGATTCATGCTTTTCATCATAAATATATATAACTTACTTTAAAATCTGGAAAATTCAGCTTTATGTACGAAAATGTCATCATTCTCATTCAATTCAACTTTCAAAACATAGAGACTATCATAATCTCATGTAAAATCATATAGGGTATAAATTCATGCTTCAAATTCATATCAAAACATGTAAAATCATGTATATTCATAAAAGAAAAATCAATTTGGGCACAAGAACGAAAGAGAGTTCTTGTTGCAAAACCTCACATACCTTGAATGATGAACTTTAGATCGATACTCGTTTTTGAGATGTTAATCATGCCTTTGAATGATGGTTCTTGGAGTTCTTGAACTAGGAACTTGGAATCTTGAATAAATTTGCAGAATTAATGGTGAACTTTGGAGGTTCTTGAAGTTGGATGTAGAAGCTTAGGGTTTTCTTTTTGAGGGAATTTGATGAAATATAACATATAATGCTTCTAATAGGCTTTAATATAGGGTTTGGATGGATTTTGAGTGAGGGGGATTGACCAAAATGCCCCTAAAAATCAAATAATTCTCGAATCTGTCCTTTGGTGGACTGTTTTGATAGTCTGGCGTAGATCAACCATAAAGTTTTTCTTCGATATCCAAATTATATGAAACCAATTTCATTAAAAAGAGGACTCTCATATCTTTCCGATGATATATAGTATCTCACCCAGATCATTGTGTACGAGGAGTTATGATCGTTTGAAGTTGACCTAAAAATTCACTTTTGATAGGCTAAAGTAGATCGACCATAACTTTTTTCTTCGATAGACAAATTGGATGAAACTAATTTCATCGGAAAGAAGACTCGTAGAGCTTTCCATTGATATATATTATATCACCCATATCATTATGTATAAGGAGTTATGATCATTTAAATTTAGAGAAAAAATACACTAGGCCTCAGTACTTTTTTTCTTGCACGTTTTACTGTTCACTACTATTCACGGTTCGATCGGAATGTTCATAACTCGTCGCTCGGGTGTCCGTTTTGGATGATCCACATATCTTTGGAAAGATTATTCAATACTCTACGTAATGGTTGGTCATAATCTATGATATTTCATATGGAAAATTTATAATTCATTCTAGAAGATAGAACCCAACACGTTTACGCACAAAATTTCAATAAAAAATTTCCTGGGGTATTACATTAAGGTCTTGTACTCTCCTGATTTCTATTTTCTTGTCTTTCAGATCATTCTTCAACGAATATCTAATGTTCATGCAAAATACCTCTATCCCAACTGGGGATAATACTGATGGGACACACTCTACCTGTAGAGTTTAGACTCGGTCAAGGGTCACTGCATCTGACTGTCCTTATAGGGTTCCACCTATCCCAACTAATCCTACTCTTGAGGGCGATATTAATACCCAGTCACCTCAAGGAGAGGCTACAAATGCTGAGTTTCATTACTTCATTAACCTATTAACTCAGTTGGTAGATTCTCATTCTGAACGTGGTGTTCCTATCACTTCATCTTCTAAGGCCACAAGGTTTGGCCAATTTATGAGGTTGTATCCTCCTACATTTTATTGGTACAAAGGTTGAGGAGGATCCTCAAAGTTTCATTGATAAAATAGAGAAGATCTTCTGTATTATGCATGCTTCAAAGGTAGAAGGTGTTGAGTTTGGTTTCTACTAATTGAAAGATGTGGCATACTAGTAGAAGAAAGACTAGAAATAATTGAGGGGAAAGGATGTTGGTTCTACCTTCTAGAAGGGTTTCTCTAGTGCATTTCTAGACTGCTTCTTTCCTCAGGAGTTGAGAGAGGCAAAGCATAAGAGTTTGTGAATTTGAGGTAAGGTAGGATGTCTGTCAAGGAGCATGCCTTGAAATTTTGTCATCTGTCTACATATTTCCTGAGTTGATCTCTAACATGAGGGCTAGAATGCATAAGTTTGCTTCGGGACTGTCTCATAAGTTGATCCTTGAGAGTAAGGCTACTTTATTGGTCAAGGACATGGACATCTCTAGGTTGGTGCTGTACATGCAGTAAGTGGAAGAAGATAAAAGAAAGCAGGATGATTTTAGTGAGAGGCAGGAAAAGAAATTTAGGCCTTCTGAGCAGAGTGGTAAAGATAGTGATAAGTTTCCAAAGAAGGAGTGGAAGAGTTCTTCTTCTTTCTCCATAGCTTGTGCTCCTTACCCAAAGCCGTCGGGTGATCGTCGGTCTTAGCATGATGGTGGGTCCTGAGCATAGGGTGCCTAATCTCAGGCTAATGGGTCTTAGTCGGCTCATTCCTACCCTCTTTGTAAATTTTGTGGGCGGTCGCAATGTGGGTTCTGTGAGGAAGGGTAGCACAAATATTTTTATTGTGGTCAGATTAGTCACATACAGTATGACTTTTGTGTTAGAATGGCTTCTGGGAGCTAACAAGGTCCCAATTGCCTCTTCATCTGCTCTTGCACCAAAGGGTGCTTCTTCCACATATGTTTCTGCTTTTGATACTGGCACTGGCCAAAATAGCTTATATGTTGTTGCATCTCATTAGGATTTTGATGGATCCCCCGATGTTGTTATTGGTATGTTTATACTTTTTCTCTTATGATATGTATTATTTAATTGATACAGGGTCTACTCTTTCTTATGTGATCCCATTTAAGGTTGTGCATTTTGGTTTTGGTTTTTAGTGTGTTTCAAAACCTTTTTTGTTTCTACCCCAATAGATGACTTTGTTATTTCTAGGAGATTCTATAGGGGGTGTGTGGTATCTACTGGTAGTAAAGAGACTTTAGTGGATCTATTTGAATTAGATATCGTTGACTTTGATGTCATATTGGGGATGGATTTGTTACACTCATGTTATGCTTTCTTAGATTGTCGGACCCATAAGGTCATATTTAAATTCCCTAATGAGACAGTTATTATATGGGAAGGGGGTTCTTTGGTGCCTAAGGTGAGGTTCATCTCATAACTTAGAGCTTAAAAGTTAATTTCCAAAGGGTACTTGTATCATTTGGTCTGAGTTAAAGATTCAAACTCGAGATGTCCTTCTCTAGAATCTTTTCCTGTGGTAAATGAGTTTCCTGAGGTTTTCCCTGATGATCTTCCTGGTGTTCCTCCTAATAGGGAAATTGATTTTAGGATTGATCTTGTTCTGGACTCTTGTCCTATCTCTATCCCTCATTATAGGATGGCTCCGACTGAGTTGAAAGAGCATAAGGAGCAATTACAGGATCTCTTATATATATGGTTTATTAGTCCTAGTGTGTCTCCTTAGGGTACTCTTGTGTTATTCGTGCATACGAAGGATAGTTCCCTTTGAATGTGTATTGATTATGTTTAGTTGAATAAGGTGACTATCAATAATAAATATCCTCTTCCTAGGGTCGACGACTTGTTTGGTAAACTTCAAGGTGCGAAGTGTTTCTCTAAAATTAATCTTAGGTTGGGTTATCATCAGCTTAAGATTAGGGAAGTTGATATCCCTAAGACTATTTTCAGGACCCAGTATGGTCACTATAAGTTCCTGGTTTTATCTTTTGGGTTGACCAATGTCCCAGCGACATTCATAGATTTGATTAATAGGGTCTTCCATCAGTTTCTGGATTTGTTTATCATTGTCTTCTTAGATGATATTCTGGTATACTCTAAGAGTGAGGCAGATCATGACATTCACCTTCGTGTTATGTTGCAGACCTTGAAAGATCAGTGTTTGTATGCCAAGTTCTCTAAATGTGAGTTTCGATTGAAGGCTGTGACTTTTCTTGCTCATGTTATCTCTAGTGAGGGGGTCATGGAAGATATACAAAAGGTTGCAGTGTTTAAGAAGTGGCCCATACCTGCGACTCTAATCAATAGTTAGAGCTTCTTGGGTTTAGCCGGTTACTATAGGAGATTTCTGGAATTTTTTTTACTATAGCTGCCCTATTGATT
The DNA here is from genome assembly GCA_030864215.1 of Capsicum pubescens. NCBI lineage: Eukaryota > Viridiplantae > Streptophyta > Magnoliopsida > Solanales > Solanaceae > Capsicum > Capsicum pubescens. The sequence goes on from CM061541.1 coordinate 186,471,805, forward strand.
AAGTGGACCTAGAAGAAAGTTAAGTTCATTTGGTTGAATCTGTGTGAGGGCAGTTTTGAGAAGTTGAAGAATAATTTGAATTTGGCTCTAGTTTTGACCCTGCCCTAGGGAAATAAGGACTTTGTAGTGTATTGTAATGCTTCTCGTGTTGGGCTTGCTTTTGTGTTGATGCAGCATGGTAGGGTGGTGTCCTTTTCTTTTAGGCAATTGAAAGTTCATAAGAAGAACTAACCTACCCATGATTTGGAGTTGTTAGCTGTGATATTTGCATTGAAGATTTGGCGTCACTATCTCTATGAGGTTCATGTTGATATTTTTTTTTATCATAAAAGCCTATAGTATGTGTTTTCTGAAAAAGAGTTAAATCTCACGAAAAGGAGATGGCTTGAGTTGCTGAAAGACTACGATATGAGTTTTCACTACCAACCAGGTAAAGATAATGTTGTTAATGATGTTCTTAGCAGGTTATCCATAGAGAGTTTAGCTTATATGGATGAGAATAAGGAGGAATTAGTGAAGGACATTTTCCATTTGGCTAGTCTTGGAGTTTGTCTCACGGACTCTAAGGATGGTGGTGTGTTTATGCATCAAGTATCACAATTATCTCTTGTTATTGAGATAAAGGAAAAGCAAATGTTGGATCCTTATTTGATAAAGATTAAAAGGAAAAGGTTGTTGACTTTACAATAGGTGGTGATGGTAACTTGAGGTACCGAGGTAGGTTATGTATTCCCAATTTTGATGGATTGAGGGAAAGGATTTTGGCCAAAGCGCATGTATCTCGTTATGATATTCATCCTGATTCTATAAGGATATATCATGACCTTAAGGAGTTCTATTGGTGGAACAATATGAAACGGGATGTGGCTAACTATGTGGCTAAGTGTATGGAGTGTCAACAAGTGAAGGTTGAGCACATGAGACTCGGGGGTATGTATCAAGAGATTGAGATGCCCGAATGGAAGTGGGAGGTGATTAATATGGATTTTGTTACAAATCTTTCTCAATCTCGGAATCAGTGTGATTCCATTTGGATCATTATGGATAGGATGACCAAGTTCTCTCACTTCTTACCGGTGAGGACTAGTTATTCGGCGGAGGATTATGCCAAGTTGTATCTTGGAGATTGTCCAGTTGCATAGTGCTCCTATTTCTATCATTTCAGATTGTTGTACTCCATTCTTATTGCATTTTTGGAAGTCATTTTAGAAAGGCTTTGGAACCAAGGTTTGCCTTAGTACCTCTTTCCACCCACAGTCATATGGACAAGAAGAGAGGAACATTCAGATATTGGAAGATATGTTTCATGCTTATCTGATTTTAACTATGGTGGTAGTTGGTTTGACCATTTACCTTTGATTGAATTTTCTTATAGTAATAGTTTTCACTTTAGCATTGGTATGGATCCTTTTGAGGCATTGTATGGTAGGAGATATCATTCTCCTATTGGGTGGTATGAAGTTGGTGAGGGTAAGTTATTTGGCCCTAATTTGGTTCACCAAGCATTGGAGAAAGTGAATGTGATTCGTGATAGATTGAAAAGTTCTCAAAGTTGCCCAAAGTCCTATGCGATTATGAGGCGTAGGGAGTTGGAGTTCAAGATTGGCAATTTGGTATTCTTGAATGTGTCTCCCATGAAGGGAGTAATGCGGTTTGGTAAGAAGGGGAAATTAAGCCCTCAGTATGTCGATTCATACTTAGTTTTGAAGAGGGTTGGCAATGTTGTATAAGAGTTGGAGTTGTCTCCTAGTTTGAGCTTCATTCATCCGGTTTTCCATGTCTCTATGTTGAGAAAGTGTGCAAGTGATCCTTCATCGGTTATTTTTTTGGAAGGGTTGGGTATCTCGGATTCCTTATCTTATGAGGTAGTTCTATTGATATTTTAGATCGTCAATTCCGTTGGTTACGAACAAAGGATGTGGCTTCAGTGAAGGTTCTTTGGAGAAACCATAAGGTTGATGAAGCTACTTGGGAAGCAGAAGAGGACATGAAGTCTAAGTATCCGCATTTGTTCCCCATTACAAAAATTCATGCTTGAGGTATGTGTTGTTCTTAATATCCTTGTTTTATTTCTTTATTTTCTAACATGGTTAAAGGTCATTTTAATGTGTAATAATGTGTTAACTCGTGCTTGTACTTATCGATACTCGTGATTCGAGGATGAATGATCCAAGTGGGGGTGAATTGAAACACCCTAGTTTTAACCCTTAGAAAATTCCTTATTTTGAGCTCACTGGATATCATTTGACTTGTGGGTACTAGTCGTATGATGTGGGTATGTTTTAAGGTCCTCAACTCATATAATGATCTGTTTGGTTTGGGTTACACTCTGTCCAAGGTACAAATAGATATCTTACTAGTCGTAAACTAGGGTACGTGGGACATAGTACTTAATCATATAATGTCCTGTGTGTAGCCTAGAGGATTCTCCCTAGGGTACGGTTTAGAGGGTACCAATCATGTGATTGGATATGAGTTGGTCTAGGAACTCATATATTGGACAGTTTTGGAGTCTAAGTTGATGCCTAGGGTACGATTGGTGGGTACCACTCGTATGTTTGGGTACAGTTTGGGTGGTGTGGTCGTACCCTCCTACGATCATGTTTTTATCTTTTAAGATGAGGGCATTCCAAACATTTTCCACCCCAAAACCCTTAAGTCCCCACATCTTACGACATGTTGTGGCCTCTCATAACACACTTTTGAAAGATCGATCACTCTAAAAACACATTCTAAACTCTCACTTGAAGATTGGGCTAGGGTTTATTTTAAGTGTTCATCTAGAGCCACAAGGGTCAAGTTTCTTTCGTGAATCTTCGTGAATAAGGCATGTGAATCTTCCCTCATTGTTAGTTCATGAAAATCATGTGTTTTAAAGTTTGTTTAAGTTTCATTAATGGTTGTTTTGAAAAGCAATATAAGGGGTTTTGTTGCATATTATTGAGTATGATTTATCCTTGGTTTAAATTGTGTATATACATATTTTTGGTGATGGTTTGCTTATGTGGGTGCTTGGTAATTGTGGTTTAACAAATGGGTTGTGGGTAACTCTAAACTTTATGGTTTTTTACTTTAGTTTTGGTCTTGGTAATGGTATGCCCTCAAAGTGTTTGTGAAAATGCCTAAGAGAATAAACTAGTCACATGTTAATGGTGTTTTGAACTAAGCCATTGGCCTAATGAATATGAATAGATATAAATGGTTTTGTAAAGTCCTTGTTGTCCATTTAATGATTTAAATGGTAACCTTGGTGGTTTAATTGGCTAAATAGGTTTGTGTTTCTAAACTTTGAATTGAACAAGTGTCTTTGTTAGACAATGGGTTCGAGTCCCAAAGTGATATGAATGATTGGTTGATTGATAATAGTAATGTCATGTTGTACACTTGGAAGTGGTGTTAGTATGATGATACCAACGAAGTTCCTTTAGTAAGTAATTAGCTTAATGGTTGTGTGTGTGAAATCATGGTTTTAAATTGAGCTTTAAAAGCCGGATGTGTAGCTAGGCCGTGCAAGTGGATTCTGAAGGACTAACACTAGAAATTACGCTAGCCAATATGGGTGTCCTTGTGACCGAGTGGTTTGTGTCATACGAATAAATATGTGAATGGGAGGTTCGAGTTCCCTATAATACATGTATTAGTGCTTAAGTCACCTTAATTATGTCGGGAGGTTTGAGTTACCCAATAGGCATATACAGTTTTGGATATTCTTTGGTTTGTGTGGTTACACACTCTAGAGACCTTCCAGCTAGTGAAGAGCTGGGCCCAAATAGCCCGTGGGTGCCTTTTCTTATAATGTCTATGCTACACATCCCAGGTTAATGATTTTAAAGTTTATGCTAATCTTTTCCTTTCCTCGGTATGGAATATATGTATATGTATATAGTGTATTGGTTATATGTGTTGGTTGATTGGATTTGAATTATTGGCATTATTTTATACTTATCCTTGAGTTACATGCTAGCGCTCCAACCGCTAACCGTCTTCGATGTTGTATCCCCACACGATGCAGGTATTGGTCATATTCTTACACCTCCTACTCTCTGATTGGACTCGGGGATAATTTGTGTAGACTTAAAGTGGTGAGCTTCTATCCTTTGAAAGTCTTCATTTCTTACTTTCAGGTTTCTTATGTATATATTAGTTTAGACTTGGACATTGGTTTTCGCTATGGTCGGGGGGATGTCCCGATCGAATATTCTTGGATTTATTTTAAAGGCTTTGTATGGACAAACTGCTGACTTGGGTATGTTATGGTTTGGATATGGACTAGGTTATTATTTTGGTTTTGTTATGGTTTTTGGTTAGGGATTGGACGAATAGACTTGTTTGGGTGGTTGGCCATGGTCTTGTACCTACCTCAAAGTCTTTGTTTTGTTAATCACCTTATCTTGTTATATGTTCTGAATTTATCCAACTCAAGGTATATATAGGTTGTTGGATTGGGTAGCGGGGTGATCTCCGGTTCTTGTTAGGCTTGAGATGCCCATTGCGACAAGGCCCTAGTTCGGATCATGTCAAGTTGATATTAGATCCTAGGTTCATGGTCAGCTGGGCATCCTCAAAGCTATGTCAAGTATTGTCTATTTTATGGGCGTGTAGTGTGCCACATTTATTTGAGAGAGGCTATGAGGCATTTAGGAATGTTTCACTTTATTGTTGTCTTATTTCGAACTATAGAGTCTAATGTCTTGGATTCTTCTGATCTTTGTTTTCTTGTCTTTCAAGTCATTCTTCCAAGTAGATCTGATGTTCATGCAAATACCTCTGTCCCAACTGGGTACAATATTGATGGGACACGCTCTACCTATAGAGTCCAGATCTGGTCAAGGGTCACTGCATCTGACTATCCTCATGGGGTTCCACCGGTCCCCACTGATCCTATTCTTGAGGGCAATACTCATACTCAGTCGCCTCAAGGGGAGGATACTAATGCTAAGTTTTGTCGCTCCATTAACCGTTGTCTCAGTTGGTAGCTTCTCAGTCTGACCGTGGTTTTCCTGTCACTTTATCTTCTAAGGCCACAAGAATTAGCCAATTTATGAGGTTGTATCCCTCTATGTTTATTGGTACAAAGGTTGAGGAGGATCCTCAAAGTTACATTAATGAAATGGAGAAGATCTTCTGGATTATGTATACTTCGAAGGTAGAAGGTGTTGAGTTTACTGCCTAACAATTGAAACATTTGGCATACCAGTGGTACGGAGAGCTAGAACAATTGAGGGGAGATGATATTGGTTCTACCTTGTGGGAGGACTTCCCTAGTGCATTTCTAGACTACTTCTTTCCTCGGGAGTTGAGAGAGTCAAAAGTAGAAGAGTTTGTGAATTTAAGACAAGGTAGGATATCTGTCAATGTAACTCCTAGAATGTCAAGGGGTAGATTTGAAAATGAATAACTCTTGATACATGTAGAATTTTCAATCTCTAGACCCTCCAATATGTAGATAATTTAATTAGCTTTCCAACTGTACCAATTTCGCCTAAATCCGATACTCAGTTTAAAAGTTATGGAGATTTTAGTGAAAACAATAGGGCATTTCGACAGGTACCGTGTCGCGGTGAAGGGAAGAATCACAATTTTCCTATTCCAGTGAAGTACCGCAATTGGCCATCGTCGTGGTGAAGTTCCAGCTCCCGCTCATCCTTTTCCATTGGCTCAATGCGATTATGCCGCATCACGCCAGAGGCCAAAATGGGACTCGTCCCTTTTCCAGTAGCCCAACGTAATTTCGCCGCATCACGTCATAGTGCAAAATGGCAATGGTCCCATATCCAGTGAGCCACTGTGATAGCCCCGCGTCGTGGTGGAGTGCCAAATTGAGATTTTAGTTTCTGAACTTAAATTTTTAAAGGCAATATAGTCTTTTACTCAACCCCCAATTCGTGAATAACACTGAATTAATCCTATTCCAACCATTATATGCTCACTTTTCATTAAATTTCTCTCAAAGAAACCCTAGAACATCAAAACTTAATTCCCAAGAAATCCAAATTCCACCATTCTTTCTCTAAGAAAACTCAAAATTCAAGGTTACCAATTCAAGATAATAAAGAATCCATCTTCAAGAGCACAAATAGGAATCCAAAATCAAGTGTTCTCATTAATTGCATCAATTAAGGTATGCAGGTTTTTTCAACAAGGACAATTCTTTCATCCATGTCCCCAAAATCAATTCTGAAGTTGATTTTTATATAAATTTACATGAGATTCAAATTAGGATTCATACCTAATATTGCTAATTGAAAGATTATGAGATTACAAATGATTTAGATATTGAATTGCATGTTTACTTTCGTATTTTCATGCATATGATATAAATTTCTTGATTTTGAATTGAATATCATTATTCTCATTATCAAACATGAACATTATGATATTTTGACATGAATTTGATGCATATGTTACTAAGCTCTAGTTTGAATATTGTTATTTCAAAAGATTATGCTTGTAAGAATACCATTATTTGTTATATTTAGATTTTGAACAAAGATTTGATCTTTTGATCACTGCTTAGATATGGAGTCCACTTTACAGGTTTAGCTATAGTTTACAGTAAACAGATTTACCAAAGGTTTTTCATTGTAACCCTTATATTAGTTTTAAAAAGTGGATTTCCTATAGAATGAGAATACAGATTAAAGGAGTGGTATTTAGCACCGAGTTGGGTATGTTTACATGCCCCAAAACTATGAGCCATCGTAGGTTCAGATTATCAGATTATTCCCATTTCTATATGGATAACAAATATAGATATGATTACTTAGATTAAGTTATACTCCTTGGCAAGAGTATGACACCTCTCCCCATCGTGAGGTTTTCCCATAAAAAATCTAGACGTTGCACACTATGATAGTGCACATAGTGTATGTCGGTTAGAAGAACCTCCCTAATAGTAAAGACTTGCAGAATAGTTTTAAAAGTATTTCCCTACAGCTTACAGAAAAGAGTAAAGAATAATAGAACAACTTTTAGAAAACTAAGTGTAAAGGCTCACAGATTTATTCAGATATTGCTTTACATGTGACATTAGCTATGAGATTTCAGATTTCAGATTATAGATATAAAAGTGAGTCCTTTCGACACTTAGACAGAATGATTTAAAGATAGAATACAAGTACAACTTTTAGAAACTAAATGTTATGACTCACTAGATCTATGTAATATGTTTTTCTCTTTATGATTATTATTTTCAGTTTTCAGATATTCCAGCTTATGTGAGTCATTTACATTTAGCATACATTCTTTTACAAATTTATAATAATATTAAGATATTGATTTACTTGTGCATTCACCCCTATATATTTAGTACAATCCAAAAGTACCGATCCACATATATGTCTAGGTGCTACATTGTCTCATAATATAGGTTCAGGTGCTCAGTTTCAGCAGCGTAAGTGATATCGAGTATCTTCATCTACATCCCGACAGTTGGTGAGTCCTCATAGTTTGGGTACCTAGTCTTTCAATTATTTAGCTTATTAGTATAGATGATTCAGTATTTTCAGACTGTTTGAGTCAGCTGGGGTTTGTCCCAATGAATCTCTAGCATTAGCAGTAGAGGCTTGTCAGACTACTATATTATGATTCAGATTTTCAGTATTGATTGATCATACTCTTGAGTTTAGTATTTTTAAATATTATATTCAGATAGTTTCAGTTTAGCTGCTACATAATTTCATATTTTAGTTTGATTATATATCTATACTTTCATATTATAAGTTTCAGATTTAGTAGATGGCTTACAGGGTTAGCTTAAGGCTACTCGCAGTCTTGAGCAACGTGTGACATCTCGGGATCCATTTTTAGGGCGTTACAAACTTGGTATCAGAGCCTAAGGTTATAAGAATCCTAGTGAGTCAGACAAGCCGTGTTATGTAGAATCTTGATTATGGGTGTGAAGCGTGCCACATTTATCAGCAAGAGGCTACGAGATATTTTTAGGAAATCATCTCTTTCTTTCATGATCTTTCATGCTTACAGTGTCTCTATCTGCTTTTAACTCATGCTCCTACATGACAATTTAATATGCCTTCTAGTCGAGATATTGCCTGCAGAAATGATAACCATCCACCCCATCCTGCTGACCCTCTGAATGAGAATGTATCCCATGCTAAATTTTGGGATGCCTTTCAGGCATTAGCCTAAGCTATGACTACTAATGTTCAGGGAAACCATTAGACGACAATCCCATTTTAGAAGGATGGGGATTTAGCAACAGCTATAATCTGAGACTTCATGAGAATAAATCCGCTAAAGTTCTTTGGATCAAAAGCAGGTGAGGACCCACTGCTTTATTCAAATAAGGTAAAGAAGATCACTTAAATTATGCATGTTTCTGAAAAGGAGAGTGTATAATTGGCATTCTATAGATTGAAGGATATAGTGCATGATTGGGTGGTCATGTGGAAGAATAGTAGAGGTGAGAATGCAACTCCTATAAGTTAGCTGGTGTTTCAGGATGTATTTCTAGATAGGTTCTTTCCACGTGAAATAAGAGAAGCTAAGGTAGAAGAGTTTGTGAACTTGAGGCAGGGCTCGATGATAGTGAAAGATTACGGCCTTAAGTTCAACAAGTTATCTAAGTATACCCCTGATACGTTGGCTGACCCTAGGGAAAGTATGAGTAAGTTTGTTACTGGAGTATCTGGTTTGGTAGTCAAAGAGTGTAGGAATGCCATGATTATTGGGGACATGGGTCTTTCTAGGTTGATGATTCATTCCCAGCAGATTGAGGTAGAAAAGTTGAAAGGAAGAGAGAGGGTAAATAAGAAGGCAAGAACCGGGAAGTTTGAGTATGTGTCCAAACAAAGTATGGAGGGGGAAATTATTCACAGTTTTAGAATCATTCATCTATGCCAGCACCATCTTTAGCTGTGCTCCCACCTCTAGAGCTAGGCAAGAGCAGAAGGGTAAGACTTCTATGTCCAGTTCTCAGATTAGTGTGAGTGGAAAACCCAGTTATCCTCCATGTGCTAAATGTGGTAAGAATCATCCTGGTGAGTACTTGTTGGGACATGAAATCAAAGAGTGTCCATATGCTAAGAAGGGTAGCAGGGATGTTCGTACCCAGACTCAGGCTACTAGCGTACCAGCTCTTCTAGGTCTCCCAGTCACTCCTCAGGGCGCATCATCCAGTACCGGTGGCGGTCAGCACCAGAATTGGTTTTATGCATTACCATCCTATCAGGAGCAGGAGGATTCACCAGATGTTGTTACTGGTATACTTCATGTCTTTCATCTTGATGTTTATGTGTTTATAGACCTCGGGTCGAGTTTCTCTTATGTGACCCCATTAATTGTGGTAGATTTTTAAGTTGGTCCTAAAAAGTTTTCTAAGACCTTGTTAGCTTCTAACCCAATGGGTCAGTGAGTTGTTGCCAAATATATCTATAGAAAGTGTCCTATCACTGTCCTTCATAAAATCATGTTAGCAGATTTAATAGAGTTAGATATGGTCGACTTTGAGCTTATTCTTGGTATAAATTGGCTCCATTTTTATCATGCATCCATAGATTGTCGCACATAAGTAGTGAAGTTTTAGTTTCCAGACGAGCCAGTCTTTGAGTGGGAAGGCAATTCAGTGTCTCCTAAGAGTCATTTCATACCCTATCTTAAGGACAGAAAGTTGATCTTAAAAGGGTGTATCTATCATCTAGTTCAAGCCAAAGACACTAAATCTAAGACTCTAAGAATTCACTCAGTCCGAGTAGATAATAAGTTTCCAGATATTTTACCCAAAGATTTGCCCGTGGTACCTCCCGATAGGGAAATAGAATTCGGGATGGACCTTCTTCCAGATACTCAGCCTATCTCTATTACTTCATATCGTATGGCACCAATCGAGCTTAAAGAGTTAAAAGAGAATCTTAAAGACCTCTTAGATAAAGGTTTCATAAGGACTAGTGTCTCTCTATGGGGTGCTTCTATCCTATTCATGCAAAAGAAAGATGGTTCTTTGCGAATGTGCATTGACTATCGTCAGCTGAATAAAGTCACGGTAAAAAAAAATGTACTCTTCCTAGGATTGATGACTTATTCGACCAACTCCAATGTGTGAGTTATTTCTCCAAGATATACCTTAGATCTGGCTATCATCAACTTAGAGTAAGGGAATATGATATCCCAAAGACAACTTTCAGAACCCGTTATGGTCATTTCGAGTTTCTAGTCATGTCATGTGATCGTACCAATGCCCCAACAACCTTCATGGACTTGATGAACTGTAACGCCCTGAAATCGGATCCCGAGATGTCACACGGTGCTTAAGGTCACAAATGACCCCAAGCTAACCCTTCATTTGGCATAACCCAAAGCAACTGAATAAAATACATAAAATAGAAGAAATAATGCGGAAACAACCCATAACTTAGTCTGACCAACATGAAAGTAAGTTTACACGGTCACAATTCTGCTCATATATATACAAATCTGAAACTGAATACACTGACTACTAGTGACTTTCTATGAAGACTCTACTAGCATTGACCAAAGATAGTCGGGTCATGACTCCTAACTACCCCTACTCAATACAACTGAATACAGAAAATACAATACACCTCAAATCTGAACAAGTCAAGTCCCTGAATCAAAAGGACTAATCACCTGCCGATCAAGAGCTACGACCCAGCTAAACATGATATGTGCGCTACAGCTTGTACCTACATTTTGGTAAGAATGTAGCCCATGGAAATATGTGGGTCAACACTTTGAAATGTACTGAGTATGTGGGGGTGCATGCAACAATATAAATAGTATAATCAATTTCATGAAAACATGCATACGGACAATGATGACTCACTTGGCTTGAGTTATATAAAATCATACTTTTCGTAATTTCATAATAAATAGTTCATATGATAAAATCTCGTAATCCACGTAAATCATTATAAATCATAAATTATGATAAATTATCATAAATTATCATATCATAAAAAATCATCATAGGTAATTATAAATCATCATAAATGACCATAAAACATCATAAACATCTCAACTCTTTGACTCAAATCTCGGAGTGACTCGGTAATTCAAGAAACTTAATCTTATGGACACGGGAGTTTCCTATAACCGACAACCCCATGTGAGCTACATGGAATACCAACATTTGAAACTTCCGTTGGTGGGAGCGTCATACTCTTTGCCAGGGACTATGACCTTAAAACTGTAATAATCACAATCGGGCTCTCTGGCCAATAATATCATCATCAAACAACCCTACGGTGGCACATAGGTTTGGGGAAATACCAAATTTCCCTCTCGATGCTAAGTACTACTCCTCGACAAGCTCAGAACGCGTTAGGAAATCCACCACAACATCACAAGGGTCTATCATAAAGACCAAATCAAATCTCTTTCTCATTTATCAAATCATGTCAATTTGTGGATTCCTAACTCAACACATTTTAGCTCAAAACATTTAATCTTCCTCAACATCAACAAGGTATCAATGCATTGAACCATAACCGACTCAACATTTGGACAAGGATATGAAGACTCAATACATAATATTTTCAACAATTTAACTCATCAAAACCATCCAGAAAATATCAAGACTTATTGCAACTTCAATATCAACATTTCTGAATTTGCCATCCAACTCTCATTTAAAGGTACTTGAGACATCAACCCATAGTAGGTATATAGAATTTCCAATATCAATTATAAATTCATAATAAGGAAATAGTGGAATGATAGTAAAAATCAAGGCTTAACAAATTAAATCATCATACTCTCATAATCAAATACTTTTTGGACATAATTCCATCTCAACATCATACACATATCGGATGACATAATCCCATAGCTCATGGACAATAATATAAGATATAAAACCATATTTCCAATTCATGGTAAAACATGTAAAATCTTATGTGATTCAAAACTTACAATTCAAATCTTTATAAGTTCATAATCGAATTATTTAGACATAATTCAACTTACAGAACCATATGAATCCATTAAATAATCATAATTGGCAAGCTTGAACAATTTACATATATACATAATCAAAATATCATGGTAGGATATCGTGGAAATAAATTCATTTGCCAAACTCATAATAATCCATAATAAAAATTAAAGATACGGGCACAAGAACGGAAGAATTATTCTTGTTCAAAGCCCCACATACCTAAAAATGGAAGATGAATATGAACTTCTGACTTCGGAACTTTATTCACGAAAATAAAGGGTGCTTCTAGAAGCCCTTAACATGATCAACTCGAATCTCAAATCAATTTGAAATTTCTACGGTTCAATCAAGAGACATGGAAGGATGAAATTTGGAGTAGTAGGGTTGGGGTTTGAGCCTCAGGAAATTTTGGAGAAAAATGAGCTATTGAATGCTCTTAATGGACTTAAATACATGGTTTACCCGGATGGATTGGAGTGAGAATGACCAAAATACCCTTAAAAATCAAATAATGTCAAATCTGTCCTTTGGTGGACTGTTTTGATAGGCTGAAGTAGATCGACCATAACTTTTTTCTCCGATGGAAAAATTAGATGAAACCAATTTCATTGGAAAGAGGACTCTCAGAGATTTCTTTTAATATATAGTATCTTACCCATATCATTATGTACAAGGAGTTGTGATCGTTTGAAGTTGACCCTAAAATTTGCCTGGCCTCAGTATTTTTTTTCCTGCACATTTACTGTTCACCACTATTCATAGTTAGATCGGAATGATCATAACTCATCGCTCGAGTGTCCGTTTTGGATGATCCATATCATTGGAAAGATTATTCGATGATTTACACGATGACGGGTCGCATCTCCAAAAATTCCATACAGAAAAATTATTAATCATGATAAAAAATAGAATTCAACACATTTTCGTCCGAGATCTTAACGGATTCTTGGAAAGATAAAAAGGCTTTAACGACTCGACACATTTGGGAATGAAATATTTAATGGGAAAACTCGGGGTATAACATGAACAGAGTGTTCAAACAGTATTTGGACATGTTTGTCATATTCTTTATCGATGATATTCTTGTCTATTCTCGTAGTGAGGATGATCATGTAGACCACCTTAGAATTGTGTTGCAAACTCTTAGGGATCACCAGTTGTTTGCCAAGTTTAGAAAATGTGAATTTTGGCTAAGATCAGTAGCGTTCCTCAGTCATATTGTTTCCAATGATAGTATTAAAGTTGATCGCCAAAAGACAGAAGCAGTAAGAAACTGGACTAGACCTATTTCTCCATCAGACATTAGAATTTTCTTGGATTTAGCTGGATATTATAGATGTTTTATTGAGGGTTTTTCATCTATTTCGACCCTTATGTCTAGATTGACTTAGGAGAAAGTTAACTTTCTGTGGTCAGATTGCTGTGAGAAGAGTTTTCTGGAGTTGAAGACTCGACTCACTTCAGCCCTAATTTTAGCATTACCTGATGGTACAGATGGGTTTGTTGTATATTGTAATGCTTCTAGAATCGGTATGGGTTATGTTTTGATGCAGAGAGGTAAGGTTATAGCCTATGCCTCTAGAAAACTTAAGCCTCACAAAAAAAACTACCCCACCCATGACCTTAAGCTAGCTGCATTGGTGTTCGCCTTGAAAATCTGGAGGCACTATATTTATGGGGTGCATGTTGATGTGTATGCGGATCACAAAAGTTTGCAGTATGTGTTAACTCAAAGGAGTTAAATCTTCATTAGATAAGGTGGATAGAACTATTGAAAGATTATGACATGAGTATGTTATATCATCCGAGCAAGGACAATGTAGTGGAAGACGCCCTTAGTAGACTGTTTATGGGCAATGTTGCTTATGTGGAGAATGATAAGAGGGAACTAGTTTAATAAGTTCATCAGTTAGCTAGATTGGGAGTGAGGTTGGTAGTAACGCTCCGAAATCGGGTGCCGAGATGTCACACGGTGCTTAGGGTCTCATGTGACCCCAAGCTAACCCTTCTACTGCCATAACTCATAAGCAACTGAATAAAAATACAAATCCATACAAATCAGCAGAAATTAACTCTTTTTTGAATCTGCTCGATACAAAAATGGAATTTTACAATTCTGCCTTTACAACCAAAATTGAAGCAAAATACATCAACTTCTACTGACTGTCTATGAAGCCTCTACTAGTACTGACTATAGGTAGCCGGTTCATGACTCCCGACTACCCCAACTCAATACGACTGAATAAAGAAAATACAACAATATAAACACAACATAACTAACCCAAGCCCTAGAATCAAAAGGACTCATCACCTGCTGACTGGATACCACAAACTGACTGGATCCGAAGGTACAACTATACCTTGTACCTACATACCGAGAAAATGTAGCCAGCATACGAATATATGGGTTAGTACCATGGAAAGATACCAAGCATATGGGGGTGCAATGCATATATAAAATAATATCTTAATATCATCACAGTTTATAAAATTATCCATGCTGATATAGATGACTCACTTAGCTCGAATTAAATCATCAAAATCATGGATGAATAATACATGTAAAGTAAAACAAATGAGTCATTACAATACGTTCTCAATTCAATTTCATCTCAATTTCAAATCATCAAAACAATCAAATCTCATTAGAAAATATTCCTTAAATCTTTTAAGAATAATGACTTTCTCAAACTCAGCCTTTTAAGAAAATATGTTTTCATCTCAGATAGAAGAGTACACACACACACATTGGGAGATCCTATAACCGACATAAACCATGTGAGCCACATGGAGTCCAACGTCCAACCCACGTTGGGGAGAGCCTTTCTATCCTTGCCATCGGAGTAGGACTTTCAATATCAATCCAAAAACACTAGTGATCACTATATAAATCAACCTTAGGCTCACATCCTATGGGGACACGTAGTTCTAGGGAAGTAAAGTCACTTTATACCTCCCACTCGGTGCTAAAGATTACTCCCGGACTTAGCTCAGAAATTTAAATCAGCCTCAGGCTCACATTAAAGAAAATCCACAATAAACACTTCAACAATTTTCATCGGGAGTCAATTTGCTACCCCTTTATCATAATCAATAAAAATGTGGATTTCTTTCACAGTCGAGTTTAAAATAACTCATTCACGACCAAAAGTTTAAATCATTCAAAACATCTCATATCTTCAACATCAACGTGCATATATCACACATTTTCTCAAAGACACAATTTCAAATGGGGTTCAAGACCCAAATATCAAAATCATAGTAAATTTCTTTCAAGCATCATACTTTGAGTCATAATTTCATATAAATTCGACTTTTCAAAGTCATAAACATCATAATCTCAAGATAACCAAGATAGAATATAAGTTCATGCTCCAAAATCATAATAAACATATAAAGATCATATCTTCGTAAAGAAAATTACTTTTGGGATTCAAATCTCATTGTGCTTATAGCACATAATTTCTCAAAGTACAATTCCAATTAGGACTCAAGGTCTCATACATCAAAATCATATTAAATTTTCTCATGATTCATGCTTTTCATCATAAATATATATAACTTACTTTAAAATTTGGAAAATTCAGCTTTATGTACAAAAATGTCATCATTCTCATTCAATTCAACTTTCAAAACATAGAGAGTTTCATAATCTCATGTAAAATCATATAGGGTATAAATTCATACTTCAAATTCATATCAAAACATGTAAAATCATGTATATTCATAAAAGAAAAATCAATTTGGGCAGAAGAACGAAAGAGAGTTCTTGTTGAAAAAACCCACATACCTTGAATGATGAACTTTAGATCGATACTCATTTTTGAGATATTAATCGTGCCTTTGAATGATGGTTCTTGGAGTTCTTGATATAGGAACTTGGAATCTTGAATAAATTTGAAGAATTAATGGTGAACTTTGGAGGTTCTTGAAGTTGGATGTAGGAGTTTCTTGAACTAGGTACTTGGAATCTTGAATAAATTTGCAGAATTAATGGTGAACTTTGGAGGTTTTTGAAGTTGGATGTAGGAGCTTAGGGTTTTCTTTTTGAGGGAATTTGATGAAATATAACATATAATGCTTCTAATAGGCTTTAATATTGGGTTTGGATGGATTTTGGATGAGGGGGAATGACCAAAACGCCCCTAATAATTAAATAATTCTTGAACCTGTCCTTTGGTGGACTGTTTTGATAGTCTGAAGTAGATCAGCTATAACGTTTTACTCCGATGTCCAAATTGGATGAAACCAATTTCATTAGAAAGAGGACTTTCATATATTTTCGTTGATATATAGTATCTCACCCAGATCATTTTGTACGAGGATTTATGATCATTTGAAGTTGACCCAAGAATTCACTTTTGATAGGCTGAAGTAGATCGACCATAACTTTTTGCTCCGATAGAAAAATTGGATGAAACTAATTTCATCGGAAAAAGAACTCGCAGAGCTTTCCATTGATATATAGTATATCACCCAAATCATTATGTACAAGGAGGTATGATAGTTTAAATTTGGAGCAAAAAATACTCCAGGCCTCAGTACTTTTTTTTCCTGCACGTTTTACTGTTCACTACCATTCACGGTTCGATCGGAATGTTCATAACTCGTCGCTCGGGTGTCCGTTTTGGATGATCCACATATCGTTGGAAAGCTTATTCAATACTCTACGCAATTGTGGGTCATAATCTAAGAAATTCCGCATGGAAAATTAATAATTAATTCTAGAAGATAGAACCCAACACGTTTACGCACAAAATTTCAACGAAAAATTTCCCGGGGTATTACATCATCTCCCCCTTGGAAACATTCGTCCTTGAATGTCAATGAATAAGTACAGAATACCATGGAAATGAGGATAAACGGATGGGATTATGAAATCAATCCACTTACTTCACTCCAAACTTTCGAATACTTCATAAAACATGTGATTCATAATGAGAATGGTCACATAGTTGGATCTTAAACAAAAGAGACTGATTTTAAGGAATCGATATCTTTGGTTTATTCAGAGACTGAGAATCAAAGGTCTTGAAGGGGATCTCATCAAAAGAAGGACCACTTGCGCCCAAATGAAACATCCCTCAACACTCCTTCCAAAAGATTCAAATGACATTGTTCGGGGAGAAAATGAACCATAATTTGATACAATCCTATCGTATGGGAACAAGGACCCATATGACTTAAATTAAGATAGGAATTTCTAGGTCTTGGGAAACATAACTCCTTGCTTCCAAACTTAGCAACACTTCCCAACTACTCCCTCGACTATGTTCAAGCCTAACTCCAAGTACTCATGAGATACGCCACATAACACTATAATATTAATCTATATCATGAACCTCAATACACACTGAGCTTCACAACTCCTCACTTCAAACATAACTCTTATTTCTACTCCAACAACCATATAAAATCTTATACTAGGGATCCGCTAACTTGCGGTGCATTCTTTTAGATATACAACAATAACATTCAAGCCTATACTCATAACCACATACGCACTTCGCACATGCACCTCTAAACGAACACTCATAAAGAATCTTCCTCTCTTTCTCTTAGACTCCATCAACTACATCATTCACACATACTGGTCAATTCATTAAACGACACACATAACATTTTCTCAACCAATTGAACTATACACAAAAACTCTGTATTACTATTCCTACAACCTCATAGAAGTGCATAAAACCAACGCATAACAATCTTTCCAAATAAACATTTAAAACTTCAACTAACCACGACATGTATCAAGGACTTAGCCTCAATCTAACTTCATTCACCGCTGTGAGCACACCGCCTTTTATCATAGATAAGGAAGTATCTTCTCTCCCTTTTAGACAACTGCTCAACACCATTAGCTTGACTTAATGAAAATGTGAAAAAATTTTAAAACATGAAGACCAGAAACATGAAGGGATAATATAAATAGCTTGACTCTCTCTATTGAGGCCTTAGGAATAAAATATCAAATACAATGGGTTCATTAAGGTATCAAAACTGAAGACACCCATAACGAAAACTGAATCTCACTGATCAATAAGAGTATTGCCTTAGTACTGGAACTGACCATACTGTAAAACTTGAGTATATGAGTCATGGGCGGCATGCCCTGAATTTAGAGCTCATAACTTATGGAATGTGATTCCAACTTCTAGAAGAACAAGAATTTCTCATTTTTGGAAACTAGAAGAGTATGTAATTCTCCATCACGTGTATGAACATGAATTAAGATCATGGAACTGAAATGTAAAGCATGAGTGGGTTTTGGGACATCTGAAAATACTAAAATAACATTGGGTCAAGCACCGATCTTTCTCACAGCAAATTTACAACTTACTGGTACTTCTACTAAAATGTAAAAGCTTGACTTGACTACTTGTTCTATCATCTCCCCCTTAGCTTTAAGCCACCACTCAAATTCTCAAATGCTTACTAATTTCGAATCTCCATGAACATCTCTATCACCGGAATGTACACCATCTAGTGCTTCAACTCTTATTTTTATTAGCTCAACTTGAATACTTTCTAACCTTTTGATAGAACGTGCTACTTCTGTCTTCTCCCTCTAATACCATGCCTATGAACATATGTTTCTAACCCATAAGAATCAAAATCACACTTAAGAGGCTCAACATTTCCAATCATACGCCTCGCCTTAACATAGCCATCAAAACATTATCCATCATCTAACTAGTATTTATCCATTTAAAGATCCCATGGCACGACTCACTACACCACATACACTAATCCTCGAAATTAAAGCAGTCCCATAATATCTTGGGTGAACTTTCTCATCATAATATAATATTAAACTTAATTACAAGTCAACTACACTTAAACTCTTGTGTACACTGTTCAAGCCTATTAGGTCACTTCCGGCAACTAATACCATTAATCCGGAAACCTTCACATTCGGCTCATGATCACCAATCGTTCAAACTTAAGGTCTCACACTTCACATAATTTACAACTCCATCTCACGCATAACTCCCACGTGAAGATTATAAAACAACACATCCATGAACACTAGCCCACTTAAACTTAATAACAATAATAATTGGTCCTAATCATATAGCCTATCTTATTCATAATCCATTAACACATCCTTCTTTCACCCGTCACTACTATCTATCCTTCATACACTACTTAACATAGTTCATATCTCTCTACGTCTTAACTTAACTTCCTCTTGCAATCTAGAGAGCGCCTAGATTAACAACACTTACCCACCGAGTACTTCCATCACTAACCTATACTCTCTGTCATACAAATACCGTCAACACCCGTTTCATACCTCGAACAAACTATATCACTTCCTATTAACCCAATTGCATGCAAAAAGGAATTTCGCTATACTTATGCTCAACAAATCACACTTACCATCCTTCTTACTACTACACCTCCACATCCTACATTTTCAGCCAGCACAGGGAACAAGATGAACTACAAGTTGCTAGTGGATCGAAATAGGCCTCACACGGCTTCACTAGACATTGGTTTTGTGTTTTGATCAAGAAAGTTATATGAATAACAAAGTAACTATGCTAGTGAATCAAAATAGGCCCCTACGCGGCTTCACTAGACTTTGGTTTGTATTTTGAACAAGAAAATAAGATGAATAACAAAGAAGCTATGCTAGTGAATCGAAAGAGCCCCACACGGCTTCACTAGACTTTGATTTTTCACAAACATAATGATAACAAGATAACATAATACAAGATATAGAAACTTGACACACAACATTCAACGATCTAAGAATACACCTTACTTTGTCTTAATTAAATAACTCATAAGAATGAGGGCATAACTTTCAACTTAAGGAACTTAACACACTAGAGAGCTCCTCTCAAGCCCTTTGTGTAACTTTTGAAATTTTTTCTAGAAAATATAGAAGCATTACCTGGGGAAGAACTGGAGCTTGCGAATCATGTTATCTCAAAAATAATACATAGAGGGAGAAGTATAGATTAATATTGTAGATTCCGAGGAGGAATCTGAAAGCACATCTAACCTAGGCTTAGTTCACGATTTTTATGATATGAATAAAGTACTTCAATCTTTGGAACTCAAAAGCACTGACAGGATACTTTCTAGCTCTCTTACAATCCCATAACTATCTACGGAGAATTAAGCTTAACTGTTTCTGATACCTTGAAAATGAGGCAGAGTTGGCCAGAATAGAGTAAGATGAGAATCTATATAAGCTTCTTGGAGAACCTTTTTATAGCACGGTCTTAGACTTGAAAGAAGGGAAACATTTCCTAAATGCCCTGTAGCCTCTCGAAGAAAAGTACAGACGTCTCCATACCATTCCTCAAGAATCTACTAGACACGACTTCATAGACACCCTAGGATACTTGAACTCTGTGCTCTGATACCAAGTTTGTAATGCCCCGAAATCGGGTCCCGAGACGTCACATGGTGCTTAGGGTCACAAGTGACCCCAAGATAACCCTTCTACTGCCATAACTCATAAGCAATTGAATAAAAATACAAATCCATACAAATCAGTAGAAATTAACTCTTTTCTGAATCCGCTCGATACAAAAATGGAATTTTACAGGATTACAATTTTGCCTTTACAACCAAAATTGAAACTAAATACATTAACTTCTACTGACTGTCTATGAAGCCTCTACTAGTACTGACTATAGGTAGCCGGATCATGACTCCCGACTACCCCAACTCAATAAGACTGAATAAAGAAAATACAACACTATAAAATCTGCATAACTAACCCAAGCCCTCGAATCAAAAGGACTCATCACCTGCTAACTAGATACCACGAACTGACTGGATCCGAAGGTGCAACTATACCTTGTACCTACATTCCGAGAAAATATAGCCCGCATACGAATATGTGGGTCAGTACTATGGAAAGATACCGAGCATATGGGGGGTGCAATGCATATATAAAATAATATCTTAATATCATCACAGTTTATAAAATTATGCATGCTGATATAGATGACTCACTTAGCTCGAATTAAATCATCAAAATCATGGATAAATAATACATGTAAAGTAAAACAAGTGAGTCATTACAATACATTCTCAATTCACTTTCAACTCAATTTCAAATCATCAAAACAATCAAATCTCATTAGAATATATTCCTTAAATTTTTTAAGAATAATGACTTTCTCAAACTCAGCCTTTTAAGAAAATATATTTTCATCTCAGATAGAAGAGTACACACACACACATTGGGAGATCCTATAACCGACATAAACCATGCAAGCCACATGGAGTCCAACGTCCAACCCACGTTGGGGAGAGCCATCCTACCCTTGCAATCGGAGTAGGACTTCTAATATCAATCCAAAAACACTAGTGATCACTATATAAATTAGCCTAAGGCTCACTTCCTACGGGGGCAGGTAGTTCTAGGGAAGTAAGGTCACTTTATACCTCCCACTCGGTGCTAAATATTACTTCCGAACTTAGCTCAAAAATTTAAATCAGCCTTAGGCTCACATTAAAGAAAATCCACAATAAACACTTCAACAATTTTCATCGGGAGCCAATTTGCTACCCCTTTATCATAATCAATAAAAACGTGAATTTCTTTCATAGTCGAGTTCAAAATAACTCATTCACGACCAAAAGGTCAAATCATTCAAAACATCTCAAATATTCAACATCAACGTGCATATAGCACACATTTTCTCAAAGACAATTTCAAATGGGGTTCAAGACCCAAATATCAAAATCATAGTAAATTTCTTTCAAGCATCATGCTTTAAGTCATAATTTCATATAAATTTGAATTTTCAAAGTCATAAACATCATAATCTCAAGATAACCAAGATAGAATATAAGTTCATGCTCCAAAATCATAATAAACATATAAAGATCATATCTTCGTAAAGAAAATTACTTTTGGGATTCAAATCTCATTGTGCTTATAGCACATAATTTCTGAAAGTACAATTCCAATTCGGACTCAAGGTCTCATACATCAAAATCATATTAAATTTTCTCAAGATTCATGTTTTTCATCATAAATATATATAACTAACTTTAAAATCTGGAAAATTCAGCTTTATGTACAAAAATGTCATCATTCTCATTCAATTCAACTTTCAAAACATAGAGAGTATCATAATCTCATGTAAAATCATATAGGGTATAAATTCATGTTTCAAATTCATATCAAAATATGTAAAATCATGTATATTCATAAAAGAAAAATCAATTTGGGCACAAGAACGAAAGAGAGTTCTTGTTGAAAAACCCCACATACCTTGAATGATGAACTTTAGATCGATACTCATTTTTGAGATGTTAATCGTGCCTTTGAATGATGGTTCTTGGAGTTCTTGAACTAGGAACTTGGAATCTTGAATAAATTTGCAGAATTAATGGTGAACTTTGGAGGTTCTTGAAGTTGGATGTAGGAGTTTCTTGAACTAGGAACTTGGAATCTTGAATAAATTTGCAGAATTAATGGTGAACTTTGGAGGTTCTTGAAGTTGGATGTAGGAGCTTAGGGTTTTCTTTTTGAGGGAATTTGATGAAATATAATATATAATGCTTCTAATAGGATTTAATATAGCGTTTGGACGGATTTTTGGTGAGGGGGAATGACCAAAACGCCCCTAAAAATTAAATAATTCTCGAATCTGTCCTTTGGTGGACTGTTTTGATAGTTTGAAGTAGATCAACAATAACGTTTTACTCCGATATGAAAATTGGATGAAACCAATTTCATTAGAAAGAGGACTCTCATATCTTTCCGTTGATATATAGTATCTTACCCAGATTATTGTGTACAAGGAGTTATGATCATTTGAAGTTGACCCAAAAATTTACTTTTGATAGGCTGAAGTAGATCGACCATAACTTTTTGCTCCGATAGACAAATTGGATGAAACTAATTTCATCGGAAAGAGGACTCACATAGATTTCCGTTGATATATATTAGATCACTCAGATCATTATGTACAAGGAGTTATGATCATTTAAAGTTTGAGAAAAAATACGCCAGGCCTCAGTACTTTTTTTTTCCTGCACGTTTTTCTGTTCACTACTATTCACGGTTCGATCGGAATGTTCATAACTTGTCGCTCGGGTGTCCGTTTTGGATGATCCATATATCGTTGGAAATATTATTTGATTCTCTATGTAATGGTGGGTCATAATCTAATACATTCCACACCGAAAATTTATAATTCATTCTAGAAGATAGAATCCAACACGTTTACGCACAAAATTTCAACGAAAAATTTCCCGGGGTATTACATTGGCTGACTCTGCTGAAGGTAATATTTGGGTTTAGAGTAGTTTAGAATCCTCTCTAGTGTTAGAAGTGAAGGAGAAGCAGGATAAGGATTCTAGTTTGGTCAAGCTGAAGGGTTCAGTTAAAGAGCAAAAGGTAGAAATTTTCTCCCAAGGGGGAGATGGTGTGTTGAGATACTATAGTAGATTGTGTGTACCATGTGTTGATGATTTGAGACAACAGATCATGGAAAAAACGTATGGTGCGCGTTACTCCATTCATCTAGGAGCAACCAAGATGTATCGCGATTTGCAGGAAGTCTATTGGTGAAGCAGTATAAAGAGAGATATAACAGAGTTTGTAGCTAAGTGTGCAACTTGTCAATAGGTTAAGGTAGAGCACCAAAGACCTGGTGGCACTTTGAAGTAGTTTGTCATACCACTTGGAAGTGGGAAGAGGTGAACATGAACTTTGCGACTGGATTACCCCATTCGCGTCATCAACATGATTCAATTTGGGCTATAGTAAATAGATTGACTAAGTCAGCCCATTTCTTTCCAGTTCATACATCCTACACAGCTAAAGATTATTTTAAGATGTATATCAGAGAGTTGGTTAGATTGAATGGAGTTCCTTTGTCTATTATTTCAGATAGGGGTACTCAGTTTACCTCTCAATTTTGGAAAGCCTTTCAGATAGATCTTGGTACCGAAGTTGATCGCAGTTTGGCTTTTCATCCTCAGATAGATGGTCAGGCAGATAGGACCATTCAGACCTTAGAGGATATGTTGAGGGCATTTGTTCTTGACTTCAAAGGCAGTTGGGATGACCACTTACCGTTGATTGAATTTGTATACAATAAAAATTACTATTCTAGTATTTAGATGGCCCCGTTTGAAGCTCTTTATAGGTGAAGGTATATATCACCAGTAGGTTGGTTTAAAGTAGGTAAGGCCACTTTGATTAGGACAGATATGGTGTTTGAATCCATGGAGAAAGTTTAGTTGATTCGAGAGAGATTGAAAGCAGCTCTGAGTTGTCAAAAATCTTATGCAGACATAAGAAGGAGAGATATTGAGTTTGAAGTAGATGACCCTATTTACTTGAAAGTTTCACCCATGAAGGGGGTGAAGAGATTTATCAAAAAAGGGAAGCTTAGTGCCTGATATGTAGTCCCCTATAGGATTTTGAGTCATGTGGGGAAGGTGGAGTATGAGCTTGAACAACCCGCAAACTTATCATCAGTTCATCCAGTGTTCCATGTGTCCTTATTGAAGAAGTGCAAGGACGATTCATCCGTTATAGTCCCTATAAAGAGTACAGATATTCAGAATAGCCTCTTATACGAAGATGTTCCAGTAAAGATTCTTGATCATCAGATCCGTAGACTAAGGAATAAAGAAGTTACCTTGGTCAAAGTTCTATGGCAAAATCAGTCTATTGAGAGAGCTATATTGGAAGAAGAAGAAGACATGCAAGCCAAGTATCCTCACCTTTTCCCCACGAACTCAGATTCAGCCGAAGGTAATAGTCCTCCTTAATTTAGTTCTTTTCCAGTCTCAGATTCAGCCATATAGTTATCTTTATATAGTTTCATACATTCACTGATTAGTTTAGTCCCTTAGAATGATTTAGAATCAGACATTCTATTTTGTTTCAGTTGTTTATGCTAGCATATAACCTCAATCCCTTAGTATTTTCAATTTAACTAGTCTCATTCGAGGAGGAATGTTCCCAAGGGGGAGATAATGTAATACCCTGTACTTTTCCTAGCTCAGTTTAACTCCTAAAATGTCTAGGGTTATCCTTGAAAATGAATAAATCTTGACACATATAGAATTTTAAATATCTATACCCACCAATATGTAGATAATTGAATTAACTTTCCAACAATACCAATTTTATCTAAATCCGATACTCGATTTAGAAGTTATCGCAATTTTAGTTAAAATAGTAGGGTATTTCGACAGGCACCGTGTCATAGTGAAGGGCAAATTGCAATTGTTTGATTCTAGTGAAACACCATGATTGACATGTGTCGCAGTGAAGTTCCAGTTCGCGTTCGTCCTTTTCCAGTGGTGCAACGCAAATACGCCTTGTCATACCAGAGACCAAAATGGGACTCATACCTTTTCCAGTAGCCCAACGCGATTTTATTGCGTCGCGCCATAGTGCAAAATAGCAATGTTCCCTTATCCAGTGAGCCACCGTGATAGCCCCGCATCGCGGTGGAATGCCAAATCGAGATTTTAGTTTTCGAAATTGAATTTTTAAGGGCAATCTAGTCTTTTCCTCAGCCCCCAATTAATGACTAACACTGAATTAATCCTATTTCAACCATTATATGCTCATTTTTCATTAAATTTCTCTTAAAGAAACCTTAGAACATCAAAAATTAATTCCCAAGAAATCCAAACTCCACTATTCTTTCTCCAAGGAAACTCAAAATTCAAGGTTACCAATTCAAGACAATCAAGAACCCATCTTCAAGAGCACAAATAGGAATGCCAAATAAAGTGTTCTCATCAATTGCATCAATTACGTATGTGGGGTTTTTCTAGAAGGATAATCCTTTCATCCTTGTGCCCAAAATCAGTTTTGAAGTTGATTTTTATATAAATTTACGTGAGATTCAAATTAGGGTTCATACCCAATATTGCTAATTGAAAGATTGTGAGATTAAAAATGATTTAGATGTTGAATTGCATGTTTACTTTCCTATTTTCATGCATAAGATATTAATTTCCAGATTTTGAATTGAATTATCATTATTCTAATTATCAAACATGAACATCATGATATTTTTACATGAATTTGATGCATGGGTTATTAAGCCCTAGTTTGAAGGTTGTTATTTCAAAAGATTATGCTTTTAAGCATCCCATGATTTGTTATATTTAGATTTTGAACAAAGATTTGATCTTTCGATCACAGCTTAGATATGGAGTCCACTTTACAGATTTAGCTACATTTACAGTAAATACCAGAGGTTTTTCATTGTAAACCCTTATATTAGTTTTTAAAAGTGGATTTCCTATAGAATGAGCATAAAGATTAAAGGGAGTAGTATTTAGCACAGAGTTGGGTATGTTTATATGCCTCAGAACTACGATCCAACAAAGGTTCAGATTATTAGATTATTCCTATTTTTATATGGATGACAGATACAGATGTGATCACTTAGATTAGGTTATACTCTTTTGCTGGAGTATGACACCTCTCCCCAACATGAGGTTTTGCCATTAGGTAACTAGATGTCAGACACTATGATAGCTCACATAGTATATGTCGGTTAGAAGATCCTCCCTAATAGTAAAGACTTGCAGAATAGTTTTAAGAGTATTTTCCTACAGTTTACAGAAAAGAGTAAAGAATAACAGAACAACTTTTAGAAAACTAAGGGTAAAGGCTCATAGATTTATTCAGATATTTCTTTACATGTGACATTAGCTATGAGATTTCAAATTTTAGATTATAGATTTAAAAGTGAGTCCTTTCTACACTTAGACGGCATGATTTAAAGATAGAATACAAGTACAACTTATAGAAACTAAATGTTATGACTCACTATATCTATGTAACATGTTTTGTTATTCATGATTAGGATTTTCAGTTTTTAGATATTCTAGATTATGTGAGTCATCTAAATTTAGCATGCATTCTTTTAAAAATTTATAATAATATTGAGATATTGATTTACTTGTGCATTCACCCCCATATACTCAGTATAATCCAAAATTACTGATCCACATATACATTTATGTGCTACATTGTCTCATAATGTAGGTTCAGGTGCTTTCAGCAGCGTGAGTGATTTCCAGCATCTCCATCTACATCCCAATAGTTGGTGAATCTTCATAGTTTGGGAACTTAGTCTTTTAGTTTTTGATTCAATATGTTCAGACAGTTGAAGTCTACTGGGGTTTGTCCCAATGACTCTCTAGCATTAGTAGTAGAGGCTTGTCAGACTGCTAGATTATGATTCAGATTTTTTGTATTTATTGATCAGACTCTTGAGTTTAGTATTTTTAGATATTATATTTAGATAGTTTTAGTTTAGATCCTACAGAATTCTGTATTTTAGTTTGATTATGTATCTTTGCTTCCCTATTATGAGTTTCAGATTTAGTAGATGGCTTATAGGGTTAGCTTAAGGCTACTCGTAATCTTGAGCATTTTGTGACGTCTCAGGACCCATTTTTTGGGCGTTACAAACTTGGTATCAGAACCTAAGGTTATAAGAGTCTCAGGGAGTCAGACAAGCCACGTTGCCTAGAGTCTTTATCATGGGTGTGAAGAACTTTACATTTATGAGCAAGAGGCTATAGGATATTTTTAGTAAATCAACTATTTCTTTCATGATCTATCGTTCTTACTGTGTATCTATCTGTTTTTAACTCATGCTCTTATGTGACAGTTGAATATGCCTCCTCGTTGAGCTAAAGCCCGCAGAAATGATAACCACCAACCCTAGCATGCTGACCCTCTGAATGAGACTGTATCCTATGTTGAATTTTAAGTTACCTTTCATGCGTTGGCCAAAGCTGTGACTGCTAATGTTCAGGTCAACCATCAGGCTGCAGTCCCACTTCATCTGAATGGGGATTTAGTAGCATCCAGAATCTGAGACTTTATGAGAATAAATTCGCCAGAGTTCATTGGGTCAAAAGCAGGTGAGGACCCATAACATTATTTATATGAGGTAAAGAAGATCACCCAGATTATGCATGTTTCTGAAGAGGATAGTGTATATTTGGCATCCTATATATTGAAGCATGTAGCGTTTGATTGGGTGGTTATGTGGAAGAAAGGTAGAGGTGAAAATGCTGCTCCTATGAGTTGGCTGGATTTTTAGGATGCATTTCTAGACAGGTTCTTTCTATGTAAAATAAGAGAAACTAAGGTAGAAGAGTTTGTGAAATGGGGGCTGGGCTCGATGATAGTGTAAGAGCACTGCCTTAAGTTCAACTAGTTGTCTAAGTATGCCTCTGATGTGATGGCTGACCCTAGGGCAAGTATGAGTAAGATTATTACTGGAGTATCTAGTTTGGTAGTCAAAGAGTGTAGGATTGCCAAGCTTATTGGGGACATGGATCTTTCTATGTTGATAATTTATGCCCATTAGATTGAGGTAGAAAAGTTGAAGGGAAGAGAGAGGGGAAACAAGAAGGCTAAAATCATGCAGTTTGAGTATGGCCAGAAAAAGTATAGAGGGGGAAATTATTTGCAATTTCAGAATCGTTCATCTATGTCAGTGCCATCTTCAGCTAGTGCTCCCACCCACTTAGCTAGGAAAGAGCAGTGGGGTAATACTTCTATGTCAAGGTCTGAGAATAGTGTGAGTGGAAAACTCAATTATCCTCCATGTGCTAAATATGTTAAGAATTATCCTGGTGAGTGATTGTTGGTATAGAAAGGTTGCTATGGTTGTGGTAAGTCTTAATATGGAATCAAAGAGTTTCATTATGCTAAGCAGAGAAGCAGGGAAATTCAACCCCAGACTCAGGCTACTAGCGCACCAGCTCCTCTAGTTGCCCAACCCCTCCTCAAGGTGCATCATCCAGTACTGGTGGCAGTCAATGCCAGAATTGATACTGGTATGATTCATGTCTTTCATCTTGATTGTTATGTGTTCTTAGACCCCGAGTCAAGTTTCTCTTATGTGACCCCATTAGTTGAGATAGATTTTGAAGTAGGTCCTAAAAATCTTTCTGAGCCCTTCTTAGTTTCTACCCTAGTGGGTGAGTCAGTGGTTTCCAAACAGATCTATAGAAAGTGTCCTATCATTGTCCTTTATCAAATTATGTTAGAAAATTTAATAGAGTTAGATATGGTCGACTTTGACCTTATTCTTAGTATGGATTGGCTCCATTCTTGTTATGCATCCATATATTGTCGCATCTGAGTAGGGAAGTTTTAGTTTCTAAACGAGCCAGTCTTTGAGTAGGAAGATAATTCAGTGTCTTCCAAGAGTCATTTCATACCCTATCTTAAGGCCAGAAAGTTGATCACAAAAGGGTGTATCTATCATCTAGTTCAAGTCAAAGACACTAAATTTGAGACTCCAACAGTTCAGTTAGTCTGATTAGTTAATGAGTTTCCAGATGTTTTTCCCAAAGATTTACTAGTGTTACCTCCCGATAAGGAAATAGAATTCAGGATTGACCTTCTTCCAGATACTCAGCCTATCTCTATTCCTTCATATCGTATGGCCCAGATAAGCTTAACGAGTTAAAAGAGCATCTTAAAAATCTCTTAGATAAAGGTTTCATAAGGCCTAGTGTCTCTCCATGGGGCGCTCCCATACTATTGGTGAGAAAGAAAGATAGTTCTTTGTGAATGTATATTGACTATCATCAGCTGAATAAAGTCACAGTAAGAAACAAATATCCTCTTCCTAAGATTGATGACTTATTCCACCAGTTCCAAGGTGTGAGTTATTTATCTAAGATAGACCTTATATCTGGCTATCATCAGCTTAGAGTAAGGGAATGTGATATCCCAAAGACAACTTTCAGAACTCGTTATGGTCATTTTGAGTTTCTAGTCATGTCATTTGGTCATACTAATGCCCCGACATCCTTCATGGACTTGATGAACAGAGTGTTCAAATAGTATTTGGACATGTTAATCATAGTCTTTATCGATGATATTCCTGTCTATTCTCGTAGTGAAGATGATCATGCAGACCACTTTAGAATTATGTTGCAAACTCTTAGGGATCACAAGTTTTTCGCCAAATTTAGCAAATGTGAATTTTGGCAAAGATCATTAGCTTTCCTCGGTCATATTATTTCCAGTGATGATATTAGAGTTGATCCCCAAAAGACAGAAGCATTAAGAAAATGGCCTAAACCCATTTCTCCATCAGATATTAGAAGTTTCTTGGGTTTACCTAGCTATTATATACATTTTGTTGAGGGTTTTTTATCAATTGAGACCCCTATGTCTAGATTGAATCAGAAGAAAGTTAAGTTTCAATGGTATAGATTGAGAGGTTGGTTGACTTAGATAAAGGTAAAGTTTGGGTTCAGAGTAGTTCAGAATCCTCTCTAGTTTTTGAAGTGAAGGAGAAGTAGGATAAGGATTCTAGTTTGGTCAAGCTGAAGGGTTCAGTTAAAGACCAAAAGGTAGAAGTTTTCTCCCAAGGGGGGGATGGTGTGTTGAGATACCAGAGTATATTGTGTATACCATGTGTTGATGATTTGAGGCTGTGAATCATGGCAGAAGTGCATGGTGCATGTTACTCCATTCATCCATGAGCTACCAAGATATACAGCAATTTACGGGAAGTCTATTGGTGGAGCGGTATAAAGACAAATATAGCAGAGTTTGTTGCTAAGTGTGCAACTTTTCAATAGGTTAAGGTATAGCACCAAAGACCTAGTGGTACTTTGAAGGAGTTTGGCATACCCACTTGGAAGTGGGAAGAGGTGAACATGGATTTTGTGACTGGATTACCCCATTCGCGTCGTCGGCATGATTTGATTTAAGTTATTGTAAATAGATAGACTAAGTCAGCCGATTTCTTGCCAGTTCACACATCCTACAAAGATAAACATTATGCTAATTCGTATATTAGAGAGTTGGTTAGATTGTATGGAGTTTCTTTGTCTATTATTTCTGATAGGGGTACTCAGTTTACCTTTCAATTTTGGAAAGCCTTTCAGAAGGGTCTTGGTACCCAAGTCGATCTCAGTTCAGCTTTTCATCCGCATGCAGATAGTTAGGCAGAGAGGACTATTCAGACCTTAGAGGATATGTTGAGGGAATGTGTTCTTGACTTCAAAGGCAGTTGGGATGACCACTTGTCGTTGATTGAATTTGCATACAATAACAGTTCATCCAGTGTTCCATGTGTCCTTATTGAAGAAGTGCATGGACTATTCAGCCATTATAGTCCCTCTAGAAAGTACAGATATTCAGAATATCCTCTCATACGAAGAAGTTTTAGTAGAGATTGTTTTCCATCAGATCCATCGACTAAGGTACATAAAAGTTCCCTTGGTCAAAGTTATATGGAAAAATTAGTCTGTTGAGGGTGATACTTGGGAAGAAGAAGTATACATGTAAGCCAAGTATCCTCACCTTTTCCCCATGAACTCAGATTCAGCCAAAGGTAACAGTCCTCCCTAATTCAGTTCTTTTCCAGTCTTAGATTTAGCCATGTAGTTATCTTTATTTAAATTCATGCATTCAATGATTAGTCCAGTTGCTCAGTATGATTTAGAATTAGACATGCCATTTTGTTTCATTTGTACATGCTAGCATATAGCCTCAGTCCCTTAGTATTTTCAGTTTAACTAGTCTCATTCAAGGATGAATGTTCTGAAGGGGGAGATAATGTAATACCCTATACTTTTCCTAGCTTAGTTTAACTCCTAGAATTTCAAGGGTTATCTTTTAAAATGAATAACTCTTGAGATATATAGAATTTTCAATATCTAGACCCACCAATGTCTAGAAAATTGAATTGGCTTTCCAACAATACCAATTTTGCCTAAATATGATACTCGGTTTAGAAGTTATAGAGATTTTAGTGAAAACAGTAGGGAATTTTGACAAGTACCGCGTCACGGTGAAGGGCAGAGTCACAATTGTCTAATTCCAGTGAAGCGCCGCTATTGGCCTGTATCACAGTGAAGTTCTAGTTCGCGCTCATCCTTTTTCGGTGGCACAACACGATTACACCGCGTCGTGCCAGAGTCCAAAATGGGACTCATCCTTTTTCCAGTAGCCCAACGCGATTTTGCCACATCACGCCATAGTGCAAAATGGCAATGGTCCCTTATCCAGTGAGACACCATGATATCCCTGCATCACGGTGGAGTGCCAAATCGGGATTTAAGTTTTCTAACTTATATTTTTAAGGGTAATCTAGTCTTTTCCTTATCCCTCAATTAGTGACTAACACCGAATTAATTCTATTCCAACCATTATATGCTCACTTTTCATTAAATTTCTCTCAAAGAAATCCTAGAACGTCAAAACTTAATTCCCAAGAAATCTAAATTCCAACATTCTTTCTCCAAGGAAACTCAAAATTCAAGGTTACCAATTCAAGATAATCAAGAATCCATCTTCAAGAGAACAAATAGGAATCCTAAATCAAGTATTCTCTTTAATTGCATCAATTAAGGTATGTTGGGTTTTTCGACAAGGATAATCCTTTCATCCTTGTGCCCAAAATTAGTTTTGAATTTGATTTTTATATAAATTTACATGAGATTCAAATTAGGGTTCATACCCAATATTGCTAATTGAAAGATTATGAGATTACAAATGATTTAGATGTTGAATTGCATGTTTACTTTCGTATTTTCATGCGTAAGATATTAATTTCTAGATTTTGAATTGAATTATCATTATTCTCATTTTCAAACATGAACATCATGATGTTTTTACATGAATTTGATGCATGGGTTATTAAGCCCTAGTTTGAAGGTTGTTATTACAAAAGATTATGCTTTTAAGCATCCCAGGATTTGTTATATTTAGATTTTGAACAAAGATTTGATCTTTCGATCACAGCTTAGATATGGAGTCCACTTTACAGATTTAGCTAAAGTTTATAGTAAACAGATTTACCAGAGGTTTTTCATTGTAAACCCTTATATTAGTTTTTAAAATTGGATTTCCTACAGAATGAGCATATAGATTAAAGGGAGTAGTATTTATTATCGAGTTGGGTATGTTTACATTCCCCAAAACTATGAGCCAATATAGGTGTAGATTATCATATTATTCCCATTTCTATATGGATGACAAATACGGATGTGATCACTTAGATTAGGTTATACTCCTTGTTAAGAGTATGACAACTCTCCCCAACGTGAGGTTTTCCCATAAGGGAACTAGGCGTTGGACACTATAATAGCTCACATAGTGTATGCTGATTAGAATAACCTCCCTAACAATAATGACTTGCAGAATAGTTTTAAAAGTATTTTCCTATAGCTTATAGAAAAGAGTAAAGAATAACAGAACAAATTTTAGAAAACTAAGTTTAAAGGCTCACAGATTTATTCAAATATTGCTTTACCTGTGACATTAGCTATGAGATTTTAGATTTTAGATTACAGATATAAAAGTGAGTCCTTTCTACACTTAGACAGCATGATTTAAAGATAAAATACAAGTACAGCTTTTAGAAACTAAATGTTATGACTCAATAGATCTATGTAACATATTTTGCTATTCATTATTATGATTTTCAATTTTCAAATATTCCATCTTATGTGAGTCATCTACATTTAGCATGCAATCTTTTACAAATTTATAATAATATTGAGATATTGATTTACTTGTGCATTCACTCCCATTTACTCAGTACAATACAGAAGTACTAATCCATATATACGTCTATATGCTACATTGTCTCGTAATGTTGGTTCAGGTACTCAGTTTTAGTAGCATGAGTGATTTCGAGCATCTCCATCTACATCCCGACAGTTGGTGAGTCCTGATAGTTTGGAAATTTAGTCTTTTAGTTTTTTTAGCTTATTATTATATATGATTCAGTATTTTCAAACAGTTTGAGCCATCTAGGGGATTGTCGTAGTGACTCTCTAGCATTAGTTGTAGAGGCTTGTTAGACTACTAGATTATGATTTAGATTTTCAATATTGTTTGATCACACTCTTGAGTTTAGTATTTTCAGATATTATATTCTGATAGTTTCAGTTTAGAACCTATAAAATTTTGTATTTTATTTTGATTATATATCTATACTTCCCTATTATGAATTTTAGATCTAGTATATGGCTTATCGAGTTAGCTTAAGGCTACTCGTAGTCTTGAGCAGTGTGTGATATCTCGAGACTCATTTTTAGGGTGTTACAGTCAAGGAGAATGCCTTGAAATTTCATCAGCTGTCTAGGTATGCTCCTGGGTTGGTCTCTAGCATGAGGGATAAAATGCATAAGTTTGCTTCGGGACTATCTCATGATTTGATCCTTGAGAGTAAGGCTACTTTATTAATCAAGGACATCGACATCTCTAGGTTGGTATTGTACATGCAGCAAGTAGAGGAAGAGAAAAGAAAGCTAGCTAATTTTAGTAAGATGCAGGGAAAGAAATTTAGTCCTTCTTAGTAGAGTGGTAGAGATGGTGATAAGTTTTCAAAAAAAAGTGGGGGAGTTCTTGTTCTTTCTCCATATCTAGTGCTTCTTACCCGAAGTAATCGGGTGATCATCGATCTCAGTATGATGGTCAGTCCTGAGCATAGGGTGCCCAATCTCAGGCTAATGGAGCTTAGTGTGCTCCGTCCCAACCTCCTTGTAGATTTTATGGGAATTCGCACAGTGGGTTCTGTGAGGAAGGGAGGAACAAATATTTTTATTGTAGTCAGATTGGTCATATGCAGTGTAACTTTTGTGTTAGAATGGCTTCTGGGGCTAACAAGGTCCTAATTTTCTTTTCATCTACTCCTGCACCAAAGGGTGTTGCTTGTACATATGTTTCTTCTTTTGATACCGGCACTGGCCAAAATTGCTTATATGTTTTGCATCTCATCAGGATTCTGAGGCATCCCCCAATGTCGTTACTGGTATGTTGAAACTTTTATACCATGATGTGTATTATTTACTTGATCCAAGGTCCATACTGTCTTATGTGACCCCATTTGAGGTTGTGCATTTTGGTTTTGGTCGAGTGTGTTTTAGACCCTTTTTTTGTTTCTACCCCAATAGGTGACTTTGTTATTGCTATGATATTCTATAGGTGGTGTGTGGTATCTATTGGTAGTAACGTGACTTTGGTGGATCTATTTGAATTATGTATAGTTGACTTTGATGTCATATTGGGGATGGATTGGTTGCACTCGTGTTATGCTTTCTTAGATTGTTGAACCCGTAAGGCATGTTTAAATTCCCTAATAAGACAGTCATTTTATGAGAAGGGGGTTCTTTGGTGCCTAAGGGAAGGTTCATCACATATCTTAGAGCTCAAAAGTTGATTTACAAAGGGTGCTTGTATCATTTAGTCTGAGTTAAATATTCAAACTCAGAAGATCTTTCTCTAGAATCTATTTCAATGGTAAATGAGTGTCTTGAGGTTTTCCCTGATGATCTTCCTGGTGTTCCTCCCGATAGGAAAATAGGTTTTAGAATTGATCTTATTCTGGACACTCTTCCTATCTCTATCCCTCCTTATAGGATGGCTCCGACTGAGTTGAAGGAGCTGAAAGAGAAACTATAGGATCTCTTATATGCAGGTTTTATTTGTCCTAATGTGTCTCCTTGGGGTGCTCTTGTATTGTTCGTGCGTACGAAGGATGGTTCCCTTTGAATGTGTATTGATTATCATCACTTGAATAAGGTGACTATCAAGAATAAATATCCTTTTTCCTACGATCGATGACTTGTTTGATAAACTTCAAGGTGCGAAGTGTTTCTCTAAAATTGATCTTAGGTCGGGTTATCATTAGCTTAATATTAGGGAAGTGGATATCCCTAAGACTACCTTCAGGACCCGTTATGATTAACATGAGTTCCTGGTTCTGTCTTTTGGGTTGACCAATGCCCCGACGACATTCATGGATATGATAAATAAGGACTTCCACCAGTTTCTGGATTTGTTTGTTATTTTCTTCATAGATAATATTCTGGTATACTCTAAAGGTGAGGCAGATCATGTCAATCACCTCCATGTTGTGTTGCAAACCTTGAAGAATCAGCGTTTGTATGCCAAGTTCTCTAAATGTGAGTTTTGGTTGAAGGCTGTGACTTTTATTGATCATGTTATCTCTTGTGAGGGGATCATGGTAGATCTACAAAAAGGTTGCAATGGTTAAGAAGTGGCCTAGACCTACGACTCCAAACGATATTCAGAGCTTCTTGGGTTTATTCAATTACTATAGGAGATTTATGGAATGTTTTTCAACTATAGTTTCCCCATTGATTAAGTTGACCCAGAAGAAGGTCAAGTTTTTTTGGTCGAATGTGTGTGAGGGTAGTTTTATGAAGTTATAGGATGAGTTGACTTCAGCTTCGGTTTTGACCCTACCCAAGGGAAATAAGGGCTTTGTAGTGTACTGTGATGCTTTACATGTTGGGCTTGGTTGTGTGTTGATGCAGCATGGTAGGAGGTGTCCAATGCTTCAAGGCAACTGAAAGCTCATGAGAAGAACTACCCTACCCATGATTTGGAGTTGTTAGATGTGGTGTTTGCGTTGAAAATTTGGTGCCACTATCTCTATGGGGTTTATGTTGATATCTTTGTTGATTATAAGAGCCTACAGTATGTGTATTCTCAAATAGAGTTAAATCTTAGTAAAATGAGATGGCTTGAGTTACTGAAAGACTACGACATGAGTTTTCATTACCATCTAGGTAAAGATAACATAGTTGTTGATGCTTATAGTAGGTTATCCATAGGGAGTTTAGTTCATGCTGATGAGGATAAGCGGGAGTTGGTGAAGGACATTTGCCATTAGTCTAGTCTTGCAGTTTGTCTCACAAACTCTAAAGATGGCAATGTATCTGTGCATAAGGTATCACAGTCGTCTCTTGTTGTTGAGATAAAGGAAAAGCAAATATTGGATCCTGAATTGATGAAGATTAAGAGAAATGTGGGTCAGCAAAATATTATTAACTTTGCGATAGATGGTGATGGTATCTTGAGGTACCAAAGTAGGTTATACATTCTCGGTATCAACAGATTGAGAGAAAGAATTTTAGCCAAAGCGCATCTATCTCGTTATGCTATTCATCCTGGTTCTACAAAGATATATCATGACCTTAAGTTCTTTTGGTGCAACAATATGAAGTAGGATATTAATAACTATGTGGCTAGGTGTATGGTGTGTCAACAAGTGAAGGTTGAGCACATGAGACTCGGGGGTTTGTATCAAGAGATTGAGATGCCCGAATAGAAGTGAGAGGTGATTTATATAGATTTCGTTATTGGTCTTCCTCAATCTCAAAATCAGTATGATTCTATTTGGATCATTGTGGATAGGATGACCACATCCTCACACTTTTTACCAGTGGGGACTAGTTATTCGATGGAGGATTATGCCAAGTTGTATCTTGGAGATTGTCAAGTTGCATAGTTATCCTGTTTCTATTATTTTGGATCGTGGTACTCCGTTCTCATTGCATTT
Source organism: Capsicum pubescens (assembly GCA_030864215.1). Lineage (NCBI taxonomy): Eukaryota > Viridiplantae > Streptophyta > Magnoliopsida > Solanales > Solanaceae > Capsicum > Capsicum pubescens. Next base: position 186,509,050 of record CM061541.1, read on the forward strand.
TTGGAAGTCATTTCAGAAAGGCTTGGGAACTAAGGTGTGCCTTTTTACTGCTTTCCACCCACAGTCAGATGGACAAGCAGAGAGGACTATCCAGACATTGGAAGATATGCTTCGTGCTTGTGTGATTGACCATGGTGGTAGTTGGTTCGACTATTTACCTTTAATTGAATTTGTTTATAATAATAGTTATCACTCTAGTGATACGCCCAAATTACAACTCTCATTAGAAAGTGTAAGCAGTCGCTGTCAAATATAGAACCCAACTGGGTTGGGTGTCGAATCCCACAGGGAATACTATGATCACTAAGTATTGCGATTATTATTAGACTGTTGGTTGAAGGTTCCAAGATAAGGGGGTTTGGTTTAAGTGCACAGTAATATTATCAGTGTAACAATGAGATGATATGTGTAATTATATTTGATCACAGAGAATGACAAGTTAGGGTTATGTCCACCTTATAGCTTCTACTTCTCTATTAACCATGAGTAATAAGGATTTATACATGCATACACTTATAGAGAGATGTATTCTAATTCTAAATCCAAGTGTTTCTCAACCATCAAGGATTTATTCACCTTAGTTCTCTTGAATCCAAAGTGTACAACCAATTATACGAACTCTCCAAGTAGTTAATCCTGCTAAGGCATTAACGTGTAAAATAGAGGTTGGAAACCCTATTTTGTTGTCACACTCTCTTTTCCAAACAGTAACTTTTCTATCGAACAAGTTATTGCTATAATGGCACATTCCCTATGTTTGCAACCACGAGAATTCAATCATAACAAAGAGAGTAATGATATAAGTCGATTAACACATCATAAATTCAAAAATCCATAGCAATAGAGAGTATACTACAAGGTTTCCATAACCCTAACAAATAAACTTAGCTACTCATGAATAAAACGAAAATCAAAATAGAAATATTCATCATACCAAAACTTAGAACGATCTTGGTGATAAAGATAAATAGAGAAAATAAGAGAGAAAAGTGTTTCTCTCTCTCCGTCCTCAAGCTAAGCCGCTTTCTCTTGTTTTCAAAAATAATACAGAATGTGAATAATCCCTAAAATTTCAGCAATAAGGCTTTTAATAACATCCTTCTCTAATAAATTGCTACTGCATCCTTAACTATTTAAAATATTGTGTTTGCTCGGGAAAAAGTTCCCATACATCACATTCAGTCCAAAAGCTGCTTTCCTTTTTATGTGAAGTTTTCTTTGCTGTCCACAGGTCCCCAAAGTGATGTAATCTTCCTCATTAGTACCTGAAAAGCATGCTAATCACATAGGTCGGCTCACTTAACTAAAAATAGACTAAAAGTGCAAGAATTATGTATTTTATCCTCAAAACTTAGCTAAAACATGGGTAAGTTATGGTGCTTAGACGTATAAATACGCCCAACATCATCTAGCATTGGTATGGCTCCTCTTGAGGCATTATATGGTAGGAGATGTCATTCTCCTATTGGGTCATATGAAATTGGTAAGGGTAAATTATTTGGCCCTGATTTGGCTCATCAAGCCTTGGAGAAGGTGAAGGCAATTCGTGATAGATTGAAAGATTCTCAAAGTTGCAAAAAGTCCTATGAGGTTGTGAGGCATAGGAAGTTGGAGTTCAAGGTTGGCTATTCGGTATTCTTAATGGTATCTCCCATGAAGGGAGTAATGTAGTTTTGTAAGAAGGGGATGTTAAGCCCTCGGTATGTAGAACCGTACTTGATTTTAAAGAGGGATGCAAATGTTGCTTATGAGTTGGAGTTGCCTCCTAGTTTGATCTCCATTCATCTAGTTTTCCATGTTTCTATGTTGAGAAAGTTTGTAGGTGATCCTTCATCAGTTGTTCCTTTGGAAGGGTTGGGTATCTCAAATTCCTTATCTTATAAGGTAGTTTCATTTCAGATCTTAGATCGTCAAGTCCATTGGTTGCGAACAAAGGATGCTTATTTGGTGAAGGTTCTTTGGGGAACTATAAGGTTGAGAAAGCTACTTGGGAAGCGGAAGAGGATATGAAGTCCAAGTATCCACATTTGTTCCCTATTCCAGAAATTTGTGCTTGAGGTATGTGTTGTTCTTATTATCCTTGTTTTATGTCTTTGTTTTATAACGTGGTTAAAGTTTAGTTTGATGTGTAATAATGTGTTAACTCGTGCTTGTGCTTGTCGATACCCATCATTTAAGGATGAATGATCCAAGTGGGGCAGAATTGAAACACCCTTGTTTTGACCCTTAGAAAATTCTTGATTTTGAGCTCACTAGGCATTATTTGACTTATGGGTACTAGTCGTATTATATGGGTATGGTTTAAGGTACTGAACTCGTATGATGATCAGTGTGTCTTGGGTTACAATCTGTCCAAGGTACGAGTGGACATCTTACTAGTCGTAAGTTAGGGTACGAGGGGTATAGTACTAAATTATATGATGTCCTATGTCTATCCTAGAGGATTCTACCTAGAGTATGGTTTAGGGGGTACCAATCATGTGATTGGATACGAGTTGGTTTAGTAACTCATATGTTGGACAGTGTTGGAGTCTAATTTGATGCCTAGGGTACGACTGGTGGGTACCACTCGTATGTTTGGGTACGATTTGGCAGGTGTTGATGTACCCTCCTACGATCATGTTTTCATCTTTTAAGCTAAAAGTATTACGATAATTTCCCACCCCAAAACCCTTAAGTTCCCATATATTATTACATTTTGTGGCCTCTCATAACACATTTTTGAAAGATCAAACACTCCAAAAAAACTCTTTAAACTCTCTCTTGAAGATTGGGCTTGGGTTTTCTCAAGTGTTCATCTAAAGGCACAAGGCTAGAGTTTATTCCGTGAATCTTCGTGAATAAGGCATGTGACTCTTCCCTCATTGTTAGTTCATGAAAATCATGTGTTTTAAAGTTTGTTTATGATTCATTAATGGTGGTTTTGAAAAACAATATTGGGGGTTTTGTTTTATATTATCGAGTATGGTTTATCCTTGGTTTAAATTGTGTACATACATGTTTTTGGTGTTGGTTTGAACATATGGATGCTTGGTAATTGTGGTTTAACAATTTAGTTGTGGGTAACCCTAAACTTGATGGTTTTTACTTTAGTTTTGGTCTTGGTAATGGTATTCCCTCAAAGTATTTGTGAAAAATCCTAAGAGAATAAACTAGTCACATGTTAATGGTGTTTTGAACTAACCCACTGGCCTGATGAATATGAATGGTTGGTAAATGGTTTTGTAAAGGCCTTTCTGTCCATTTAATGATTTAAATGTAACCTTGGTGGTTTAATTGGCTAAAAGGGTTAGAGTCCCTAAACTTTGAATTGAACAAGTGTCTATGTTATACAATGGGTTCTAGTCCCAAAGTCAAATGAATTATTGGTTGATTGATAATGGTAATGACATGTTGTACAATTGCAAGTGGTGTTGGTATGATGCTACCAATGAAGTTCGTTTGGTAAGTAATTGGATTAATGGTTATGTATGTGAAATGATGGGTTTAAATTAGGATTTAAAAGTAGGATGTGTAGTCGGGCCATGAAATTAGAGTCTGAAGGACTAACACTAGAAATTGCGCTAGCCAGTGTGGATGTGCTTATGATCGGGTGGTTTGAGGCCCCCGAACCCGAATGAATATGTGAATGTGAGGTTAGAGTCCCCCATAATACATGTATTGGTGCTTAAGTCACCTTGATTATGCCGGGAGGTTTGATCCCCCCCATATAGACATATACTATTTTTTATATTCTCTAGTTCGTGAGGCTATACACACTGGGACACTTCCAATTGGGGGAGAGTTGTGCCCATATAGCTCGTGGGTTCCTTGTTGTATGACGGCTATGCTACACAACACAAGTTAATTATTTCAAAGTTCATGCTAATCTTGTTCCTTTCCCTGGCATAGTATATATATATATATATGTATATATTGCATTGGTTATGTGCATTGGTTGATTAGATTTGAACTGTTGACATTATTTTATCCTTATCCTTGTGTTACATTCTAATGCTTTAACTTTTAACCATCTTCGACGCTTATCCCCATGCGATGCAGGTGTTGGTCATATTCTTACACCTTCTACTCAGTGATTAGAATGGGGGACAGCTTGTGTTGGCTTGAAGTGGTGAACTTCCATACTTTAGAAGGAACCATTTCTTTCTTTGAGTTTTCTTATGTATTTATTGGTTTAGAGTTGGTCATTGGTTTTGGCTATGGTCGGGGGCATGTCCCAACCAAATATTCTTGGATTTATTTTAGAGGCTTTGTATGGACAAACTATGGACTTGGGTACATTATGGTTTGGATATGGGCTAGATAATTATTTTTGTTTTGTTATGGTGTTGGTTGGGTATTGGACGTATAGACTTGTTTGGGTTGGCCATGGTCTTTCACCTACACCAAAGTTTTTATGTTGTTAATCACCTTATTTTGTGATATGTTTGAAATTCTTCCAACTCAGGGTATATGTTGGTTGGTTGGATTGGGTAGTGGGGTGATCTTCGATCCTTGTGGGGCTTGAGATATTCATTATGACAAGGCCCTGGTTTGGGTCATGTCAATTGAGTGGTTTGAGATTGGTGAGAATAGGTTGTATGGTCCCAACTTGGTTCACCAAGCTATAGAAAAGGTAAAGGTGATTCGGGATAAACATAGAACCATCCAAAGTTGCCAAAAGTCCTTTGCAGATGTGAGAAGAAGGAAATTGGATTTTGAGGTAGATGATTTGGTATTCATAAAGGTGTCTTCCATGAAGGAAGTAATGTGATTTGGAAGAAAGAGAAATCTAAACCCTCGTTATGTTGGTTTGTACCATATTTTGAGGTGAGTGGGTAGTGTGACTTATGAGGTAGAATAACCTTCTAGTTTGGGATTTATCCATCCATTCTTCCATGTGTCGATGTTGAATAAGTGCATGAGTGATCCTTCCTTGGTTATTTCGTTGGAGAGTATTGGTGCTTCAGAATCCTTGCCTTATTAGGAAGTCTCGGTTGAGATCTTGGATAGACAGTTCCACTGTTTGAGGGCAAAGGATGTGGCTTCGGTGAAGGTTATTTGGCATAACTAAAAAGGCGAGGAAGATACTTGGGAATCCTATGAGGACATGAGGTCCCAATACCTATTCTCGTTCCCATTCTAGATAATCGTTCTTAAGGTATGTGTAATCTTGACTTATTTATTTTTTGTCTTTGTTAAAGGTAAGTGTGGGAGTGTTTTTATGTTAAATCATACCAAAGGATGCCTTAACCCATTATTCGAGGATGAATGATCCTAATGGGTGAGAATGAAACACCCAAAGAGTTGGTCCCTAAGAAATCTCTGAGCTTTGAGCTCACTGACTAGATAACGACTCTTCTTATGAGTCGTAAGGTCTTCATACGAGTCGTATAGACTTAAATAATAGGCCAACCAGTGTATGTGTCAAACTTTTTTCCCTTAAAAAAATTAGACTCTACGAGTCATTGTGACTCTATACGAGTCGTTATGTGCTAATCGTAGGATAAATAGTAAGTTACCCAAATGGTTTTGTCTTGGATACTACTTAGATGCCAAAAGTCGTAGGGTCACTTGACGAGTCGTATGAGGTGAGTCATAGGGTCAACAGTGTGAGCGTGCCCTAGAAACTGTCTTGACTGTGACTTATGGTGATGAGTCAGTATGTGACCTTACGAGTCGCAGAGTGAACCGTAGTCACTGACGATAATTTTTCAGCTTTTAATTAAGGGCACTTTGGATATTTTTCATTTTTCCTACTTGTGACCCAACGGCCATAAAACACCTTTGGAGCATTATTTTCACCCTTTAGGAAATTAAATCACATTCTCTTCACTTTCAGATTCTCTCAAGCAAAAAGTGAAGGTCATTAAGGTGTATGGAAATTTTCTCCAGTGGGATGGGTTAAATACACTATTGATGGATTTCAAAGAAAATCATGGACCTAATTCCTATGTTTTTTGTGTAAGAGATGATAAAAGAAAACTATTTTATGTAGAGTGCAGGCAGATAGAAGACACAACAAGTCCACAAGTAGAAATAACAGTTCTTCTACAAGCCAAAATATACTACAATAAAGCACCGTATAATTATGTCATATTTTAGACTGATTTATTTTTTATCTACAAGGTAATGCAAAAGGAATGCGTATTTCCATAGAGTATTGCAGACAAGGTGGATGAAATGTATGCATTGTTTACAGATAAAGCACACAAGTTTCAACAAATAATGAAAGAATAAAACATAGTAGTAGATTTTCTAGCTAACATGGCAATAGATAAAGGGAACAACAGTATTGCAAATTTAACAGTTTGGAAGCCACGGGGAAAGACTAATAAATAGTGATAAACTAATATACCCATATTTAAGAGTATCACCAAGCAAGGGGTCATATGGTTTAGAAGGCTAAGCATTAGATTTTTTGCTAGAATAATTACAAGTTGCCTTAAGGACATCAAAATAAGTGAAATGTTAACTAGCCTATTTACTGTAACGACTTAATTTTTGTTGATTTTTGTGAATTATTCTTTTCTATGTAATTTTACCATTTTACCCCTCCTCGTGGTTGGTTTTTGGTATTTCTGAGGTGTGGAGATGATTGACATGATTCTCAATGCATTTCAGTGTGATTTGTGTGATTTTATAGTTTTGGTAGTTAAAAAGGCTTATTAGTTTACTTCGGTCAATATTTTTTGATTTGTGCATCGTATGACAAAACCGACTATGCCTTTAGGTTGGTGTCATGATTGGTATGATTTTACGGCTTTTGAATCTCATTTCAACCCTCGATTCAGAAAGTTATAAAATTGGATTTTGAGGGTCAACTTTGTGAAAAAAGATATTTTTTTGAAAATCTAATATCATCATTGAGTCCAAAATACTAAATTTAGTCTAGTAGCGTTATTCATTTGTATTATCCTAATTCTAGATGAATCCCTAGAGGTCTGTGGAGAATTGGAATTCTCCAAGTCTTCAGCTAGTGCATCACTCAGCTGGTGCACTGCTTAAGTGACATTTTGGATGCTTAAGTGACTTTTCTTGTCAACCAAAGTGTCACCTAATCAACAAGAGGCTCTTGTAAGAAATTTTCACTTAATCGATAGCCTGGTCACTTATGCGACACTCACGTTCTAGGCGTGTATCACATAACTGACACATGGTCTCCTAAGTGATGGACAATTAAGTGACTCATTATTCTCTTAAGTGATTCATGGGTGATATAAGTTCCCCATTTTTGTATTTTTTCACCATTTGTGAGAGTTGAAGCTTGGGGTTTTGAGTTTTTAGGCGATTTCTTCTATTTTTAAGCTTGGGTAAGCTCCAAATCCCTATTTTAATTATTTTCTTTGATTTTTCTCATTTAAATCTTGTTAAAACTTGGATTGATAGGGGGAATATGGGATTTTGGCTCGAGAGGCCTAAATTAGTACTTCTTCAATCTAAACCTTAATTTCAACTTGTTTTCACTTGGGTTTTCATGTATAAGCTCCTTTAATCATGGGTAATATATTTTTTGACCAAAATTTAATTTTACCCTTTTAAAAAAAAAAATCCATTTCGGGGGTCCATTTTGACCCTGACTAGAAAGTGGACAATATGGATATCATTGCTTTCTTTTGATGCATAGATTTTATATTTATATGTGATAGTTGATTTTGGGTTCCCTTGTGAGGAGAAATCTTCATATGAAAGGTTATTGGACTGATTTCTAGAATTTGAGGTAGGTTATGGTGTAACAATCATTAAGACTGGGATGGGTAGTTAATTTTGGTATAAAATCATGTTATGGATATAGGAACTTAATATGATAATGGGTTTATTATTGTGTTGTGCCCGTATGGGGGCCTATGTTGTTGTTATTTGGTGGTTTTAAGACATTATTTTGTATGTGTAAATGTGTAGAGTCTCATATGATGTTGTTGGCCTTATGTATGTATATTTGATTATATCTTTCCTAGTAAAAATGCCTAAATTGGAATTTGTATGGTATCAATGACATATTATTGTGTATTTTTTTCTATTGGCATTTCGGTTATATTGGATCATGGATGGTTGGCATATTAAGTGGATTATGGCTCACGTGGAAATATCTATTGGTTGGATTTGGAAATTCTCATTCTTGTTGGTTGTGAGTATTTTATCCTCATATCATATACATTAATGAAACATTGGTACAACCATAGAAATATTGGAACTACTAGCTTTTTGTGACAAAAAATATGACATCTTTAAAAATACTCTACCAATGTATGTGTCAGAAAGGAGTTATGATTTAGATTAGTATTGTCTATTAGATTCTATATGGGTTGATAAACCCACCATGAGTCCTACCTCAAGAGCATAACTCAGTAGGTGTACATAGAGGTTGTGCAACAACCTAATGCATCACATCATCTTCATTTCATTTCATACGCTATGTATATTCTATGTTGTATTTTTGTTTTTGAGGTGATATCTTTCTATTTGTGCTCCTTTTTGGTACTGTGATATCTATCTATTTATGCTTCTCTCTTATACTTGTATTTTTGTATATGTAAATACTATAGAACTGTTAGTAGAGATGGTGTGGGATACTATTTGGGAAATTCTTAGATTGCAGGTGATGTGCCTATAATATGTATTTTGTATGATTTATTTTCTACTTTTCTTAGTTGGCCTATAATACCTACTAAGTACAAATGGGTCATACTCACCTTTACTGTGCCCTTTTGGTGTAGATCCAGGTATAAGTGCATTGCATGGTAGCTGATTACGATGGCATTTGGAGTACTTTTGAGGTAGCTATAGGACTATACTTTTAGATTTGATATACTACCTCTTCGTATTTAGATTATATCTTATTTTGATATTCAGAGATAGATTGTGATTATCTTGGACTATCAATTGTATATTTTTGACATTCGAGATATGTTTAGCAGTTTTTACACTATGACACTAGGTTTTGGGATATTGTATGGTATCTTTGGTTATGTGTTCCTACTATTTTATTTGATATGTGTGGTTCTACTCCGTTCTAGGAGTCTTACCTTGGGTTTTGATATTGTCTTCTCATTTTATAATAGTTTGGGTGATAGACTTACTTTTCAAGGCTTGACTCAACAAGTGCTATCATGACCGTTGGTTTTTGGATCCTGACAAATTGTTACCAGAGTAGCTAGGTTTCATTGGTCTCATCAATATAAGAATAGGGTGTCTAGTTATATGACCCTCTAGGATATTTCCTTAATTTACATGCATTTCCAATATATTAAGCCTTTCTACAGTAGCTACAGGTCATTTATGACTTTTCAAAATTATTGGTTCGATGATCGAACAGTTCGTTTGGATTTTAGTCTCATTTCCCTAGTTTGGAGCTTTTGTTGTTTAAGATTTGGTCTCAGAACAAAACTCCTAGTAGATAACCTTGTATGAGAATTCCAACTGTGTCATCAGTTCTATAATATTGATTTTAGGCTAGGTAGGCCTTTGGTTTGGTTTCGAGGAACCCGATCTCATTTTGACCTATTGGTCGAAAAGTTGAGAGATTGAAAATTTGGGTGCGAGACTCATATTTGGCCAAAACGACCTTGCATGGTAATTTGGAGTGTTCCATCATGACCGAAACATTGAATTTGGTATGGTTACATAGTTCATTTGCGTATACAATGTTTCAAATGAATTCTAAGCCCCCAGTTGAATCCATTCCGAACCTAGAAAATTTGGTGTACCAAGTTGCACCAACAACCTGGATCACAAAGGGTAAAACGCATTTCGCCCATGCGTTTTATGCTTTTTTTGCTAGAATTGTAATCGCAACATGCATTTTATGTGTACAGCCGCAATAGCGACCTTCAAAAACCTGGTATGGGCATAAATAGTCCCTTTTTGCTCATTCTTCACCCATTTCTTGAGAGCTAAAACCCTTAAAGATAGGCAAAGGTTGGGATTAAGCTTGTAGATGATTTGGGGAGCTTGGTTATAGATTATTTCATGATTTTCCTTTGAATTAATGGCAAGATTCCTTTAGTTTCTTGATAAATTCTTATAAATTAGGACTTTGAATTCCTAAACTTTAAGGGTTGATTTGAGACCTGATTTGTGCTCCATTTGAGCACAACTTTATTTTCCTTTGAGGGACCTCGTGATGGTTTTAATTTTTAATTTCATTACCGGGACCTACAGGCCTTCTTGACCTAAATTTTGACCCGACTCATTATTTGGAAATATAGGTCTTATTTGACTCCTAATGATGCATATATTGCAATTTTGATAGTGTGACAACATTTTTGGGACCGTGGAGTGAAGACAGATATTTTATGGACGATTCAAGGATTTGCAATTCTGTTTGGAGGTAGGCTTCTGTCTTTTTTTTACAATATGAAGGGTCTTTTATACTACCTATGAGTCAAATATTAAGATTGATTATGGGTAGAACGCTGTGACTTAGTCTTGATTATTGAAGTCTGGGATTAGATGGGTGAATTGACCCGTAAGGTGAAATATTTGTTATATTTGTTGGATCCCATTGTCTTCTTTGTAGATTGAGTTAATTTATAAAATGGCTATGATATGATGCTAGATTTAGGATGTATTTTTAGTTTTGGAAGTATGGTTAGAATGATTAACTATATTTGGGCAATTTTAGTGATCTTGAAACCATAATTTAGGTGGAGTTGACTTAATTACTCATTTTCTGGGTGGAATTCCTATCTTAGGATTCAGTATGGCTTATGTACAATCTAGAAGTCAATTTAGATACCTTAGTATAGTCCGGGCTAGCAATTGCCTAAATATGGATTTTGAGGATTAAGAGTCGGTTCTTCCGGTCCACCGTTGGCCAAGGCTTGCATTAGCCCGTGTGGACTTATTTATGTATGTTAGACATAGTGAGACAATTGGTCCTCTATAATAAGGTTACCTTATGACTTGGTAAATTATGATGGTTTTTCTTGAATTATGATTGATGGTCTGTAGTTATAATATGGCTTTTGGACTTGATTTGATATAATCCATTGACATCCTCAATAATATAGGCATAGACATAGTTATGATATATGGACTAAGGATATGAGATACCTTATAGATGTGATATGCCTCATAGTTATGATTCATGGACTATTGATATATTATGCATCCTACATATGAGATACCTTATAGATATGATATTCCTTATAAATATGATATGTCTTATAGATACAAAATGGCTTACAAATATAATTATTGATATGGGTTCCAGATATGTATGTGGACCTAAGGCCATGATATGATGTTGTAAATATTTTGGAGTTCCTGTTATTAGATTGGTTGGAAATCTGGGAAGTGTTTATCCTTATAAAGGATGTGGTTGTAGTTTATATATATATTGATGCTTATGGTTCTCTTGTTTAAATACTAGTGATGGCATGCATAGATTCGGTACATTCATGATTATTAAATTGGTAAATGATACGATTCCAACTAAAATATAATCTTATTATGGTTTTTCCTAAATAGGGGTTAAAACCCATTTTTCACCTTAAAAATAAATTTCTTCATAACAAAAATTATGTGTCTTAATGAATAACCACTATGTAAGGAGATCAAAAATGAAGTTTTGAAGATTTTATCAAGATAGATTCCAGCCTATGATTCTGATACTACTAACTATTTTGGTCGTGAGAGATTTCGACCATTTCTATAGTTTTATAATGATTTAGTCTCAAATTTTACCTCAGGCTATGCATTTATAGATTTACAGTCTTTTTAGCTACATCTTAAGTCGTGCACATACTATATATCTATATACTCATCTCTTCGGTATGGGATGGAGGAGAATGATGTATTGATGATAAAAATTCTAAGTAAAACCAATGAAAGATTGTAGTATTGATGTTATATATGTGTTGATGATTATGATGATATGTTTTTATGCTTGGCAAGGATGGAGGATGATTATGATGATATGATTATGTACCTGGCAAGGCCGGAGGATGATTATCATGATATGCTTATATCCCCGGCAAGGACGGGGGATGATTATGATGATATGCTTAAATACCCGACAAGGCTGAAGATGATTATAATGACATGTGTTTATACTTGGTTCGATTCCAGAAGATGGTTATGATGTTGATTATATATACCCAATTTGATTCTGGAGAATGATCATAATAATGATGGTTGTGATGACGATGATTATGATATTGATTATACTTATCGGTTTGAGTCTAGATAAACATTATGATACTTGAATCACTTATGATATTGTGGATTCTATTGTATTTATCTTCTTTATATGCCTATATCTATTAGCCTTATGGGGGTTGCATTGGTATGGGTAATGAGTATAGGTTGTGGTGAGTTATATATTTATTGAACCTTTTGAGCCTGGTGCGGCAGGGTTTCATAAATGACTCGGTTAGGTATTATTTGTCTGGACTAGCCGGTTACTCGCGTTGTTGTTGCTATTGTTATTATTATTGTTATGATCATTGTTATTGCTAGTTTGTGACAAATGGGTTAATGATACAACAACGAGATTTGAGGTATGATTTTGGCTCTTTTATCTTATGATTATATTATTATGCATGAGTATCTCATGATTAGACGTATGGATTAGAAACCCTAATAAATTCTAGCACTAGTTCCTACTACGATTATGAGGTTTTAAAATGCTAGTATAATGATTTAGGTCGTACTTTGAGTTGACCTTGTTTATATATATACATACATATATATATATATTTATGTATGTATGTATATCTAGATATGTAGCTAAGGTATTACCGTATATCCCTTCCTTTCTTTATTTCTTTATATTGTATATCCAATCCTTAGCCTTGTATACTATTATATATACTTCTTCTGCCCTATATTCATATATTTTCTGGTGATATAAGGTATAGTGTTAAGATTCTTGAGTATGGCAGGAATAGGATAGTTCATCCTTAGTACTTCCTTAGCCTTATTATGCTAGTTTTGGGGTTACGAATAGGATAGTTATCTTTATTAACTCATTGGATTTCTTATGTGGTATCTAGATATTTGGGTGTAGTTTCCATTTTGTTTATATGTTATATGTATCTCTATTATCTTTGGAGCTTAGTTGGCAGGTTCTTACTGAGTACCACATGTTTGGTACTCATAGTATACTTCTACAGCCTACAGATCATAATATGGGTTATCGTTGGTGTTGTGTGCATCATGCGGAGCAGCCATGATTCAGAGACATATAGTGAGCTCCTGACATTTGAAGTATTACTTTTCTCCCTCTTATGTACTAGACTAGTCTCTGTGTTGTATTCAGAGATGAGTTGCATCAGTGTAATTTCCTTGGTATTTCATTTTGTGTTCTTATTATACTAGAAGTTTTTGTACTGATTTTGCCAGGTTCTAAAATTATGTTATGTATGTTATCCTTTTACTACACTTATTCCACATTATTTCCTTCATTCTCTTGGTAGTTTGTTACTTGCGGTTTCGTACTATGGGTTTGGCTTGCCTACTTCTAGGTTATAGTAGGTGCCATCATGACATGAGAACTTAGGCCGTGACAAATTAGCATAAGAGCCAAGGTTCACTAGTGTATTATTACAAGAGTTAAGTATTTAGTACATTCCTACAGAGACGTCTATAACCTATCTTTGGGAGGCTACAGGAAATTTATTTCCTAACTCCTTGTTGTGTGTCTGTATTGTTATGAGCCTCAAGCACATTCTTTGACTCTATTCTATCCCAAATAGACAATGCGAGATGGTCGATAGATGCAGACTAGACTTCGACACATGTTTTTTAGAGCTTTAGTGTAACGCTGGACTAGAGAGTCAGAGATGGATATCAAAGATCTTCAGCGTCAGCCAAAGGATTTAGGGCCAGCTCAATATTTAGTAGATCTTGTGACTACTTTTTCCCTTCAAGGTTTAGCATTGAGGATCCTAAGTCTCTTTGTGGATACCTCACAGCCAAGGATGACATTCAATTCATCAAGCAATTCTCAGACCGGAGCTAGGTCTATTCGTGTTTATTAGGATTCTTTATTAGTTTCAGAGTGCAAGCTCAGGTTCTTGAGTTGATCAGGTATATTCCTATGTTATATCCTTCTGAGTAGGACATGGTGCATGGATTTATTAGAGGTTTTGCATTGCCACTTTATTTGGTGTCGAAGCATTTGATAGCAGTTGGGTCTTCCTTGTCTCAGGTTGATGATTATGCAAGGTCCATAGACAGATCATGTATTGAGACTTATGGAGGTGGTGATAAGAGACCATGCCATCAGTATAGTGCTATTGGTATTTCATCCACGAGTAAGGATCCTTACAGTGGGGCTCAGCATCACTTACAGCCTATCGATTTTATGCAGGCAACGTTTCAGATTATGGATGACTCTTAGATTAGTCGTGTTGATCACTTTGGATTAGAATGTTTATCAACTCAAAGTATTCCAGGGAATTGTTTGGTTGTGTTGAGATGGGACATTCATTCAGAGAGTTCCCCCGATGCGAGTTGGTTGTTCAGACAGAGAAAGCATGTATACCCCTCCATCCTAGAGTTCTTGAGGCAGGCTATGACTTTAGGAAGGATGATCATGGTAGTAGAGAATTCTCTCAATGTTAGTTGGCCAGCCATTTGGGCACAATTTGTGTTTCTCACCAGGTCAGGGCTTCAAGAGTTTGCTATGATTGTAGAGAGATTAGTCCCTGATCTAGAGACTATCCCTGACTTGGGATCACTAGTTATTCAGATCAACCTTATGATGATTATGGCACCTTCAGTTAGATATTGTGTGTTTGGCACCTCAATTGATGATTCAGTCGGTAAGTTCGATTTTGGACCCATTTAGATTTATTCTCCTTTAGTCCCGTCAGGCATGTGATTGTAGATTTCACCATGATAGGTGTATTTTTATTTCTAGCATTTACCTTTATCATTTATATGTATTAGGGTTTTTCGTACCCATCGATGATTATATGCCTTGATAAGTTCATGATGATTGTTGTTCACCTTGTTATTGAATTCATGATTATATGATTGCCCTGTGGATTATTTCTTTTAGCAGTGGATGGAGTAAATTTGTATTGATATTTTATCCCTATGGGTTTAGCATTTGGGTTTGAGTCTCATTTACCTTTGCATAGTGGCCTTATTATTGACCTTGAGTAGTACTTGCTATTGATTTTTATCTTTGTATCGCCTATTTACTATATCGATGTTTATATTGTTGTTGTTATTGTTATTATTTGATGTAATTGATCCTCACTTGTTAGATGGTTAGCCTATTGGCATCTAGTTAGAATCTATGTAATTCTTATTTGTTAGCTTAGGCAGTTGTATCCCGATTGGATAATTTATTTTCTATTACAAGGTGAGTTTGGTTATTTTCCTCTTTTTTGGTTGTACTAGATTGGTTATGGAGGTGTCACGACCCAAACCAGGTCCTGGCCATGATGGTCATTTCAAGTCCATCGTGGATCGGAGACCACCCTCTTAGCCTAATCTAACAGAACCAAATATACCTTGCAGCGGATGGATACCGAACATGTAACAGAATAAGATTGAAAATCTCAAATAATCTATCGTATATCAATATCTAATAACCACCTACCAATAACTAATACCGACAACTAACTACAACTCCCATGTCCATGGTAATGTCTAGCAAATCCTTTAACAAAACCAAAGATAGTCTAGCTGGAACATAACCCCGACCATAGACAAAAAAAATCCAAAATAATAAGTCAAAACATAAGGATACCCAAAGAATGAATTAAGGTCTTTCGAAGGATAGAATCTCACCACTTTAGTTAGACTCACGAGTTATTCCTCGATCACCTAGTCACTGTACAAGAGAAGTAGAAGTATAGCCAGTCCCTGCATCACGTGGGGATACAGTGTCCAAAGATGGTTAGCGGTTGGAGTGCTAGCATGCAACTCAAGGATACAGGATAAAATAATGCTATCAATCTAAAACAAAGTCAAACCAATGCACATGTACACATCCATGCATATCCATATGAAAATATATATGAGATGTTACGGAGGGAATAGGGCTTAGCATGAACTTTAAAACTTTATCTAGGTTGTTTAGCTTGACCATACTAAAACCACCCACTGGGTTAATAGGTCCAGCTAAAACCCCCTTGTCCGGCCTCAGTGCATGTTAGTCCTACGAACAGGAGATATCGTAGGAGGGGATTCCTATGTACCCTTCTCCAACTATGATACTATTATAGATATAAACTTAAGGGATTCCTTTGTACCCCACAAGCATATGGTCATCAAGACCAACCCCTACGCCGGCAAATATGAGTTTCCAGTATTAGTCCTTCGGGACTCGCACTTTCACGGCTAAGTTGTCACAACCCCCATTAAGCCTAATTAAAACATTTATCACATAACCCTTCCACCAATTTTGGGAGTTAATTATTAAGGCATTTTTAAGTGGTATCGTTATACCGACTATAGCTTGCAAGCAATGTCATTAGCCAATACTCTAGGGATTCCTTTGTACCCCACAAACTCTATTATTAAAATCACTTGGGGAATTCCTTCATACCCCACAAGGTTTTCAAGATCGTTATTATTATTATCCAATTAGCTATTTATGCCATGCATTAGTTTTGAAGAGAATAAGCCAAACCAAATTATAGTTTGCATTCCAATATCAATTATGCAAGTGGGTTAGGGTTATTATAAATTTCCATACCAAAACCAATTATTTGGGGATTTTGTTGTACCTATATTGCCATAGTTTATGAATTTTTGGAGTCCATTTTACCCCTATTCCATCCACCATTCCCATACACCTCAATGAGTGTACAAAACCAACAATTCAATGCATAATAGTCCAATAAAAATCATGAGAAAATATTCAAATAATTTATATCCAAAACCCTCAACCCATAATTCAAACCCAACATCAAAACCATGTGAATAATAAACTTATTTCATGCCATTAAAAAAATACAAGTATAGGGAAAGAGATATATGCCTTAGGCATATGAGAAATGGAAAGTAATTCAGAACTTGAAACCTGAAAGATGAATGTACAATGAAATCCTTAGGCTCTCTTGGGGTTTTAAGTTTGAGAGTGGAATTAGGGATTTTTAATCTCTTAAAACTGAAATGAATAGGCTATATTATGCTTAAGGGTCGTAAATAGGTTAAGACCCCAATACCTTCATCCCAAGTAAAAAAAACAAAAACTGCACGAATTTTACACAACATCGTGGCACACTGCCTATCGCAGAGGCTAACCTTTATGTTATGCTGCCTATCATGGAGGCAATACTCTATTTCATACTGGCTATCATGGGGTGCAACCTCCATGACACAGAGATATCACGGAGGCTCAGTGCCTCCGTGGTCTGAAATCATGTCGAACCCTATCCAAAAATTCTAAAACTATTTTGGACACCCTATTTACATGCCTAAACACCATTTAAGTTAAAAATTGATGTTTTGAACATGGGAGAGCCAAAAATAAAATTCTCAAAATTATAAGGGTGTTATAGGAGGGAATTAAGGTACGAGGGTAAGTTGGCCTTATGTGGTTCTATATGGTTCTAGAGTTGGCAATTTAGTTATATTGTCATTCTTGAGTTTGGGATTCTTATACTTTCCTCCTGAGTTGCAAAGGTTTTTGTATTGGATAACCCCTTTACTATATAACTCATTTAGGAGATTGACCAGTTTGGGGTTCATTCTTTATTTATGGCTATTTTATCGCTCGATAGTGGTTTGATATTGATATTAAGATACCCTAGATTCATATCTTAGATTTTTTAGGTTCATATCTTTGTGATGGGTTTCTCTTACTATGAGTGTGGAGATTGGGTGTTTTCTTCTTGCCATGATATAGTTCCTGTCTAAAGTGAAGTTAGAGAGTTAGAGGCAGATGGTCTTTCCTGTGATCGCTTCTTAAGTTGGCAAAGTAGAAATGCTTATTCTTGAATTGTTTGGTTCATTTTTTGGTAGTGGTCTTGACCTTCACATTGGTGTCGATATTGGTATTTTCTTTCTTTCCCAGTGAGGTAATTCATGGTTTGTTTAATTTATGATTTTTCTACTTGGGTGGATTCAGGAAATCCCCATTTTAAAGTTTTTCAGCCTAAAAAGAGTTGGTGGAGTGCTTCTGGTTGATAATATTTCCCTATGAGTACTCTTTGCCAAGATGGGGTATTGGACTGGTTAGTGCCCGACTAAAGTAGTATTTATCTGAATTGCTAGAGTTTTTGCCCTGACTAGTGTGGTTTGCAACCTTAGGAAAATTTTGAGCATTTGTTGATAGTTAATGCCTCCAGTGTATGTAGAGTTTATTCTCTGTGATTTTAGTCGGTGATTTATCTTTTTTATTTTATTCTCCAGCTATGTTTCAATTTTCACTCGACATGATTTACTACTAATGTGTCTTAGACAGGTAGTATGGTCGATGTGTATATTTGACTTTATTTTGTATTTGTTGGCTCAATTTTGGATTTGACGCCTTGGAATGGCAATTTGGAAGTTATGATATATTTGTAGTATGAATGCCTACTCGTCTTCAGGTTTGGTTTGGGAAGTCGAGATTGAGTGAATCAGCTTGGTGTTGAGATTTCATCTTAGAGTTCCAGAGCTTGAGTGCATCCTTTGTTTTAGATTTGTCTCGGTTTAGATTTTACCCATAGGTTGGTTGAGACTACTTTGTGGTTACCTATTCGGTCTTCTTGAGTTTGGATAGATTATGGTTGATGGGTTTTCAGATGATAGTTCATGGACACAGTATTGGTTCCTTCAACTTTGACCTCAAGTCTTCAGCTTTTTTTGAGAACTTTGAATGATATACTCAGTGGGGTTAGTATGCTTGAGTTAGAATCCACTTGGCTTTATTTTCTATTTATGACACATCCTGGAGTAGATCATTTACTAATGATTAGTTATGCCTTGAACTTCTAGATCTTAGTTTTGATTATCAGCTGGGCTAGTTGTAGCATCAGCGTAGATTGCATTCCTTGATTATCTCTATTTTTGTGCCCAGATAACACCTTATGAGGTTATTCTCATATTTGACGTATGGAATTTCAGCGGATAACTTTAATTCTTTGAGTTCTCTATGATGATATTTCACGGACAGGACTCAAGTAGTTTTTTCTCCTGGTTTGGAATGGATAGCAGGTGTGGAATGGCAAAAGAAGGCTATATTTGGATTTAGAGTAGATTGTATGATTTGTGCCTTGGTTTGCTTTTGTCTTGGATAATCCTATATTGGGTTGTACTTGTATCCATGAGGTATCAGTGTGTTGTGGTTTAGATTTGCGTGCATCATCCTTCTTCAATTCAGTTGGAGGCTAGTTCATGGTTTCGGTTGAGTTTTGGTTGTTTGGAAGTAAAGTGAGAGTGCTGGTTGAAAAAGGGATACCCGTGGAAAAATCCCTTGGGAGTGTTCTCTCTTCTTAGAGGTTATTTAGGAAGTCATGCTCGGAGCATGCGGGCCTAGCACCTCATTCTTTTGAGCTTTTAAGATTTTTCTATCCATTGACCTTCGAGGACGAAAGTCCTTTTAGTAGTGGATATTGTAATGACCTTCCATGTTATTTCTGTAATTTGCATGCATTTCTAGGTTTTTGAACTTTCCACAACGGCTATAAGTTATTTATGACTTGCCAGAATTGTCGGTTCGATGATCGGATAGTTTGTTTGAATTTTAGGCTCATTTTCTTAGTTTGGAGCTTTCACTATTTAGGATTTGGTATCAGGCCAAAACTACTAGTAGATGACATCAGATGAGAATTCTGATAGTGCCATCAGCTTCAGAATGCCAATTTTAGGCTAGTAGACCTTTGGTTCGGGTCTCAAGGCACCCGGACTCATTTTGACCTATTGGTCGGAAAGTTGAGAAATTAGAAATTTAGGTATGGGACCCACATTTTTCCAAAACAACCTCGGATGGAAATTCTAAGTGCGCCATCACTTATGAAACGTCAAATTTGGTATGGTTACATAGTTTGTTTTCATATACAGGGTTCCGAATGAATCCCAATCACTTGGTTGAATCTATTCCAGGCCTGGAAAATCTGGTGCACCAGGTTGCTGGTGCAACCAGGATCACAAAGGGTAAAATGCATTTGGCCCAAGCATTTTATGCTCTTTTTTCTAGAATCATGATTGTAAAGCATAAATCATGATTGTGATATGCATTTTATGTGTACAAATCGTGATCACAATACCTAGTCATGATAGCGACATCAGAAAATCTGGTATGGGTATAAATAGTTCCTTTTAGTCCCTTTCTACTCATTCTTTACCCATTTCTTGAGAGCTAAAACCCTAAAAGAGAGGCAAATCTTGGGACTAAACTTGTAGATGATTTAGGGAGCTTTGTTATCGATTATTCTGTGATTTCCTTCGAATTAACGGCTTTAATTTCTTGATAAATTCTTAAAAATTATAGCTTTGAATTCCTAAATGTTAAGGGTTGATTTGATACCCAATTTGTGCTCTATTTGTGATCAACTTTTGAGCACAACTTCCTTGTCCTTCAAGGGACCTCGTGATGGTTTTAATTTTTAGACTCCATAGGCGAGCTCGACAGGCCCATTCTTGACCCAAATTTTGACCTGGCCTGTTATATGATAACATGGGTCTCATTTGACTCCTAATGATGCATAGATTACGATTTTGATAGTATAATAGTATTATAGGATTGTAAAGTAAAGACAGACATTTTGTGGATGATACAAGGATTTGCGGTTCAACTTCGAAGTAGGCTTCTATCTACTTTTATTCAAAAGATTATGTCTTTTATACATTACATGTGAAGGTGAATGTTAAGATTGATTATGGGTAGAACATTGTTACTTAGTCTTGATTATTGAAGTTTGGTGATTAGATGGGTGAATTGACACGTAAGGTGAAATATTTGTTATATTTCTAGGATCCTATTATCTTCTTCGTAGATTAAGCTAATTCATAGAATGGTTATGATATGATGCTAGATTTAGGATGTAGGTTAAGTGCTGGAAGCGTGGTTAGCATGATTAAACTTAATTGGTCAATTTTAGTGATCTTGAAATCATAATATAGGTATAGTTGACTTAATTGCTCATGTTCTAGGTGGAATTACTATCTTAGGATTGATTATGGCTTATGTACCATTTAGAATTCAATTTAGATACCTTAGCCTAGTCTGGTGTAGCAATTGCCTAAATATGGATTCATAGGATTAGGAGTGGGTTCCTCCCGCCTACCTTAGGCCAAGACTTGTATTATCCCTTGTGGACTTATTTATGCCTGTTAGACATAGTGAACTATTGAATCTTTAGTATAAGGTTACCTTGTATCTTGGTGAATGATGATGTTTTTCCCAAATTATGATAGATGACATATAGCTATGATATGGCTTTCAGACTTGATTTCTGATATGGTCCATTGACATGCTCAATCATATAGGCATAGACATAGTGATGATATATGGACTATAGATATGAGATGCCTTATAGATGTAATATGCCTCATAGTTATGCTTCATGGCCTATTAATATATTATGCCTCTTAGATATGAGATGCCTTATAGATATGATATGACTTATAGATGTGCTATGGATTATAGATATGAAATGGTTTATATATATATGGTCATTGATATGGGTTCTGGATATGTATGTGGGCCAATGGCCGTGATTACGATATTGTAATTATTTTGGACACATTATTGGGCCCAAGGATGTGTTATGATATTGGTTGGACATCTGGAAAGTGTTTATCCTTGTAAAGAATGTGGTTGTAGTTTATAGATATATTGATGCTTATGGTTCCCTTGTTTGAATATTGGTGATGGCATGCATAGATTCGGTACATTCATGACCATTAAATCATTACATGATATAATTCCAACTAAAATATGATCTTATTGTCACTTTTCCTAAATAGGGGTTAAAATCCACTTTTGACCTTAAGAACAGATTTCTTCATAACAATAATTACAAGTCTTAATGAATAACCTATGTGTAAGGAGACTAAAAATAATGTTTTAAAGATTTGATCGAGGCTGATTCTGATCTATGATTCTGATACTACTAATTATTTCATTCTTGATAGATTCTGACCCTTTCTACACTTTTATAATTATTTAGTCCCAAAGTTTACCCCAGGCAATGGATTTATAGATTTACACTCTTTTTGGCTATGGCTTAAGTTTTTGCATATATTATATATCTATGTACATATCTCTCCAGTATGGGATGAAGAAGGATGATATATTGATGATTTAAATTCCTAGTAAAACTCAACAACAAATTATAGTATTGATGTAATATATGTGTTGATGATTATGATGATATTATTTTATGCCCAGAAAGTCTGGAAGATAATTACGATGCTATGCTTATATACCCGACAAGGCTGGAGGATGATTATGATGATATGCTTATATACCCGACAAGACTGGAGGATAATTATGATGATATGCTTATATACCTAGAAAGGCCAGAGGATGATTATGATGACATGCTTATATACCAAGTTTAATTTTGGAGGATGGTTATAATGTTGATTATATACACCCAGTTCGACTTCGAAGGATGATTATCATAATGATGGTTGCGATGACACTGATTATGATATTGATTATACTTATCAAATTGAGTCTGGATATACATTTTGATACTTAGATCGGTTATCATATTGTGGATTCTATTGCATTCATCTTTGCATGCCATTGCCTATCACCAGTATATTCCTATATCTATCAGCCTTATGGGGGTTTCATTGGTATGGGTGATGAGTATCGATTATGGTATGTTGTATGTTGATTGAACCTTCTGATCTTGGGGCGGTGGAGGTTCATGAAAGGCTCGGTTAGGTATTATTTGTATATATTAGCCAATTACTCGTGTTGTCGTAGTTATTGTTATGATCTTTGTTATGGCTAGTTTAAGACAGATGGGTTAATGATTCGGCCTCGTGAGTTGAGGTATGATTTTGTCTCTCTTATCTTATGATTATATTATTATGCATGACTATCTTATGATTAAACGTATGAAATAGAAACCCTGATGTATTCTAGCACTAGTTCCTGCTATGATTATGAAGTCTTTAAATGCTAGTCTGATGATTTAGGTCGTGCTTTGAGTTGACCTTGTTTATATATATATATATATATCTGTGTGTGTATGTATATGTAGCTATATGTAGCAAAGGTATTACCGTATATTCCTTCCTTTCTTTATTTCTTTAGATTGTATATTAATGCATTGGCCTTGTATACTATTATATATCCTTCTTTCTCCCTTTATCGTATATTGGTTGGTGATATACGATATAGTAGTGAGATTCTTGAGTATGGATGGAATAGGATAGTTTATCGTTAATACTTTCTTAGCCTTATTATGCTAGTTTCTAGTTATGAATAGGATAGTTAACCTTATTATCTCATTGGATTTCTTATGAGGTTATTGGATATTTGGGTGTATTTTCCACTTTGTTTATATGCTATATGTATATGAATTATCTTTGGATTTCAGTCAGCAGTTGTCTACTGAGTACCACATGTTTGGTACTTATACTACACTTCTACAACTTGTAGATCATAGTACGGGTTATCACCAGTGTTATGTGTGTCGTGCAGAGCAGCCAGGGTTTAGAGACATAGAGTAAGCTCCTGACATTCGGAGTATTACTTACCTCCCTCTTATGTACTACACTAGTCTCTATGTTGTATTCGAAGATGAGTTATATCAATGTAATTTCCTTGGTACTTCATTTTTTATTCTTATTGTACTAAAAACTCTTGTATTGATTTCACAAGGTTTTGGGATTATCTTATGTATGTTAGCCTTTCATTACACATATTTTTATTCTTTCCTTCATTATTTTTGTAGTTTGTTACTTGTGGTTCCGAACTACGAGTTTGTCTTGCCTATTCGTGGTTTATAGTAGGTGCCATCATGACCTGAGAAAGTGGGTCTTTACACTAGTAGAGTCTCACAGATTAGTATGTAGATGTCTATATCTATCTTCGAGAGGCTATAATATATATTTATGAAACTTTGTTATTTTGTTCCTTATCATGCAGATTCTTTCATACATTATGTTCTAAGTCATATTTACTCTTTTATGCGTAGATGGTAAGGACTAGATACCATGATGTTAGGGATGCAAAGCCATCATCTGAAGAGATATCTTAGTCTTGGGGGTAAGTTGCGAGTTGTGGATGGGCTTGAGGTAGTGGATGGGCATGAGGATCTTCCCTATCTAGGGATAGTACAAGGGCTCTCCCCTGAGCCTCAGTTTGAGTATGCTAGAGAAATTAAGACTACTCCGGTCTCATAGAGTTCTTCTACTCTATTTTTAGAGGGGTTGTTGATTTGTTTGTTGACTTATTCGGAGGGTGTTCCTTTGAGTGCACCTAGTGTTCCTCCAGCTCCAAGTATTGTACCTTCTTCTATGCCAGAGTCTTTCTATGGTGTTCCTCTGATTCTGAGTATTGATTCTCCAGTGGTACCGACATATGCTTATAGTACTCCATAGACATCGAGTATTTTTCCTTGTTTTGTGCCAATATTTGAGTATGGTATTCTAAGATCAGGAGCTCATCCTTTATCTATGTTACCTCCCCAGATGGGATCTCAACCAGTTATATTTATTATGTCTCCTATTATTGGGAGTATAGTTATGTCTTCTGAGGATCAGAACATGTTTCAGATATTTACTCATTTGGGTCCTCCTATGTTCAGTGGTTCTACGGCGAGGATGCCTATGAGTTCTTATTTGATTACTATGATAAATTGCATAATCTTGGATTTCTTGAGTCATATGGGGTTGCTTACTATAATTACAGTTAAGATATTCAGCCTGAGATCGATAGAGGTCACTTGTTGGTTGCAAACCTCTTGGTTCTCCAGAGATAATATGGGATCAATTTGTGGAGGCCTTTTTTGGATAGATTTATGCCTTACAGTTTGAGGTATCTGGTGGGAGATGAGTTTGATCACCTGGAATAAGGCTCCATGACTGTAGTAGAGTATAAGGCACATTTTTATGCCTTGTATAAGTATTCTTATGCCAGCATTACCACCGAATCTGAGAAGATTCAAAAGTTCATAAAGAGGTTGGATGTTTTGCTTCAGCTTGTTATTGCCTAAATGGTAGTATGAAGGGCATCATTTCAAAGAATGGTGGATTATTCCAATATGATTGAATCTATTCTTCAAGCATCTTAGGAGGCACTAAAAGGGTACGTAATTGGGGCAAGTTATGAGGTCACACTCCTTGAGGCAAAGATTCTATAGGTTTATGTGGATATTATAGTAGAACAGTGCAGGTAGCCTTACAGGGTTCAGGTAGTGGGTCTTCTGGTTCAGCATCTTTGGGTGGTCATTCTAGCTCAGTCGTACCTCCCCCTAATGAGTTGAGCCATAGAGGTTTCTTTGTGTGTAATGAAGTTGGACATTTGGGCAAGGACTATCCCCGCCCTGTTTTTAGGCCTAATCCTATATCGACATCGAGAGGTAGAGGTTTTACTAGAGGTGCACAAGGCAGAGATAGTGGTTCCCATAGTGGTGGTTTTAGGTCTCTTAATTAGGTGGTTTTCATGGACAGTGCTATTCTATACTCACCAGGATAGAGGAAGAGTCTTCTGATGTTGTCATCACAGGTATCATCCCTATTTGTTTTAGATTTGCATCTAAGTTATTTGATCGGAGATCGACATTCTTCTATATGTCTGCATATTTTTCTTCAGGTTTTGATTCTACTATTGAGCCTCTTGAGATGCCTATCCGTGTATCTAGCCCTGTAAGAGAATCTTTAGTGGTGAATCGGGTGTATCAATCTTATGTTGTGACCTTTGCTAGGCGTGAGACTTAGGTAGATCTAATCATCCTAAATATGGTATATTTTGATGTTATCTTGGGTATAGATTGTTTAGCTCCCATCAAGTTATCCTAGATTGTTATACTAAGACCATGACCTTTGCTTCACCGGGTGTGCCAAAAATAACTTGGAAGGTCTACTTCATTTGGGTCCAAAGAGAGTTATGTCTTTCCTTCTGGCTCGTCTCTTGGATGAGAGGGGATGTTTGTCTTATTTGGCTCATATTCGTGATACTAGTGTCATTTCACTTCCTTCTTTGGATTCTATTTGTAATGTCCGTGAGTTCATAGATGTTTTTCCTATGGATTTACCTGGTATGCCTCCGAATTGTGATATTCACTTCGCCATTATTGTTGAGTTGGTCATCAGGCCTATTTCTATTCCTCCTTATAGGATGGCCCCCAGCGATGAAGGAATTAAAGGATCAGTCGTAGTAGTTGTTGGATAGGGGATTTATCCAACCTAGAGCATCACCTTGGTGTGCGTCTGTCTTGTTTGTGAAGAAAAAAATGGGTCTTTGTGCTTGTGTATGTGTATTAATTATTAGCAGTTGAACAAAGTGATGGTCAAGAATAAGTATCCTCTTTCTCGTATTGATGATTTGATCGATCAGCTTCAGGGTGCTTCGGTGTTTTCAAAGATTGATTTAATATCTGGGTATCACAAGTTGAGGATTAGAGCTTCAGATATTCCATAGACAGTTTTTCAGACTCGGTATGATCATTATGAGTTCTTGTCATTATATCATCCACCACTAAAAATCAAGTTTGTCCTCGAACTAAAGGCAAAAGAAATACCTGAATCAGCAAAGAGCTGGGGATAAGAACAACGCATATCCGACCCGACCCCGTAAGTAGCCTCATCTACATGTCTATGTCTCCATTGAACCTTAACCACAGGGATAACTCTAGAACACAACCATCTAACATCGCTAGCCAAAATGGAGACCGGCTCCTCAACATACAACCTCTCATCTAACTGAACCGACTCCTAACAAATGACATGAGACTCATCCAAAATATATCGGTGAAGCATGGAAAAATGAAAAACTGCATGAACAACTAATAAGACTCATCTGGAATGTAATGGTGAAGCACGGAAACATGAAAAACTGGATGAACAACTGATAAAACTGGGGGAAAAGCTAACTCGTAAGCCACGTCACCAACAGTCTGAAGAATCTCCAATGGACCAATTATCTAGGGCTAAGCTTGCCTGTCCTTCCAAACCTTATCACACCCTTCATGGGTGAAACTCGAAGGAAAACATGATCACCAACAGCAAATCTCAAGTCACAAAGTCTGCAATCTGCATAGCACTTCTGCCTACTCTGAGTCGCTCAAAGTCTATCCTAAATGATCCAAACTCTGTCTAAGACTCACAAAGTAAGTCCATACCTCGAGGTCTAACCTCAGAAACCTCAAACCAACCAATTGGAAAGCGTCAATGACTACCATACAAAGCCTCAAAAGGAGCCATATCGGTACTGGAACGGTAGCTATTATTATATACGAACTCCGCCAAGGATAAATGTTGCTCCCACTTACCACCAAAATCTATCACACAAGTGCGGAGCATATCCTCCAAAACCTAAATAATCTACTCTGACTGTCCATTAGTCTGGGGGCGAAATATTGTGATAATATCA
This sequence comes from Capsicum pubescens, assembly GCA_030864215.1. Classification (NCBI taxonomy): domain Eukaryota; kingdom Viridiplantae; phylum Streptophyta; class Magnoliopsida; order Solanales; family Solanaceae; genus Capsicum; species Capsicum pubescens. Next base: position 186,536,480 of record CM061541.1, read on the forward strand.
ACTTGAGTACCCAACTTATCCTAAAAAATCTTTCATAAGTGAGATGTCAACACAGAATCTTGATCTGAAATGATAGACACTAGCACACCATGAAGGCACACAATCTTACGAATATAGATATGGGTCAACCTCTCAGCAGTGAAGGTGACCTACACTTGAATGAAATAAGCAGACTTGGTCAATCGATACATGATGACCCAAATGCTACACGAACCATGAAAAGTGTGAGGCAATCCAACAATTAAGTCCATGATGATCTATTCCTACTTCTACTCAAGAATGGGTAAATTCTAAAGCAATCGACCAGGTCTCAAATGCTCGGGCTTCACCTGTTGACAATAAAGGCAACGAGATACAAAGTTTGCTACATCCTTTCTCATACCACCCCACGAGTAATTTGACCTCAAATCATGATACATCTTAGTCACTCTCAGATGGATGGAATACCTGGAACAATGGGTTTCCTCCAAAATCAATCGAATCCAGTTGTCCACTCTTGGCATACAAACTCGGCCTCCAATCCTTGAAACTCTATCTAAATCATGTGAGTCTTCCTTATCCTTACCACTCAACACCCTATCCTAAATCAATCTTAATCTCGCATCATCAAATTTATGAGCTCAAGTCTGCTCCATCAAAGAATACCTAGCCTCCACAATGCCAAAACATGATCAGCTGTAAAAATATCAAGACTAACCATCTGGTTAGCTAAAGATGAACCTCTAAGGCTAAAGGTCTCTCCTGGGTCAAAAGATGCCAAGCTATCCATGTTAGTCGACTTCCAACTCAAGGCATCTGCAGCCACATTAGCCTTGCCCGAATGATAGAGAATAGTCAAGTCAAAATCCTTAAGCAACTCTATCCAACGACGACACCTCATATTATGGTCTCACTGGGTCAAGAAGTACTGAATGCTATGATGATCCGAGAAAATCTCACAACGGACTCCATATAGATAGTGCCTCCACAACTTCAAAGCAAAATCAACCGCACACAACTCCAAATCATGGGTAAGGTAATTTATCTTATGGGGCTTAAACTGACAAAAAGTATACGCAATCACCTTACCCTCCTGCATCAACACGACACCTAATCCAATACCTGAAGAATCAGAAAATACACCCACGCCCTCCTTAAGCAAAGTCAAGATAGGAGATGAAGTCAAAAAATCCTTGAGCATTTGAAAGTTTTCCTCAAAAGAATCAGACCACTGAAAGAAAAATCTTCTTCTGAGTCAACTTGGTCAACGGGGTTGCAATGGATGAGAAATCCTCAACAAAATGCCAATAGTAATCTGCCAAGCCAACAAAACTTTGAATCTCTATAGGAAAATTAGGTCTAGCCTAATCACGAACCACTGCTATCTTGGTTATATCAACCAAAATACCTCCTTAGTTACCACATGACCCAAGAAGGAAACTAACTCCATCCAAAACTCAAACTCGGAGAACTTGGCATACAACTTCTTATCCCTCAATCTCTGAAGCACAATAGATAAATATTCCTAGTGATTGGCCTCACTGTTGGAATAAACCAAGATATTATCTATAAAAATAATAACAAAAGAGTTGAGATATGGTCGAATACACGGTTTATCAACTCCATGAATGGGATAGGGGTATTGGTCAACCCAAAGGACATGACCAAGAACTCATAAAGACCATATTAAGTCTGAAAAACTGTCTTCAAAATATTCTAATCTCTAATCCTCAACTGGTGATACCCAGATCATAAATCAATCTTTGAAAACACCGTAGAACCTTGAAGTTGATAAAATAAATCATCAATACGAGGAAAAGGATACTTATTCTTAACCATCATCTTATTCAACTACTAATAATCAATACACATACACATAGACCCATCCTTATTCTTCACAAATAAGACAGGCGCACCCCAAGGTGATACACTAGGTTGGATAAATCCTTTATCCAACAACTACTATAATTGATCCTTCAATTCTTTCAACACGGCTGGGTCCATCCATAAGAAGGAATAGAAATAGGCTTGGTGCTTATCTCAACATTAATGGAAAAATCAATATCACGATTTAAAGTTATACCAGGCAAATTCGTAAGGAACAGATCTATGAACTCATAGATTGCACAAATAGAATCCAAAGAAGGAGGTAAAACAACACTAGTATCATGAATATGAGCCAAATATGATACACACCACCTCTTAACCAATCTATAATCTTGAACATAATATATAATCCTTTTAGGAACTGAATGAAGCTCACCCTTCCAAGCTATCCTCTATGCACTCTGCGAAGCTAAAGTCATGGTCTTAGCAAAGCAATCTAGGACTGCATGATAAGGAGCCAATAAATCTATGCCTAAAATTACATCAAAATCTAGCATATCTAACACAAACAAATCTACCCAAGTCTCATTCCCACCAAAAATTCATAATACAAGAATGGTACACCCCGATCCACCACTAAAGAATCTCCTACAAGGGTGATACACAAATAGGCATGGAAAAGGGCTCACTAATAGAATCAAAACCCAAAGGAAAATATGCAGACACATAGAAAAAATTTCAGCCAAGATAAAATAACAAAGATGCAGATCTAAAACAAACAGGGATGATACCTATGATCATATCATCTGAAGCCTCTACCTTAGGTCTGGCTTGTATAGTATAGCGCTGTCAACAACCACCAACTGGATGAGTATCCCCACGACCACCACTACGAGCTCCACTACCTATACCCCTCTCACCTCTAGTGGAGCCCCTACCAATCATAGCTAAAATAGGAGTAGCTTTAATCACACAGTGAGGACAATCCTTGGTCAAACGGCTAGTCTCATCACATATAAAGAAATATTTATGGCTTGACTTAATAAAAGAAGGTATGACTAGGCTCGAACGTCCACCCTAAACTACTGTACCACAAGAACCACTACCCAAACTATATAAGGCTGCCTTCACTGGTCTACCATGATACCCATGAGAACCTCTTAAAGCTATACCTCAAGAAGCCTGACCTCTAAACTCACCAAAATGGTGTACCTTCTTGGTGACTCCCTGAGATGCTCAACAAATACCCTTAGTTATCTTAGCATGATTCACTATACTCTGAAAGGACACTCCAAATACAACCATTTGAGACGTATCCAATTAAAAAGAGATATCCAAACCCTTTACAAACTTTTGAATTTTCTCAGACTCAATGGAAAGGCTAGCATAAGAATATTTGGATGAGGAATGAAAACATGCCTCATACTCTACAACAGTCATGGAGCCCTACTCCAGGTAATCAAACTCATATCTCATCTGATCCCTCAAACTATAAGGCACGAACCTCTCCTAAAAGGCATCGACATATTGATCCCAAGTTATTTTAGGAGAATCAAGAGGTCTACAACTAACCAGTGACCTCTACCAATATCTAAAAACATCTCTCAACTAATAATCAGTATAAGCAACCCCATGTGACTCAAGCAAACCCAAATTATGGAACTTCTCTTGATAACCAACACAGAACTCATAGGCATCCTTGTCCACAACTCCACTGAATTTAAGAGGACCCAAATGAGTAAGTATCTCAAACCTTTTTTGTTTTTCAAACAACATAGTTGTACTTGCTGCAAGAGGAGGCATAGTGAATCTAGTGGGCTGAGATCCCATTTGGAGAGGTAACATAGGTGTAGGTTGAACCCCTAATCTCGGAACACCATACTCAGATGTCATCATTGATAACAGAACAGTACTTGGGGTCTGAAAAGTACCTAAAATAGAAACAGGTGCAACTGGAGGATCCACACTCAAAATTAGAGGAACACCAGGCATAACCAAAGAACAACCCTCTAAATGGGTTAGCAAATAAACCAATAACCCCTCCAAAACTGGAGCAGATGAACTCTGATGGACTGGAACTGAACATAAATCCCCAAAATGCTCAATATGAGGCTCAAGGAAGAGTCCCCTAGAACTCTTCTTAGATAGAGTTAATCCATGATCCCATCCACTCTCTCTAGTCTATCCACAACTCAAGGCTCGCCCTCTGGGTGAAGGCTCCATATCTCTACTTTTATGGGACCTATTCAATACCATCTTTATTGAAAGAGTGAAACACAACTCAGATCATAAGGTATAAAAAAATTCACACAATAAGGGATAAAATGAGAAAAGTTTCCTAAATACATATTATAGTGTCTCAAAATAGATACGAACATTTACGTGTTGATTCGCAAGACTCTATTAGATATATCGTTCTTAAAAAATTGAGACCAGGGAACCTGAAGTCTCTGACACTAATTTTTCATGACCCACAATGTAAAGGGTCATTATGGCACTTGTCGCCGTGAACCTTGACAAATAATTCTATCACACAAACTAATACAAAATAGAAATGATGCTTAAATCCCAAGGTAACGCTTCTAGTATTTCCATATCCAACCAATACACCATCACGTGAGCCAAATATCCCCTTATTATTCCCAACCATTCATGAAATCCAACATGATTCATATGACAATAGAGTATGAATACATCACAATGCATAATTGATACCACAACACATTTCTCATCAAATAAGATACAATTTTTATCATGTATACAAGGCTATCAATATCACGTAGGACCTCACACAGTCACACATAGCACATAATATTCTAAAGCCACCACATATCATCACATATAGGCCCCGATAGGGGCACAACACAATAAGATAACTATTTTTCATGATTAGTTCCTATACCCTTAACATGATTTTGTCTACAAATTAACTACCCAGCCCAGTCTGAAAGATCAAAGCCATAACATACCCTGAGGTACAAAAATTGCTCTACAATAATTCAATCCTAAATCCCTACTCTTTACGAACAAACCTAAAATCAACCCAAATTAACTACCAAGCCCAGTCTGAAAGAGCAAAGCCATAACCTACCCTAAAGGCCAAAAAATGGTCTGTAACACTTCAATCCCAAATCCCTACTCATCACAAACAAACCCAAAATAAACTAAAACATCAAATATAAAAACTACATGTCAAAAGAAAGCCAACAATACCCATATTTCCTATTTCAAGTTGGGATCAAAATGAACCCCCAAAATAGGTTTTTAAAAAAGAAGGGAAAAATTGTAAATTTATTTCAAAAAAAATGTATCCCATATTTATAAGAGTCTACAACTAAAAATCCAAGATAAAATCAGTTGAAAATAAGGTTCAAATCAAAGAAAAACTATTTTTTTAACTTTACCGGGTAAAATCTTCAAAATTCATATAAAAATCAAGAATCTAAAGTTGTTTTAAAGATGAAATTAAGGGAAGATGGATGATTATAGGATTATAAACCCGTTCAAGTGATAAAGGAGTGAAATTTGTATTTAAATTGGTGAAATACACTTTTTAGGTCGTACGGGCCAAAATCCCCAAATTTTATACTTAATCTAAGTTTCAAATAAGATTTTAATATAAAATATAGAAGAAATTAGTTGAAATGAGAGTAATGGAGCTTACCCAAGCTTAGAAATGGAGAAAGTTTCTCAAACCCACAAAACCCTAAGCTCCAAGTCTCAAAAATTATGAAAAATGGTGAAAACTAGGTATTTATATACTCAGACTTCACGATTATGGTCCAAGATAGAAATTATGGTACCTATCTTGAAACATCTTGGGTTTTTACCCCTAGAAAATTTCTTGGAATTCTGTTCTCCGAACCCAATACAACTTATGGGTACGAGTCGTATATTAGAGTACGAGTGGTATGGTCCTGTCATATGCTGACCAGTGTTAGTTGGTGGTATAGCTTTGGTCACTAGAATGGGTATGACGTAGGGGTATGAGTCGTAAGGGCTTAGTATGAGTTGTATTAGGGACTCATGTGGTGGACAGTATTTGATCCTCCTGGTATTCCATTCTGCCAATGATAAAGGTCATAGGTATGGATCATATACTGTAGTTACGACTAGGTTGGATGAGTCGTACACTGTACAGTGTCTAATCCAATTTTGAGTCTTGGATACAAATGGTGGGTATCGATCGTATAGAAGGATATAACTCGTATAAGCCAGTCGTATCCCAATGATGAAATTTGTAAGGGACTTTAGTGGGGGTAATCTGGACATTTCTCTACCTACCCTAATTAGGACTCACAACTTCTAATATACTTAAGAGGTTATTTACCCTATTATTCTATTTATTAAGACTTAGAAACTATTCCAAAAACACTCTATAAATCTCTTAAGAGATTTTGCGGCAAAAAGGCTAGGGTTTTATCTTGAGGATTGCTTTGGGACTTATCTTGGTGATTTATTTCCATTAATTCTTCAGTATAAGGCATGATTCTCTTCCATCATTGTAATTTGAACTAAAGTCATGGTTTATATGATTGATTTCATGGTTTACTATTTCATGATTATCCCTTTCAACTATTATTTGGGGGTTTTGATATTAAATTCTTGGTTAGGGTTCCTTATGGTTTTAATTATGCTTTTATAAGCATTAATGGTGGATTTGGACAATTGAATTGCATGGTAATGGTTTAATGGTCTTTGGAATTGATTTTGGTTATATTATGCCCCCAAGGTGTTTGATAAAATGCTTATAAAGATATGTTCATTGCAGTGACTTCTTTTAATAGAACTCTTGCATGTTTCAAACTTGGTAAAGGAAGTTTGCATGGTTTAAATGGTTTTAAAAGGCTAAATGGTTATGCTTGTGGAGAATATAGAAGTCTCCTAAGTGATTTAATGTGGTATATGAAAGGGCACTTGAAACACATAGTTGTCGATATAAGGATTGGTACTGACTACTAATATACTACTGGGGGATGTACTAGTCATCTCATGGTATACTTCCTTGGTCGTGCGGCTACACGCACTGAATCCCTTTTAGCAGAGGGAGATGAACCCATATCATTCGTGGGTGGTTTATAAAGGCCAAGCTACACAACCCAAGTAAAGGTTTTCAATGCATGCTAAACCCGATTCCCTTCCTGAAACTTATATATGTAATGGTTGTATAAATTATGAATGGTTTTACTTGGTTTTATAACTGGTATTATTTTATCCTTATCCTGAGATTTATTCTAGTGGTCACTCACTAACCTATCTACTGGTGGTTGTATACCTATGCTATGCAGGAATCGGCCATTCTACTCCTCTATTTAGCACGCGGATTCGGTATCAGGATTGGACTGAAGTGGTGAGCTTCCATCCTTTTAGAAGACATCATTTCAAGTTATGGATTTCTTTAGACACTTTTCTTTTATTTTGAATATTGGTTTTATCCATGGTTGGTTTGATCACGGTTGTGACCCTATTGGTTTTATCGGTATTGGTTTGATCACGATTGTGACCCTATCCCAGAGTCTTGATGAGAACATTTACTCTATCTTGTTATATGTTTGAAATTCATCCCATCAAAGAATGGGTAAAGTTGGATGGGTTGGGTAATAGAGGGTGGTCCTCGGTCTTGGTTGGACTTAGGATGCCTATTATGATAAGGCCGGGGTTGGGTCGGGTCAAGTTGATATCAGATCCTAGGTTCATGGTCACTTAGAAGTCCACAAAGCCATGTCGAGTAGAGTCTCTTTTAGGGGTATGAAGTGCATAACACTCATAACAGAAAGGCTATAAGGCATTTAGGAATGTTTCACTTTCTTGGTATTCTATCTTCATGCTTGAGTTTTAAATCCCGGAATCCTCTTTAATCCTTGTTTCTGCATCTTTCAGATCAGGCCTCATAGATCTGAAACACAAGGAAATTCTTTCATCCCATCTGGGGATAATGCTGAAGGGGTACGTCCTATGTTTATAGTACATCTTTGATCTCATGGTTCTATTCTGATAGTACTGAAGTTCCTTCTATTCTGGATAGTTCTCCTTAGGTCCCTTAGGGAAACATGATGAACATGGAATTTTATTAGTTTATTCATATTATTTCCCAACTGTTTGTTGCTCAGGCTGAGCAGGGTGCGGCTGGTGGTTTATCTACTAAGGCCACAAGGGTTGGTCAATTTATAAAGATGTGTCCTCAAAATTTTACTGGAGTGAAGGTGAAGAAGGATCCACAAGGTTTTTTGGAAGATATGGAAAAGATCTTTTGGGTGATGCAGGTTGCTAATGTAGAGAGGGTTAACTTTGTACCTTATTAGCTCAAAGATATTGCTTATCAGTAGTATAAGGAGTGGGACAGGGATAGAGGTGATATAGAAGAGGAAGGGTTGAGGAAGGCTTTTTCTAATGCCTTCTCAGATCGATTCTTTCCACAAAAGTTGAGGGAAGCTAAGATAGAGGAGTTTGTAAACCTCAGGCAGAAAAGGTTGTCAGTAAAGCAATATTCTTTGAAGTTCCATCGACTATCAAGGTATGATCCTAACTTAGTGGCTGATATATGGTCGAGAATAAGGAGGTTCTCTTCTGGGTTGAATAGAGATTTGATTCTGGAGAGAAAGACTGCTTTGCTGATTAAGGATATGGATATTTCTCGGTGGAATGTTTATATGAAACAAGTTGAGAATGAGTAGAGAAGGAAGGCGGTGTGTAGGGATAAGTAGGAAAAGAGGACTAGGTTTTTTTATTAGGGAGGTGCATAGTCTCAAGGTGGTAGAGATGGTGGCAAATGGCAGAAAAAGAAGTGGGGGAGTTCTTGCTCCTTTTTTACTAGTTCTTCTTATCAGTTGGGAGATAGGCGTCATTAAGGTGATGACAATTCTCAGGCACAGGTTGCCTAATCTCAGGCAAGCGGAGGTTAGTCAGTTTCTTTGTGTCCTCCTTGTCTATTTTATGGTCGTCCTCATCGGGGTTATTGCAAGGAAGAAAGGGATAAAAGCTTCAAGTATGGCAAGGTAGGCCATCGACTCAGGGATTGTTCGGTTAACAAAGTTTCTTTGGGGGCGAACAATATTCTTGTGGCTTCATTTTCTGCTCCTGCACCTGGTGGTGGGGTATCTGCTTCTGTTACTACTCATGGTTCTAGTATTGGTCAAAATAGGTTGTATGCTTTGGTATCCTAACAGGAATCTGAGGCATCAACTGATATTGTTACTAGTACGTTATAGATTTCTCTCATGACATATATTATTTGCTTGATCCAGGGTCTACTCTTTCTTATGTGACTCTATATGTGGTTGTGTCTTTTAATTTTAATTTAGAAGTTATTTCATACCTTTTTTCTATTTTTACCCTGATAGGTGACTCAATTATTGTTAAGAGAGTCTAAAGGGAGGTGTGGTATCTGTTGGTAGCAAGCAGACCTTGGCGAATTTGTTTGAGTTGGATATGGTAGATTTTGATGTAATTTTAGGTATGGATTGGTTGCATTCTTGTTACGTATCTTTGGATTGTCGGATTTGTAAGGTTATCTTTATGTTCCCTAGTGAACTGGTTATAGAATGGGAAGGTAGTTCCTTAGCTCCTAGGGGAAGGTTTATTTCTTATCTTAGAGCTCAGAGGTTAATCTCTAAGGGTTATCTTTATCACTGGGTTTGGGTTAAAGATTCTAACTCAGAAGGTCCTTCTTTGTCTTCGATCCCTATGGTTAATGAGTTTCCAGAGGTCTTTCCAGATGATCTTCCTGGTGTTCCTCTGGATAGGGAAATAAAGTTTGGCATTTATTTGTTTCTAAACACTCATCCAATTTCTATTTCTTCGTATAGAATGGCTACGGCTTAGTTAAGGGAACTTAAGGAGAAATATAAGGATCTTTCAAAAAAAAGGGGCTTATTTATCCTAGTGTTTCTCCATGGGGTGCACCAGTGTTGTTTGTGTGAAAGAAAGATGGTTCCCTTTGGATGTGCATTGACTACAGGCAGTTGAATAAGTTGACGATTAAGAACAAGTATCCTTTTCCCCGGATGGATAACTTGTTTTACCAGTTACAAGGTGCCAAGTTTTCTTTAGTCTAGGTACCATCAACTTAAGATTAGGGAGGTAGATATCCCTAAGATGGTTTTTCATACTCGGTATGGGCATTTTGAGTTCTTGGTGATGTCATTTGGGTTGACTAATGCTCCGGTAATATTTATGGACTTGTTGAATAGAGTGTTCAGGCTGTAATTGGATCTTTTTTTCATTGGGTTTATTGATGACATTGTGGTTTATTTGAAGAGTGAGGTGGATTTTGCTAATCACCTCCGTGTGGTATTACAGACCTTAAGGGAACAACAGTTGTATGCCAGGTTCTCTAAGTATGAGTTTTGGTTGAACGCAGTGACTGTCTTAGGTCATATAATTTCTAATAAAAGGATCATAGTGGATCCGCAAAAGGTTACTGTGGTGAAGAGGTGGCCTAGGCCCACGAATCTATCCGATATTTGAATCTCCTTGGGTTTAGTCGAGTATTATAGGCAGTTTATGGAAAGTTTTTCTTTAATAGATGCTTATTTGACTAAGTTGACTCAGAAGAAGGATAAGTTTTCTTGGTCGGATGCATGTGAAGGGAGTTTTGAGAAGTTGAAGGATAAGTTGACTTCGGTTTCAATTCTGACTTTATCGAAAAGAAATAATAGGTTTGTGGTTTATTGTGATGCATCTCGGGTAGGGATTGGTTGTGTTTTGATGCAGCATAGGAAGGTGATTGCCTATGCTTCCAGGAAGCTGAAGGTACATGAAAGGAATTATCCTAATTATGATTTAGAGTTGTTGGCGGTTGTGTTTGATTTAAAATATGGTGGCATTATCTGTATGGTGTTCACGTGGATATCTTTTTTTATCATAAGCGTATTCAGTATGTGTTCACTCAAAAAGAGCTAAATCTCAGGCAAAGGAGATGGGTTAAACTTCTCAAAGATTATGATATGAGTTTTCACGAACACCCAGGTAAGGCTAATGTGATTACTGATGCTCTTAGCAGGTTATCCATGGGTAGTCTGGATCATATGGAGGAAGGGAAGCAGGAATTGGTGAAGGATATTCACCACTTGGCTAATTTTTAGGTTCGTTTCTTAGACTCTAAGGATGGTAGGGTGATGGTGCAAGAGGTGGTTCAATCATCTCTTGGTGTAAAGATTAAGGAGAAGCAAACGCTGGATCCTGTATTATTGAAAATCAAGAGTGATGTTGTTGGACAAAAGGTGTGGTGTTTGAGATCAGTGGTGATGGTACTTTATGGTACCAAGGGAGGTTGTGTGTTCCTGATGTCAACGGATTGCGACAAAGGGTTTTGGCTGAGGTGCATGAGTTGCGCTATATTTTTCATCCCGGCTCGACAAAGATATATAATGATCATCAGGAGGTCTATTGGTGGAATGGTATAAAGAGGGATGTAGTTGATTTCGTGGCCAAGTGCATAGTGTGTCAACAGGTTAAGGTTGAGCACATGAGGTCTGGTGGGTTGTATCATGAAGTAAAGTTGCCCGAATGGATGTGGGAGATGATCAATATGGATTTTGTTACCAGTGTTCCTCGGTCTCGGAACCAATTTGATTTGATTTAGGTCATCATGGATAGGATGATAAGTCTGTGCACTTCTTGCCAATGCGGACTACCTTTTTGGGGGAGGATTATACGAAGTTGTATCTTCAGGAGATTGTAAAGCTGCATGGCATACCTGTCTTAATTATTTTTTATTATGGTAAGTAGTTTACCTCTCATCTCTGGTAGTTTTTTCAGAAAGGGTTGGGGACTAAGGTTAGTCTGAGTACTGTTTTTCATCCACAGTCGAATAGGAAAGTGGAGAGAACTATTAAGATATTGGAGGATATGCTTCAGGCCTATGTGATTGAGTATGGTGGCAATTGGGTTGAGCATCTACCTTTGGTGGAGTTTTCTTACAACAATAGCTACCATTCTAATATTGGTATGGCTCCTTTTGAGGCGTTGTATAGTAAGAGGTATAGATCTCCAATTGGTTGATTTGAGCTTGCGAAGGCGAATATGTTTGGCCCAGATTTGGTTTATCAAGCGATTGAAAAGGTGAAGGTGTGTAATACCTTGTAATTGTCTTAGCTCAATTCAGCCCATAGTTCATGTACAAGAGGCTTAGAACCGGAAATTTTGGCAAAGTATTAGAGGCTTAGTTTCATTTTGGCCTCTTAACTTCATTGATTTTTAGAGTGACCTTCCTAACCCCGAGACGTAAGTTTGTGAGTTGATTCATGTTCATGGGTGTAAGGGGCATGTCTCGAGTAAGTTTTGAATTTTTTAGAAGAGTTTTGGACCACAGTTGGATTTCCAAAATAGAAGCTCACCGCGATTGTGGCCCGTCGCGGTGGCTACAGTGGTGGTAACCTCACCGCATCACGGTGAAGTTCAAAATAATAATTGTCAAATTCCATCAAGTCACCGCAATTGCACCGCGTCGTGGTGGAATCGCGATGACAGCCTTGGTGCATCGCGGTGATGGTCCAATAGGCTTTCCAATTACAAATTTTAATTTCCCAAGGGTAGTATTGTCATTTTCCCTCACCCAAATCCATTCAAAACACAAAATTAAAACCCCAAAGGGGCATTATATGCTCCATTATTCATAATTTCTCTCCAAGAAATAATTCTCTATAGAACAAACCCTAGCCCCTTAAAGATTCAAGCTCAAGTTTCAAGAAAACCACCAAGAACCTTCACAAATTCTTCAATTACGGTATGAAAATGTTCATCTATGGGTCCTATTCGCCCATGGAGTTCAAGAACTTAATTTCAAGTTTTAAAGTTATGTTTTTTACATGATATCATGAATTTTATTCACGAATTTCCATGAATCTCAATTTTATATCATGTTTACATGCAATAGTTGTTTTTATTAAACCCTATATGTTTTGAATGGGGCTTGTTCGCTGATTTAAGACTTAATTAGTGATTTTAGTATTAAAACCATGCTATCTCTACGTGTGAAATCTATCCCCATGTTTAAACCATGAATTGCAAGTTTTTGACGAAATACCCAGAATGAGTTTTAAATAATGACTACTTATCATGTCCTTAAGGTTATAGCATGGTCTTATTGTTATTGCTATCGAGACCTGGGGGTTATGAATACCCAAAAACATAGTTGTTTACTTAGTTTTAGTATTTTCAAAATGGTCTCGAATATATTAGAGTATTATCAGTCTAGTCAGTATATCATGTAGGTAAGTTCAGCTCAGTCCAGTAATTAGAGTCAGTTCAGTTGGGAGTAGGATTTAGCACCGAGCAAACCCAGGTATGGGGGATCACCTTCCAGTTGAGGGTGTGACCTTTAGTAGCAGTCCTTGTATTCCAGAACTATGTAGCCACTGTGGGTTAGAGATGCTAACCTGCCAGTTAAGGGTTGACATATATCTCACTAGAGCACCTGCAAGTAGAGGGTGACTCATTTGTCCTTTGGGACTTTTTTTCAGTGGATACACACAACCAGTATTCATACCCGTGGCACAGTACTGACACCCTTCCAACTGGGGTCACCGGTTGGACCCTAATTAGCTCATCATGGGGAACATTGGTTAGATGATAGCTCCTACAGTCTTAGTCCAGTATTCAGTTCAGAGTTTAGTTTCCAGGCTTACTTGACCAGGGTATACAGTTATCAGTCGTTCTATATTAGTAGTTCAGTATTTCAGTTTATAGACTACCCCAGTATCATGTCATATGCTTGGTCATGCATTCTCAATTTTTTTAGTTTTCTCGCATACTATACGCCAGTTATCTTATACTACGTATTCAGTCAGTTATTATTCCTACATATGAGCCATGCATACCAGCCTAACCTTATTAAGCATACCAGTACATTCAAAGTATTGACCGCATACTTATTTCTTACTCTATGATATCTCATATCATAGGTTCAGACACTCAGGCTCCTAACCGTACCGAGACTTTCCAGTCCATCAGTAGTAGCAGCAGTGGTGAGTTCTCATCCTTCGAGGACAAGTTATCTTATATTCAATTATGTCGGCAGTCCAGTTATTTAGTCAGTTGGAGTTAGTTGTGGGCTTGTCCTATCAACTCCATATTCAGTCAGTTTAGAGGCTTTCAGACTAGTACAGACAGATAGTCAGTTTTCAGCCATTATTATCAGTTGTTTTATCAGTATTGACAGTATGTTTTAGACATTTTAAACTACGATCCAGTATTAATTTTCAGTTTCTAAAACCTTATGGAATTTCCAGTTAAATTTTGCATATGCTCTTTGTTATTTTATTCAGTGCTCACAACAGGTATCAGCATCGGTAAGCTTGTGGTCCTTTGGGTCTATAAGCATTGTGTGGTGTCCAGGATGTTGTAACGCCCCGAGTTTGGTACCCAGAATGCTATACGGTACCTATGACCCCGAAGGACCACAAGCTAACCCATGACTGATATCTATACCTGTACACTGTATAATATATGTATATAAATGCGGAAATAAAGGCTGAAAGGCCATAAAATTCAAATATAATAAAAACATAACATTTGGGTGGGATATGAAATACCCAAAACAACTGTAGTAAACTATCTAAAACATGATAGTCTAAAAATCCTTTAACTATCTGAATAAAGAGTTGATGGGACATGTCCCCAACTACCTCCAACTACTGAAATAAATTAAGTACTGAAATGATAAAATAATGATCATGTCCTCGAAGGATGAGGACTCACTGTTGACTCTGAATGCTGAGTACGGAATGCTAATGAAGCTCTGGAGGTCGTGCTTCTGAACCTATGGTATAAAACACCATAGCGCAAATGCGTTAGTACGTTTGAATGTGCTGGTATGCATGTGAGGTAGGCTAAATGCATAGGGTTCATATGCATGAACAATACTAACTGACTGAATAACATGAACATAAGACTACATGCATGAACAACTAACTATAATTGAGACCATACTGATAATGGTACGGGGTTCTGAGTATTTATTTACTGACGTCTGAGTTTACTGATATTGATAACTGAGTCTACTGAATACTGAGAGACTGATGTTATATTACTGATAAAGGAAAGACTATTTCTGACAGTTCTGATTATAAAGAATTGGTCTGATTGACTGTATTTGATAGTCCTAAAATTGAATACTGATAACATGGGTTTCATATGATTAATATACTATTAATTGAGTTTGTGATAACTTGATTACTGTGTCTGAGAACTAATAACATGAGTGATTGTATCTGACAGTCCTGATACTGATAGAACTAGCTGAGATTAATACTGAACTGAGTTTACTGTATCTGACAATCCTGAGAAATGTAGAACTATCTGAGTTCTATTAATGAGACTGAATGACTGTATCTGACAATCCTGATCTGTAGTTGAAACTGTGGGAAGTAGTCATCTAACCGGCATGCCCCATATAACATAATATAGTTGTGCTGGGGTCCAATCTGTAATCCCAATTGGAAAGGTGTCAATACTGCGCCACTGGTAAGGACAAGCTGTGGGTGACCCTCATCTGACAGTGTCCCCAAAAGAGAACGGTGGGACCCTCATCCGACAGTGTTTATCCACCTCAACAACCCTCATCTAACAGTGTTGATATCTTAACCTATGCTGGCTACATAGTTTTGGAATACAAGGATGACTTCTAAGAATCACACCCTCATCTGACAGTGTGTGTTCCCTTCCTTGGGTTCACTCGGTGCTAATTCCTACTCCCATCTGAATAGACACTGAACATGGATTACTAAACTGAACTTGACTGAATTAACTGAGTTTCCATTGACTAACAGAATAGTACTAAGATTACTGTATTACTGATCTTTCCTTACTCACATGACTGACTGAGTTCTATGGATCATGGCTTGACAGAGGATATCATAAAAACATATCACTGACTATAGGCATACAACTATATTTTTTAGGTACAAGTATCCCCAGGACTCAATGGAAAGAAACTGACAAAGTGTGACTTTCTGGAATACGTGACCAACATCGACAATCCATAATACAATAAGTTAGGGATCTCATGAAGTACAAAATCCAAAGCACCATAATGGCCACACATATATCCATAATTCATTGACTAAGATATTTCATCAAACACTTTACATGCATGAACTTGTACATGAATGGGAATTTCATATTTTTATATGAGTATGGCACTTTTCCTTCACATAGGCATTTAATCAAACACATGAGGGGCATGCTTTGGTTATACAATCATCAACACATCTAATAATCATAGATACATCAATCAACTTGTAAATTTAAGGGGGGTTATAATGATTATTATGAAAATCTTCATATCTAGGGTCAATCATTGGAATATGTAATTTAAAACATGAATCAAAACCCCACAACATCATGAACATGAATTTTAATTCTATTTAAATCATGAACACTCATAAATACACAAATCTTGTATTTTGAAAAGAGATTCTTGAGCTTCATGGGTGAAAGGGACCCATGAATCAACACATGACATACCTTAATCTTGACTTTAAGAAGATTGATGGTGAAATTCTTCAGATTTGAATCTTCTATTAAAACCCTAAGGCTTGTTCTTGAGAGAGTTTGAGAGAAAGTGAGTATATTTTGGTGAATTAAGGCTGAATTTCATGATTATAGTGTTTTATGTCGCGAGGGTATGGTTTAAGGTGAGGAAAAAGACTAAAATACCCCTACAAAACCACTTCCCAGTGCTGAAATTCTCAGCTGATGACCAAGGCTGATAAGTCGTCAAATATGTGACGGCCCGTCAGATATGTCGTCACTCAGTTGCCAGGCTAACATGCTGGAGTAAAATGGGTATAACTTTTTGATCCGATATCGGATTTAGACAAAATTGGTGTTGTTGGAAATATAATTAAATTATCTATCTGTTGGTGGGTTATGGGCTCCAAAATTCGTAGTATAATGAGAGATATGCTCATTTGAAGTTGACTATACCAATATTCTTCCCAAGAATTCATTCGGTAAGGAATGTTTTGATTCATCTAATATCTAGGACGTATTTGAGACCTTAATTGACATAAAACCTGATCATGAAACTACCAAACAACCATGATGTACTATGCATAAGATTGAAATATGGCGCTAATATTAATTTGCATTTTTGGGGTATTATAGGTGTACTATCGGGGCATTACAAACTTGGTATCAAAGCCTAAGGTTTTAAAGTATCTTAGGTAATCTGAAAGCCATATTTAATAGAGTTTTTTGCATGGGTGTGAAGTGCGCCACACTTATGGATAAGAAACTACAAGATATCATAGGAAAGGTTTCCCTTCCTTCAGTATTCATGTCGTGCGAGTGAGCATGAGATCAACTTAAAATCTCTTTCTAATTCAATTTTCTTTCCATTTATAGAACATGCCTCCCAGAAAGAATAATAGAAGGAGAAATGGGAATCAACCCACACCTCCACCTATTTAGGAAGATCTGCTGAATGAGTATGTCTCTCATGCCAAATTTAGAGCTACATTCACTACTTTAGTTCACTTAGTAGCATCCTAAAATAATTAGTCATCTATCATCCCAGCCGTTCTGGTGACTAATACTATCACAGCTAGGATTTGGGACTTCATCCAAATAAACCCTCCTCTATTTTTGGGATTTAAGTTTGATGAGGATATGCAGGAGTTCCTCAGCATAGTTCAGAAGGTAACTAATATTATGGGTATGAATTCTTATGAGAGTGTGGAGTTGGGTTCTTATATGTTGTAGGATGTTGCTCACACCTGGTATAAGCAGTGAAAGGGAGAAAGAGGGGCAGATGTAGGGCCTGTTGAATGGGAAGAGTTTGCGATGAGCTTTTTAGATACGTTCTTTCCCTTGGAATTAAGGAAAGCTCGGGTGCAGGAGTTTATTAATTTGAGATAGGGAAACATGAGTGTGAAAGAGTATTTTCTTAAGTTTACTCGGCTAGTCAGGTATACTCCTAATGTGGTGTCTTATGATAGTCTAGGATGAGTAAGTTTGTCTATGGTATAGCTGATAGTGTGGTTAAGAAGTGTAGGACCGTGATGTTGATTAAGGAGACAGACTTCTCTAGGTTGATGGTCCACTCTCATCAAATTAAGGAGTAAAAATTTAAGGAAAGAGAGAGGGGGAATAAGAGAACCAGAATAGGTAACTTTAGTTTTACTCTGACGAGGTCAAAGGGTGGTAACCGTCCTCAATTCTGTCAAAAATCTTCAGCCCTAGCTCTATCTTAAGCTAGTGCTCCAACACCTATGTTCATAAATGATAATCAAGATAGGGCGCCAGGCCATAAGCCCCAAGGTAATGTGAATAGTGGTCGCACGAATCCTCTTTGCCAAAAATATGGTAGAAACCATCAGGGTTTGTGTTGAGCTGGAAGTGATGTATGCTTTGGGTATGGAAATCCAGGACACAGGGCTAGGGATTTCCCACAGAGTGGTCAGCAGGATCATTCCGGTCGTCCCCCAGTTCCATCCGGTCGCTCGACTTAACAGGGTGTCACTTCTAGTGCCACTAGTAGTCAGCGTCTAAATAGATTGTATGCACTTCAGTCCCAAAAAGATTAGAAAATTTCTCCTGATGTAGTTATTGGTATGTTACAGGTCTTTTATTTACATGTTTATGCTTTATTAGATCCCAGAGCTTCTCTTTTTTTTGTAACTCCCTACATAGTTGTTAATTTCAGTGTCAGTCCTGAGACTTTAGCAGAACCCTTCTCAGTGTCTACCCCAGTAGGTGCCTCTATTGTAGCCATTCAGGTATACAAGAACTGTCCGGTCATAATATCCCAGAAAGTCACTTCAGTTGATCTTATAGAGTTAGAAATGACCGATTTTGATGCCATTCTCAGCATGGATTAGCTCCACTCATGCTATGCCTCAGTTGATTGTAGAAACAGAGTTATCCTTTATAGTTTACGAATGAACTAGACCTTGAATGGAGGGGTAGTACTTTAATACTTAGGGTTTAATTTGTTTCATATCTTAGAGCGAGGAAAATGATATCCAAGGGGTGTGTCTACCATCTTGTTCGAGTTAAAAACTCCAATTTTGAGACTCCTAGTCTTGAGTCAGTTTCAGTAGTGAGAGAATTCCCAGATGTGTTCCCTGAAGATCTTCCCGGAGTCCCTCCTGAAAGGTAAATTGACTTCAGAATAGACCTTCTTTTGGATACCCAGCCTATCTCTATTCTGCCCTACAGAATGGCCCCATCAGTGCTTAAAGAGTTAAAGGAACAGTTGAAAGATCTCTTAGATAAGGGAATCAGTAGGCCCAGTGTTTCCCCATGGGGCACTCCAATCCTCTTCGTGCGTAAGAAAAATGGTTCCCTCAGAATGTTCATCTATTACTGTCAGTAAAACAAAGTCACTATCAAGAATAAGTACCCACTCCTCAGAATCGATGACTTGTTCGACCAACTTTAGGGTGCCAGTTATTTCTCTAAGATAGACCTCAAATCCGGATATCATCATCTCAGAATCAGAGAATATGACATTTTGAAAATAGCTTTTAGAACTCGGTATGGTCACTTTGAGTTCCTAGTCATGTTCTTTGGTTTATCAAATGCCCCAACAACTTTCATAGACTTGATGAACCGAGTGTTAAAGTAGTACTTGGACATGTTCGTCATAGTCTTCATAGATGATATTCTTATTTATTCCCGTAATGAAAATGATCATGCGGACCACCTCAGAATAGTATTGTAGACTCTTAGATCCCATTAGTTGTTCACCAAATTTAGTAAGTGCGAATTTTAGCTAAGATCAGCAGCTTTTCTTGGTCATATTATTTTTGATGATGGCATTAGAGTTGACCCTCAAAACACCGAAGCAGTAAGAAACTGGCCCAGACCCATTTCTCCATCAGACATTAGGAGTTTTTTGGGTTTGGATGGCTATTACATACGTTTTGTTAAAGATTCTGCATCAATATGGACATGGGAATGCAATAGATGAAAACCCTTCAACATGGGGATGAAATAGACGGTTTTTTATGATTCTTGGTCCAGAAAACTCCTGAAAACTCTTCAGGAGTTGAAGATTCGACTCACCTCAGCCCCAGTTTTGATGTTTCCCGATGGTTCAGATGGATTTATTGTTTACTATGATGCTTTTAGTGTTGGTTTGGGTTTTGCATTGATGCAGAAAGGTAAGGTCATAGCCTATATATCTAAACAGCTTAATCATTATGAAAAGAATTATCCTACCCATGAGCTTGAGTTAGCAGTTGTTGCTTTGCCTTAAAAATTTGGAAGCATTATCTGTGTAGGGTGTATTTTGTTGTGTTCACGGATCGCAAAAGTTTTTAGTATGTGTTTTCGTAGAGAGAGTTAAATCTCCCTTAGAGAAGGTGGTTAGACTTGTTGAAAGATTATGATATAAGTATTTTGTATTATCCGAGCAAGACCAATATAGTGAAAGATGCCCTTAGTAGATTGCCTATGGGTAGTGTTGCTCATGTCGAGAGTGATAAGAAGAAATTAGTTTAGGAGTTTCATCAATTAGCTAGATTAGGCGTTCATTTGGTTGACTCAGCTGAGGGCAGTGTATGGGTTCAGAAGAGTATAGAATTTTCTTTAGTTATCAAAGTGAAATAAAAGCAAGATAAACATCCTAGCTTGGTCAAGTTAAAAGAGTCAGTCAGAGATCAGAAAGTAGAGGTTTTATCCTAAGAGAGAGATGGTGTGTTACGTTACCAGGGTATATTGTATATGTCGTGTGTAGATGATTTGAGACAGCAAATTCTCGCAGAAGCGCATGATGTGCATTACTCTATTTACCTAGGAACTATAAGATGTACCGTGATTTGCAGAAAATCTATTGGTGGAGCGGTATGAAAAGATATATTGCAGAGTTTGTAGCTAAGTGTGCTAATTGTTAGCAGGTTAAGGTTGAGCATCAAAGTCCTAGTAGCACCATGCAGGAGTTTAGGATTCCCACTCGGAAGTGGGAAAAGGTGAACATGGACTTTGTGACGGGTTTGCCTCGTACTCATCGTCAGCATGATTCGATTTGGGTCATTGTGGACAGGATGACCAAATCAACTTATTTTTTGCTAGTCCATACTTTTTATTCAGCCGAGGATTATACCAAGCTCTATATTAGAGAGTTGGTTAGATTGAATTGAGTCTCGTTGTCCATCATTTCAAATAGAGGTACTCATACCTCTCATTTTTGGAAGGCTTTTCAGAATGGGTCTTGGTACCCAAGTTCGTCTCAGTACAACCTTCACCCTCAGACAGATGGTTAGGAAGAGAGGACCATTTAGACTTTAGAGGACATGTTGAGAGCTTTTGTTATCAACTTTAAGAGTAGTTGGGATGATCATTTTCCATTGATTGAGTTCGCCTATAACAACAGTTATCATTCCAGTATTCAGATGGCTCCATTTGAGGGTCTATATGTGAGGAGATATAGATCTTCTATTGGTTGGTTTGAAGTAGGTGAGACTGCATTAATAGGTCCAGATTCAATGTTTGATGCTTTGTATAAAGTTCAGCTAATCAGGGAGAAGCTTAAGACATCCCAGAGCCAACAAAAATCTTATACAGATGTGAGGAGAAAGAATCTCGAATTTGAAATTGGAGATTTTGTATATTTGAAGATATCCCCCATGAAGGGAGCGAAGAGATTTGGCAAAAAAAGAAGCGCAGTCCCTGATATGTAGGCCCTTTCAAGGTGTTGAGTTATTTTGGAAAGGTAGTGTATGAGCTTGAGTTTCCTGTAGATTTGGCATCAGTGCATCTAGTGTTCTATTTCCTTATTAAATAAGTGCATTGGTGACCTAGCTGTCATTATTCCTTCAGCGAGCTTAAATATTCAGAATGGCTTTTCTTACGAAGAACTCCCAGTTGAAGTCTTAGATCACCAAATTCATAGATGAAGGAACAAAGAAGTTCCCTTGGTCAAAATTCTTTGATGAAATTAGTTCGTTGAGGGATCTACTTGGGAAGCAGAAGCATACATGCGTACCAAGTACCCTCACCTTTTCTCCTCAAACTCAGACTCAGCTCAAGGTAACAGTTTTCCTTAGAGTTTCTCTTTTTCATTCTCAGTTCCATCCATATAATCATGTTTATGTCATTGCATATATTCACGAATCAGTTCAGTCAGTCGCCATGTCTCAAACTTAGTCATGTAACATGTTTTCAGTTATACATAATCAGTATGTAATCTCAGTATCTCCATATTCTCAACTTAATCAACATTATTTGAGGACGAATATTCCCAAGGAGGAGATATTGTAATATCCCATAATTGTCTCATCTCAATTTATCTTATAGTTCATGTACAAGAGGCTTAGAACCTGAAAATTTTGCCTTAGTGTTGGAGACTTAATTTTATTTTGGCCTCTAAACTTTTTTTATTTCTAAAGTGACCTTACCGACCCTGAGACATAAGTTTGTGAGTTTATTCGTCTTCAGTGGTGTAAGAGGCATGTCTTAGGTAAGTTTTGGATTTTTTGGATGAGGTTTAGACCACATTTGGATTTCCAAAACTACAACTCACCATGATTGTGGCGCATTGTGATGGCTATAGCGGTGGTCACCTCACCGCATCGCGGTAAATTTCAAAATGACAATTGTTAGATTCCAGCAAGTCACCGTGATTTCACCGCATCGAAGTGGAATTGCGATGACAGCTTCTGCGCATCACGGTGAAGGTCCAATCGGCGTTCTAGTTATGAATTTTAATTTTTGAAGGGTAGTCTTGTCATTTTTCCTAACCCAAATCCATCCAAAACTATAAATTAAAACCCCAAAGGAGCATTATATGCCCTATTATTAATAATTTATCTCCAAGAAAGTAATTCTCTCTCAAGAACAAACCCTATCCCCTTCAAGATTAAATCTCAAGTTTCAAGAAAACCACCAAGAACCTTCATGAATTCTTCAATTAAGGTATGTTAAATGTTCATCCATGGGTCCTTTTCATCCATGGAGTCTAAGATCCCAATTTCAAGTTTTAAAACTATGGTTTTTACATGTTATCATGAATTTTATCCATGAATTTCCATGAATCTCAATTTTATATCATATTTACATGCAATTGTTGTTGTTATTAAACCCTGCATATTTTGAATGGTGTTTGTTTGCTAACTTAAGCCTTAATTGGTAATTTTAGTATTGAAATAATGCTATCTCTACATGTTAAAACTATCCCTATGTTTAAACCATGAATTGCAAGTGTTTGACGAAATGCCTAAAGGAATGAGTTTTGAATAATGACTACTTATCATGTCCTTAAGGTTTTAGCACGGTCTTGTTGTTATTGTTATCTAGTCTTGGGGGTTATGAATACCCAAAAACTTAGTTTTCTACTTAGTTTCAGTATTTTCAAAATGGTACTTGATATATTAGAGTATTATCAATCTAGTCAGTATATCAAGTTAGTATGTTCAGCTTAGTTCAATAATTAGAGTCAGTTCAGTTGGGAGTAGGATTTAGCACCGAGCAAACCCAGGGATGAAGGCTCACCTACTAGCTAAGGGTGTGACCTTTAGTAGCAGTCCCTACATTCCAGAACTACGTAGCCAGCATAGGTTAGAGATGCTAACATGCCAGTTGAGGGTTAACATATATCACACTAGAGTACCTGCTAGTAGAGGGTGACTCATTAGACCTTTGGGATTTAATTTCAATGGATCCACACAGCCAGTGTTAGTACCCGTGGCACGGTACAACAACCTTTTAGCTGAGGTCACAGGTTGGACCCTAAGTAGCTTATAATGGGGCATGTCAGTTAGATGATAGTTCCCACAGTCTCAGTCCAGTATTCAGTTCATAGTTCAATTTCCAGTCTTGACTTACCTGGGCATAGAGTTATTAGTTGTTTAGTATCAGTAGTTCAGTATTTTAGTTTACAGACTACCCCAGTATCATGTCATATGCTTGATCATTCATTCTCAGATTTTTCAGTTTTCTCGCATACTATACATCAGTTATCTTATGCTACATGTTCAGTCAGTTATTATTCCTACATATGAGCCATGCATACCAACACAACCTCATTTAGCATACCATTATAATCAAAGTACTGACCGCATACTCATTTCTTACGCTATGATTTCTTATATCATAGGGTCGAACGCTAAGGCTCCTAACCGTACTTAGATTTTCCAGTCCATCAGCAGCAGCAGCAGTGGTGAGTCCTCATCCTTTTAGGACAAGTTATCTTATATTCATTTATGTCATCAATCCAGTTATTTAGTTAGGCGGAGTTAGTTAGGGGCTTGTCCCATCAACTCCATATTCATTCAGTTTAGAGGCTTTCAGACTAGTACAGACAGATAGTCAGTTTTCAATCATTATTATCAATTATTTTATCAGTATTGACAGTATGTTTCAGACATTTTAAACTATGATCCATTATTGATTTTCAATTTCTTAAACCTTATGTCATTTCCAGTTAAATTCTGCACATGCTCTTTGTTATTTTATTCAGTGCTTACAGAAAGTATCGGCATGGGTTAGTTTATGGTTCTTCGGTGCTGTATGCACCATATGGCATCTAGGGTGTACTCTTGGGGTGTTACAAGGATATTCTAGATAGGCTTAAAGCTTCCCAAAGTCGCCAAAAGTCCTATGCGGACGTTAGGCATAGAGACTTGGAGTTTCAGGTTGGGGATAGGATGTTCCTCAAAGTGTCTCCCATAAAGGGAGTGGTGCAGTTTGGCAAGAAGGGGAAACTCAGTCGTTGGTTTGTTTGTCCTTATGTGATTTTGCAGAGAGTTGGCAATGCTACTTATGAGTTGGAGTTTCCATCTAACTTGAGTTTGGTTCATCCGCACTTTCATGTTTCTATGTTAAGGAAGTGAATTGGTGATCCTTCTTCGGTTGCTCCTTTAGAAGGATTGGGTATTTTGGATTCTCTATCTTTTAAAGAGATCTCGGTTGAGATATTAGATAGATAAGTTCGTCGATTATTGTAACACCCAGCAAAAATTCTCTCATAGTTTGAGCCTTAGAGCATGTTGAGTAAAGTGTTATTCCAAATTTAAAAGTTTGAGAGGTGTCTTCCCAAGTGTGAGAAATTTTGAACCATGTGGAATTTCCCTAATTTCAAATTTTTATCACATGGGAAATTTGATGAGCTTTCTGTCGATATAAGTTTTGCCCAAATCCGATACCGGGGTAAGAAGTTATGGCTAATTTAAGTCTTAGTCGTAAAACAGCATCATTTAAGTGATTGGCGCATCGCGGAGAGGGTTTACTGGAAATTTTCGATTTCCAGTGGGACTCCGCGATAGTGGCGAATCACGGAGGAGCCCAATTTCCCAATAGTCAATTTCCAGTGGAATCCCGTTATAGTGCCGTATCGCGGAGGAATCCTAGGTCCTAAACAGTGGGACAACGCGATGGCTCCGCGTCATGGGGACTCCAAATTTACTAATTATCAAATTCCAGTGAGACACCCCGATAAGTGGCGCATCACGGTGTCCTATGAAATCGGGTTCCCAGCTTAATTTTTTTCCAACTTCGTACAGATGTTAAAAAGGGCACTTTGGACTTTTTCCAAGCCTATAAAACCGTGTAAATACCAAATCAAGGCCATTTACAAGCATTCTATGAAGTTTTTCTCAAGTTTTCTCTCAACAAAAAACCCTAAGTATCAAAAATCTCTTCCAAGAATCTCAAGAATCCACCATGGATTTTCTAAATTCAGTCAAGATTCAAGGTTCCCAAGTCAAGGGCCTCAAGAACCCTCATTTAAGAGTATGAATAAAGTTCCAAAAGCAAGAGTTCATCCAAATCTTCTAATTCAAGGTATGTGGGGTTTTGAACAAGGGTAACCCTTTCACCCTTGTGCCCAAAAGGCTTATCTACATCATGAATTTCCTAAAATCTATGTGGTTTTTACATGAATTTGACTTGGGGGGTTTTTTCACCCATTATTATTGAATGCATTATCTTGATATTTTCCATGAATTGAGAGTCAAAAGGCATGATTTCTGCATGTTTTATTGAGAATTTACAGCTGGGTATAAACCCCATGATTTTACTCCTTGAGAAGATAATATTTGCAATGTTGAGATATTAAAGCATATGACTATATTGAGATTTTGAGATAAATTGCTGAAATTTCCATATTTCCAAATGATTTATGAATCTATATTCTATATATTATGCTTTTGATGAGCTTCAACATGAGATTGAACTATGGGTTAGTAAGATCTATTTGAGACTTGTGAATTTATGAACTCTTGTGCTATAAGCACCCATGATTTGAGTATTTTGAGATGATTGAGAAATGAATTGACCTAATGGACCTTGAACTTTGAAATCCACTTCACTATATGAGATTATCGATTTGATTATTGGGTTCGTGGTGAACCATGAGATTATTCTAAAAGGGGATTTTTATGAAATGGGCGCAGATAATCTAAAGGGAGTAGTATTTAGCACCGAAAGGGTAAGTTGCTATGGTTTCTTACCCCAAAACTTTGTGCCACCGTAGGTTGGGCCTTAGGCCGAGTTTATGATAATTATGATTGGGCCCGAGGCCGAGTTTTATTTAGTGATCACTAGACCTAAGTTATACTCTCTTGCAAGATATGACGCTCGTCCCCAACGTGGGGTCTCCTTCTTAGGAGGATAAAATATTGGACTCCATGTAGATCGTATGATTTATGTCGGTTACGAGAACCTTCCTTACCCTTTAAACTTGAGATCAGCTACTTTTTTAGAAACTAAAGTATTTTCCCTCCTATTAGCTATTTTCTTAATAATGAGGTTGCAAAGTTGTTTCCTAGATAAAGTATTCCATTGATATAAATTGTCTCTTTAAAAGGAAGTATTTTCTCTTGATTTGGTATTTTCCCATTAAGCCTTGAGATGAGTTATTTTCACTAAACTAGAGTATATTTATTTTTATATTGAATGATTTCCCTAAAGCCTGAAATGAGATATTTTTCTAAAGGGAATGAATTGCCTTCAAGCATGTTTCAAAGTTATATGATTCTGAATTACAAGTATTTGAGTTCAAAAAGAGCTATGAGATCTTGAGCATTGATGAAGTTTTACTCTTCATGAGATATATGAATGATTTGAAAGTATCGTGTAAAGTTTCTTTATCCTTTGATTATTGAGAATAAGAGGAGATTTGTGATTTCAAGTTAAAGTATGATGACTCACGAGATTTGTGCTACATGTTTCATCCTACATGATTTATGAGCTTTACATTTTATACTTGTTCAAGCCATGTGAGTCATCCCATATTGCATGCATGACTTGATTGAAGAAGATTGATACACTTTTATACAAATGCATTCACCCCCACATACTCAATACATCCTCAAAGTACTGATTCACATATACGTCTATGTGCTACATTATCTCATAATGTAGGTACAAAATTGTAGCTCATGTACCATGTCCAATCAGTTCACATCTTCCAGTCATCAGGTGATGGGTCCTTTTGATTCAGGGCTACGAGTCAGTGATATAATAGAAAAGTGTTGTATTTTCCCTTATTCAGTCGTATTGAGTTGGGGTGGTTGAGATTCATGACCCAGCTACCCATGGTCAGTACTAGTAGAGGCTTCATAGATAGTCGGTAGAAGTTGATGTATTGAGTTTTAGTTTGATGTAAAAGTAGAGTTGTAACCTTGTGACTTCAGTTTTGTATTGAGAAAATTCATAATAGAGTTATCTTCCGCTTTATTCCTCTAGATTTATGCATTTTATTCAGTTATTTATGTGTTATGCCAAGTGAAGGGTTAGCTTGGGGCCACTTGTGACCCTAGGCACCGTGTAGCATCCCGAGGCGTGATTTCGGATCGTTACAAACTTGGTATCAAAGCACAAGGTTCAAGTGTCCTAAGGTGTACATGAAGTCGTTTCAAGTAGAGTTTTGCGGAAAACTACGGAGACGTCTATACATTTCTTCGAGAAGCTACAAGGCATTTAGGAAATGTCTCCATTCTTTCAAGTCTTAGATCGTTCTATAGGGAGATTCCCTATGCACTTATGCGGATCCTCAACTTTCTCTATTCAGGCCATGTCCTATTTATTTCCGAGGTATCAAAAACAGTCAAGCTTGAATCCTTACAGATAGTAGTGGAATTATAATCGAGTTAGAAAGTATCCCATCAGTGTTTTTGAGTTTCAATGGTTGAAGTGCATTATTCGTGATTCATAAAAAGTTGGGCACTAAGCCCAAATCAGAGGTGCTTTCATATTCCTCCTCAGAATCCATAATGTGAAGCTATGCTTTCTTACCCATGTATTAATCTTAAGATATCATGATTAGTAAGTTTTAGTTCCTTCCCCGGTGACATTCTCAGATTGGCTAGTAAGAAGCTTCAGAATTCTCTCAAAGCGGCTTGATAAGAGCCTTCTTGTGTATCATGAGTTCCTCATTTTTAAAGTTATTACCTCACTCTTATGAGTCTTGCAAGTGAGACAAAATGTGATGTGTATTCTTAGATCAATGAATATTATGTGTGAAGTTCCTATCTCTTTCAATATGTAATCTTGTTATCATTGTCTTTTTGAAAAAAAAATCAAGTCTCGTGAAGCCGTGTGGGGCTCTTTTGATTCACTAGCATAGTTACTTTGTTTTTCATCTCATTTTCTTGTTCAAAACACAAAACCAAAGTCTAGTGAAGCCGTGTGAGGCCTATTTCGATTCACTAGCAACTTGGTGTGCATCTTGTTGTTCTTGTGTTGGTTGAAACTGGGGGTTTAGAGTTGTGGTGACAAGAAAAGTGATGAGGGCCATTTTTTGAATTCATGTGTATATATGTACAGTTGAATTTTGTTGCATGTTAGGATAGCATTGAAGTGTTATGTCCTTGCTTGTTTGGGAAATATTGTTTGCTTAAAGTATGAAAAGAGTTGTTGATGATGATTGTTGCATAGTGAAGAATTGGTTATTGATGAAAGTACTTGGTGGGTGGGCATTGTTAATTTAGGCATCCTTGAAATTTATGAGGTGGAGTGTAGTCAAAACTTATAGGGCTATGAGCTGAGTTGGGGTTGTATAAATAGGTGAGTAGCAATGATGTGTAGAAGGAGGACGTGCTAATGAATTAGGAATAAGATGGGTCATGTGATTATGATCAAATATTGTTGATTATGAAGTTTGAGTGGGCGTGTGAATTGTCGGTTATCGTTGATGTTTTATTTCATAACTTTCGAGTGAGAATAGCACTAAACACTAAGTTTGAACGATTGATGGTCATAAAAGTGGAGGCAATGAATTTCTTGTTTAATGGTACTAGTTATAGGGAGGTGATCTAATAGGCTTGAACAGTGTGTGCAAGGGCCTAAGTTTGTTTGATCCGTAATCAAGTTTGATGTTGTATGGTTGGTGTAGAGATGCGCCTAAGGTACTATGGGATGAAAGTATTTTTCGACGATTATTGTTGTTGTCTGGTTAGTAGTGGCGCTGAGTTGCTAGGTGGGACTAGTGAGATAGTGGATGATGCTCGTGATAGCTAAGTTAAGGAGTTATGAATGAAGGTATTGTGCGTGATTTGACTCTTATGGATTAGAGACATAAGTTATGGAGATGTAGTGGTAGGCTATGGCAGAAGTTGTGTGGTCTGTCAGAGATTGGAAGACACCCGTTCTAAGCATTAAGTAGTGAATGATGGCTATTAGGGCTATATAAGGGTGATGTATGTCTCAGGAGGTGGTGTTATGAATTAGTGTTATGCTTTGAGGAGTGAAGTGGTTAATCGAGACATGGATCAGTAGCAGCTGACTGAGGACATGACCCTGGATAGGAAGATTTGGAGGAAGAGCATTAGGATCGGGGGCTAAGGGTGTGGATGAGTCGTAGTTAGTAATTAGATGGACTTTAGCATCCTCGACTTGGCAATTTGTTTTGGATGTCATACCTATATTATTTTTTGGTGTCCTATGCTTTTGATGTTTTTGCATACTACCTTTTATCTTGAGCCGAAGGTCTACCAGAAGCGGCCTCTCTACTTCTCTAAAGGTAGTGATGTGGACTGCGTACAATCTACCCTCCCCAGACCCTACTTTTTTTGTAATATACTGGATTTGTTGTTGTTGTGGTTGTTTTTGTTTTACGCTTTGAAGTATCGTCATTCGGGTCAAGTTCTTTTGTTTATGTGCATTGTTATAACCCCGACTCTAGAGCAAGGTGATGACAATCAGACCAGAGTTTATGTGGTGGTTCACTGCCATGGAGTGATGGCTTAAGTCTAAGGGATAGATGATAGAACCGGTAACCAGGTCGAACCTTAAGATTCTAGTGGATGTACCAGTGAGCCATAGAATAGCTTCGAGAAAGATTGATGCTTAACCCAATCTTATTTCAGTACTTTCAGTTGTCCCAATACCTGCTTATGTTTTATATTTCTGTTCCATGATCCTAATTCATGTTCATGCATATGATAGAGAGTTATGTACTTTCCTAGTTCATAAAATGGAGAGTTCTGGTGCATTTAGCAGTCAGGATCACATCCCATGAGTTTTGAACTCCAAATTCAGGTCATGCAACTCGTGACTTAAGTACTCGAGCAATGCTTTTAGTATCTCACGAAGTCTATATTTATATCATGCATGTCCTTGGAAAGTACTACTTTGATAAGTTCATGATGTTAAAGGCCTCAAGCCTCAGTTGAGTGCCAAGTTAAGTACAATATCCCTTCATGCCTCAGGTCCACATGTTCTAACTTTTCAGTGACCTCTTTCTTAAGTCGTGATAGAGAGGATGAATAATTATGCCAATAAAAGAGGGCAAATGTGTCATGTTGGGGAGGATAGTCATATGTAGATGTTGATTCTCGGGTCCCCTTTCATCCAAGAAATCCAAGGACCCTTTTTCTAAAACTCAAAGATTCTCATGTTTATGAGTTTCCATGATACATGTGGGTTGGAATTGATGTTCATGCTATGATTGACTGGTGATTCGTGTTTGTTTACAAGGTTTTCAAGATTTGACCCTAGTATGTGAAATTCATGTGACGTCCATGATAAACCCTTTTCACGTTGTTTGTTAGATGATGTCTTCATGCTAATTAAGTGAAAAAAAATTATTGAATAAGCAAAGCATGCTCCCCATGTGTTTGATTAAATGCTTATGTGAAGGAATTAGAGCCATTATAGCATGTTGACTAGAATAACCCCAATTGTGTGCAAACCCATGCATGCCAAGTGTTTGTTGAAAAGCCTTAGTGAATGAATTAAGACGTGATAGTATGGAATTCCCCAATTATGTGTTCTTTGATACATGCCAATACTTTAATACGTGCTGAGTGATTGATGCAAGACCTTATTGAACGGAATATGAGCCGAGAGCATGTATCCCTATATTATCGCATGTCTATGATTCCTAAATACTTGAAGTGATGCCTTAGTGATTGTGATGGTGAATATATGTTATGATTCCTAAACACTTGAAGTGATGCTTTAGTGATTGTGATGATGAATGAATGACCGTGGTCATGACTAGTCAAGAATGGTTATGTTTTACTTTTATGTTATCGAGTCCTGGGGATATATGTACCCAAAAATTTAGCTATTATCTAGAGCCCGTATCAATTTTCGTGATGATATCAGTCGAGCTATGATTCTCAGAACTTTGTGAGAACTCAGGACTCTCAAGTAGTTATAGAACTTGAGTAATATCAGTATCGTTAGCGCTCTAGCCTCGGTTCTGTACCCTGCTCAGATCTAGTAGTATACACGTGTCCAGTAAAAACCTCAGTAGTATTCGAGTACTCTGTTCAGAGTTCAGTATTATTCCATCAGATAATGGGACCAAGGGAATTCAGCAATTCATACGAGTAGACTTAGTTAATCAACTTCAGTATCAGTGTTATCAGATTCTGAGATAACCCGTCAGATAGGCTTGATCTTAGATGCAGTTGAGTATTCTTATTATTATTCCAGGGTCACTCTCTAGATGGACTTGATCTCAATCCCAGATTCGATCGAGTATTCTTGTTATCAGCTCCAGAGATCACCCGTTAGATAGGCTTGATCTCAGTTTCGAGTTCAGTTGATTTGTTTTTTTGGCAGATTCAGAGATCCCCTGCTAAATAGGTCTGGTCTCATACATAATCATTTCATATCATTGATAGTAGGTTCAGGGATCATCCGTTAGGGAGGTTTGATCCCAGATTTAGTCAGTCGATGATCGCACGCTCTGAATTCAGCATGAGTTAAGTCTTTGTTATAAAACTAAGGCAAGTTAGCCCAGATACAGACGAAGGTAACACCCTTCCATCATTCAGCTCCTCTCTAATGTGAGATTCAGTTACATAGTTATTCCTATCATGAATATATGTATTCTTCAAGTGTGCCGGGTTTAGAAAGGTATAGATTCAGTTTGACAAGTATTTCAGCTGTGCATCCTCTGTTCTCTCCATATTCCTAGCCTGACTACTGGCATTCGAGGACGAATGTTCCCAAGGGGGAGATATTGTAACACCCCACAAAAATTCCCTCATAGTTTGAGCCTTAGAGCATGTTGAGTAAAGTGTTATTCCAGCCTTAAAAGTTTGAGAGGTGTCTTCCCAAGTGTGAGATATTTTGAACCGTATGGAATTTCCCTAATTTTGACTTTTCATCACATGGGAAATTTGATAAGCTTTCCGTCGATATAAGATTCGCCCAAATCCGATACCCGGGTAAGAAGTTATGGCTAATTTAAGTCTTAGTCGTAAAACAGCATCATTTAAGTGATTGGCACGTCGTGGAGAGGGTTTATTTGGCAATTGTCGATTTCCAGTGGGACTCCATGATAGTGGCGCGTCGCGGAGGAGCCCAATTTTCCAATAGTCAATTTCCAGTGGAACCCCGCGATAGTGCTGCATGGCAGAGGAGTCCCAAGTCCCAACCAGGGGGACAACGCGATGGCTCTGCGTCACGAGGACTCCCAATTTACTAATTGTCAAATTCAAGTGAGCCACCACGATAAGTGGCGCGTCGCGGTGGCCTATGAAATTGGGTTCCCAGTTCAATTTTTTTCCAGCTTGGTACAGATGTTAAAAAGGGCACTTTGGACTTTTTCCAAGCCTATGAAACTGTGTAAACACCAAAGCAAGGCCATTTACAAGCATTCTATGAAGTTTTTCTCAAGTTTTCTCTCAACAAAAAACCCTAAGTATCAAAAACTTCTTCAAAGAATCTCAAGAATCCACCATGGATTTTCTAAATTCAATCAAGATTCAAGGTTCCCAAGTCAAGGGCCTCAAGAACCCTCATTCAAGAGTATGAATGGAGTTCCAAAAGCGATAGTTCATCCAAAGCTTCTAATTCAAGGTATGTGGAATTTTGAACAAGGGTAACCCTTTCACCCTTGTGCCCAAAAGGCTTATCTACATCATGAATCTGAAATCTATTAGGTTTTTACATTAATTTGATTTGGGGTTTTATTTTTACCCATTATTATTGAATGCATTATGTTGATATTTTCCATGAATTAAGAGTCAAATGGCATGATTTCCGCATGTTTTATTGAGAATTTACAACTGGGTATAAACCCCATGATTTTACTCCTTGAGAAGCTAATATTTGCAATGTTGAGATATTGAAGCATATGACTATATTGAGATTTTGAGATAAATTTCTGAAATTCCCAGATTTCCAAATGATTTATGAATCTATATGCTATATATTATACTTTTGATGAGCTTCAACATGAGATTGAACTATGGGTTAGTAAGCCCTATTTGAGACTTGTAAATTTATGAACTCTTGTGTTATAAGCACCAATGATTTGAGTATTTTGAGATGATTGAGAAATGAATTAACCTAATGGTCCTTGAAATTTGAAATCCACTTCACTATATGAGATTATCGATTTGATTATTGGGTTCGTGGTGAACCATGAGATTATTCTAAAAGTGGATTTTTATGAGATGAGCGCAAATAATCAAAAAGGGGTAGTATTTAGCACCAAACGGGTAAGTTGCTTCAGTTTCTTACCCCAAAACTACGTGCCATCGTAGGTTGGCCTGAGGCCGAGTTTATGATGATTATGATTTGGCCCGAGGTCTATTTTTGTTTAGTGATCACTAGACCTAGGTTATACTCCCTGGCAAGAGTATGACGTTTCTCCCCAACGTGGGGTCTCCTCCTTAGGAGGAAAAAATGTTGAACTCCATGTAGCTCGCATGGTTTATGTCGGTTACGAGAACCTTCCTTGCCCTTTAAACTTGAGATCAGCTACTTTTTTAGAAACTAAAGTATTTTCCTTCCTATGAGCTATTTTCCTAATAATGAGGTTGCAAAATTATTTCCTAGCTAAAGTATTCCATTGATATAAATTTTCTGTTTAAAAGGAAGTATTTTCTCTTGATTTGTTATTTTCCCATGAAGCCTTAAGATGAGTTATTTTCACTAAACTAGAGTATATTCCTTTTTAGATTGAATGATTATGAGATATTTTCCTAAATGGAATGAAATGCCTTCAAGCATGTTTCAAAGTTATATGATTCTGAATTCCAAGTATTTGAGTTCAAAAAGAGTTATGAGATCTTGAGCATTGATGAAGTTTTACTCTCCATGAGATATATGAATGATTTAAAAGTATCGTGTAAAATTTCTTTATCCCTTGAGTATTGACAGTAAGAGGAGATTTATGATTTCAAGTTAAAGTATGATGACTCACGATATTTGTGCTACACACTTCATCCTACATGATTTATGAGCTTTACATTTTATACTTGTTCAAGCCATGTGAGTCATCCCATATTGCATGCATGACTTGATTGAAGAAGATTGACACTCTTTTATACATATGCATTCACCCCCACATACTTAGTATATCCTCAAAGTACTGATTCACATATATGTCTATGTACTACATTGTCTCATAATGTTGGTACAAGATTGTAGTGCATGTACCATGTGAATCAGTTCGCAGCTTCCAGTCATCAGGTGATAGGTCCTTTTGATTTAGGGCCACAAGTCAGCGATATAATAAAAAAGTATTATTTTTTCCCTTATTCAGTCGTATTGAGTTGGGTGGTTGGGAGTCATGACCCAGCTACCCATGGTCAGTACTAGTAGAGGCTTCATAGATAGTCAGTAGAAGTTGATGTATTGAGTTTCAGTTTGATGTAAAAGTAGAGTTGTAACCTTGTGACTTCAGTTTTGTATTGAGAAAATTCATAATAGAGTTATCTTCCGCTTTATTCCTCTGG
Organism: Capsicum pubescens; assembly: GCA_030864215.1. NCBI lineage: Eukaryota > Viridiplantae > Streptophyta > Magnoliopsida > Solanales > Solanaceae > Capsicum > Capsicum pubescens. The sequence continues at coordinate 186,571,375 of CM061541.1, forward strand.
ATTTATGCATTTTATTCAGTTATTTATGTGTTATGCCAAGTGAAGGGTTAGCTTGGGGTCACTTGTGACCCTAGGCACCATGTAGCGTCCCGAGGGGTGATTTTGGGTCGTTACAATTACATACCAAGTTTGTGGCTTTGGTTAAGGTTCTCTGGCTGAACCATAAGGTAGAAGAATCTACTTAGGAAGCAGAAGAGAAAATGAAGTCCAAATATTCATATTTGTTTTCTTCTCCTGGGATTTGTGCGGAAAGTATGTGTTTTCAGCTCATCTTTATTTTCTAAGTATGTTAAAGGAAAGATTAACATTTTTGCCTCTTTATTTTCAAATTTTATTGAAATGATGGTTGATAATGCGATATATGTGTGTGTGGTTACCCCTTCCTTGTCCGTCATTCGAGAATGAATGTTTCTAGTGGGGGAAACTGAAACATCTTAGGTTTTGACCTTTAGAAAATTTTCTGGAATTCCGTTCTCTGGATACAATACAACTCATGGGTATGAGTTGTATGTTAGGGTATGGGTGGTATGGTCCTATCATATACTAATGAGTATTAGTTGGTGGGATGGTTTTAGTCACTGGAATGGGTATGACTTAGGGGTATGAGTCATAAGGGCTTGGTATGTTTTGTATTAGGGACTCGTGTGGTGGGAAGTGATTGATCCTTCTGGTATTTCCTTCTGCCAGGAATACGGGTCATGTGTATGAATCGTATACTATGGTTACGACTTGGTTGGATGAGTCATATACTCGACAGTGTTTGATCCAAGGTTGAGGCTTGGATATGAATAGTTTGTACCAATCGTATAGGAGGATACAACTCATATAGGTCAATCGTATCCCTATGATGGGATTTTTAAGGTACTTAAGTGGGGGTATTCTGGACATTTCCTTACTTACCCAAATTAGGACCCACGACTTCTAATACAATTAGGATGTTATTTACCCTATTATTCTATTCATTAACACTTAGAAACTATTCCAAAAATACTTCATAATTCTCTCAAGAGTTCTTGGGGCAAGAAGGCTAAGGTTTTATCATGAGGATTGCTTTGGGACTTGTCTTGATGATTTCTTTCTTTTAATTCTTCGGTATAAGGCATGATTCTCTCCCTCATTGTAATTTGAACAAAAGTCATGGTTTATATAATTGATTTCATGGTTTGCTATTTCATGATTATGGCTTTCAACTATTATTTGGGGGTTTTGATATTAAATGCTTGGTTATGGTTCCCTATTGTTTTAGTTATGCTTTTATTTGCATTAATGGTGGTTTTGGACAATTAGATTGCATTGTAATGGTATAATAGTCTTTGGAATTGGTTTTGGTTATATTATGCCCCAAGGTGTTTGATAAAATGCTTGTAAAGGTATGTTCATTGCATTGACTTCTTTTAATGGAACTCTCGCATGTTTTAAACTTGGTAAAGCAACTTTGCGTGGTTTAAATGGTTTGAAAATGCTAAATGGTTATACTTGTAGAGAACATGGAAGTTTCCCAAGTGGTTTAATGTGGTATATGGAAGGTCACTTGAAAGTCCCCTTAACCTAAATGGTTTGGCTATGGATATTACTTGCAAGTAAGGGGTGGTATGACGATACCACTAATATTGTCCTTGGTTAATAAAATGGCAAATGAATTTGGTTGGTTATTTGGAAACAGTTTTAATTGGGCATTATTGGTGGGGCGTGTAGCAAAGCCATAGAATGTGACAGTCCCGAGAGGACCAAAACTGAAAACTCGTATTTATTAATATGAGGATTGGTCTTAGTGGACCATATGCATGATGTTACACTACTGAGGGATGTACTAGTCATCCCATGGGATACTTCCCTGGTCATGCGGCTACACGCACTGGGACCCTTTCAGCAGGGAGAGCTGAACCTATATCGTCCATGGGTAGTTTAAGACGGCTAAGCTACACAGCCCAGGTAAAGGTTTTCAATGCATACTAAACCTGATTCCCTTCCCGACACTTATATATGTAATGGTTGTATGCATTATGGATGGTTTTACTTGGCTTTATAACTGTATTATTTTATCCTTATCCTGAGATTCACGCTAGTGGTCACTCGCTAACCCTGTCTACTGGTGGTTGTATACCCATGCTATGCAGAAACCGTCCATTCTACTCCTCCTGTTTAGCACGCAGATTCGGTATCTATATTTGGAGTGAAGTTGTGAGCTTCCATCCTTTTGAAAGACATCATTTCATGTTATGAATTTTTTTAGACACTTTTCTTTTATTTTGGATATTGGTTTTATCCATGGTTGGGGGCATGTCCTAACAGAATTTGCTTACTCTTTTGGATAGAGGCTTTGTGGTACTTCTGGGGGGTTGGTATGGGCAAGATCAGTATTAGTGTTTACCTTGGAATCGGCATTGGTATTGGGGCTTACACCCTTGGATGATATTGTTGGTTGTTCCATCATATTATATTTCAGGGATTAATTATATTAAATTTTGTCTAACTTATTTTGTTATGGCCTGGTTTATGGCCTATGGTTTGGTTTGGTGTGGTTAGGCGGTTGGTGTGATACAGTTGGACTCGATTGGGTCGGTCACGGTTCTGACCCTATCCCAAAGTCTTGATGAGAACATTTATGTTATCTTGTTATATGTTTGAAATTTAGCCCATCAAAGTTTGGGTAAAGGTGGATGGGTCGGGTAACAGGGGGTAGTCCCCGGTCCTGGTTGGACTTGGGATGCCCACTATGGTAAGGCTCGAGGTTGGGTCGGGTTGTGTCACTGTCAAGTGTTTCGCGATCAGGGATAAGTATTGCGATCATGACATCCCATCTGTTGTCCCAATCGCGACTGCAGCATCAATCTCACGATCGAGGGTGCACAGATAATTGGTGACCAGCTGGAAACTTGGTAAATTTTCAAGTCTCCGTAGGGCCCAGAGGATTCATTCGAAATATCATAAATGCAAACGAACTATGCTAACCTATTAATTCGATGCTCTGGACTCAATGGAAATGCCATATTTTCAAAAAAAAATATCATTTTCACAAAGTTGACCCAAAATACTCAAAATCACAACTTTTCAAATCGAGGATTGAAATGAGATTTAAAAGACATAAAATCACATCAATCATGTTACCACCCTAAAATCGATATTTTGAATCTATTGGCGCATTCCGTTCTGCAATATATCGCACGGATCAAAAGATAATAACTGAAGTCCACTATAAGGCTCTCAAAAACTCCAAAAACCATAAAATCACATAAATGGCACCAAAATACATCAGAAACCGTGTCAATCACCCCCATACCCTATAAATAACACATTCAACTATGGTGAGGAGTAAAATATTCAAATCACAAAAAAAAATATTTCTCACATAATTCATCAAAATTCAGGTCGTTATAATTTTGATCCAAATGATCTTCTCCTGCCGAAGAAGCCTGATCCAAAAATTGTGTTTCAATGGTAGTTGAGAGTGGCTAGAGAAAGGTCCATGATAGAATCCTCCACTATCAGATCTAGAATGTGTATATATATATCTCGAATTTCCACCATTAGATCACGAATCCACGACGTCCTCCACCATCATATCTTAATCTACAACAGCATTCAAAATATTTCAAGCCATGAGAAATTCTAAAATTCGGAGATTCGTCAATGAAGGTTGAAGATAATTATGTTAATGAAGATATAGAAGAATGATCTGTCTGTTAACAAAGTTCGGAGATACATAAGAATGTGCATCTAGTAGAAAAGGATAAGAAGATACATCACTCGATCCTCCATCTAATGTACAAAAGCTATGTATCTTAGTGAATATTAGGTTTTAGACACATAATAAAGATGTGTTTGATTAAAAATCTACAAAAATCATGTATCGAAATACTTTTTATGCTACCGATACACAAGACTTATGTATCTGAATATATCTTTGTGTTTTTAATACAAAAGAGTTATGTATCGGTAGTATGTATTAGATGGTGATGTATCACAAGTTTTAGCTATGTATCATGACAATGAATGAAAAATCAAGATTTTACATAAGTATAAAAGCAGTTGAAATAAAATTTGTTAGAATATAGAATTGTTAGGCCAACTAGACATACAATGTCTATAATATAGAATTTGTTAGGCCAACTAGACATACAATGTCCAATGACCCAAAGATGAGTCATTAATTTTGAAAAGAATCCACTCATGTCTTTTTTCCTTCTCTTACACCACAATAGTAATATAGCTTGTTATAATATGTTATATATCATTTATTTAGGACCAATAATTAATGATGAGAGCATTGGATATAGTTTAAAAAAACTCCTAAATACCAATTAATATAAATATATAATAATAAAGGAAATGTAGAAGAGGTGATGTGGCACCTCTCAATAGCCTCCATTCCTATTTATCCTGTTTTCTCCATTTTTGGACAATTTCTTCTTTTATCTATTTATTTTAGTTTTCATAGTTCAAAAATTAATTATTCAATTCATTAATTTTTCACCCTCCACTATAGCTGCCTCCTTTATAAAGATCTTAATATTTGTTCATAAATTTTTTTTATCCCCAATATTTATAATTCTTAATTAATTTTATTTATTTAATATGTTTTTATAAAAAATATAAATTTATATTTCAATATTGGCAAAATGTATAACTACCCCCTATTCTATCATCATATTTTCAATCACACACTTTTCCTTTAGGGAGGTTCTATTACCCTCCTAATCTTTTTTTTTTCCATAACTTTTTTCACCTTTATGCTGAGCTGAACAAAGGCATGAAAACATAGCCTTTTAGCGTGTAAGATCCAAAAAGAAAGATTTTAATTAGTCTGTGTCACTTTAAGACCTTTCAAACAATTCTTGGTCATTTTCAAAGAGCTCTAAAGCTTTTTGGATGTGTTTTTTTAGACTACACTTACTGAAAGTAAAATTTTCTAGTTCATCGATCCTATAAACTACCATCACTGTAAACCATGTATGGATGATTTTAATTGAAAACCATTATCCTGTTGAATGTTTTCCCAAAATAGAAAATCAAGTACTCAGATTCACATAAAAAGATTGTCTGATGTACTAAAATTTTTTGTTATGCATGGAATCCCGAAAAGGGCCAGACCACAAGGTGTACTTTTCAAAAATATAATAGTACTCCTGAAAACTATAAGATGTGCAATTTCTTATTAAAAAAACAACTCTAAGATGTGCAATTGAAGTACCGCAACAACAACTCTAAAATTAGTTTCTGTTTTATTTTTTGTGAGCAAGAAACACACCAATCATAAGTCAAGAGCAAATAAATATTTTCCAATATCTTCTATTATAGAGTACTGAAAAAATTCAAAATGTTTAATTTTTAGATAATCCTTTCTGTGGTGATGCTAATCTAATTTAATTTTTTTATCATTGCAATTTACTTTACAGGACAATCGTTCAGTCATATAGTCCTGTGAACAACCCCAACACATAGTTATTGCAAATTATAGTCGAAATTAGCTCCTACTCTTCTAGAATGCTTTCGTAAATTATTTCTCGACATTCAGCTTTCTTACCTTCTTCTTTGTGTCTTGCCTTGTTCGAAACTTACTTCTCCGTTAATATGATAGAGTCTGAAGACTTATTATTTACTAAGAACAAGAATGATGTGAACTATTCATGTATTACAGTAGATACAAAAATATGTAATATGCTTCTTCATAGGTGGTTCAAGATAAGTTGGTGGGGTAAATATAGACAATTTTGGAAAGATATGGGTACAAGGGGTATGCAAAAAGATATGTATTCATACTCTATTTAGATAGATGTACAGTGCAAAAGCAAAAAGTCATGGTAACGTCAACCATTTGCTAGCAGGAAACTCATCAGTAACACCTATATGCATAATAAAGTCCACATAATTTCTAAAGTAATAATAACTTCGGCTATTTAATTACAGGCAGCCCATATCAGTAACACATATATACACAATAAATCCCACATAATTTCTAAACTAATGATAGCTTAAACTATTTGATTGCAAGCAACCCATATCAGTAACACATATATACACAATAAAGTCCACATAATTTCAAAATTAATGATAGCTTCATATGATCAAAAATAATATTCAAAAAGTGATTTCCAATACCCAAAACAAAAGATAGAAAACTAAGCTCTAATATTCAAAACAGAACATAGAAAATAAAGCTCCAACATCCAAAATATTAGTTTTCAAAATAATGGCAGCTTCCTACTGTTATTTTCCACAATACGGGTATGTAGAATCCGTATAATAGAATAACAACTTCAACTCGAGTTCAAGTATGAACAAGAACACAACGAATTTGAACAAATACCCTCAACACAAGATCAAAATGATCTTTACAAGAGGTGTATTTTATATTTCAGAAATATAGATGAAACAAAAATTGTTAAGGCCAAGTCGTCCGAATTCACGGACTTTTCTTAAGGAATAATTCCCCTCACTGTACCTGAGGTTATGGAATCGTCCTCCCAGGATAAAATAGCCTTCAATCCGACTATAGAGGTACCTCAAATAGGCGGATTCTTTGAACACACTCACGATTTGAATGATCACACTTAGAGTATTTTTAAGAAGAAGAAGAATCTTGTAATTCTGAAAAAAAAATTCTGTCTTAACCTGTAGAAGAAAGCAGGTTATTTATAGCCACAAGATGCCCCTTTGAAAGGTGGCATTGGTTCAATTTAGAAGTGTGTGTCTTTTCCTGAAAATACATGTCTGTTTACTTAAACCATTGCAGTAATTTTCTGAAACAGTACACCATTTTGTGAAACATTGCATCAGTTCTAAACAGTGTTGCAGCAGTTCGTGAAGCAGTGCACTGTTCACGCGAAATAGTGCTACTGCTCCCGTAACAGTGCTACTGTTCACGCGAAACAGTCATTGTTCACGCATCAGTTCGTGAAGCAGTGCACTGTTCACGCGAAACAGTGTTATTGTTCACGCAAAATAGTCACTGTTCACGCGTTCCTGCATGTTTTAACATTTCCATTCACACCCTTTCATTACTATGAACCCAACAATCCCCCACATGAATGGGTAATGGCTATTATTTTTGTAAAATTTTTACGGATAAGTATGTGATCATCAAGCAAAGACTAATTGCATCTGGATAAGTGGATTTCCCTTTGAACTTTCTGTAGTGAACATGCATCGGATGCACTCGGTCAATCGATAGATTTGATATCTTTGAACCGTCGAGCTTTAATGTACACCTAGATAACACATGTCACACAACCAGCCTTTTACCGTTTATGGTTCTTATGGTTTTGTTCTTTTCAGCCATGAACACGTCCCGATTTTCATGAGAGCTTAGAGAATAGGCCTTTACTAACATTCTCTTTGAAGTGGCTTCCACTCGCCCACACATAGGTGATTTCTACATGTTCAATCCTATAGATTAAACTATTTGGTCAAATCTACCAAATTTAGATAATCACTAAAAGACTTTTCGCCTTAAGTCTTATCCTTGTTTACTATACATTGTCTACATCATGAGAATGGGTTGGGTATTTGACAACGTTGAACCTGTCAGACACAACTTTGTTTGATCTCCTTGAACTTAGCTCTTGGGATCTCCAGTCTTCTAGGTAGAGTTACCGCCATACTGACTTGTCCTAGGCCTTAAACCCATTCCCTTGGATGTCATTTATACTCCTTCTCTAGATATGCCTTTTGTAAGTGGATCCGACACATTATCCTTCGACTTTATATAGTCTACAGTGATAATTCCACTAGAGAGAAGTTCTCTAACGGTATTATGTCTTCGTCTTATATGACGAGATTTACCGTTATACATCATGCTCCCTGCCCTACCTATTGCTGCTTGGCTATCACAGTGTATACATACTGGTGCCACTGACTTGGGACAATACGAAATATCTTCCAAGAAATTCCGGAGTCATTCTGCTTCTTCACTGGTTTTATCTAATGGGATAAATTAAGATTCTATTGTAGAGAGAGAAATACACGTCTGTTTGGATAATTTCCAAGAGACTGCTCCTCCACCGATAGTAAATACATATCCACTTGTGGATTTTACTTCGTTCGATCCGGTGATCCAATTTGCATCACTATATCCTTCAAGTACTGCAGGATATTTATTATAATGCAAAGCATAATTTTAAGTGTATTTAAGATACCCCAAAACTCTTTTCATTGCCATCCAATGAGTTTTGTTGGGATTACTCGTGTACCGACTAAATTTACTGATAGCGCATACTATGTCTGGTCGTGTACAGTTCATTATATACATTAAACATCCCAATACTCTTGCGTACTCCAATTGCGAGTCACTTTCACCTTCATTCTTTCGAAGTGCAAAGCTCGCATCCAATGGAGTCTTGGCAATACCGAATTCCATATCCCTTGTGGAGTTCGATGGATTCTTATACCTAAGATCACATCTGCAACTCCAAGGTCCTTCATATCAAACTTGCTCTCGAGCATTCGTTTTGTTGCATTTATGTCAGAAATGTCTCTACTGATGATCAACATATCATCCATATATAAACATACAATGACTTAGTGATTTGGAGTGTCTTTAATATAAACACATTTATCACATTCATTTATTTTGAATCCGTTTGCCAACATGGTTTGGTCAAACTTCGCATGCCATTGTTTTGGTGCTTGCTTTAGTCCATATAATGACTTAATAAGTTTACACACCTTGTTTTCTTTTCTTGGAACCACAAAATGCTTAGGTTGTTCCATGTAAATTTCTTTCTCTAAATCTCCATTTAGGAATGCGGTTTTTACATCCATTTGATGAATTTGAAGATCATATACCGTCGTCAAGGCAATTAACATTCGAATCGAGGTTATCCTTGTTACTGGCGAGTATTTATCAAAGTAATCAAGGCCTTCCTTTTGTTTGAAGCCTTTTACTACAAGTCTTGCCTTGTATTTGTCAATAGTACCATCCCCCTTCATTTTCCTTTTGAAGATTCATTTAGAACCTAAAGTTTTATTTCCAGGAGGAAGGTCAACCAATTCCCATGTATGGTTGTTTAAGATTGAATCAATCTCACTATTGACTGCCTTTTTCCAAAAGAATGAGTCTGATGAAGACATTGCTTCTTTTAATGTTTGAGGCTCATTTTCTAAGAGAAATGTTACAAAATACGATCCAAATGAAGCTGACGTTCTTTGACGTGTAATACGTCTTGGATTTTATTCATTATGTGCATTCTCACTTGATTCATCTCGAGGTCGTTTGGAACCTCCACTAGACTATTCGTGTCTAATTTTATACGGGTAAATGTTTTCAAAGAATTCAGCATTATCTGATTCAATTACCGTATTTTCACTAATATCCGGATGTTCAGATTTATGAACCAAAAATCGACATGCTTTACTACTTTTAGCATATCCTATAAACACGCAGTCTACCATTTTAGGTCCTATCTAAACCCTTTTAGGTATAGGAACCTGTACCTTTGCTAGACACCCCCACACTTTGACATATTTCAAGTTAGGTTTCCTTCTTTTCCATTTTTCGTAAGGAATTGATTGTGTCATACTATGGGGAACTCTGTTGAGTATACGATTGGCCGTAAGGATAGCCTCCCCCATAAGTTTCACGGTAAACCAGAACTTATAAGTAAGGCATTCATCATTTCCTTCAGGGTTTGGTTTTTCCTTTCCGTAATTCATTAGATTGAGGTGAATACGGGGCTGTAGTTTGATGGATTATTCCATTCTCTACACATATTTGCGCAAAGGGAGATTCATATTCTCCGCCCCTATCACTTCTTATCATTTTGATCTTTTTGTCTAACTGATTTTCAACTTCAGTTTTACATTGCCTAAACGCATCTATTTCTTCATCCTTACTATTTAGCAAGCAGACATAACAATATCTAGTGCAATCGTCAATAAAAGTTATGAAATACTTTTTTCCACCACGAGATGGTGTTGACTTCATATCACAAATGTCAGTGTGTATTAAGTCTAAGGAATTGGAATTCCTTTCAACGGACTTACAAGGATGCTTTGCATACTTTGATTCTACACACGTTTGACACTTTGATTTATTGCACTCAAAGTTTGACAAAACTTCTAAGTTAATCAGTTTTCGTAACGTTTTGTAATTAACATGGCCCAAACATTCATGCCATAAATCATAAGACAAAAGCAAATAGGATGAATTCAAACTTTTATTCATTTCAACAGTCATTACATTCATCTTATAAAGGCCCTCCGTGAGATAGCCTTTTCCTACATACATTTCTCCTTTGCTAACTACAATTTTTCAAGAAACGGTTACACGTTTGAATCCGTTCTATTCTAAGAGTGAAACAGAAATTAAGTTCCAACGTGACTCCGGAACATATAGCACATTGTTCAGTGTCAAGACCTTGCCGGAAGTCATCTTTAGGCAAATTTTTCCTGTACCCTCCACCTTAGCAGTAGCGGAGTTGGCCATGTGAATCATTTCTTCTGCTTGATCTGGAGCAAATGACGAGAACAACTCTTTGTTTGCGCAAACATGGCATGTGGCACTAGAATCCATCCACCATTTACGTGGAATCCCCACCAAGTTGCATTCCGTGAACATAGCACATAGATTGTCATAATCTTTGTTGGACTCAATCAGATTCGCTTGGTCCTTTTTCGTTCCTTTCTTTGGGGCTCGACAGTCTGTGGACTTGTGGCCAATTTTACCACAGTTGAAGCATTTTCCCTTGAACTTTTTCTTGGGTTGATTGCTTCCATGTTCAACTTTCTTTCTTTTTTTTTGAGTTGTTTTGTCCATATTCTACACTATGTGCTCCATTCATTGTAGAATTTCCCTTTGACCTTCTTTCGGCAGCTTTATTGTCCTCTTCAATACGAAGTAGGACAATAAGATCTTCAACGGTCATCTCCTTGCATTTATGCTTTAAGTAGTTTTTGAAGTCTTTCCACAAAGGTGGTAGCTTCTCAACTATCGCTGCTACTTGGAAAGCATCATTCACAATTAAACCTATAAAACAGTTTATGTGAGTATTAAGAACATTTTTAATTTGTTCAACTAAGGTATTGTTCAAAGATATACCTTCTTCTAGGAGATCATGTATGATGACTTGCAACTCCTGTACTTGAGAGACAACAGATTTGTTATCAATCATTTTGAAGTCCAGGAACCGTGCAACAAGGAATTTCTTAATTCCCGCATCCTTCATTTTATATTTCCGTTCAAGTGCCCCCCACAGTTCCTTTGATGTCTTGGTTCCACTATAGACATTGTAGAGGTCGTCTTGGAGACCACTCAGAATATAGCTCCTGCAAAGGAAATCCGAATATTTCCAAGCTTCTACAATAACGAAGCGGTCTTTGTCCGAGGTTTCCTCGGGCACCTCAAGAGCGTCTTCGCTAGTAAACCATTGTAGACATAGAGTGGTGAGGTAAAAAAACATCTTTTGTTGCCACCGCTTGAAGTCAATGCCAGAAAATTTTTTGGGCTTCTCCGCCGGTGCCATCGTTGGCGGAGCATTTGTGCGACTTGATGTGGCAATATTATTTTCCCCCATAGACATTGTCGAATCCATCATTTGACTTTCAGTTGTCATTTTTCCTGTCACCACAAGATAGAAAACTTAGTATTTTTTAGAATACTATTTATAAAGTTAAATAACTTGAAACAATTCTTCTTGTTTCTAGTTAACAATGAAGTTTTTATTACTTCGAATCATCAACCGAATGAACCTTAACTTGTGATGAAGATTTTATTTCTTCTAATCACTAGTTAAATTCAAGCGGAGTAGAAAGCCTTAGCTTTAATCTCCAAAAAAAAGCAATACAAATTCTGTAAAATTATTCCTTAAGATTGTTATTTTCCACAATACGGGTACGTAGAATCTGTATAATAGAATAACGACTTCAACTCGAGTTCAAGTATGAACAAGAACACAACGAAGTTGAACAAATACCCTCAACACAAGATCAAAATGATCTTTACAAGAGGTGTATTTTATATTTCAGAAATATAGATGAAACAAAAATTATTAAGGCCAAGTCGTCCGAATTCACGGACTTTTCTTAAGGAATAATTCCCCTCACTGTACCCGAGGTTATGGAATCTTCCTCACAGAATAAAATAGCCTTCAATCCGACTATAGAGGTACCTCAAATAGGCGGATTCTTCGAACACACTCACAGTTTGAATGATCACACTTAGAGTATTTTTAAGAAGAAGAAGAAGCTTGTAATTCTGGAAAAAAAAATCTGCCTTAACCTGTGGAAGAAAGAAGGTTATTTATAGCCACAAGATGCCCCTTTGAAAGGTGGCATTGGTTCAATTTAGAAGTGTGTGTCTTTTCCTGAAAATACATGTCTGTTTACTTAAACCATTGCTGTAATTTTCTGAAACAGTACACCATTTCGTGAAACATTGCATCAGTTCGAAACAGTGTTGCAGCAGTTTATGAAGCAGTGCACTGTTCATGCGAAACAGTGCTACTGTTCACGTAACAGTGCTACTGTTCACGCGAAACAGTCACTATTCACGCGTCAGTTCGTGAATCAGTGCACTGTTCACGCGAATCAGTGCTACTGTTCACGTAATAGTGCTACTGTTCACGCGAAATAGTCATTGTTCACGCGTTCCTGCATGTTTTAACATTTTCATTCACACCCTTTCATTACTATGAACCCAACACCTACAAACAAAAGTAATAGCTTCATATCAGCACCATAATTTCCACGAGTCTCGATATTGTGCAGAAATAATATTTGGCCTGGGTTTCTTGAACCACTAGGCCTTAATTGATACCTAATGTCTTGAAGTCTTCTTGTTGTGATTACTTGTTGTTCTTTCCACTTAAATCCACTCGTTGGTTTGAAACCAATGTCACCGATTACATCATCTGATCTTACTATCCTTATTAAATCAGTTGACACTATTCTCTTGCTTGGCATCCCAGGTTATAGAAAAATCAATGCAATGAGTTCAATATACATACTTAAAGTAAGAGAATAAAACCTATAATTTCATAAATACATACATTAAAGGTTGTAAATTAATTTTCATCTTAAAACATACCCATTTCTATCACTATTGGCCTTTGATATGGGGTTTCCAAGCCTCTTCCACTTCTTCTACTAGCAATAGATGTTTTATGTGAATTAGATATAGAACATGAAAACCAACTTTCAAGTATAGAACGTAAAAACCAACTTTCAAGTAAATTATGTGTTCCTTTTCCCCTTCTTCTTGGAGTATCAGTAGCAATAAAAGTATTGGCAGATACATTAGGCATTGTATTAGTTGCAGAATATGAAAAGGAACTGCCATATGAATGATGAGTTAAAGTAGATGGAAATCCAGCAACATTAGTCGGTTAGCAGCAGATTTAGGTGTAACAGATGTTGTTTTCTTGGCCTACCTCCCCTTCCTCTTATAGTATTAATAACAATAAAAGTTTTAGCAGATGCATTAGTCATTATATTAGGTGCAACATAAAAACTAATTGCCAAGTGAATGATGAGTTCAAGTAGAGAAAAATCCAGCAGGATTAGAATTGTTAGAAATAAACATAGGTGCAACAACATTAGGTGCAATATGTGTTCTCTTTGGCCTGCCTCTTCCTCTTTTTACAGCAGGTTCACCTTTTGCACTTGGTTGTCTCTTAAGAAAAAAACAGTTTAGAGATTTGATTGAATTTTAAAAAGAGTGTATACAAACAGAGATATTACCTTGGACTGGCCTCTTTTTTTTCTGAACCTAATGGTTTTGCAGCATTTGTTGATGAACCAACACCAACTCTATCACTATTTGGACGCCCTCTTTTATTGTGAACCTTATCTTTGAATGTGTTATATGTCATGGAAAGTCTAGTTTTAGGTAATTTACCAGACATTTTAGTTTCAGTTGCCTCTTTTCTTCTAACTTTTTTTGGTTTGTCGGGCATACTTTGGATCACTGGTGGTGCAATAGAAGGATTAGTAGATTCAAGCAACATTGACATATAATTAACTGATTAAAGGAAATGAGAATAAGTCGTTAAGTACGCCTCCTCCATGTAGAAACTATCAATGTAGTTACTGTTATTTTCCACAATACGAGTACGTAGAATCTGTATAATAGAATAACAACTTCAACTCGAGTTCAAGTATGAACAAGAACATAACGAAGTTGAAAAAATACCCTCAAAACAAGATCAAAATGATCTTTACAAGAGGTGTATTTTATATTTCAGAAATATAGATGAAACAGAAATTGTTAAGGCCAAGTCGTCCGAATTCACGAACTTTCCTTAAGGAATAATTCCCCTCACTGTAACCGAGGTTATGGAATCTTCCTTCCAGGATAAAATAGCTTTCAATCCGACTATAGCGGTACCTTAAATAGGCGGATTCTTCGAACATACTCACGGTTTGAATGATCACACTTAGAGTATTTTTAAGAAGAAGAAGAAGCTTGTAATTTTGAAATTTTCTATATTAACCTGTGGAAGAAAGTAGGTTATTTATAGCCACAACATGCCTCTTCTGAAGAGAGACAATGGTTCAATCCAAAGGTTGCACCTTTGTTGTAAGTTTATGTCTGTTCATGAAAGATTGCATCTTTTCCTGAACAGTCATCTTCTTTCATGAATTAGTGTGTCCTTTTTCTGAATGGTTGCATCAGTTTGTTCAACCAGTACATCAGTTTAGAAACAATACAGCAGTTCTGAAGCAGCATTAGTTCAAAAATAGTGCTTGCACCCAGTTTCGAAACACTGTTCACCGCCCAGTTTCGAAACATTATTTTGGAATATAAATGGAGTCCAACAAAAAATATTTCCTGCGTTTTACACATATTCAGATTAGATTTTCGTAAAATAAAATTTGTCCAAAAGGATAGATCTCATCGATCGATCATTTGCCAAATCTAAATCCAAATCCAAATTCGAAGCCGAGCCCAGCGAGCGACGATGACGACGGCGCGAGGCATCTCTATTTTCTTGCATCACTTATCATATGGAGTAAGTGTTCATTAATATAAACACTACAAGGTTTTCTTTTTCCACCAAGGTGAGAGAATTAGTGGACTTTCCACTTTGGGAGTATACCTTCTAAATTGGTATCTCCTTCCTTCCACAATTATTCTCCATTTTTTCCATTCACACTTCATTCATATACTATAAGGGATTGGAATTCCTTTCAACAGACTTATAAGGATTCTTTGCATACTTCGATTCCATACACGTTTGACACTTTGATTTATAGCACTCAAAGTTTGGCAAAACTTCTAACCTAATCAGTTTTTGTAGTGTTTTGTAATTAACATGGCCTAAACGTTTATGCCATAAATCATAAGACTCAAGCAAATAGGACGAATTCAAACTTTTATTCATTTCAACAGTCATTACATTCATCTTATAAAGGCCCTCCGTGAGATAGCCTTTTCCTACATACATTTCTCCTTTGCTAACTACAATTTTTCCAAAAACGGTTACACATTTGAATCTGTTCTTATCTAGGAGTGAAATAGAAATTAAGTTCCTACATAAATCCGGAAAATATAGCATATTGTTCAGTGTCAAGACCTTGCCGGAAGTCATCTTTAGGTAAATTTTTCCTGTTCCCTCCACCTTAGCAGTAGCGGAGTTGGCCATGAAAAGCATTTCTTCTACTTGAGCTGGAGCAAATGACGAGAACAACTCTTTGTTTTTGCAAACATGGCGTGTGGCACCAGAATCCATCCACCATTCACGTGGATTCCCCACCAAGTTGCATTCCGTGATCATAGCACACAGATCGTCATAATCTTTGTTGGACTCAATCAGATTCGCTTGGTCCTTTTTATTCCCTTTCTTCGGGGATCGACAGTCTGTGGACTTGTGGCCAATTTTTCCACAGTTGAAGCATTTTCCCTTGAACTTTTTCCTGGGTTGATTGCTTCCATGTTCAACTTTCTTTCTTTTCTTCGAGTTGTTTTGGCCATCTTCTACAATATGTGCTTCATTCATTGTAGAATTTCCCTTTGACCTTCTTTCGGCAGTTTTATTGTCCTCTTCAATACGAAGTAGGACAATAATATCTTCAACGGTCATCTCCTTGCGTTTATGCTTTAAGGAGTTTTTGAAGTCTTTCCACAAAGGTGGTAGCTTCTTAACTATCGTTGCTACTTGAAAAGCATCATTCACAATTAAACCTTCTGCTAGGAGATCATGTATGATGACTTGCAACTCCTGTACTTGAGAGATAATAGATTTGCTATCAATCATTGTAAAGTCCGGAAACCGTGCAACAAGAAATTTCTTAATTCCCGCATCCTCCGTTTTATATTTCCGTTCAAGTGCCCCCCACAGTTCCTTTGATGTCTTGGTTCCACTATAGACATTATAGAGGTCATCTTGGAGACCACTCAGAATATAGTTCCTGCAAAGGAAATCCGAATATTTCCAAGCTTCTACAATAACGCAGCGGTCTTTGTCCGAGGTTCCCTCGGGCACCTCAGGAGCGTTTTCGCTAATGAACCATTGTAGACATAGAGTGGTGAGGTAAAAGAACATCTTTTGTTGCCACCGCTTGAAGTCAATGCCAGAAAATTTTCTGGGCTTCTCCGTCGGTGCCATCGTTGGCGGAGCATTTGTGCGACTTGATGTGGCAATATTATTTGCCCCCACAGACGTTGTCGCATCCATCATTTGACTTTCAGTTGTCATTTTTCCTGTCACCATAAGACAGAAAACTTAGTATTTTTCAGAATACTATTTATAAAGTTAAATAACTTGAAACAATTCTTCTTGTTTCTAGTTTACGATGAAGTTTTTATTACATCGAATCGTCAACCGAATGAACCTTAACTTGTGATGAAGATTTTATGTCTTCTAATCACTAGTTAAATTCAAGCGGAGTAGAAAGCCTAAGCTTTAATCTCCAAAAACAAGCAATATAGATTCTGTAAGATTATTCCTTAAGATTGATATTTTCCATAATATGGGTATGTAGAATCTGTATAATAGAATAACAACTTCAACTCGAGTTCAAGTATGAACAAGAACACAATGAAGTTGAACAAATACCCTCAACACAAGATCAAAATGATCTTTACAAGAGGTGTATTTTATATTTCAGAAATATAGATGAAACAGAAATTGTTAAGGCCAAGTCATCCGAATTCACGGACTTTCCTTAAGGAATAATTCCCCTCACTATACCCAAGGTTATGGAATCTTTCTCCTAGGATAAAATAGCCTTCAATCCGACTATAGCGGTACCTCAAATAGGCGGATTCTTCGAACACACTCACGGTTTGAATGATCACACTTAGAGTATTTTTAAGAAGAAGAAGAAGCTTGTGATTTTGAAATTTTCTATATTAACCTGTGGAAGAAAGTAGGCTATTTATAGCCACAACATGCCTCTTCTGATGAGAGGCAATGGTTCAATCCAAATGTTGCACCTTTGCTGTAAGTTTATGTCTGTTCATGAAAGATTGCATCTTTTCCTGAACAGTCATCTTCTTTTATGAATCAGTGTGTCCTTTTTCCGAATGGTTGCATCTGTTTGTTCAACCAGTACATCAGTTCAGAAACAATACAGCAGTTCTGAAGTAGTATTAGTTCAAAAACAGTGCCTGCACCCAGTTTCGAAACACTGTTCACTGCCCAATTTCGAAACACTATTTAGGAATATACATGGAGTCCAACAAAAAATATTTCTTGTGTTTTACACATATTCAGATCGGATTTTCGTCAAATAAAATTTGTCCAAAAGGATAGATCTCATCGATCGATCATTTGCCAAATCCAAATCCGAGCTGAGTGAGCAACGACGACGACGGCGCGAGGCATCTCTATTTTCTTGCATCACTTATCATGTAGAGTAAGTGTTCATTAATATAAACACTACAAGGTTTCCTTCTCCCACCAATATGGGAGAATTAGTGGACTTTCCACTTTGGGAGTGTACCTTCTAAATTGGTATCTCCTTCCTTCCACAATTATTCTCCATTTTTTCCATTCACACTTCATTCATATACTATGAACCCAACAGTTACTTGGTTCATACTTATTATGAACATTACAGTTATAGCATATGGGCATGGTATCTCCTTCAACATCTAAGATTTACAACTACAAATAACCTTTGTTGACACACAGTGTGTTGATGATTAACTTTATCATTAACTTCATATCCCATTTCTCCATTAAAATCAATGGTACATTCCATTGACCTTTCAATATTGTCCCCTAATGTCTTAAGTGCCATTGGAGAAACGTTACTGATCCAAGTATTTGTAAATTCCCTTAAGTTAGCAATTCTAGTCATTACTTTGATTCTTATGTCTTCAAGCATGGTAATAAGGGCCTTGTGCCTCGCTACTAGATTTTAATAATTAAAACTCCCAGACATGCTATTATCTATTGCATCACACTTTACATCCAAAACAAAATACACCTTGCACTAAAAATTTTCATCATAGTAGGTAGATCATCCACTATGTTCCTTTTTTTCAACTTATCCACTCTATTACCAAGTATGGATGGTGCTTTTAAACTTTTTCTAAATTGAGCCTCATAAGTGCTTCTAGCACACGCCCAAAATAATCTTCTCCTTGAGAGCCCGCTCAAATACTTTGACCAATTTGCTAGAATGTGTATGGCACACATCCTTTATTTACATGCTGGTATAAGCTCACATACTGTTGCAAATAATCCCTATAATAGATAAAGTGGGTTAGTATCATTACATGGAAAAAACATGAAGCGTTATAAAAAAAAAACAAAAGAATGTACCTTTTGCATATCTGTGATCGAACTAAAACTTGAGCCATCTCCTAATCCCACATGTCCAGGTATTTTTGTTATCATACTCCTATACTGCCCAAGCAGGTGGAAGCATTTGTTTATTGCCATCCTTAGCCACAGCAACTAGTAATTCCCCCTACTTAATCCCTTCAAGAAACAACCATCTAAACCTATACATTTCCAACACACCAAGAAGGATTTCTTCAGTCCATCAATATAAATGTAAAACTCTTGAACACTGGCCTACCAAATTCATCAACTTCACCAAGTTTCACCACACAAGTACTTCCATGGTTGGTCCTTAACAACTTATCCTTATAATCAAGAATTCTCCCAAACTCTACAATGTGATCACCCATAATTTGCAATATCACTTTAGCTCTTGCTCTCCTGGAAAAGACTTTTATATAATAGATTCATATAATAAAATTATTACTTTCAGAATCAAGACTTATATACAAAATCTATGGGCAGTTATCCCTGCATCTCAGCCTAACCTTAGTTGGCTCATTCACATACTTTTCTATCGCAACTCTTTTCTAAAGTGCATACTTAGTAACTATTTTTCTAAATTATTTCACACTCTCAAAGATCATACCTAACTTCCACATAATTTTTTTACAAGTGGGATAAAAAATCACACGTTTTCTAGAAGAAAATCTCTTTCTTGATAGCTTTACACTCTTCTATTTTCCATCTTCAAGCCAACATTCATCTTTATCAGTTTCAACACTATAACCATCAGAACTTGACTAATATGGTTCATCATCGTTTGTTTTCCTTCTATACTCTTTTTCCCTACCTCAGTCTCATCAAATCCCAGATCTTATCCAACTACACCACATGGTATATCTTTAGTGTTAGCAGAAGCTCGCTCCTTTCTTTTCCTTCTCTGAAAAGACTTTCTTTTAGCCCTAAGCTCCATGTACTCCTCAGGTAAATCACTGTCATAATCCTCTGTAATTTCTCCAGGCAAGTCATTATTTTCAAATTCAGATCTATTTTCAGTTGATTCATTAGATCCCATTTTAGGAAAGTCATCTTCAAATAAAATTAGATATGGTAGAGAAGTTATTAGAATTGTAATACCCCATAAACTCCTCGCTAAGTTTCTAACTGATCATCATATGTTTAAGGCCTAAAAGTAATTAATTTTACACATAAATAATGTCATGATCATTCACCTTGTGTGTAAAGTATTTTTGATGTGAACCATGATCATAGTAAGTATTTAGAGAAAAGTTGAGTTGAGAGCATTTGTTGTCAATTGAGTTCAGTATTGGATCCTACAAGGGTCAACTTAAAATGAGTATAACTTCTAGAATATATAGAGTTCTTGATATCAAGACCTACCAAATTAAATATATTTGAGTCTTATTTCCAACGCATTTGATTTCACCTTAATCCGATATCGGAGTAGAAAGCTATGCTCATTTTACTTGAGAGTGTCTGTCTGCCAAAGATTGACGACCTGAGTTGACGGGCTGTCAACTCCCGTCGTCAACCTTAAATAGCAAATATCAAAATTGGCTAGAGATTGACGACCTGAGTTGATGAGACATCAACTAGTTGACGGGCTATGAACTCTCGTCGTTAATTGAGAAATTCCTACAACTTTTTTTAGTTTTCTTAAAGATGGTTTGGTCTTTTTCTCACCTCAAACTCCTTCTCTGTGACTTAAATCACCCTATAAATGTTATTTCTCATTAGTTATCAATTTTTTTCATCTCTCTTTATCCTCTCCATTCTCAAGAGAAAAGAAATTAGGATTTCATCCCAAAGTTCAACTTCTAAGACTCCAATTCAAGTATCCCTTAAGAAAGTTCATCAAGTTCAGGTATGTGGGGTTTGAATAAGGATAACCTTTCATCCTTATTTTCAAAAGTTGAGTTTTTTCATGAGTCTTAAAGATTTGATGGCTTAGGTTCATACTTAATTTTCATGATTTTGAAATTATTACATTATCATGTGATTCAAAGTTCAGTTAGCACAAGAATTTTATCTTTACTCATATTTTTACTTACATGATTATTTTTATGAGATGAATTTTAGTATTTTGACATGAAGTTTCATGAGTTGACAAATATACATGATTCAATTAGTTTACAAATAAGAGTATGTGATTTTAGCATGATTCTCTCAGTTTACAAGAAGCTCAGAATTACTATTTTAGTTTTCAGATTATTATAGTATGATTCAAATTTTAGTTTTGATCTTATAATCTCATACATGATATAAAATTTACACAGTTATTCATAAGTATGATTTATTAATAGAAGCATGAATGGTTTTCAGATTTATAAACCCAGATGCTTAATTTAAGGTGAATTTTATATACTATAAGCACCCGTATATATTTTGGGAGTAGTATTTATCACCAAGATGTGAATGTGGGTTTAGAACATCCTATTTTTTAGAAACTTCGTGCCACCGTAGGTTTTAGGGGCCTCGCCATAGAGTGTCCCCTTGTCCAAATGAACTCAGTTTAGTGATCACTCCAATTCAATTCAAGTTCTATATTGGTGGCAAGTATAGAACAACCCCCTCAACGTGGGTCAGGCATTGGACTCTATACTAACTCACATGATTTACGTCGGTTGTAAGAACATCCCACATAACAGATAGTTCACTACTAGAAATTATCCCTATTGCATCGGAATTTTTGGCAATGGTTTCAAAATCGTTGCTATAGAGGGTCTATTGCAACGGTTCCAACCATTACAAAAAAAAATTAATTATTTTAGTAGAACTATTTGCTGCTATAACTATTGCAATAGGATATTTTATTGCGATGGTTGCCTGAATCGTTGCCATAGAGTCACTGTGACAATGCTTTATTAGGAAAATATAAGCTATTACAACGCTTTATTTTTTTATTCCACCAAAAATAAACCCTTCTACACATATAATAGCAATCCTTTTACATCATAACTGCAATCAAAACACACCCACGTTTTAGTCTTCCCTTTTTCCTTATTCCCGTTCTCTATAACTTCATAAACCCTAACTTTTTAAATATTGGAGTAATTTGTCGACCGCTATTGCTACTGTTCTAGTAATTTGTAGATTTAGACGGAGCTTTTTCAGCATTTGGGTTTTCTCTAACTGCTGGAGGAGCAGTCGAACCTTGTACAGAACATTGGAGTAATTTGTAGACCGCTAGTGCTACTGCTCCGACCAAAAAGTTCTTTTCTCCCGCATTGTTACTGGTTCAATCCATTCCCAACTCGGAATGCTTCAAGAAGTCGGAAAGTGCGACCACCGTACCTCAATTTTGAAGCTGCTCCGACTTCAATTTCTGAGAAAATTTGGGATTTTCTTCTTTAATTTGGTGATTTTAAGGTTAGTTAATTCTTATAATTGATGATTTTAACATAATTTTTTAGTTTCTATTTTGGGGTTTTCTTCTCTTTCACTTTGATTGCAACATTTGGGGATGGGTTTAATTTGGGTTTAAAGTTGTCGATAATGCATTTCCTTGTTTCTGCTCATATTGTACTAAATAGATGTAAATTAACAGTGAGTACTTGTCTATTCATAACACTATTGGTAACAATGTTCATGAAAGATGGAATAATTTAGGATATTATTCATGGTAGGCTTTGTCGTAAGTTGCTCGGTAGGCTCAATATTGACAGCCTCAATGTTGTTGGTAGGCTCTTCATTGTTGGTTTTATGGGAGGAATAGTGACACAAGTAAATCTTGAATGTTTAGCAAGACGCCTGACAGTGCAGGGTACGTAGCGTGTCCGTAGACCTTATAAAGCGTGTATGTAGCATGTGCGTAGATCTTACCCTACCTGGGAGGTATAGAGGTTGTTTTTGATAGACTCTCTACTCAAGTAAAAGCATTATAAAGCATTTTGAAAAAAAATATGAAACAATGGTAGTGAAGAAGACAAGACAAAGAAGGTTTTTCTTTTATGTAAAGTTGAGAAACAGGTGAAAATAGTGTTCTGGTCAGATTGGAGAATCTTGATTGAATGAATACAACTCCTCCTATAATACTTGTGTTATATTTTTTGAATCATGGATTATGCTCCCAATGTTCTTTGAAGATTTCCTCCTTTTGTTGCCTCATCCTTCTCTTGCTATTTAAATGATGTCCTACTCCTTTTGTTGGTCATGCAGGATATAATGTTGAGAGATGAAGTTAATCGAACATCAAAAACAAACAAGAAAGGGCGTGAACTGCAATCCCATATTTCAATCGCTTTAATTAAAAAGTATTTTATCTCAAAATTAGAATTATTTGGTGTAAATTCAAATTTAGTTAAATTTTAATACAGACCGCTTATGATACTCTCTAAGAGTAACCACTTAATCTTACTTAATCCTGTGAACTTCCCTACTGATTATTTTGCTAATGTACATTAATGCTTCCTCATATATCTTCCCAGATATACACATCCATTTTGTACCTCAACAAGTTCACAAATTTTAGTATCATACTAAGAGGGAAGACCGTTGAGCAGTATAATATTATTGATGATTTGAAGCTCACAAAAGTAATCACGTACAAGCCACAGCTTGCTGGAACATCAAAGGAGGTACAAACTGATATGGATTCTTGATTTTCCTGCTTATGGGGCTGTATGTTCAAATTAGATTAGAAGTACAACTTTAGATTGTAAACTGTTTTTTTTAAATTGCCTATTGTTGATTATGTTCTTCTAGGTTTTCTTAGCCATTCTGGAAAGTTACTGCAGATGGTTCTTTTAAAGGAAATGGTGTTGTTGGTATGTATTCTAAGTATTCGGACTCGCTTTTACGCATTATGGCATGGCTATGATGTATTCAATTGCTCTCGACTCAGTTGTTCTGGAAGCAAATTTCATAGAAACTGCGCATGACGAGCAAGATTTTTAACGATCATTTCTGTTTTTTAAGTCAACGTTGACAAAAGAGAACAGTTCACTTCAGGTATTATGTTTGATTTTTTTTTGCCAGTCATTCACCTGTGGAATTCAAAAGTACCAAAGGCTTTTTTTGTGCAAAATTATGTGTGGTGGATAACTCCAGCCAAGAAAGCTATTCTTTGTGGTGAGTGCATAATGTCGCTACAGATTCTTTAATCGCGATAATAGTGTGTTAGACAGTCTGAAGATTGGCTAATCTTGCTCCTATCTGCTTAATTAGACATAAAGATAGTAGTTGCTGCCATATTTGTTAGAATACGAAAATTACTAGATGCTATTGATGGTTCAACTACATGGCTCTTCCTAGTCTATGTAAGCCCTTAAGGTGAAGCTTTTGTTTATAGCTCATGAGTCATGATTACTTATAAACAAAAGTCTTATAGCTCTTGATTATTATAGTGATAAACAGAAATAGGAGTCATTTCAGTAAAGAGTATGAATAAGTCGTTTTGCTGTTTTGGAAACTTGTAACACTACTAGCTTATACCTCTTGATTACTTTACTGATGGACAGAACTAGAAACTATTTCCGTGAATGGTAAGAATAAGTCGTTTTACTATTTTGGCAACTCAAAACACTAGCTTATGCATGGTTCAGAACCAATAAGCTGAAAAAGTATGTCTTGAACTTCTTGTTAGTTGCTCTATGCCGGATGCTCCAGTATAACACACATAGGTTTAGCTGTGAAATGCCCCTTTGCTTCTTTAGTCTGCTTACAACAGAGAGCTTCCCGTGGTAAGCTACCGAATGGATGACGGAATATCTAAACTTTGAATACTGACCAGGTTTAAGGGAAGAGAGGTTCTGCTTGTACTTTGTTATTTGCATTTGTAAATAGAACAACATAAGTCAATGAAGCTTTAATAGGTTAATATAATTTCTTTTGTATTATATAAGTATATTTATATTTGTTTTTGATTGAAGGGGGAGTAGGTGTAGTTCAGTGGTAATCAGGCCTTGAATTCTAATTGACTCTTAAACGATGGCTTGTTATGCAGACACTTATACTGCGAAATGAACTAAAGAATCTCAAATTTGTGAAATTAAGTGAATTTAAAGTTTGTGAATGTACAAATATAATTGAATGAGGCACCAAGGTGTCATGGTGAAGTTGGTTATAACGTCGCTATAACAAACTGAAGGTCTCGTGTTTGAGTCCAGGCGATGCCATGCTGTTTTACTAAGCCAGCTTAGACTGAAGCTGTAATTTTAGGATTTCTTTTAAGAAGTCGGGATCCGATTTGTTACTTCAGTAATATATTTTCTGCTTCCACATTTCCTTGGCTTAACGTTAACATCATTTGCTTATATCTAGACTACACTAGCGACTTTTGCTAAAAGAATAATGTGACAAAAGAAATGACTTTCTCTAAGATATACAATAAACAGACTAGCATTCTCTGTCAAGCAACTACACTTCTTGAAACAAAGATAATTGTATAGCAGTATTCAGCGACTTTTAACCTATAGATTATTGTCAAATTCTTTAATACTTTGACAGTTGACTTGCATCAAGAAATTAAAGACAAACAACAGACTTCATCCTCTGATTCATATCTAAAATGTAAAGTTTTAACCCGAGCAAAGGATCTTATTCCCTCACTCGACAATATGTCAGATCATGTTTACCCACAGAAAGGAGAGAGCGGAGCTGCTAGAAGGCTTGGTGGTGAGCAACAAAGAAGCAACTATTCTAAATTTTCCACAGGTTATTGGAATTTCATGAGTTCTAATCTTTAATATTTCACAAAAAGAACTAGGAAACATATGGAGTACTAGTCATTCTTTTCCTATCTTTTTGGAGAGAATACATCTCCTCTGGGTGAGAATGATCAAATTTTCAATTTGGAGCATGGTCAGAACATGAAACAGTAAGTTTTCAGGCTTGACATGTCCTTACATTATAAACTCAAACAAACATATGATCAGCTCTAATAGTAACTTTCTTAAAACACAAGTTAGAGTAATAAGTAGTTCAACAATGCACCATTATGATATATGGACCGTGTATTTAAATTAACCCCACTTTGTGGGAATACACTTGGTATGTTATTGTTGTATTTAAATTAAACTACTACATCAATAATTTA
This sequence comes from Capsicum pubescens, assembly GCA_030864215.1. Lineage (NCBI taxonomy): Eukaryota > Viridiplantae > Streptophyta > Magnoliopsida > Solanales > Solanaceae > Capsicum > Capsicum pubescens. The sequence continues at coordinate 186,597,103 of CM061541.1, forward strand.
GCAGAAGTGCTACAGAGAAGTTGAATAAACCTGATGATTGTTTTGCACTTGATGACAGTCAACTAGGTAAAAAGACCATCTGGTTCACCTAGAACGGCCTTGCGTTTACAACAAGTGTCTCAAGCAGTTCCTTACTTCCCTGCATGCAGAAAAAGTTCTAAAGTGAAGGACGTACCACAAAGTTCACTATCATGTAACTTTTTTTTCTATGGAAAAGAAAACAACTGTCTTTCTCTGTAATATTAGTTACTATGTAATTTGGGGTTCAGAATTTGAAACTGCTGTCTTAATACAAATATATACAGATATTTGTTGCATATTTTAATTTGGATTATTATTAATGAAGGATTTTGTTGTGGTGTATATATGTGTGTATAAATATTAATTTACAATATAGGGATGACTATTTCATTTAAACCGTGTATTAGTATTTGAAGTTGTTGCAATAGGTGGTAAACCGTGTATTAGTATTTGAAGTTGTTGCAATAGGTGGCAAAAATCGTTGCAATAGCTAATTATAATAGTTGCAATAGGTAGCAAATAATGTTGCAAAAGACCCAAAAACCGTTGCAATAGGTGTCAATAAAAGTTGCAATAGGTAGTTGCAATAGGGTTATTGCAATGCTTTCTTGTTGTTGCAATATAGTCTATTGCAACGGTTCTTAACCATCACTATAGACAATATGAAGCATCCCAATAGGAGTTAAAATAATCGTTGCAATAGATAGATCTATTGCAACAGTTGTTATAACCATTGCAAAAGCCGTTGCAATACATCAATCGCAACCCTCACCTATGCAACGCATGCCAAACCGTTGTGGTAGCTCTATCGCAATGGTTTCTGTATCTATCGCAATGACTTTTGAACCGTTGCCACAGGGGTAATTTCTAGTAGTTGTTTCAGAAACTAAGTATAGTGACTCACCCAATTTATCAGATTATGCTTTGTTATTCATGTTTTTTGATATTTCAGTATTAGTTATGTCGAAGAAGAATGAGTGTTTGTAGTCTTAATTTATGTGGATTCTCGATGGCTAATAGTGATAAGTTTGTGTAATATGGGAGAGGTTATGTTGTCACCTATGTATAGTAGTAAACACTAAACTTGAACCGTAGTTGATTTTGAGGTGTAAAGGATAGTAGTTATGAGATATTGATGCTAGCTTTAAAGAATGAATTTAATAGTCTTGATTGAGTTGTGGGTATTTAATGTGACTTATAAATGGTATGGTGACTTACATATGATAAAGATGTAGATTCGCCAAAAGATAGTCTTGGCTAGAAATTGAGTCAGTTGTCTCATGGAGAGCTTGTGTGTTGGGTGAATTGGGTGTGACTTGTCTAGTGTTGAAATTTTAGTAGTAGATTCATGTAGCATCTTGTAGCACTTTTCAGAATTAAGTTTGGGATTCAAGAGCTTTGGTAATGAAAAAGAGGTGCTTTTGAATATTTATCTTCTTCAAGGTGAATCTTTTAACTATATTTATCTTGCTTTCATAAAACTCAAGTTTGAGACTTAGGTCGTTGACAGAAGAATAAGTGATTCGTGCATAAGCATTTGGCTCCGTATCTTTGTATTTTGAAGCTTTGGTAGAATGATCGAATATAGAATATGAGTTGGTTGATAAGGATATGATGTGAGTTAATAAGGTGTAATATAAGCAACTTTGTTAGTAATATCTATCTAATTCCAACCTCGTGCTTCTCTCTATCGAATGCCCATTCAGGGACGAACAGATGGTAAATTTGTATTTGATTATAACAACCCATTTCGTCATTACTAAATTATCCATGATAAATTCATGAAAATCTTATTTTTCATTCCTCAATATAAACATGAGTCCAAATAGCCATCTTTTTAATTTACTGTGTCACCTCAAGCTTTTCAGCTAAGACTTAAGTCTCCGATATGTCTAGATAGACTCAATCACGATGAAATTTAATTATTCATGAGTACTAATGTCAGTACTTTAGTTTGAAAAATTAAGGTCATACAATATCCATAACACAAAATTAAATTTAAAACTTTCTTTCCGATAGAGCTTTGATATGGTTTCCTATTAGGGTCAACTTCAAACGATCATATCTCCTAGAATATAAGAAGTTAGGGGGACCAAATATCAACCAAATCAAAGATCTATGAGTCCACTTTCCAACTCAACAAACCTTTTGTCAACTCGAATTTGAAGTAAAAAGTTATGATTGTTTTACTCAGCACTGTCTTGTCTAAAATAGGAATTTCGTTGTAGCGAAAATCTGGTGGTATTTAAATCAGTTTCAACCATGTTTTGGGTTTTAAAAACCCAAACTTCATTCCCCAACCCTAGAGAGGTTATTTCTCAAAGTTTAAGGAGAAATTTCATCGTTGAGGTAAATTTTTTCATTATTTTCTTCGTCTTTTAATCTTTAACATCTTAGAACCCTTAGAAATACTGTTAATGGTGGATTTGTTTGGATAAAACTTATAGATGTTTTTAATATGACCTAGAGCTGATTTTAGATAATAAATTAAAGATTTCTAACATGAATTTCTTAAACTAGATGATGCATTTTGATGGTTAGGAACCTTGAATTCCATAAATATAAGACTTTTAGCATAAAAACTCTATTAATGGAGATGGGTTAAACTTGAAAGAACTAGTTAATGATTAATTAATTTTGATTAATTATATAGACCTTGAATTAAGGGTAGAATTAGTTTGTTTGAATACCCAAAATATTGGTTTAAAGAGTATTTGTTTAATTACCCTTATTATTACTTGATTTTTAGATGGTTGATTATTCCAAGACATGAAGGAAAGGAAATAGCATTCTTGTTGTGGCTTGTATCTTTCAAAAGCTTGGCATATAGGTAGGCTAGGATAATTAGTAGAAAACTGTGTTATTTTATATTTCATAATTTAGAATTGATGGGAGAAAGCATGTCTAGGCCTACGAGCATGGAGTTGAGGTGGATAAAGACATAAGAACTTAACTTTAATCTCGAAAACTATATTATTGATTGATTAGGTGATATTTATGATATTATGTGTTATGTACCCGAAAGGAGATTGTTGTTAATGAAGTATGTGAACATGATGTTTCTTAGTTGCTTCAGTGATGAACCTAATTGTGTTATAATGGTATTAAGTTGTATGTATTAGACAATAATATGATTAGGAGAATTATGCTAGGGCCAAATATTGATGAGCATGGTACTATCTAAGGGATAGAATATATTTGACTTGAATTATTGTGGAAATTGTATTATGTGAAAAGAGGTAGAGATAATAATAATATGCTTGAATGTGCTAGTTATAGGTGGTGATGTAAGAACCCAAGTTGCAGTATTTGAGAAAATAGTGATATTTTAATAATTAATGAGTAATGAAAGCTCCGATGATGACTTGTATGCTTAAGTGTTAAATTGTGATTTATTTTATGACATTCTTGCTTTGATTTTGATAAACTTACTTTATCTATTAAATGCCCATAAGGGGCTAAATCTGTGATTATGATGATTTGCTTAGTTGTGCCTATGAAAGACTTGTTTGATAAAGATATCTCCTTGAATTAATGCCATGAATGGCTTGTGGATGATCAAGATGAATTGTTGACACTTGTATGAATAATTATTGAAAATCGAACCTGATTAAATTGCCTTATGATTTTAAGAGCACTTGTAAATTTAGTATGTCGTATTGCATCTTGAGAGATAATGTGAATTTAACAAAATGTATATAATATGATTATGGAGGATTGAGTACCACATCGATACGAATATAGATATTGATATTACTTATTTATGAAGGATCGAGTACTACAGCAGTATGGTACATGGACTTAGATTGTCCCATGTAAGTCATGACTAATTGGGCAAAAATAAGTCCCTTAGCATGTGTGTACACATTAGTATTGATTTCGAATGGTCGTGTAGTTTAATAAGTTGATAACGAGCTAATGATGTTCTAATTGCGAGGTTTAGAAGAAAATAATTTTTACTTATGGAAAGATTGTTAGTAGCAATGTGGCCGGCGTTAAATTCCTGCTACTTTATTGATTTCTCAAGCAATATGACCGACGTTAAATTTCAGTACTGCTGTGAGATGTGATTGGATCGAATGCCACGAGCCGTTATTATTATTATTATTATTATTATTATTATTATGATGATGATGATGATGATGATGTGATGATGATGATGATGAAGTGATCCAAAGTGTTGAATCCAATGAATAATCCCAAAGAAATGATATCAAAGTTTCAATAATTGAATTAATCCTTTTTCAAGAGTATGCATAAGGTTTGTTCACATAAGGTTTGTAAATGTGACTTAAATTATCTAGTATGTGTTACTGAGATATAAGTTGACTCGTATTCTGTACTTGATTGTATCCTTGATATTGATTATGTGACATGGGCTTGAAAAAGTAAAACTCTTTACTTACTTTCTATATGTTGGTTGACATGCTTCATTTATACTTGTTGTAATCGTAGCTACCCAATTAGCTAGTTATTATGCTTTAATGTTATAAGAGGGTGTTTGGTTGTTAGCCCGAGAGTTTAGTGTGAGTTGTCAATGATTACTAGGTTGATCCTATAGATATTGGTAATGAAAAAGAAAATACAAATAAAGGGGTGATAGGGATGGTTTAGTGTTGCACTGTGGTGGATGGTGTAAATTAATGAGGTTAGATTATGCTAGTGGTGAATATAATCTCATTAATAGAGTTGAGAAATTGTATATTACATAAGCAAAGTATTATAATGATATTACTACCTTAGTTGAATTATATAGATATTCTTATAGGGAAAAGGCTCAAATATGTCATCGGACTTTGAGAAAAGGCTCATCTATGTCATCCGTTTAAAGTTTGGCTCATTCATGTCATTGTTGTTACAAAAAAGGCTCATTCATGCCATTTTTTAACAGTCTAGTTTGGTGGGTTTTGGCAAAATCATTTTGTACACGTGGTCAACAATGATTCGTCCATGTCATTAATTAAATGAGCCAAAAATTTTAAGAAAAAAGGCTTAAATATGCCATTAAACTATCAGAAATGGCTCATTTATGTCATTAGTTAAAAGTTTGGCTCATTTGTGTCATCGCCGTTATAAAACCAGCATGTGATTACTTTTTAATGGTTGATTTTCAAAAATATCTTTGCCACGTGACCTTTTATTAGAGGTACACATCATTAATTAAAATAAATCAATATTACTTTAAAAATATCTTAGACCCATTAAAAAGAACCGATCCATTTTACATAACCCGACCCACACCCATTAAAGTATTTTTTTCTACAACAACAACTATTTTTCTAATCAGAAAAAATAGTGATTAATGTATATCCTTTGGCTATTTCTTGTTGATTCTAAATCATTATAAATGTTACACTTAGTAGAAGCCTCAAAAGTTCTATCCTACAGTAACTTTTTTTATCCTACAGTAACTGATTAGTTGTAATTTCAGTGACCCCAATATATACTATGAAGTTGCAAGAAAAGAAGCCAATGAACGATTAGGGCAAACAAGAAAACAAAGGCGTACCAATAGAACTTCTCCATTATCCCATCACGAATTAGGGGAGCATACATTGTTGAAAAATCATTTCCAAATAACGGCTTAAAAGAAGTTCATTATCCTAATTATTCCGTCATTTATATGGATAACTTAGTCCATCACTATGGTATAAAAGGTGGGACAAATAATCCTGATACTAACTAATTTCAGATATTTTGAAATTAATATAGATATATTTTAATTAATGACATGGACCTCTAAAAAAGGTCACGCGACAAAACTATTTTTAAGAACCCACCATTAAAATGTAATCGAATGGATGAGCTAGTCTTGTAACGGTGATGACACGAATGAGCTGAACTTTTAACTGATGGCATAAATGATCCATTTTTGATAGTTCAATGGCATATTTGAGTCTTTTCTCTTATTTTAATTAATATTTTAATTAATGACATGGGCCTCTAATAAAAGGCCACGTGACAAAGTTGTTTTTGAATACCTACCGTTAAAAAGTACTGTCATGGATGAGTTGGTTTTGTAATGGCAATGACATGAATGAGCCATACTTTTAACTGATGGCATAAATGAGCCATTTCTGATAGTTCAATGGCAAATTTAATCCTTTTCCCTATATTCTATATAAGATGTTATGATTTCTTTTCTTTGATTCTATTTTATGATTATGTGGACTAATACTGGTCGATCGATGATGCCTACCAGTACGCTCATTTGTACTAAATCTACTCTTCTATATTTAACTTTGGAGTGTAGAATGGATGCAAGTTAGTTTTCAGTTACTAGATAGATGACAATATTCAATACTAACTTCTGCACTTTCTTCCTGACAGATGTTGGTGTCTTTGTGTTATTTATTTTATTGTTAGTATATTCTGTAATAGGTAGCTCTTGTACATGTCTAACCAGGTCTTAGGGTAGTGAAGGACAGTTGTAATAAGTTTTTGAAAAGTTTGTTTATTGATATTTAATTTACTTTGATATATTTAATTCAGTATTCTCTTAAAAATAGAAGTCTTTAACATATTTTTGATTGGTAATAAGGTTTCTCCTAGCTACTTAAGATAGCATAGATACCAGCACGATCCATTAGTTTGGATCACGACAATATCAATTTTACTTACTGCATTCATCCACACATACTCAGTACATTCCAGAAGTACTGACCATATATATATATTTGTGTGGCTACGTTTTTATAGTGTAGGTGCTAGTTGTAGCCCAAATATCATAATCGGGTAGTTCGCAGCTTCCAGCCAACAGGTGATAAGTTCTCTTTATTCGAGGAATCAAGTCAGTTTGTAGATTCATTATTTTATTTTTATTCAGTCTTATTGATTGAGGATAGCTAGAGGGTCATGTCCCGGCTACCTATAGTCAGTATTAGTAGAGACTTCATAGACAGACAGTTAGAGTTGATGTATTCAGTTTCAGTTCTCTTTTGTATAATCCAGTGATGTAAATGTTTTTAAACAATATTGTATTGAAAAAGTTGAGATAATGACATCTCTTTCGATTAATATTTTTAGTTTTATGTATTTATGTAAGACCCCGCAAAATTCTCTCGTAGAATGACCCTTAGAGGGCATGTCAAGTGAGGAGTAATTTTGGCCCTAAAAGATTGAGAAGTGACTTCCTAAGTGAGTATCGTTTTAACCATATAGAATTTCCCTAATTTAAACTTTTTTTATCACATGGAAAATTTGATAAGCTTTTTGTCGATATAAGATTTGCCCAAATCCGATACCCGGGTAAGAAGTGATGGCTAATTTAAATCCTAGTCGTAAATCAGCGTCATTTTAGTTCTTGGCGTGTCGCGGAGAGGGTCTATTTGACAATTGTCAAATTCTAGTGGAACTCCGCGATAGTGGAGCGTCGCGGAGGACCCCAATTTCTCAATAGTCAATTTCCAGTGGCCTAGCGCGATTGTGACGTGTCGTACTAAGGTTCCAGGTCCCAACTAGTGGGACAACGCGATGGCTCCGCATCGTGGTGACTCCCAGATTCCCATTTGTCAATTTCCAGTGAGCCACCACGATAGTGGCACGTCGTGGTGGCCCATAAAATCGGGTTCCCAGTTTAATTTTTCCAGCTTCATATAGAAGTTAAAAAGGGAACTTTGGACTTTTTCCAAGCCTCTTAAACTGTGCAAACACCAAATTAAAGTCATTTACAAGCATTCTATGAAGTCTCTCTCAAGTTTTCTCTCACCAAAAACCCTAAGCATCCAAAACCTCCTCCAAGAATCTCAAGAACCCACCATAGATTTTTTAAATTGAGTCAAGATTCAAGGTTCCCAAGTCAAGGGCTTCAAGAATCCTCATTCAAGAGTACGAATAGAGTTCCAAAAGCGAGAGTTCATCCAAAGCTTTTATTCAAGGTATGTGGGGTTTTGAACAAGGGTAATCCTTTCACCCTTGTGCCCAAAGGCTTATTTAAACTACAATTCTCTGCAATTTATGAGATTTTACATGAAATAGAATTGGGGCTTTTCACTCATTTTTATTGGTTGTAAGCTTTTGATGTTTTCCTTGAATTAAGAGTCTAATGGCATGATTTTTACAAGTTTTCTTGAGAAATTGCAGCTGGGTCTATACACCATGATTTTAATCCTTGAGAAGTTAATAGTTGAAATGTTTGAGATATTGAAGTATATGAGTATGTTGAGATTTAGAGACAAATTGCTGAAATTTCCAGATTTCTACATGAGTTATGAATCTATATGCTATCTATGATGCTTTTGATGAGTTTTAACTTGAGATTGAATTATGGGTTATTAATCCCTATTTGAGACTTGAGATTTTAGGAACTTTTGTGCTATAAGAACCCATGATTTGAGTATTCTGAGATTGTTGAGAAATGTTTTGACCTAATGGTCATTGAGTTTTGAAATCCTCTCTACTACATGAGATTACAGATTTGATTATTGGGTTCTTATTGAACCATGAGATTATTCTAAAGTGGATTTTCATGAGATGAGCGAGATAAACTAAAGGGAGTAGTATTTAGCACCGAGTTGGGTAAGTTACCACGGTTTCTTACCCCAGAACTACGTGCTACCGTAGGTTGGGCCTAAGGCCGAGATGATTGTTGGGCCTAAGGCCGAGGTATTGGGCCCGAGGTCGAGATAAGTGAATGACGCCTCTCCCCAACGTGAGGTCTCTTCCTTAGGAGGAAAAAACGTTGGACTCCATGTAGCTCGCATGGTTTATGTCGGTTAAGAGAATATCCCTAAACTAAAGTATTTTCCATTGAGACAGAATATTTTCCCTTAAAACTAAAGCTTTGAGATAAGATATTTTCCTTTAAAACTAAAATACTTTCCCTTGATATGAGTATTTTTTCCTAAAGCTTGAAATGAGATATTTTCCTAATGTGAATGAAATTCCTTCAAGTATGTTCCAAAGTTATATGATTCTGAATTCCAAATATTTGAGTTCAAAAGAGTTATGAGTTCTTGAGCATTAAAGAAGTTTTACTCTCCATGACACATGCATGAGTTGAAAGTATTAATTAAAGTTTCCTTTAGCCTTGAGTAATGAGAATAAGAGAATAGTACAAATTTCAAAGCTAAAAGTATAATGACTCACGAGATTGTGTTACATGTTCCATTTTAAATGATTCATGAGCTTTGCATTTTATACTTATTCAAGCCATATGAGTCATTACTTATTACATGCATGATTTGATTAAAGAGTATTGATTTTGTTTTATATAAATGCATGCACCCCCAAATACTCAGTACATTCTCAAGTGTTGATACAAATATACATCTATATGCTACATTGTCTTATAATGTAGGTTCAGGTGCTCAGTCCCAACCTCGTTAGTGATTTCTGAGTATCTCTATATACATTCCTACAGTGGTGAGTCCTCATGGTTCGAGGACCTATATTCAGACATCTCCATATTTTGAGAGACTATGTTGTTATTTCCAGTTCATTTCGAGTCAGTTGGAAACCTGTCCCAACGGCTCTCTAGTTCATGGATTAGTAGAGGCTTTGTCAGACTTGTTATCAAATTGTGTTTGTGTTGAGGTTTCCAGTATGTGATTGTTTGGACCGAGCATTTTCTCCATATTTCCTTTCATATGATATGACTATGCTAGTGTTTGAATTATTTCATCTTGAAATGAGTGTTATTAGTAGAAACAGGCTCAAAGTGTTAGCTTGGGGCTACTTGTAGCCTTAAGCACTGTGTGACGTCCCGAGAGGTGATTTCGGGTCGTTACAATTTATTCAGTTGCTCATGAATTATGTCAATATCATGGGTTAGCTTGGGATCACTTGTGGTTCTAAGTACCGTGTGACTTTAGGGGGTAATCTCAGGTCGTTACAGAAATAAAAACCACAGTATTTGACACTATATTAGGGGTGTGCAAATACTGAATCGCCCAATAAATCGAACTGATAAAAATGTTATTGGTTTATTGTTATTGGGTTATTAGGTTAATGGTTTTTTGGTGATTTTATAAAAAAAATTATTGGGTTATTGATTCGGTTTGGTTTTTGCTGATTGGGTTATTGGGTAAATCGATAACCCAACTATTGGGTTATTAGTTGAAAAGTTTGAGATATTGAAGTACATGAGTATGTTGGGTCTATACACACTAAAGGCACGTCACCCGTAGTCAGAAAATACCCCACAACGATAGCCCACTTGCACTAGCAATTCTAATTTATCACATATATTACAACATCACACCAAGATATAGAACATGAGTATATATTATGTCACATATAAGTAGAACAAGGGAGAACATGTAGATACAAGATCATCAAATACAAGTAAAGGAAGGTACAACAAATACCTAGATGACAAGTCAATATGAAAATATAACACAACATAAACATAATAAAGTAAGTGCAATGTATATGATGATGATAATGACGATAATGATGATGATGATGCACGAGGTCATTGCACAATCGATATATACACATACGGAGCTAAAGATTTCCAACATAGGACCCATGGGGGGTTCGTCAACCCATATACAATCCACATATCTGATATCTCTTTTCTGGAGCATTCCTCAAAAGGGGTTTTATAAGGTGTTACAATATCTCCTCCCCGGCACATCCCTTAGGGAGGGTTTTAAAAAGACGTTGTTAGTGTTACTTAGGTGTTGCCACGGTGGTACCAATGTTTCATGAATGATTATGATATGAGGATGTAATGCTCACAACCGACCACAAAGAGTATTTTTACAACCAACCACGTGATCTAGTTCCACAACCAACGACAATGATATATTTTCATAACCATGTGAGTCAATATCCACTCATTATTTCCGTTTGATCCATGAATTTTCACATGTCTCATATACCAGCAAGTATGAATGTATTACAATACACCAATGGTACCATATTAGGCATTCAAACAATACAGTACAATTATTCACATGTGTTTAGGGCTATCAACATCACATAGGACTCCACACAGTCACACACATCACATAATATCTCAATTTCGACAATTACATCACATATAGGCTCCCACATGGGCATAAAACATAGATAGACATTTGTCATGATTAGTTCTCACTCTTAACATGCATTTCGTATCATCATTTACTACCCAGCCAAGTCTGAAAGAGTTAAGCCATAACCTACCTCAAAAGCTGAAATCGGTCTGCTACACTTTGAACCCAATGACCTTACTTTTCAAGAACGATCCCGAACTACACTAAAAATATCAAATATGAAATCTACGCCAGCTAAAACCCCAAGTCAAATCGAGTCAAAACGAGGTTCAAATCGAAGAAAACCCATTTTTGAGCTTTACCGAGTAAAATATTTAAAATTTGGATTAAAATCAAGAATCGAAGTTATTTTCAAGGTTAAATTGATGAAAACTAGTAATTATAAGATAAAAACATTATTCAAGTGAACAAGGAGTGAAATTGAGATTTAAAATCAAGTCCTAAGATTTTTTGGGGTTTTGAGAAATTAATCAAGAAATTACTAAGGAAAGGATGAATTTTTACCTTATATCCGTAATAAAACTAAGAAATATATGTTAATCTAGCTTCCCAAGCTCCCAAAAACTTTAATTTTAATCTCTCACACTATATTAGGGTTTAACTCCCAAGAGGCAAGATGAAAAATGAGCAAAAATAGGCCCAAAACTGTTATTTATTATTGCAGATTTTTCTGCACAGATATAGCCAAAAAGTTGGGTTTTTTTAAGTCAATTCGAACTTCGATGGGGTGCCCAGAATTTGTTTGGAGCCCAATATATACAAATGAACTATGTAACCACACTAAATTTGATGTTTCAGATGCGTTGGCGAAGTCGGATTTTCAAAAAAGACACAGTTTTCAAAAAGTTAACCCTTGAAACCTAAAATTGCAATTTTCCAAACCGAGGGTCGAAACAAGATTTAAAAGCCGTAAAATCACACCAAACATGCTAACACCCTAAAATCAACATTTCAAATCTTCTAGTGAAGTTGTATTTTCCATCCGAGGTCGTTTCGACCAAATGTGGGTCCCACGCCTATATTTCTAATTTTTCAACTTTTCGATCAATCAGTCGACATGAGTTTAGATGTACTAGGACCCGAACCAAAGGTCTACCTAGCCTAAAATTGATATTATGGAGCTGTTGGCGTAGTCTATTCATCCATCTGCTGCACAGATCAAAAGATATCCCCATAAGTCTAAAATCAGGCTCTCGGAGCCATCAAAAACCCCAATATCGCATAAATGGAACCAAAATGCATCAAAAACCATGTCAATCATTCCCACACCCCATAAATACCATAATGCAACTACGGGGAGGTTTAAAATAGTCAAATCACACAAAATCACAAATTTCACATATTTCATCAAATTCTTAGATCGTTACATCATCCATCACTAAAAATCTAGCTCGTTCTCGAACTAAGGCAAAGAAATACCTGAATCAATGAAGAACTGGGGATAGGAACTACATATATCAGACTCAACCTCCCAAGTAGCCTCATCTACAAGTCGATGTCTCCACTAAACCTTAACCGCAGAGAACTCTAGAGCACAACCGCCTAACATTCCTAACTAAAATGGAGATCGGGTCCTCAACAAAGGACAACAACTCATCTAACTAGACTGACTGCCAACGAATGGCATGAGACTCATCAGAAATATAGCGAGGAAGCATAGAAACATGAAAAACTGGATGAATAACTGATTAATCAGGGGGAAAATCTAACTCATAAGCCACATCACCAACAGTCCGAAGAATCTCAAATGAACTAATATACTAGGGTCTAAGCTTGCCCGTCTTCCCAACCCTTATCACACCCTTCATGGGTGAAACTCAAAAGAAGACACAATCAACAACACTAAAACTCAAGGTATAAAGTCTACGATCAACATAGCACTTTTGCCTGCTCTGAGTCCCTCTAAGTCTACCCTGAATAACCCAGACTCTATCCCAAGACTCACAAAGCAAGTTCGTACCTCGAGGTCTCACCTTTGAAACATCAAACCAACCCTCTGGGGAGCGACAAAGCCTACTATACAATACCTCAAAAGGAGCCATATCAATACTAGAATGGTAGCTATTATTATATGCAAACTTTGCTAAAGCCAAAAGAAGATCCCACTGGCCACCGAAATCCATCACGCATGCACGGAGCATCCTCCAAAACCTGGATAGTTCGCTTTGACTCGCCATCAGTATGGGGTGAAACGCTATGGTAAGATTAACCCGAGTACCCAACTCATCCCGAAAAGTCTTCCAAAAGTGAGATGTGAAAATAGAACCTCGATCTGAAATAATGGACACCGACGCACCATGCAGACGCATAATCTCACGAATGAAGATAGGGGCTAACCTCTCAGCACTGAATAAGACCCAAACTAGAATAAAATGAGATGACTAGGTCAATCGATCCACGATGAACCAAACACTGTCAGAACCATGAGATATACGAGGCGAACCAGTCACAAAGTCCATTGTGATCTGTTCCCACTTCCACTCAGGAATATGTAACCTCTGAAGCAATCCACCAGGTCTCATATGCTAGGCCTCCACCTATTGACAATATAGGCAACAAGCCACAAAATATGCTATATCTCGCCTCATACCACCCCACCAGTAGTGCTGCCTCAAATCACAATATATCTTAGTCACACCTGGATGGATAGAATATCTGGAAGAATGGGCCTCCGCTAAGATTAACCTAATCCAATCACCCACTCATGGCACACAAACTCGACCCCAATTCTCAAAACTCCATTTGAATCAATGAGGCTTCCTTAGCCTCCCCACTTAACACCTTATCTCAAATCAACCTCAATCCAACATCATCAAACTGATACGCTTAAATCTACTCCATCAAAGAAGATCTAGCCTCCACATATGCCAAAACAAACCCAGGTGTCGAAATATCAAGTCTAACTAACTGGTTAGCTAAAGACTGAACCGCTGAGATCAAAGGCATCTCTTGGGTCAAAAAATGTGTCAAGCTACCCATGTTAGTCAACTTTTAGCTCAAGGCATCCGCAACCACATTAGTTTTACTCAGATGATAGAGAATAGTCAAGTCATAATCCTTAAGCAACTCAAGCCAACGGTCCTGTCTCATATTAAGATCTCGCTGGGTAAAGAAGTACTAAAGGCTACGATTATCTGAGAAGATCTCACAACAGACTCTATACAAGTAGTGCCTCCACAACTTCAAGTCAAACACAATTGCCTATAACTCCAAATTATGGTTAAGATAATTCTTCTCATAAGGCTTCAATTGATGAGATATATATGTAATCACCCTGCCTTCCTGTATCAATGCAACACCCAATCTAACACCAAAAAACTCATAAAACATGGTAAAGCCTATGCCATCCTTAGGCAAAGCCAATGTAGGAGCTGAAGTCAACAAACCCTTGAGCTTTTGGAAGTTTGCCTCACAAGCATCAGACCATTGAAATAAAATCTTCTTCTGAGTCAACTTAGTTAAGGAGCTACAATAGAAGAGAAATCCTCGACAAAATACTGATAATACCGGCCAAGCCAACAAAACTCTAAATCTTGATAGGCAAAGTAGATCTAGCCCAATCGCGAACTACTGCAACTTTGGCTGGACAACCATAATACCTTTCTTAGTCACCACATGACCCAAGAAAGACACAGGCTACAACTAAACCCTGCACTTAGAGAACTTAGCATACAACTTCTCACCCCTCAATTCGAAAATTCTCCTCATGCTCAACCTCACTCTTGGAATAAACTAAGATATCATCTATAAACATAATAACAAAGGAGTCAAGATACGGTCGAAACACTCGGTTCATCAACTCCATGAACACAGCAGGAGTATTGGTCAACCCAAAGGACATGACCAAGAACTCATAATGACCATATCGAGTCCGAAAAGCTGTCTTTGAACTATCCAAAGATATAATCCTCAAATGGTGAGAACAAGACCTCAAATCAATCTTCAAAAATACTGCAGCACCCTGAAGCTGATCAAATAAATCATCAATACTGGAAGAGGATACTTATTCTTAACCGTCATCTTATTCAACTGTCAATAATCAATACGCATCCGCATAGACCATTTTTTCTTCACAAATAAGACACACACACCCCAAGGCAAAACACTAGGTCGGATAAATCCTTTATCCAACAAATCCTGCAACTGATCCTTCAGTTTCTTTTACTCTGTTGGGGCCATCCTATAAGGAGTAATAAAAATGGGCTTGGTGCCCAACTCAACATCAATAGCAAAATCAATATCTCGATCCAGAGATATACCAGGCAAGTCCGTAGGGAATATATCCATAAAATCACGGACAATATGGACACAATCTAAGGAATGAGCCAAAACAACACTGGTGTCACGCATACGGGCCAAGTAAGATAAACATCCTCTCTTAACCAATTTACGAGCCTGGACATAAGATATAATCCTCTTAGGACATGAATGAAGTGCACCCTTCTAAGCTATACTTGGCACACCCGACAAAGCTAAATCATGGTCTTGGCATAACAATCTAGGATGGCATGATAAGGAGCCAAACAATCCATACCCAAAATAACATCAAAATTGACTCTATCTAACACAAGCAAGTCTACCAAGGTCTCACGCCCGACAAAAATCACAACACAAGATCACTGCACCCGATCCACCACTAAAGAATCACCTACTAGGGTAGATATACGAATAGGCATAGGACGAAGCTCACTAACAAAACAAAACCCCAAAAAAATACACATACACATAGGAGAAAGTCGATCCAGGTACAAATAATACAACTACAGGTCTTAAAAAATGGGGACGATACTTGTAATCACAGCATCAGAAGTCTCTGCCTCAGGTCTAGCTGGTATAGCATAACACTGACCACAACCATTAACTGCCTGGTGTCCCTACGACCACCAGCACAGGCTCTACCATCTTTACCTCTTGTACCTCTGGTAGAACCCCTACCTCTCACAACTGAAATAAGAGTAGTCCGAATCACCCAATGAGGATAGTCCCTGGCCACATGACCAATCTCATCACACATACAACAACCTCTACAACCAGCCTCAATAGAAGAAGGTACAGCTGGGCCTGAATGGCCACCCTAAACTGCTAAACTAAAAGATACACCACCTGAACTCTGTAAAGTCGCCACTGGCCTACCATGGTATCCACGAGAACCTCTAAAATCTCTGCCTCAAGAGGTCTGACTCCTGAACTCACCAAAACCTCGCGACTTGCTAGCACCTCCCTGAGATGTACTAAGAATACCCTCTATCATCTTAGTATGATCCACTATACTCTGGAAAAAAACCCCAAACACAACCACCTGAGATGTAGCCAACTAAAGAGAAACATCCAAACCCTACGAACTTTTGAATCTTCATTGACTTAGTGGAAATGCTATCATAGGATTATCTGGATAGGGCGTGGAAACGTGCCTTATACTCAGCAACTGTCATGGAGCCCTGCTCCAAATGATCAAATTCATCATGCATCCGATCCCTAAAATTATAAGGCACGAATCTCTCCAGAAAGGAATCAACAAACTGATCCCATGACAACTCAGGAGCATCAAAAGGCCTACAACTGATAAATAATCTCCACCAATATCTCGCAGTATCTCTCAACTGATAGTAGTATAAGCCACACCATCCGCGCAGAAAGAGTGAAACACAACTCTGAACACAAGGTATGAATGAACTTCACAAGATAAAGAATAAAATGAGAAAAGTTACTGAAAGACGTCCCATAGCCTCTCAAAGATAGATACGAATGTCTATGTACCAATCCACGAGACTCTGTTAGACATACCGTTCATACACCGTTGAGATCAATGAAACCTGGCTGCTCTAATACTAATTTTTCATGACCCAAAAATGAAGGTCATGATGGCACATGTCGTAGCGTACCTTAATAAGTAAGCCTATCACCCAAACTGATACAATAAAAGAGGAAAAGATAGAACTACCCCAAAGTAAGGCTTCTAAAATAAAGTCGAACCATACAAGTAATCATAACAATGCGAAAAGAACTTATCCAAAATACCAATCATGCCCAAAACCATGTATCAATAGTATAAGAACTACTAATACAATCCGAGAGTCAAATACATCAGAAAAATAACCAAAAAGAAATAATATCTATCTCCAAATACTAATAAAAACATAACTACTATAAAAATATAGAGGTGAACTTCAGACGCATGAATGTCCAACTACTACCTTGGAAGCTCCAACAATCACCCGAGTCAAGCAAGAGGCGTACTCGAGCTAGGACCTGCACCGAAAGAGTGTAATAGGCATGAGTACGGTCCACTTGTACTCAGTAGGTATCATAGGCCGATGGAGAAAAGTAGAAAATAAAGCATACAAAATACACACTAAGGGTACGTCACCTGCAATCAGAAAATGTCCCACAACGATAGCCCATACCGCTTGAACTATTAGTTCTAATATATCACATATATTACAATAACACACCAAGATATAGAATACAAGAATACATTACATCACATATAAGTAGAACACGGGAGAACATGTAAATACAAGATTATTAAATACAAGTAAAGGAAGGTAAGACAAATACATAGATGACAAGTCAATATGACAATACAACACAACATAAAAACAAGAAAGTAAGTGCAATATATATGATGATGATGATGCACGAGGTCGTTGCACAACCTTTGAGATCGTCACGCAATCCCTATATACACCTACGGAGCTAAAAATTCACGGCGTAAGACCCATGGAGGGATCAAAAACTCATATATAATTCACATATCTCATATCTCGTTTCCAACATATTTGTCGAAAGGGGTTTTATAAGGTGTTACAATATCTCCTCCCCGGCATATCCCTCGGAAAGGGTTTTAAAAAGATGTTGTCAATGTTACTCAAGTGTAGCCATGGTGGTACCAATTTTTTATGAATGAGTATGATATGCTCACAACCAATCACAAAAAGTATTTCCACAACCAACCACATGATATAGTTCCACAACCAACCACAATGATACACTTTCACAACCTTGTGAGTCAATATCCACTCATTATTTTTATTTTATCCATGAATTTCCATATGTCTCATATATCAATAGGTATGAATATATCACAATATACCAATGGTACGATATTAAATATTTAAATAATTTAGTACAATTCTTCATATTTGCTTAGGGCTATCAACATCACATAGGACTCCATACAGTCACACACATCACATAATATCTCAATTTTGATAATTACATCACATATAGACCCCCACACGGGCACAACACATAGATAGCCATGTTTCATGATTAGTTCTCACACTTAACATGCATTTTGTACCATCATTTACTACACATCCCAGTCTGAAAGAGTTAAGCTATAACCTACCTCAAAAGTCAAAATCGGTCCGCTGCACCTCAAATCCACGACCTTACTTTCCACGAACAATTCCGATCTCCACTAAAAATATGAAATATGAAATCTACATGTCAAAAAAATCAATGACACTCATATTAGCTACTTTTGGTTGGGGTAAAAAAGAACCCCCTGAATTAATTTTCAAAAAAGAAGGAAAAAAATTAGAACTTTACTTTAAAAACGTGTTTCTCATATTTTTAGGAACCTACAGCTGAATACCCAAGTCAAATCGAGTCAAAAATGAGGTTCAAATTGAAGAAAAACTATTTTTAAGCTTTACCGGGTAAAATCTTTGAAATTTGAGGTAAAATCAAGAATCAGGGTTGTTTTGAAGGTTAAATTGATGAAAAGCTAGTAATTATAAGATAAAAATATTATTCAAGTGAAAAGGAGTGGAATTGAGATTTAAAATCAAGCCCTAAGATTTTTTGGAGTTTTAGAAATTGATCAAGAAATTACTAAGGAAAGGGTGAATTCTTACCTTATATCTGTAATAAAACCAAGAAATATATGTTAATCTAGCTTCCCAAGATCCCACAAACTCCACTTTTAAGCTCACACTATTTTAGGGTTTAACTCCCAAGAGAAAAAATGAAAAATGAGCAAACATAGGCTCGAAACTGTTATTTATTATTGCAGATTTTTCTGCACAGATATAGCTGAAAATCTGTTGTTTTTTTAGTCAATTCAGACTTCAACGGGGAGCCCAGAATTCGTTCAGAGTTCGATATATGCAAACAAACAATGCAACCACACTAAATTCGACGTTTCGAACACGTTGGCTAAGTCGGATTTAAAAAAAATATCATTTTCAAAAAGTTGATCCCTGAAACTCGAAATCGCAATTTTCCAAATCGAGAATCGAAATGAGATTTACAAGCCATAAAATCACACCAAACATGCTAACAACCTAAAATCGATATTTCGGATCTGCTGGCGAAGTCGTATTTTCCATCCGAGGCCATTTCGACCTAATGTGGGTTCCACACCCATATTTTTAAGTTTTTAACTTTCCAATCAATAGGTCAAAGTGAGCTCGGGTGCACTGGGACACTAACCAAAAGTCTACCTAGACTAAAATGGATATTTTAGAGCTATTGGCGTAGTCCGTTCAGCCATTACACGGATTAAAATATATCTTCATAAGTCTAAAATAAGGCTCTCGAAGCCATCAAAAACCATAATATCACATAAATGGTACCAAAATGCATCAAAAACTATGTCAAGCACTCCCACACCCCAGAAATTTATAATGCAACTACGCGGAGGGATAAAATAGTCAAATCACACAAAATCACAAATTTCACATATTTCATCAAATTTTTAAATCGTTACATTTGTAGAGTATGTGACTTTTTCTCATATTTTGGAGATGAATTTAGTATTGTTATTTCGGTACGAATAGGTTGTTGATGGTATTAGTGTATTGTTGTTGGTATTGGTGCATTTTGGTGGTATTGGTGTGTTGTGTTACTGATTTGAGATAGGAAATTTTTTTTGATAGGCCCAAAAGCAGGGAAAATTCTATCTAATTTTCTGTAGAATACTGACGAGGCTTACTTTGGAGTCCAACCTTCTTAGTTCCGGTCATGATCCTCTTTTTGATCGTGACAAAGATAATATATTTTTTATGAATAAGTCAAAATATATGCCATAATAATGATTTGGTTAATTTCTCGATTCCACATCCAGTGAAGTTATACCTTTAATATGTAGTGTGTACTTAGATTTTTTTTAAAAAGTTGAACAATGACGTAATACCTTGACAAAATTTTCTATTACTTTGAAATGAGATTTCACCTTTATAATATTTTTTTGTATCTTCTTATTTATTAGAGGAATCATCATTTGATATATTCAACCATACCTTAATTTGTACCGCCAGAGTTAACAACAATCACTAAATTTTAAACTAGAAAAATATGTTAGTAGAACAAAATCAAAATAAGAAAGAAAAGTGTTTACAAGATTAAAAATAATTGAACTATCATGGTAAGAATCAATAAAAATAATTGATTGGTCAGCTTTCCATTTACATTCTCAACAAATACCAACATCAGTATCATAATAAGAAAGGAAAGCATTTTAAAAATTAAAAATAATTGAAATATAATAGTAACAATCAATAAAAAGAATTGATCGATTAGTTTTTCATTTACATTCTCAACAAATACCAACATCAATCTCATAAAGTAAATAGTTAAAAACAAAATTCAAATCTATCATTTCTCCCCAGTTAAATAAAAATACGTTTTCCTTATTTTAACTTTTAAAGAATTGGGAATAACATTCCTTTAGTGTCACAAAAAAGAAAACTCTCTAGATTTTGATCACTAATATGCTACCAGCCTTTAAGTAATCCAATAAAAATATTCAAAGTAATTAGTCCTGATATTAAAATAAATATGAAAATAAACTAAAGAGCATAAATAAGAACCAAGAAAACGGCATATCTTAAACCAAATGTTATTTCTTCACAAAGAAGTAGAGGCTTACACGAGATAAATGTGACTTGTTCAATGTTTTTCTTTAATGAAAAAATCTACTAACATAGCTATTTTTCACAAACATTAGTAAAAATTAAGTTCATAAATCAGTTGTTTCTAAATAATGTAATAAGAACAAATTATCTACCCTATTGTTAAAATAAATATAAAAATAAATTTGAGAATATTTTAAAGAGTATGAAGGAGAACAAAGAATGCAACATACCTTTGAATTAAGTGTTGTTTCTGATGAAGAAGCAGAGAGTGACAAACACTTGTGAGAAAATAAAAATGTATGAAAATTTTGATAAAATAATAAAATTTACAAGTAAAATATTATTAGGGGTTAGGAATTTGAAAAGACATAAAAGTAATGAAGATTATTAAGAGCATGAATTATGAATATGAGAAATGTGGAGTTAATGAAACAAGATTAATGAATATTATCAAAAAAAAAAGTTATAAAAATAAAGTGGTGTGAGTTATGGTGATCACTTTTGAAATACTCCTAATATAATTAAGAAAAAATAAAATTACTTTAAACTAAATTATTGTGCAATTATTATACTGTAAAATAGAGAGACAAAAATGAGGAAAAAAATAAATATGAGTGGAGGTCATAGAAAGGTGTGACATCACCTTTTCCATGACTGTCCTTTATATATATATATATATATATATATATATATATATATATATGCCAGTGTTATTTGGTCCATGCTGACTCTGGGCCCAAATTACCATTAAAATTTATAGATATTCTTTAAAATAAGGTTCAACTCTTGTTTCTTTGTTTGTGTGATAACAGTTTAATATTTTGTAAGGGATTCTAAAACATTTTAGTACTAAATAGTATCTGAAGGTTAATGGATAGTATTTTTCTTTATTTATATGTTAGATTTAAAAAAAAATTAAAAAAATAAATACAAGAAATTTAGTTTCTATTTTACTAAAAAAAATTAGATTATAATTATTCAATTTTGATCTTTATCATAAACAGTTTGAAGATCAAATGTATTTTATATATCAATTTTAATATAGCTATTTATTAAGTAACCTTTATATTAAAAGGGCACGCACATAAAATTAGTTTCATTAATTATATTCTAAAATTTATTTTCGATTGAGATGGAATTACTATAATTTACTTTGGCACCTTTTAAAAATATTTAACAATGAGAGTATTTGTTGTATTTACTCTTCTAAGAAAAACTAATTCTAACTTAAATGAAATTGTTGTTAATTGCTTATGTTTGTCTGTATGTATGCCATAAATTACAAGAGGAATAACATTTTAAATTGCATGTCTAATCGATAGATAAAATTTTTAAATATCAAGTTTTAAATAGTATCAATAACCTATAAATAATATTATAAGAATAATATATTATTTCGATGAGTAAATCTTTATTAAGATATAAACTGAATGAAAAAATTATTATTACGTGTTTATAATAATTTCTCAAGAAAATTATGTTTAATCAATTCAGTATTTAAAAATTAAAAATTAGATATTCAAAAGTATATGAAAATTTAAAGTTAGTGTGTCTTTTTCAAAATATCGATTAAAGTTCATAATTTTTCATGAAAATTAAAATATGACAAATAATTTAAGATGAAGAAAAAAATAATTGCAAAAAGGTGATATTGACCAAGTACAAAGATCCATATGTGAATTGTTAAAAAAGAGAATAATGACAAAGTAATAGCCACATGTAAAATTTTAAACCACTAATTTGTCATGTGGGGACTACCAAAAACCTCCATTCTTTCTTACCAAACTCAAGTGAATTGATATTTTATGTAATAACATGATTTAAAATAAATTAAAATAATTATAATTCGCAAAGATCATAAAAATTAAAAAATATTAGCATTTTTATGAATTTATGAACATATAATTTCTTTGGTTATAGCTAGAAATATATTTATTTAGAAATTTTGATACCTTTTCCTTCCTTTTCTAATATTCTCAATTCCAGTTCTTCTCTACAATCAAGAAGATGAAGGAAAAAGCCATCAAAGAATCAATATGGTTTCCTCAAGTCTTCTTGTCTGTGGTGGAAATAATATATATAATTTTATGTATAATTTCATGAGGCAAGAATTTATGTTTGGTAAATGTTGTGCGTTAAGCTTAATTTTATAATAAATTAAGAAAAAAATAACTCATCAAAATGAACATTGAGAATCAATTAATTTTTATATACACTTTATGCTAAACTATTAATTATCAATTAACCAAAAATAGAGATTTTAAAAATAATTTGATCTTTATTCATATCACTGCCTTATTTTTTAACATGATCAATAATTTAATTTATTAAATATACCAAATATTTTTAATATCAATTAATAAAACTTTCCACACAAAAATTCTATTCATATCATAAACAAATAATTAGAAAATACATGAAAACCATAATCAATTCGATAAAATAAAACATAACCCCATGCAATCACTAATTTTAACCACTTTCTTTTACATCCTTCTTCATTTTTAAGGTATTTGCATAAACTTATTTCAGAGAAAAAATAAAATTATTAAATATAAATACTAAGAAAGAAGAAAAAAGGTGATGAAAATTCTCCACAATCATAATATATTTTTTAGTTTTAAACTACATTAAATAAAAACTTATATAAAATATTAATTTTGTTAATATTATTTTAATATTTTAAAGTTAATTAAATAAATAATTTTGATTAAAAACTAACAAAAATTAGTCACAATCAAAGTTTTTGGGTCTTTTTGTCAAATAACTATTATTAAAATCTCGAATAAATAATGTCATTGAAAGATTATTCATGAAGCATGAATTAAATTTTTAATTTACTTGATTAAATAATATGTAAGCATGAGAAATAAAATATTATAATGAAAACTTCAAAGAATGATTTACCGATTAGTTAAAAAATATGAGAATTTAAATAGTTCAATTGATTGAGAATCTAAATTTTCACTTTATTGGTACATGTTTCATTTTCTGCTTTGTAATCCCCTCCTTAATTCCCTTCCTTTACTCTTAATTATTTGTTTCAAAAGGAAAAAAAACATTTAAACAATAGAAGTTACAAGAAAAATTAAATAATAGTTTCTCATTTCATGACATATGCGCCAAGTGTAAATGTCCATATGGAAAAAAAGAAGATAAATAACTCCATCCTTATCATTCAAAGTGTCACAATTTTAGAGGATTAGAAATTAACTAAAATTACTATAATAGCCTTGTGAGGACTACCAAAAATTGGTAAGTAACTAGTGTCATGCCTCATTTACATTTGTAATTTTTTTCTATGTTTTATTACTCATAATTTTTTTTTGTTACATTATATTAGTTAAAGGTAGTTTAGCAATTTCTAAATATTTCTAAAATTTTAAGTTATATATCAATTTCAATTTTTTTTTTCTATTTTCTTATTCAGTTGTTTCAGAGAATGTCTCTTTTCTTTCTTGGGAACCCCTTAATTTCTACTTTTCACATGACATGTTTAAGATCATAAGATTGAAAGATTTTAGGTTAGATTGCTTATCGGTAGATCAGACAGATAATTATACTTTTTGATTCGGCTTAATTGGTTATTGATTTTTAAATGTACTAATCCACTAGCCAACTAATGATAACGGGTAAATCGATATCAGATTAATTAGCAATGAACGAATGGATATTGGTATTGGATAAATCTAAGTGAAAATAGAATATTGAGAGGTTATTATATGTCCTCCATTTCTTCACTGATTAAATGGTTTGTATATAGTGTTTATCTATTTATCAATCGTTTAGGTTTGTAAAATATTTTTAATAGGTTATAAGTTATAACATAAAATCAAATGAGATTTTTCTTCAAAACTAAAATGTATGTAAAAATGTGATTTAATTATTGGGTCGACTATAAAAATTAAAACCTTGATATGGTTTGAATTTTTGTTAGTTTTATATTAAACTTTGTGAAGAACACATTGGAGTTGTTTCATTTTTGTTGTGGTCCTTCATGTTGTCAAGAATAATTTATCTTTTCAATTAAGAATTAATTTCAGATTTTATTTATTTTTAAGGGAGACCGACTGCACTTTATAGTTAGAAGCCGCAAAAAGTTGCTTATTTCCTAATCTAAGAAGTAAATAGAATATTGATTGAGGTTTTAATTTTTGATTTTATACAAGAGATACTTTATATACCTAGGCGTAAACATGTAAATATGACAATTCTTAACAATTTAATGATTTATTCGATGAGAAAATTGAGTAATCTGCTGCATTGATAAGTCATTAACTATAAATTTTAATTTGTTCACCAACCATTTATCTAATAACTCATTACCAATAAATTAAAATTTATAGTTAATGACTTATCAATGCAACAGATTACTCAATTTTCTCATCGGATAAATCATTAACCCGTTAAGAATTGTCATATTTCCATGTTTACCCCTAGGTATATAAAGTATCTCTTGTATAAAAACAAAAATTAGAACCTCAATCGATATTCTATTTACTTCTTAGATTAGGAAGTAAGCAACTTCTTGTGGCTTCTAACTATAAAGTGCAGTCGGTCTCCCTAAAAAATAAATGAAATCTGAAATTAATTCTTAATTGAAAAAATAAATTATTCTTGACAATATGAAGGACCGCAACAAAAATGAAACAACTCCAATGTGTTATTCACAAAGTTTAATATAAAGCTAACAAAATTTCAAACCATATCAAAGTTTTGATTTTTATAGTCGACCCAATAATTAAAAAATATTCTTACATACATTTTAGTTAAAAAGTTCTCATTTGATTTTATGTCATAACCTATTAAAAATATTGTATGAACAAAACTCAACAAACCTAAACGATTGATAAATAGATGAGCACTATATACAAACAACTTAATCGGTAAAGAAATGGAGAACATATAATAACCTCTCAATATTTCATTTTCACTTAGATTTATCCAATACACTGCCCAATAATCGTTCGTTCATTGCTAATTAATCTGATCAAGTTAATCATTATCTTATTAGTTGGCTAGGGGATCAGTACATATAAAAATCAATAACTAATTAAGCCAAATTGAAAAGCATAATTATCTGTCTGATCCACCGATAAGCAATCTAACAAAAAATCTTTTAATCTTATGGTTTTAAACATGTCATGTGAAAAAGTCAAAATTAAATGGTTCCAAGAAAGAAAAGAAACATTCTCTAAGACAAACTGAAAAAGAAAATAGGAAAAAAAATTGAAGTTGATATATAACTTAAAATTTTAGAAATATTTAGAAATTGCTAAACTACCTATAACTAATATAATGTAACAAAAGTAAACAAAAATTACGAGTAACAAACATAGAAAAAAATTACAAATGTAAATGTTAATATATCTTGGGCCAGAGCTTAGCACGAGCCAAATGACACTAGTATATATATAAAAGGAGAGTCATGAAAAATGTGATGTGACACCTTTCTATTACCTCCGCTCATATCTATTTTTTCCTCATTTTTGTCTCTACATTTTACTTTATAATAATTACATAATAATTTAGTTTAAAGTAATTTTAATTTTTCTTAATTATATTAGGAGTATTTCAAAAGTAATCTCCATAACTCACACTACATTTTTATAACTTTCATTTTTGATAATATTCATTAATCTTGTATCTTTAACTCCACATTTCTCATATTCATAACTCCTACTCTTAATAATCTTTATTACTTCCATGTGTTTTTAAGTTCCTAACCCCTAAATAATATTTTACTTGTAAATTTTAATATTTTATCAAAATTTTCATATATTTTTATTTGGTCACGACTGTTTATCTCTCTCCGCTTCTTCATCACAAACAATACTTAATTCAAAGGTATGTTGTATTCTTTATCCTCTTTCATATTCTTTATAATATTCTCAAATTTATTTTTATATTTATTTTAACAATAGGGTAGATAATTTGTTTTTATTACATTTTTAGAAACAACTGATTTATGAACTTAATTTTTTTTAATGTTTGTGAAAAATAGCTATGTTAGTAGATTTTTGCATTAAAAAAAAATTTGAACAAGTCACGTTTATCTCGTGTCAAGCCTCCACTTCTTTGTGAAGAAATAACATTTGGTTTAAGGTATGCCATTTTCTTGGTTCTTATTTATGCTCTTTAGTTTATTTTCATATTTATTTTAATATTAGGACTAATTACTTCAAATATTTTTATTGTATTACTTAAAGGCTAGTAGCATATTAGTGATCAAAATCTAGAGAGTTTTCTTTTTTGTGACACTAAAGGAATGTTATTCCCAATTTTATAAAAGTTAAAATAAGGAAAACGTATTTTTATTTAATTGGGGAGAAATGATAGATTTGGATTTTATAGATTTGGATTTTGCTTTTAACTATTTACTTTATGAGATTGATGTTGGTATTTGTTGAGAATGTAAATGAAAAACTAATCGATCAATTCTTTTTATTGATTGTTACTATTATATTTCAATTATTTTTAATTTTGAAAATGCTTTCCTTTCTGATAATGATATTGATGTTGATATTTGTTGAGAATGTAAATGGAAAGATGACCAATCAATTCTTTTTAATGATTGTTACCATGATAGTTGAATTATTTTTAATCTTGAAAACGCTTTTATTTCTTATTTTGATTTTGTTCTACTAACATATTTTTTCTAGTTTAAAATTTAGTTATTATTGTTAACTCTGACGTACAGTTGAATATGTCAAATGACGATTCCTCAAATAAATAAGAAGATACAAAACCAATTAAAAAGGTAAAATATCATTTCAAAGTAACAAAAAGTTCTATCAAGGTATTATGTCATTGTTCAACGTTTTTTTTTTAAATTTAAGTATACACTACAAATTAAAGATTGAACTTCACTGGATATGGAATAGAGAAATTAAACAAAATCATTATTATGACATATATTTTAACTTATTCATAAAAAAATATTATCCTTGTCACAACCCAAAAGAGGACCATGACCGGCGCTAAGAAGGTTGGACTCCAAAGCAAGCCTCGTCAGTATTCTACAAAAAATCAGATAGAGTCTTTCCCTACTTTTGAGCCTGTCAAAAAAAATTCCTATCTCAAATCAATAATTTTACACACCAATACCACCAATAATACACCAATACCAACAACAATGCACCAATACCATCAATAACCCATTCGTAACGAAATAACATGTAACGCCCCGAGTCTGCACCCCAAACGCCACACGATGTTTACGACCCCGAAAGACCACAAGCTAACCCATGACTGGTACCTGCTGTGAGCACTGAATAATAATACTGAAATAATAAGAAAATTAGGATGAAATGCCATAAGGTTCACAATCTGAATACTGATAAATATAACATCTGATAATAATATTTGAAATCTGAATACTGTCTTAACTAGTCTAGTCTGAAAAGCTTCTAACTGAACTGTCTGAATATGGAGTTGATGGGACAAGCCCCCAACTAACTCCGACTACTGAAATACTGAAGCTACTGAAAATACTAAAATAAAAGAATTTCCTCGATAGATGAGGACTCACTACTAAATCTGTGGCTGTTATCTGAATCTGTCTATGCATGGTCAGGAACCTGAGCATTCGAACCTATGATATAAGACATCATAGCACAAAGAGAAAGTACGCGTCAGTATGTGGAATGTACTGGTATGCTAGATGAGGTAAGACTGAATGCAGGGGTTCATATGCATAAACAGTAACTGACTGAATGATATAAAGTAACTGAATAAGAATACATGGATAACTGAAACTGCTGTAAAATACTGAGTATGCAATACTGTGCATATACATGTTTACTATATCTGATCTTTGACTGAAGCTGAGTACTAATTTCTGATATAGAGTAACTGATATTTGAGATTACTGATAACTGATTGACTGTTCCTAACGGTCCTGATTTTGTAGAACTGAACTGAGTTCTGTACTGAGACTGAAACTAAAACTATGAGAGGTAATCATCTAACCGACATGCCCCAAATAAGGTAACTGGGGTCCGACCTATAACCCCAGTTGGAAGGGTGTCAGTATCGTGCCACAGGTAAAGACAAGTGGAAGAGTTACCCTCATCTGACAGGTACTCTAATGAGAACAGTGGTACCCTCAACTGGCAGGTTAAAACACCTCATCAACCCTTAACTGACAGGTTGATGCCTCAACTTACGCTGGCTATGTATTTCTGGAATGCAAGGACTTCTTCTAAGGATCACACGCTCTACTGGAAGGTGAGGCCCCATCCTTGGGTTCACTCAGTGCTAAATCCTACTCCCAACTGAATAGACCGTGGACTAATTACTAGATTGCACTGGATTTGACTGAGCTATTACTGATCACGTCGACTGACTGAATTGGACTAAGTTCTATAACTGACTGAGTACTACTATTCCGTGATATGACTGAGGCTATTCTGTAACTACCGTAGCTCTAGGTAAACAGCTAGATTGTCAGGTATTATATACCTCCAGGGCTCGATAGCATGAAAAGTAAAGCATAGCATGATCTTGAAAAGCATAACAAGGTCCACTTGTTCATAATTCATTCGTAGAGACATTTTATCAAACACTTGTAGCGCATAAGCTTGTACATATGGTAGCATGTCATGATTTACCATTTAATTCGCATGAACATTCCATCAAACATATGGGGAGCATAACTTAATGCATATAACCATGGACAACATGTAAACATTGTAACTACAACACCCAAATATGCCAATTCAAGGATTATAATATGGGAATTACACAATTCAATATACATGCTATTTCAGTTTCATGGAATCTACAGTAAATCATGGATTGAAACTCAATTAATGTCATGAACATGAATACAATCAAATTTCAAGCATGTAAATCATGAATCAATAATCTTGTAGTTTTAAAAATGGATTCTTGGACTCTATGGGTGAAAGGAACCCATAGCTAAATACCTAACATATCTAGGTATTTTAATTCTTGAAGCTCTTGGTGATTTTCTTGAGGATTACTCTTGATTTCTTGAAGCTAGGGTTTTCTATTAGGGAGAGAATGCTTTTTGATTTGGGAAAAGTTGATTAAAGAATGACTTAATAACATTTTTAAGGGTCAAATCCCATTTATAGACTGATTAAATTTATGGGAAAAGACTTGTTTGCCCCTGGACGACACTTTTAATTTCTGTCAATTTTTTTTAATTTGGGCCCTTAGCGCTATGCGGCGCTATCTCTCCATGCCACTGGAAATTGAGAATTGCGACCTGGAAGCTTAGCGTGATATGGTACAATCGCGGTACCCCACTGTATGTGAATTTAACCCTTGGCGCGACCCACCATAATCAGGGAGTCACACTGAAGAGTGAAAATTGGGAAAGTGGCTGGTGGCGTGATGTGGTAGGATTGTAGTTTCTCACTAGAAAATGACAATTGCCATTTGGACCCTTAGCGCGATGCGGTGAGGTCCAGGTGGCACACTGTTTTACAAAAATTGCTCTAACTCTTCACCCTTTTATCGGATTTGGGCGAATTTTATATCATTGAAAAACTGACTGAATTTCCTACACATTGGTAAGCTCTAACCTTAAAAATAATGAGTATTTTTAGAATTTAATACATAAAGACTCATGTACTTAGAGTTAAATTAAGCTAGGGAAATATAGGGTATTACAATATCTTTCTCTTGGGAACATTTGTCCTCGAATGAGACTGATTAAGCTGAGAAACATTTATCGACTGAGCTTACACACTGAACATGCACAACTGAAACATGATTGCATGACTGAAATCACTGATAAGTTGAGTTTTCATCCTGAACATGTATATCTGATGCATGAGTACATGACTGAACTGATTCATGAATGCATGACTGAATATACAGCGGTAATGGATACCAAGTTTGTAACTGTAACTGAATAGGGAACTGAGAAAATCTAAGGAAGACCATTACCTCAAGCTGAATCTGAGTTCGCGGAGAAGATGTGAGGATACTTGGTCCACATATTTGCTTCTGCTTCCTAAGTAGGTCCCTCAACGGACTGAGTCCGCCAAAGAACTTTGACCAAGGGAACTTCTTTGTTCCTCAGTCTATGAATCTGATGATCGAGGATTTAGACTGGTACCTCTTCAAAAGAGAGATCATTCTAAATGTCTACGCCCTCTAAGGGAACTATGACTGCTAGGTCACCAATGCATTTCTTTAGTAAAGAGACGTGGAATACTAAGACTCCATGTAACCTGACCAACTCCCTGATATAAAGTTTGGCGTAGACCTTGGCTAAATAGGAAGTATGGACTGGCAAGAAATGAGTGGATTTGGTAGTCCTATCTATGATAACACAAATCAAACTATGCTGATGATGAGTATGGGGAAAACCCATCACAAAGTCCATGTTCACTTCTTCCCATTTCCATGTGGGATTATCGAACTCCTGCATGGACCCACTAGGTTTCTGGTGCTCAATCTTAACCTGCTGAAATGTAGAGCACTTAGCTACAAACTCTACAATGTCTCTCTTCATTCCACTCCACCAATAGATCTCTCACAAATTACGGTACATATTAGTAGCGCCTGAATGAATTGAGTAACGTGCACCGTGTGCTTCTACAAGAATTCGCCTCAAGTCATCTACACCTGGCATACATAACCGACCCTGGAAACGCAACACACCATCTCCCCCTTGGGATAAAACCTTTACTTTTTGATCTCTGACTGACTCTTTCAACTTAATTACGCTGGGGTCTCTGTCCTACTTTTCCTTTACTTTGGAAACCAGAGATGATTCTGAACTATTTTGCACCCACACACTACCTTCTGCTGAATCGACTAAGCGGACACCTAGTAGGGCAAGCTGATGAACTTCCTGAACTAATTTTTTCCTACCATCCTCAACATGAGCAACACTACCCATAGACAATCCACTGAGAGCATCTGCCACTACATTAGCCTTTCTCGAATGATACAGAACACTTATATCATAATCTTTCAACAACTCTAACCACCTTCTCTAATGCAAATTCAAATCTTTTTGAGAGAACACGTACTTTAAGCTTTTGTGATCTGTGAACACATCAACATGCACCTATACAAATAGTTCCTCGAAATCTTTAAGGCAAACACTACAGCTGCTAACTCAAGATCATAGGTAGGGTAATTCTTCTCATGGGGCTTAAGCTGTCTAGAGGCATATGCTATGACCTTAGCTCTCTGCATTAGGACACAAACCAAACCTACTCTGGATGCATCATAGTACACAACAAACCCATCTAAAATATCTTGTAATGTTAGAACTGGGGTTATAGTGAGTTGAGTCTTCAACTCCTGAAAACTCTTCTCGCAAGAATCAGACCACTAAAACTTGACTTTTTTTTTGAGTCAATCTGGACATGGGGGGATAAAATAGACAAGAACCCTTAAAAAAACCAATGGTAATAGCCAGCTAAACCCAAGAAGATCCTGATATCTGATGGAGAAATGGGTCTAGGCCAGTTTCTCATCACCTCGGTCTTTTGCAGATCAACTCTAATACAAACATCGGTAATAATATGACCAAGGAATGATACTGAGCTTAGCCAAAATTCACACTTACTGAATTTGGCAAACAACTAATACGCTCTGAGAGTCTGAAGTACAATTCTGAGGTGATCTACGTGATCATTCTCGCTAAAGGAATAGACAAGAATGTCATTGATGAATACTACAATGAACATGTCCAAGTACTGCTTGAACACGCGATTCATTAAGTCCATGAAGGCTGTTGGGGCATTAGTGAGACCAAAGGACATGACTAGAAACTCGAAGTGACCATATCGGGTTTGGAAAGCTATTTTTAGAATGTCACATTCTTTGACTCTGAGCTGATAATAGCCTGATCTAAGGTCTATCTTAGAAAAGTAAATGGCGCCCTGAAGTTGGTCAAACAAGTCATCAATTCTAGGAAGTGGGTATTTATTCTTGACTGTGACTTTATTCAACTGATGGTAGTCTATACACATTCTGAGAGAACCATCTTTCTTATGCACGAACAAAATTGGTGCACCCTATGGGGAAAGGTTGGGCTGATGAACCCCTGATCTAAAAGGTTCTTTAATTGCTTTTTCAACTTTTTGAGTTCCGCTGGATCCATTTTGTATGGTAGAATAGAAATAGGCTGAGTATCTAGAAGAAGGTCTATTCCAAAGTCAATTTCCCTTTCGGAAGAAACTCCAGGAAGATCTTTGGGAAACACATCTGAAAATTCATTTACTACTGGAACTGACTCAAGACTAGGAGTTTCTAAACTAGAGTCTTTGGCTTACACGAGATGATACACACATCCCTTGGATATAATTCTTCTCGCTCTAAGGTATGAAATTAACTGACCCTTAAGCGTTGTGGTACTACCCCTCCATTCAAGGATTGGTTTATTTGGAAACTGAAAAAAACAATTTTGTTTCTACAATTAACTGAGGCATAGCATGAATGGAGCAAATCCATGCTGAGAATGACATTGAAATCCATCATATCTAACTCTACTAAGTCTGTTGAAGTGACTTTCTGAGATATTATAATCAGAAAGTTCCTGTATACTCGCTGGACTATGATAGACTGACCCACTAGAGTAGAGACTGAGAATGGTTCTGTTAAGGTTTCTGGTTTGACCTTAAAATTGACTGCTATATAAGAAGTTATAAAAGACAAAGAAGCTCCTGGATCTAATAAGGCATAAATATGTAAATGGAAGATCTATAACGTACCAGTGACCATATCAGGAGAACTTTCCTGATCTTTTCTAGACTGAAGTGCATAAAACCTATTTGGATGTTGCTCATTGGTGGCTCTGGAAGTGGCACACTGTTGATTCGGGCGATCGAACTGAGCTGAGGAATGATTATACAGACCCTGAGAACCTGATTGAGGACAATCTCTAATTCTATGTCCTGGCTTGCCACACCCAAAACAACCATCACTGCCAGCTCTATAGATACCCTGATGGTTTCTGCCATATTTTTGGCAAAAAGGATTTGTTCGAGCACTGCTGACACTACCCTGAGATTTAGAGCCTAGAGCCCTATCTTTGTTACCATTTCTGAACTTGGAGACTGGAGCACTGGTTAAGGAATGAGCTGGAACTGAAGACTTTGGATGGAACTGGGAATGTTTACCGCCTTCTGACTTAGGCTGAGTGAAATTAAATCTACCTGTTCTAGCCCTCTTGTTCTCCCTTTCTCTCTCTCCTTATTCTTAGCCTCTTTGATTTGTTGATCATGGAACATGAGCCTAGATATGTGTATCTCCTTAATTAACATCACAGTTCTGCACTCCTTAACCATACTCTCTGATACCCCAGACACGAACTTGCTCATTTTGGACCTATTGTCTGCTACTACATGGGGAGCATACCTGGCTGACCGAGTAAATTTGAGGAAATCCTCTTTTACTTCCATGTTGCCTTACCTGAGATTGATAAACTCTAACACCTTGGCTCTTCTCATCTCTAAGGGAAAGAATCTATCTAGAAAGGTAGTAGCAAACTCTTCCCATTCTATGGGTTCTGCATTTGTACCCTCGTCTACCTTCCACTGCTTAAACCACGTATGATCTACATCCTATAGCTGATAGACAACTAACTCAACACTCTCACTGGAAGTCACTCCCATAATATTTGTGACTTTATGAACTTGGTCGAGGAACTCCTATGGATCCTCGTCGGGCTTAGATCCTGAGAATAGAGGAGGATTCATTTGGGTGAAGTTCCAAATCTGGACTATAGTAGTATTGGACACTAGGTTGGCCTGAACAACAGCTGGCCGTTCATTCTGAGCTGCTATAGAATGGGCTAAAGTGGTGAACGCAACTCTGAATTTTGTATGGGAGACATGCTCATCCAGAAGATCTGCTTGAACGGGCTGAGGTACTGACTGGTTTCCTGTTCTTCTCCTGTTGGTCTTTTTGGCAGGCATATTCTGTAAATTAAAAGAAGAAAAGAACTAGACTGAGATTTTAACTTGAGCTTATGCTCACTCGCACGACATGAATACAGAATGAAGGGAAACTTTACCTAAAAATATCTCATAGCCTCTTGCCCATAAGTGTGGCGCGCTACACACACATGCAAAAGACTCTACTAGACGCAACTTTCAGACTCCCTAGGACTCTGTTGAACCTTAGGCTCTGATACCAAGTTTGTAACACCCCGAGTCTACACCCCAGATGCCATACGGTGCTTACGATCCCAAAGGACCACAAGCTAACCCACGACTGGTACCTGCTGTGAGCACTGAATAATAATACTGAAATAATATGGAAATTAGGATGAAATACCATAAGGTTCATAATGTTTTGGCTTTTGACGGAATATTTTAGGCCTTTTTCTTAGGACAATTGTTTGTTTTCAAGAAAATATTATTATATTTAACATTGGAGTTTAGTGTTTTCAGGACAAGAACTGAGCGTGGCAAATAACTTGGATAAACTGGGCAAAACAAGAGAAAAATGACAAGCGATGACTTAGGCGATAGATCATCGACCATGCGACAGACCATCAGCCTAACCGTCACCCAGAAACAAAAGGCAATGTCACTGGAGCTCCCACAACAATCAGGGCGATGGACCATTGATCCTGTGATGAACCGTTAGACTAACCATCACCCAGAAGCAGAAGGCAGTGTCATTGGAAGTCCCGTGATGGTCCAGGAAAAAGACCATCGACTCTGCGATGAACCATCACCAAGAAATAGAATGCAGTATCACTGGAGCTCCAGCGACGGTCTATCGCCTGGACCGTCGCCTCAGGGATAAATCATCGCCCCACTCATCGAGCATGATGCAATAATTCTGAGTTTAAATTTTATGACCCCAGTCCTGGAATCATATAAATACTAAGTATTAGGTTTTATTTCATAATTTTTGATAGACTCATACTTTTTCCTCTATTGAGAGCACTGTAACACCTTTCTTTGAGATTTAAAGCTAGAAACTAAGATCTGATTGTTATTTCCATATTTTCCATTGAAGATTGAGAAGAACAATATTGTAACTTTTATAAGTACTCTCTTGAAGCTATTTATGAATATCAATATATCTTTGATATCTTATATGGAGATGAGTAGCTAAACTCTCATAGCTAGGGTTATGGGAGCCTTGATGTAGAGAGCTATTTGGGGTTGTGAATCCATCTGATTTATAATATCTATCTAAATTGCATGAATCTCTCTTCATTATAATGATATCTCTTGGTTGCAAACTTGAGAAGTGAGCCCATGAACACCACTTGTCTGAACAAGAAAGTGGATATTGGGAAAAGAGGTGATTAATATGAAATTCATAGATTTACCCTTTGGGTTAAGGGTTAATACCCTAACGAGATCAACCCTCATGTGAGTTATATTAAGTAATACATAAATCCTTTAAGTTCGGAAGAAGTAAAGGGTGAAATACCCATTAGGTTGAGAAACAAGTGGGTAATTCTTAGAATTCAATATTTTTTGTAATTGAAATTATAAGTTAGAAATCAGGCCCAAATTCACAACCTTAACTATTCGAACATCCTGGTAAGCATATCTCTAGTTAACTCATTCTCATTAAAATTATACTTGCATTAACTCTCATTAGCTGGATCTCTGTGTGATACAATAGCAAAAGAATATTATTAATACAGTAAAACCCCCCTTTATTCCGAAACCTTAGATCAACAGTCCATTAAGAATCAGCTTACTTAGTTGCACAAATATTCCCTGTGGGATTCGACCCCAACCTTTGTTAGGTTCTATATTTGACAACGATCGCTTACACTTTCATAAAAAAGTTATAATTTGGGCGTATCAAATTTTGGCACCGTTGCCGGGGAATACGGTTGTCAATTAAGTCTGTGATTGTTAATTTACCTTTGGTCAAAGTTTCCCAAGTTTTACTTTTTATTTGTTGTTTTTGTTTTGTGCAGGTTGATTATCTTGTATGCCCAGTACATGGAGATCAGGTGAACCTTTATTACCTATTCATCCGGAACCTCAACTTATTAGTTGAATAGATGGTCAACAGGACCCAGAGAAAGTAGCTGCTCAGCAGGAAGAAGCTAGACTAGCTGCCTTGGCAGCTGCACAAGTGAACCAGTAGAATGCAGACAATGCAGGCTGGAAACTAAACCCAGATGATGATGATCTGGGTTATGATGATTTATTAAATCCGATCAACCCGAGGTATGTAGATAATATGCCTGCACCAGTAAATAGGAATGTCAATAGAAATTGCCCTTTTAGGGCAAGACCAGAATGTCAGGCCATCTAATTTAATCAAGAAGATGATGATGATAACTTGGATGGATCTAGTGCAATAGGGGCTATTATTTCTCCGCCCTTAGCACCCAGAGCCAAGTTTAATTTCATGAGCACTATGATCAAGTTATTGTATCTCAAAGGGCTTTTTGGTGGACTTACGGGTGATGACCCGTATATGAATTTAGTTAATTTTATCTCGATATGCAAATTGTTTGAAAACCCAGGAGTTGGGAAAAATGCTATTCGATTGCGGCTGTTTCCTTTGTCCCTGTCTGGGGAGGAAACTTTATGGTTGAATGGGCTAACTCCCAACTCTATTACCAACTAGAGGCAAGTGAAAGATGCTTTCTTAGAAAGGTTCTTTCCACCGTCCAAGAGGGAACAGTTAAGAGATGAGATTAACAACTTCAGACAACTTCCAACTGAGGCTCTCCATGAGACATGGGAGAGGTTCAAGAAGAAGCTTATGAAGTGTCCAAATCATCAGATGACTAACGCTACCTGATAAAGATCTTATATTGAGCCTTAAACTCTGTGACAAAGCCAGTAGCGGATAATACGACAGGTGGGGTATTCATGGATCTCACTTTTCCTGAAGCATCTAAGATGCTTAATCGTATAACAAAACAAAGTAGAGCTTAGCATACCAGGGAGTCTGAGGTAGCAAGCTCTACTGTATCTATTAGCATAACCACAGAGAAAAGGCAGAGGGAAGAAGAACGTGACCAAGACATGGATCACATGAAAATACAGACAGATCTTCTCACTAAGCACTTATTATTAGGAAATACGGAGTAGGTTAAAGCTGTAACATCATAGGGAAAGACTGACTTCAATTCTGAGGAGGAAGCCAATTACTTGAACAATTAGGGGGGTTTCTGAGGCAGTGGCCAAGGAAACCAAGGTCGGAACTATTATGAAAAATCTGGCTATAAGGACCGCGACCAAGGTAATTGGAAGAATAAGAATGACAAAAGTAGGTTGTATGTTCTTATGGAAACCGTGAGGCTGCTGCGACTAGTTCGGGGAAGATTTCCATGAAGGACATGATGGCTAAGTTATTGAAGGGAGTAAAGCAACCAATACTGGGGTGGCTGAGATGAAAAGTGATTTATCCTCGATAAACCTGTTGGTTGATTCACACTCTACTTCGATAAAATAGTTAGAGCAGCAGATGAACCAACTGTCTACCGTATTCAATCAGAGAAAGAGTGGAACCCTACCAAGTGATATAGTTTAAAATATAAGAAAAGGTAGTTCGTGTATGGCAGTTACCACTATGAGTGGTAAGGTATTAGCAAGACCTCCTGTGGGAAAGCCTGTGGTTGATATCATGGAAGATGATGTTGAAGAGAAGGAAATTGATCATCCAATGGAGTCTGATAAAATGGATGAGGTTATTGATGATACACCATCCAACCATCAGCAGGTTGATGAGTTCGAGAAGAGCAAGGAAAAGGAGGCTGAAGTGGTGGTTACCACTCTCCCAAAACCACCTCCTCCATTTCCCCATCGGTTGAAGAAGAAGGCTGATGGCACAAAGTTTGGCAAATTTATGGCCATGCTTAAGCAATTAACGATCAATTTGCCTTTGGTAGAGGCATTGGAACAAATGCCTGGGTATGAAAAGTTCATGAAAGACCTTGTCACAAAGAAGTGAATGGTTAGCTATGAGCCGGTAGATAATCTCCATCATTATGGTGCTATCTCCATAAGGTCTTTGGTGTAGAAGAAGAAAGATCTGGGAGCATTTATCATCCCGTGCACTATTGGGTCTCTTGATTTTACAAAAGCTCTATGTGATTTGGGAGTTAGTATAAACTTGATGCCGCTTGCTGTGTATAAGAAATTGGGTTTGGAGGATCCTACTCCCACAAATATGAGACTAGGTATGGCGGACAGGTCTGTGAAGCGGCCCATGGGGATTCTATATGACGTATTAGTAAAGGTGGCTAGTTTTATATTTTCGGCTGATTTTGTCATTCTCGATTGCTAGGTGGACTTCGAGGTGCTCATAATCTTGGGTCGACCTTTCCTTGTAACCAAAAGTGTACTTATTAATTTAAGGGCAAATGAGTTACTATTCAGGCTGAATGATGAGGTAGTTTGATTCGACGTATGCCAGTCCATGAAACAACATAAAGATATGAGCGTATTCTTTATTGTTGATGTCTATTATAAGAAGGAGAAGGAAGTATCTATAGAAGAAAAAATTGCTATGGAGACTTTAGCCGCTGTATTGATAAATTTTGATCATGACGGTATCAAAGATTATGAGGAGACTCTGTGTGCCTTAATGGGCATGGGGTCTTATTCATATGCACCCAAGAAGTTGGATTTAGACTTGAAAAATCATCCAAGTCCATCTGCTAAGCCTTCTATAGAAGATCCACCTACCTTGGAGCTGAAAGAGTTACCCGACCATTTGAGGTATGTGTTCCTGGGTAGTGGGAATATGCTACCTATTATTATTGCGGCTGATCTGGGTAAGCAACAGGTGGAAGAACTCACCTCTGTTCTTAAGAAATATAAGAGGGCTATTGGTTGGATGATTGCATATATCATCAACATTCCTCCTGGTATATATGCATATAAGATTCAGATAGAGAAGGATTGTGTCCCGACTATTGAGCACCAGTGTCGTCTAAACCCACCTATGCAATAGGTGGTAAAGAAAGAAATCATCAAGTAGCTAGATGTAGGGGTGGTATACCCTATTTCAGACAGTAAGTGGGTGGGTCTCATTTAGTGCATGCCCAAGAAAGGGGGCATGCCAGTTGTGTCTAATGAGCAAAATAAGTTGATCCCACTTAGGCCTGTTTCTGGGTGGAGGGTGTATATGGATTACAGAAAATTCAACTCGTGGACACTGAAGGACCACTTCCCAATGCCTTTCATGGATTAGTTGCTTGATCATCTAGCGTGAAGGGGTTGGTACTATTTCTTAGATGGGTACTCTAGTTACAACCAGATTTGTATTGCTCCTGAAGATCAAGAAAAGACAATGTTCACGTGCCTATACAGTATATTTTCTTTTAAACGAATGCCTTTCGTTTTTTGTAATACACCCACCACTTTTCAGTGGTGCATGATGTTGATATTTTCTGATATGGTTGAAGACACCTTGGATGTGTTTATGGACAAATTCTCAGTGGTTGGTGATTCTTTTAAGCTTTGTTTGCTGAATCTTAGTCGGGCATTGCTGCGGTGTGAAGAATTCAACCTTGTCCTTAACTAGGAAAAATGCCACTTCATGGTGAAGGAGGGCATTGTTCTTGGTCCCAAAATTTTTTCTAAAGGTATTGAGGTAGACAAGGCAAAGGTTGAAGTGATTGAGAAATTACCCCCCATCTCAGTCAAAGGGGTACGTAGCTTTCTCGATCATGTAGGGTTCTATCGCAGATTCAGAAAAGACTTCTCAAAGATTGCAAATCCGCTTTGCAAACTTCTGGAGAAGGAGGCTAAGTTCACTTTTGATGATGACTACATTAAGGCTTTTGAATTCCTTAAGCTGAAACTAGTGGAGGCTCCAATTATTGTTTCTCCTGATTGGACGAAGCCATTCGAGATTATGTGTGATGCCAGTGGAGTAGAACTTGGAGCTATTCTTGGCCAAACCACAGAAAAGCTATTACATCCGATATATTATGCAAGCAAGGCCCTAAATGGGGCTCAAAAGAACTATACTGTGACTGAACAAAAACTTCTAGCAGTTGTGTACGCTTTTGAGAAGTTTTGGGCATATTTATTTGGCACCAAGGTAGTGGTGCACACTGACCACTCTACCTTGAGGTACTTAATGGCGAAAAAAAATGCTAATCCAAGGTTGATCCGGTGGGTATTACTACTTCAGGAATTTGACTTCTAAGTCAAAGATCGAAAGGGATGTGAGAATCAGGTAGTAGATCACCTATCCAGACTCAAAGGCGAGCAGGCAGTCAAGGACGAGCTAGAGATTGATGATTCCTTTCTGGATGATAAAATATTGGCTGCAATGCTAAAAAAAGTACCTTTATATGCTGACTTTGCAAAATATATGGTAAGTGAAGTAATGTCGGAGAATCTTTCCTTTTATCAAAGGAAAAAGTTTCTCCATGATGT
Source organism: Capsicum pubescens (assembly GCA_030864215.1). NCBI lineage: Eukaryota > Viridiplantae > Streptophyta > Magnoliopsida > Solanales > Solanaceae > Capsicum > Capsicum pubescens. The sequence goes on from CM061541.1 coordinate 186,638,296, forward strand.
GACACATTATTTCTGGGATGAGACGTATCTATTTTGGTGGTGTGTGGATGTCATTATTAGGCGGTGCATCCCAGAAGTAAATATGTTGAGTATACTGGAAGAGAGTCATGCTTCCCCAGTTGGAGATCACCATGCAGGTGATCGTACTACAAGAAAAGTGCTTCAGAGCGGATACTATTGGCCCACCTTATTCAAGGATGCCTACGAGTTCGTGAAGAGATGTGACTAATGCCAAAGAAAAGGGTCTGTCTCAAAGCACCATGAGATGCCAATGTCTAAAATTATGGAGGTAGAGTTATTCGATGTCAGGGGCATTGACTTCATGGGGCCCTTCGTGAGCACATTTAGGATGAAGTACATATTGGTCACCGTTAACTACGTGTCAAAGTGGGTTGAGGCAGTGGCTTTGGCGGATAATGAAGGAAAGCAAGTTGTTGCATTCTTTCCAAGACTATAAATGCTAGTAGGAAAGATTGGTCTAGGAAGCAGGACGATGTCTTATGGGCATATCTAATAGCTTTAAAGACACCTATTGGCATGTCACCATACCAATTGGTTTATGGTAAGGCGTGTCATTTGTCGATTGAGCTGGAGCATAAAGCGCTGTAGACACTAAAGCAGCTTAACCTGAACTGGAATGAGGCAACTGATATGAGACTGGGTTAGCTGAATGAAATGGATGAGTTTCGTCTTGGAGCTTATGAAAGAGCTAATCTATACAAGGAAAGAATGAAGAAGTACCATGACCGCAAAATTAAAAAATGGGATTTCCAAAAAAGAGACTTGGTGCTCCTCTTTAACTCTAGACTCAAGATATTTCCAGGTAAACTAAAATCTAAATGGTTTGATCCATTTAAAGTTAACCAAGTCTACTCGTCTGGAGTAGTGGAACTTAAAAATGAAGACCGAAGTGTCTTCAAGGTTAATGGGCAGTGTGTGAAACTGTACATCATTCAAATAGACTCGATAAGGAGTATTTCTACCATCTATCTCGATGAAGTCTGAGTAATCGAGATAACTGAGTCGTGCCGTGACAATAAATCAAGCGCTAGTGGGAGGCAACCCACATTGTGATGTTGTAAAGCATTAGTTTAAGTTATTTGGATGTTTTGATCAAGCTGAAGGGTTTTTGTAAGTGTGCAGGTATGGAAGTACAGGAAACCAGAAGATGAAAGAGTTGGGGGTGACCGACGGACCAACCGACGGACCGTCTCTGCCTTGAAGGACCGTTGTTGGGAACCGTCGCAACAAATGCTACAAATCAAGTTACTGGAAAGTAGCGACGGGTTGAACGATGGACCATAACAAGCTTAACGGATCATCGGTTCAACCGTTGCCAAAGAGTTGCAAAATGAGGGTACTGGAAAGGGGCGATGGGTCATCTGATGAAACATCGCACTTGCGACAGACCATCGCACTTAACCCTAATTTAGCTGGTCGGGTCGGATCAATTTCAATTGCTGAATGTTTCATCCTTATCCGACCCAAACGGTTTTTAATGGATAATTTGTAGTGGTTAATTAACGCTCCAACTAATCAAGTACCTGAGACTATTTATTTTCCATGCATTCAACATACCTGAGTCTTTTAAGTCTCTTCTAAAACTACTCCTCTTCCCTTTCCCATCTATTTAAACTCCATTTCTTCATTTTATCTTTCCATCTAAAAAATAAAGTCTTTTACAAAAGCAAAGGTACATCTGTTGTTCTGTCTTCAGTGTGCAAGTCAGATTAGTGACCAAGTACTTCATTACTAAGGTATGATCTCTTCATCACTCTCTATTTTCTTCAACATGAGGAACAAATGAAGTAGGTGAAGGCAACAATATTGAAACAATTTTCTCTCTTCTCTTGTTAAAACTGTGTGGGTTTGAATTAAGTCAAAACCTGATAAACACTAACCTGGGTGAAGTCTGAGTAGCCCATGGACCAAAAATGGTAGAAGTTGTGATGTATTATTGATATAAATGCTATGAAAATCTTGTTTAAAATGAGTGTATGCCAGATGTTCGACAAAATGCCAAAATAAAGCTCAGATTTGAATAGTGCAGGCAATGGTTTGTGCGATGAACCATTGGAACCTCGATGAACCATCACTGGAAGCTGTCACAACTACCTCAAAATTTAAGCTACTACAATCGACTCGACGGTTGGGGTCGACGGACCGTCGCCCAATTCGTCGCTGGTAAATTTTTTTTCCTTCTTCTGGTTTGAGTTTGTAAACTGATAAATGCTTCAATTACAGGTAATATGATAAACAAATTACCACCAACCAGAGGCAGGGGTAGAGTCCAAAGAGACAAGAAAGAGCCATCACAGGGTTCGAACGCACCGGCATACAACACCCGATAAAGACATCAGGTGATTTCTTCATCCTCCTATTTTGAAGAGTAGGGTGGAAGCAGTAGCATCAGTAGCTCTAGCTCAAACTCGATTAATAAAGGGGTTGAAATATCTAACCCCGTCTAAGATAAGGTTCCAAAATAGAAGGACCCGAACATGGTTTGACGCAAGGACCCATAACTGTGGGAGACTATCGGGTGGCAGAGTGAAGGTTCTCGGGATTATTTCTACAAAGGGCTCAAGAAAATGGACAGGTTGGAAGCAAAGAGGCCTATTTTTGAGGAGTATTAAATTATGACAACAACACTGCACGAGTATCCAGAACTCGAGCACCGATTCAATGAATATGAGTTGGCATGGATAAGTAGGCCACTCGGAACCTATCATTCGAATCTAGTGCTTGAGTTTCTTGCCAACTATTTGGCATTGCTGGAGAAGGACTATCCCTCAGGTGCATCAGTTAGTGACATGAACAATCTAGACACAGTTCCTATGCGTGGAGTCAACATAGATATATCAGAGCGTACATTGAATAGATTCTTGTTCGGGCCTAAATATCATATACCGAGTGCAATACCAGATTTGGAGCATCAATTATTCAAGGCGACCAACCAAAGGCCTTGGTTGGCTAGAATATTGACATATAAAGGTGAGCTTGTGTGGTTACACAACCCCCGTGAACAGATATCTAAGTCGTCCCTAATCTTTAGGGCCAAGTTCTGGTGGGCAATTGTGAGATTGAGGCTGATGCCAACAGGCGGTGATGACCGCTTAGAAATTAATAGAGTTGAAATTATTGCTGCATTAATTGAAGGATTGACAGTAGATTTTGGCCACATTATTGTCGATAAATTATTTACCCTCGCTTATAAAACCACAACTGCACTGCCATTTCCATGTCTTATCACAAATTAATACAGGCGAGCAAATATCCCTTTGATAAGAAAAATTGAAAATGAGGTTCGGGTAACACGCAAACAAGATATTGAGAAGACAAGGGATGACTCAAGGTTTAATATGAGAGTCAACAGACCTCTAACCCATCAAACTCAGTCTACACCAATTCCTGAATTATCATAGGTTCCTTCAGGTATACCATTACCTCTTGCTACGTATGTGCCTCCTACCACGTCTGTAGGGTCATCTTTGATGCCTATGGGTGGGACTGCAGATTCTGCGTCAGTCCCGCCCCAATATTCTAAATACAGGCTGAACCAAGAGAACTTTGCAAAATTTATCCGAGCCAAGAAAAGGTTCAAAAAACAATTAGCTATATGTGGGGCGGATTTCAAACCCTTTGTAGAAATAATTGTAGAGGCAACAGTACATTCTTTCAGGAACATTTAGCTAAGAATGGACGATATGGAGGAGCGAGTCAATAAGAAGATAGATGCCATATCCATTCTGAATTTCACCAAATTTATAGTGGAGTTTAAATAAGCCCAAGCAAACATAGCAGAGATGAAGGGTAGGCAGTCCCAGCTGTTGGTTTTTGACCCGACCCTGGTTATGAGTGATTATGATAAGGAAATATTCGATCTGATAGGAAGACCAGTGAAAGATAAAGGTAAGAAGCAGGTAGATGAGCGTGCTGAAAGGAAAGCTAAAAAAAGAAAAAGAAGGAAAGCCATGACACCGGAGGAATGAGAACAACATGATATAAGGAAAAATAGTAGAAGATTAAGAAAAAATGAGGAAAGAAGAAGGAAAAGAGCAGAAGACGAAGAGGATGGAGTGTCCACTAGTTTGGCCCCAGCTAGGAGGCCAATTTCTGACCCTATTCACCATGAGAACACTCCAATTCCGGAGGATGTTGATGTGAGGACCCCTACCACCATAGGGGTCAATATTGCTGAAGACGAGGCCAAAGAAGCCTCAGACCATTTGACTGACGCCTCATCTGACTGAGAGGCTGTACACGTATTTTCCTCCCTTTGTTCTCACTTTGCATACATTGAGGACATTGCATCATTTTTTAGGGGGGTGATACTTGTACCATGGGGCTTTTTTGTTGTCGATGTTCTTTTTCCTCATGTTTTATCTAGGAGAATTGGCATGTCCAATTTGCCTTTTTATTTTCATGTGATGTGCTGTAAATATCATCAAGTGATTATTTATATAAGTAATTTTTTGTTCTATTGGCATCATTGTGTATATATGGATGATAGGTGATTGTGGCAAAGTATTTTGAATTTTTGTATAATTATTTCTTCTTACCATATAGTAAAGTGTTGTGCAACTATTTGTGACTCTAAAACTGGCATTAGAATGTAAGGTGAAGCGAAGCATAGCTATGTGATATGAATCCCAAGAGTTAGTAGGATAGGAATTAACTCAGTGTCTGTGTATGTGAGTATTTACGTAGTTCTTACATAAGTGTTACACCTAGAACTTGCCCGGTTCATTAGAGTTGTCGTGTGTTTGACCCAATAAGATAGGATAGTAGGCCTCCTTATTTTATTAGTCCACTTAGCCAAAATAATGACCCACAAAAAATATTTTGTTTCCTTTGTAAGCCTGGTTGAGCTTTGTTAGTGTTTGTTTTGTCCAAATAAATTTGATTCACTCTCTAGAAGGTGTTAACACTTAGATTTAACCCTGGTCCTATTTTGGACATTGTAAACTTAACTTAGGTAAATTGACTAAGTTGAAGGTGGATACTGTTGAATTGTTAGCGGCCTAAAAGGGCGAGTTGAAGTTGATTTGAGAGGTATCATCCGTCTCTAGTCTAGTTAGATATCTAAATAGATATTGTGCACCTCAACTAACTACATCAACTTAAGTTAAGGGTGGCTGATGCTGCTATTATTTTTCTTTTTAAAAATAACTGGGTTATGGCAAGGGCACGGATGGATAATAAAGATTGTGAATAAGTAAAAGAAACTGTAATCCTGGTGAGTAGCTACCAAAAAGGGTAAAGAGAGTGAAGTTGTGTACTTTAAGTCACTTGTCCAAATGATCAACCCTTACCTAGCCTAAAACCTCATTACAACCCTTAGCAAACCCTACTTGATCTTGGTGAGTCAATCATGAGGGAACATTAGATGATAAGGGAAAGCTTATGGGTGTGCACTATGTTTGTAACTTCTTTTCTGAGAGTTAGTCTTAGTTTTGTCCACGACTTGATTGTATAATGTGAGGTGGAATTCTTTGACTGTGAGGGCACTTTGAGTATACCTGGTCTACTTATTTCCTTAAGGTGTTGTATCTGTGGCTGTGAATATGCTGATTAGTAGTAAATTCCAGTAGTAGATCCATATGTATTGAGATCACATAGCCGAATGGGCAGTTGAATAATTATATGAGTGTGTTGCTTTGACTACGAAATGCCCATCATGATGTTGTTCATATATGCATCTTGGTGTTGAGTTGCTTGAGGACAAGAAATTGACTTAATTTGAGGGTGTTGATGTTTCGGCTTTTGATGGAACATTTAAGGCCTTTTTCTTAGGATAATTGTGTGTTTTCAAGAAACTATTGTTGTATTTAACATTGGACTTTAGTGTTTTAAGGACAAGAACTGAGCGTGGAAAATAACTTGGATAAACTGGGCAAAACAAGAGAAAAATAACAAGCGACGACTTAGGTGATGGACTGTCAACCATGTGATGGACCGTTGACCATGCAATGGACCGTCGGACTAACCATCACCCAGAAGTAGAAGGCAGTTTCACTGGAACTCCCGTGATGGTCCAGGTGATGGACCATTGATCCTGCGATGAATTGTCGGTCCAACCGTTACCCAGAAGCAGTAGGTAGTGACACTGGAAGTCTCACGATGGTCCAAGCGACAGATCATCGACTCTGCGAGGAATAGTCACCTGGCCCATCACCAAGAAACAGAATACAGTATCAGTGGAGATCCAGTGATGGTCCAGGCGATGGACCGTCGCCTCTGCGACGAACCGTCGCCCGACCCGTCGAGCATGACGCGGCAATTTCGAGTTTAAATTTTAAAATCCCAGTCCTGGAATCATATAAATACTAAGTATTTGGTTTTATTTCATAATTTTTGACAGACTATCGTACTTTCTTCTCGATTGAGAGCACTATAACACCTTTCTTTGAGATTTAAAGCTAGAAACTAAGATCTGATTGTTATTTCCATATTTTCCATTGAAGATTGAGAGGAACAATATTGTAACTTTTGTAAGTACTCTCTTGAAGCTATTTATGAATATCAATATGTCTTTGATATCTTATATGGAGATGAGTAGCTAAACTCCCATAACTAGGGTTATGGGAGCCTTGATGTAGAGAGCTGTTTGGGGCTATGAATCCATCTGATTTCTAACATCTATCTAAATTGCATGAATCTCTGTTCATTATAATGACATCTCTTGGTTGTAAACTTGAGAAGTGAGCCCATGAACACCACCTGTCTGAACAAGAAAGTGGATGTTGGGAAAAGAGGTGAGTCACATGAAATCACCCTTTGGGTTAAGGGTTAATGCCGTAATGGGATCAACCCTCGTGAGAGTTCTATTGAATAATACATGAATCCTTTAAGTTCGAAAGAATTAAAGGGTGAAATACCCATTAGGTTGAGAAACAAGTGGGTAATTCTTAGAATACAAAATTTCTTGCAATTGAAATTATAAGTTAGAAATCAGGCCCAAATTCACAACCCTAACTGTTCGAACATCTTGGGGATCATAACTCTAGTTAACTCATTGTCATTGAAATTATACTTGCATTAAATCTCATTAGCTGGATCTATGTGTGATACAATAGTGAAAGAATATTATTAATACATTAAAACCCCCCTTTATTTCGAAACCTTAGATCAACAGTCCATTAAGAATCAAATTACATAGTTGCACAAGTATTCCCTATGGGATTCGACCCCAACCTTTGTTGGGTTCTATAGTTGACAATGACCACTTACACTTTCATAAAAAAGTTGTAATTTAGGCGTATCAGTTCACAATTGGAATACTGATAAATATAATATCTGAAATATGAATATTGTCTTAACTAGTCTAGTCTGAAAAGTCTCTAACTGAACTGTCTGAATATGAAGTTGATGGGAAAATCCCCCACCTAACTCCAACTACTAAAATACTGAAGCTACTAAAAATACTAAAATAAAAGAATATTCTCGATAGATGAGGACTCACTACTAAATCTGTGGCTGCTATCTGAATTTGTCTATGCACGGTCAGGAACCTAAGCGTTCGAACCTATCATATAAGACATCATAGCATAAAAAGAAAGTATGCTTCACTACATGGAATGTACTGGTATGCTAGATGAGGTAAGGCTGAATGCAGGGGTTCATATGCATGAACAGTAATTGACTGAATGATATAGAGTAAATGAATAAGAATACATAGTTAACTGAAACTGCTATAGAATACTGAGTATGCAATACTGTGCATATACATGTATACTATATCTCAGCTTTTACTGAAGCTGAGTACTAATTTCTGTTACTGAGTAACTGATATCTAAGATTATTGATAACTGATTGACTGTGTCTGACAGTCCTAATTCTGTAGAACTGAACTTAGTTTTGTACTGAGACTAAAACTAAAATTATGGGAGGAAATCATCTAACCGAAATATCCTAAATAAGATAACTGGGGCCCAACCTGTAACCCTTGTTAGAAGGGTGTCAATACCATGCCATGGGTAAAGACAAGCTGAAGAGTTACCCTCATTTGGCAGGTACTCTAATGAGAGCGGTGGTACCCTCAACTGGCAGGTTAAAACACCTCATCAACCCTCAACTTGTACGTTGATGCCTCAACCTACGCTAGCTACGTAGTTCTGGAATACAAGGACTATTTCTAAGGATCACACCCTCTACTGATGGGTGAGCCCCTATCCTTGGGTTTACTCGGTGCTGAATCCTACTCTTAACTAAATAGACCATGGACTGATTACTTGGCTGTACTGGATTTGACTGAGCTATTACTGATCATGTCGATTGACTGAACTGGACTGAGTTCACTGAGTTCTATAACTAACTGAGTACTACTGTTCCATGATATGACTGAGACAATTTTGTAACTACGTATCTCTAGGTAAAAAACTAGATTATCGGGTATTAGATACCCCCAGGAATCGATAGCATGAAAATTAAAGCATAGCATGATCTTGAAAAACATAACAAGGTCTACTTGTTCATAATTCATTCATAGAGACATTTTATCAAACACTTGTGGGGCATAAGCTTGTACATATGCTAGCATGTCATGATTTCACCATTTAATTCGCATGGACATTCCATTTAACACATAGATAGCATAACTTAATGCATATAATCATGGACAAAATGTAAACATTGTAACTACAACACCAAAACTTGCTAATTCAAGGATTATAACTTGGGAATTACATAATTCAATATACATGCTATTTCAGTTTCATGGAATCTACAATTAATCATGGATTGAAACTCAATTACTATCATGAACATGAATACAATCAAATTTCAAGCATATAAATCATGAATCAATAATCTTGTAGTTTTAAAAATGAATTCTTGGACTCTATGGGTGAAATGAACCCATACATGAACACCTAACATACTTGGGTATTTTAATTCTTGAAGCTCTTGGTAATTTTCTTGAGGATTGCTCTTGATTTCTTAAAGCTAGGGTTTTCTATTAGGGAGAGAATTCTTTTTGATTTGGGGAAAGTTGATTAAAGAATGACTTAATAATGTTTTTAAGGGTTAAATCCCATTTCTAGACTGATTAAATTTATGGGAAAAGACTTGTTTGCCCCTGGACGACACTTTTGATTTCTGTCAAAATTTTCCAATTTGGGCCCTTGGAACGATGCAGCACTATCGCACCGTGTCACTGGAAATTGACAATTGAAACCTGGGAGCTTAGCGCGATATGGTACGATCACGGTACCCCACTACATGCGAATTTAACCCTTTGCGCGACGCACCATGATCGCGGAGTCACATAGGAAAGTGACAATTGGGAAAATGGATGGTGGCACGACGTGGTGGGATCGCGGTTTCTCTTTGGAAAATAACAATTTCCATTTGGATCCTTAGTGCAACGCGGTGATGTGCCAGGTGGTAAACCGTTTTACAAAAATTGCTCTAACTCTTCACCCGGGTATCGAATTTGGGTGAATTTTATATCATTGGAAAGCTGACTGAATTTTTTACAAATTGATAAGCTCTAAACTGAAAAATACTGAGTATTTAAAGAATCTTATTTATAAATAATCATGTACTTAGAGTTAAATTAAGCTAGAAAAATACGGGGTATTGCATAACAATACTAAATCCATCTCCAAAATATAAGAAAAAGTCAAATACTCCACAAATCCATAATAACAATGGGATAGTCAATCTCTAAAGAAATGAGTATGGAGCGACTCTAAGAGTTTTCAAGAAAAAGAACATAAAAAATAAATAAATTACTGCCCACGCGAACAAGTGCGAAGCTCACCATGAATATGTAAACTCGAACGCCCTAGCTAATAAAATCCTCACCGTCACCTGGATTTTTCGAAAAACAAAAGAGAGGAGTGAGACACTACCGTAGTGTGTATTAACACTTCACCACAATTATTTTAATGGGAAAAAGTCATAAAACATCATGAAATAAATGTCCTTTCAGAAAAAAGTAATGATAAACAGTATTATTGGTTTCATGTAAGCAAGATGAATATAGTTTAGGAATAAACTCAATAAGTATCGTATCATATCAATTCTTATATATTTGGGAGGTTTCCAAGAATGAATCATGTAATCAGTGTGGCATTCTATTTCAAGAATAGCCAATAACAGTGGACCCCTCGTAAAGAAGTCAAATATCAATTAGTAGGTCCCTACTCGAGGGAGATCAGTAACAGTAAGCTAGTTCTACCTTTCTACTAGCGAGGACTGTAACAATAATTTGTAAATAAAAGGTGCACCGGGTCTAACAAACCCGCCTTTAGGTACGAAATTCAAATCAAGGTCTACACCCATTTATACTTTCTTTGTAAATAGTAGATAATCAAATAAAATCATTTTCAAAATCGTATATAGCATTTAAATTCATATCAAATCATATTACATATAAACTTTAATAAAAAAACATGTCAAGATACTTATGTATCAAGTAAATGAAATAACTTTCATAACAACAATATCATATCTCAAATAACCATTTCAATATCATATCAAATAAAAAACTTGCCCCATGTGCAATTTCAAAGCATTCAGTAACTCTTGTTTCATCAAAATCATGTATAAAATATGCAAGTTAATAAATGCAAATTATGGTAAGGTTACTACTCACAGTACTCTTATCGGAATGCCAAATTGGTCATCTCGAACAATTGGTATGACTTCTTTTGATCGAATCTATAATCACATCATATTAATCTCGTATTAATTTTCATATGTAGGCTAATTCAAAATTGATTTGAAATACCCATACCCAAGGTTTCATGTTTGTCCATCAATTTGTGAAATTATAATTACCAAGCTATGAGTAATGCAGCTGTTTCATAATTTATGGAAAATTTATAGAATTTACCGCCTAACTAATAGACTTTGGTAAATAATTTTTCAATATCCAGTACCAATTTTCCAATTAAGACTCATGTTTAGGCTATATAAAATACTTACCTCGAATTCAATAGAAAAACTCTGATGAGTTTTTTTTCTCAGATGTATGTTGCCCTTGATTTTGCCCCTCATCTCAATTTTATCTTCCTCTCTAAATCAATTTTTTTGATCCATTGATGCATCAACAACACTAAAACCTTAAGTTATTTGTTTTGGTTGATGTACGCTTCTTGGAAGCTCTACTTTTCCTTTATTGGCTTTAGCCCTAAGCATAATGTTGGCTTTTTTTTTTTCAAAACTTAAATGTCTTTTAAATAAGGGGTATTCATTCTCCCCACCTAATGAAATTCAGTCCTCAAATTTAAACACAAGTGCATACCTGTAGACTGAAAAAGTGAGGGTACTTGACTTACATATCATTTTCTGACACCCATGTATCTTCTTCAAGGATATTGTTCTTCCATAAGACTTTCACGAACACAAACTCCTTTGACAGAAACTTCCTTACTTTACGATCAATGATAGCCACTTCTTCCTTCTTTTAGTTAAGTTCTTATCCAATTGCCGATGCTTCGAGTATGCGAGAAGGATATGATATACACTTTCTTAGCATAGAGACATGGAACACTGGATAAATGAAATATAGGGAGTGACAATCGATATGCCACTCCTCTTATATAATAAAGTATCTCATAAGGTTATATCTCGGGCTCAATTTACCTCTTTTCCCAAATCTCATCATATCTTTCATAGGAGAGACTCGTAGAAAAAACTTATCCCCAACTATGAACACTAAATCTCTTGTCCCCTTGTCTACATAAGACTTTTACCTGCTTTCAGCTGTGATCAACCTTTGTCTAATCAATAGGACCTTTTCCATAGCTTCCTGTACCATATATGGTCCTAAAACTTGATCCTCTCCAACTTCAAATCACCTGATAGGAGAACGACATCGCCTACCATACAAGGCTTCATATGGATCCATCTGAATACTTGATTGAGAACTATTATTGTAAGCAAATTCAGATAAGGGTAAGTTAGTATACTAACTACCTCCAACCTCAAGGATACACACTATCAACATATCCTCCAAAATTTATATAGTATACTTAGACTGTCCGTCTGTCTGTGGATGAAATGCAGTACTAAAATCTACTCAGGTACCTAATGCTTCTTGAAACAATCTCCAAAAGCATGAAATAAACTGTGATCCTCTGCCAGAAATGATGGACGATGGAACTCCATGAAGGCGGACAATTTTATCCATAAATAATTAAGCGTATTTCATTCAACTATATGTAGTCTTTACTTTCAAGAAGTGAGATGCTTTAGTAAGTCGTTCTACAATTACACATACAGACTCATAACCTTTAATGGTTTACGGTATCTCGATTACAAAATCTATGTACTTTTTCCCATTTCCAATCTGGAATCCTGATCTTTTGTAATAATCCTATTGGTCGCTGGTACTCCACTTTCACCTGCTAACAAGTCAAATAACTAGAAATAAAGTTATCAACAACTTTTTCATACCTTCCTATAAGTAATGCCTCCAAATCTTAAGAGAAAATACCACCATATAAGTAATGCCTCCAAATCTTAAGAGAAAATACCACAACGAACATCTCCAAATTATGCGTAAGATAGTTCAGTTCGTGCATCTTTGACTGTCTCAAAGCATAAGCAATAACATGATCATGTTTCATGAAAACACATCCTAATCCAACCTTGGAAACATCACAGAATACCTTGAATCCTCCAGAACCTAATGATAAGTCTAATACTAGTGTGGCGGTCAAACATGTTTTAAGTTTCTAAAAGCTCTACTCACATTCTTCCATCCACTGTAACTTCATATTTTTCTGTGTCAACTTAGTCAATGGAGCTACTATTTTAGAGAAATCCTACACAAAACACCTATTGTAATTTGCCAAACCTATAAATTTGTGAATTTTTTAGGTGAAGTAGGTCTATGCCATTTTTGCACTACTTGTGTCTTTTTAGAATCCATCATAATTCCATTTTTGGATACAACTTGCCCCAAAGATGATATTGAATCAAGCCAAAATTTGCACTTTGAGAACTCAACATAGAGCTTATGTTCCCGTAATGTCTACAATACAATCATTAAATGATTCTTATGTTCTTTCTCACCACGAGAGTATATCAGAATATCTCAATAAATACTATCACAAATTTATCCATAAACGGTCTGAATACCTTATTCATTAAGTCTATGAATGTAGCTGGAGCATTGGTTAACCCGAAAGGCATCACAAGGAACTCATAATGCCCATATCGAGTTTTGAATGCTGTCTTGGATATATCTTCCTCCTTGATTCTAAGATGATGATAATTAGACCAAAGATTAATCTTCGAAAAATCGTTAACCCTTTATAATTGATCAAATAGGTCCGCTATATGAGGCAACAGATACTATTATGTACTGTTACCTTATTCATCTACATGTAGTCAATACACATTCTTAAAGACGTAGCTTTCTTCTTTACAAACAAAACTGGTGCACCCTATAGTGAAACACTCAGTTTGATGAAACTCTTATCTAGCAAGTCCTGCAACTGCTATTTTAAATCTTCAACTCTGCTAGTGCCATACGATATACGGGTGTAGATATTGGCATAGTGTTAGGTGCCAAATCAATACCGAAGTCTATCTCTCATATTGGAGGTAGTCTTGGTAACTCCTCAAGAAATACATCAAAAAATTCCTTAACAAAAGGTACTCCTTCAAACTAAGTGTTCCCTCTCTAACATCACTTACCCATGCAACCTTCCTTCAATAATTGTTGGGCCCTCACATAAGATATAACTTTACCAACCTCTAGAACTTGACCCCCTTTTAATACAAAATTAGGTTTGCTGGGTATCTTAAATCGAACTATCTTTGCATGACAGTCTACAGTAGTATAGCAAGGATATAACCAATTCATGCCCATCAACACATCAAAGTCAATCATATCAAGTAAAATAAAGTTATCAAGAGTATCCCTAACTTTCACTAAAATCTGGCATTCACGATATACATACTCAAATAACAAAGAATCTCCCATAGCAGTAGCAACAAGAAAAAGATAATTTAATGTCTCTAACTATTTATCAAATCTCACAGCAAAGTATGAGGACACATAAGAGTGAGTAGAACCCGAATCAATCAAAGCATATGCATCAAATGAATAGATGGAAAAATTACCTGAACCACTGCATTCGAGGCCTGAACATTCGTCCTAGTAAGTGAAAAACTCTCGACTAGCCTCTACCAGTATTTCCTTATGTCTGATTTTCAGCAACCCATCTACATTACCTCGACCTCCATTTCCAGTACCTGTAGTATTATGAGTAGTCTAAATAAGTGAAGTTAACTAACCAGAACCCTGACTAACATTTTTCAGAGGATGAAGGAAATCCCTGATGCGATGACCCAACCAACCACAACGAAAGCACTCTCCAGTCAAAACACAACACTGACCCATATGTGATTTACCGCAAGTCTGGCAGGATGGAGGAGTGGCATACATCTAACCAGAACTATGATATCCATGAGATGCTGAAGACCCCTGAGTACCCTGTCTAGAAGGTGACTTATATGAAGACTATGAAATTGAATCTGCCCTATCTGATGGCCCTACTGTTTTCCCTGATTTTCCGCTCTGCGATTTGCACAAAAGTCACTACTGAAAGATCCCCCCATTTTAGCCTTCTTATGAACTCATAAGCTGCCCGCTCTGCACGACCTTTGTTCTCAATTTTCCTACCAAGATCTACTATCTCATAATAGGTCAAGACTTATTTACGGGGCTACTACATTTTAGAGATGAGCAACCAGTCCATTAACAAACCTCTGGACTCGAGCTGCTTATGCGGATACCAAGTACAAAGCATATCTAGTCACCTTGCAGAATTTGATATTATAAGTCAACACATCTATACCTGGAGTCTGGACTTATTTCTCAAACTGATCTATATATTTCTTCTTCCAACTGCCAGGAAGAAAGTTATCCATGAAGAAATTAGTGAACTAACCCATGTCAGTGGTCTTTCTCCAGCAGACCTTCCTAGTAATAAAATATCATACTAAGTGTTAGCCATGTGAATGGTAGAGGTGGACTAGCAGTTCTTTCATGAGTGGTCTCTTTTGAAATTCTCGAAGTGGTAATGTGATTTTCTGCGGTATCACCACTACCCTTTAGTTGTTTGAGTGCTAACCATATGATCAAAAAAATAAATATGGTTAGATTAATTTAATTGGTCCTAGAAGTCACACACACAAGAAATAATGAGAAAGGAATTCAAGACACATCCTATCACGCTCTCGTAGAATCACAATTATACAAATGGTCGGCAACATAACCATAGTTGAGATTCTACTACTAATGTGTTCTCTATTAGTCATAGGAATAACCTAATCTCATATACCAACTTTGTCACAACCCGAAAGAGGACCATGACCAGTGCTAAGGAGATTGGACTTCAAAGCAAGCCTCGTCAGCATTTGATAGAAAATCTGGAGAGTTTCCCCTACTTTTGGGCCTATCCAAAAATTTTCCTTGTCTTAAATCAATAACACAACACACCAATGCCACCAACAATGCACTAATACTAACAATAATGCACCAATACTATCAACAATCGATTTGTAATAAAATAACAGTACTAAATCCATCTCCAAAATATGAGAAAAAGTCAAATACTCCACAAATCCATAATAACAATGGGATACTCAAACACTAAAGAAATAATCATGGAATGACTTTATCAATTTTTAAGAAAAAGAACATAACAAAATAAATTAATTACTGCACATGCAAACAAGTGCGGGGCTCACCAGGAATATACCAACTCGAATGCTCTAGCTAACTAAATCCTTAACATCACTTACATTCTATGAAAATCAATAGCGAAGAGTGAGAACTAGCTCAGTGAGTAAAAACACTTAACCACAATCATTTTAATGGGGACAAGTCATAAAACATTATGAAATAAATGATCTTTTAGAAAATAGTAACGATAAATAATATTATTTGTTTTATGTAAGAAAGATGAACTAATAGTTCAGTAATAAACTCAATAAGCATTGTATCATATCAATTCTTATATATTTGGGAGGTTTTCAAGAATGAATCATGCCATCAGTGTGGCATTCTACTTCAAGAATAGCCAAGAACAGTGGACCCCGTGTAAGGAGTCTAATAACATATCAATAGGTCCCTACCCGAGGAAGATCAGTAACAACATGTTTATTCTACCCTCCTACTAGCGAGGACTGTAACAATAATCTGTAAATACAAAGTGCACCAAGTCTAATAAATCTGCCGTTAGCTACGGAATTCAAATCAAAGTCTACTCCCATTTCTACTCTCTTTGTAAATAGTAAATACTCATATGAAAGCATTATCGAAGTAGTACATAGCATTTAAATTCATATCAAATCATATTACATATAAACTTAAATAAAACACATGTCAAGATACTTATGTCTCAAGTAAATGAAACAACTTCCAAAATAATAGTATCATATCCCAAATAACTATTTCAATATTATATCAAGTAAAAGACTCTCCCCACGTGCAATTTCAAAGCATTCAACAACTCTTGTTTCATTAAAATCATGTATAAGATATGCAAGTTAATAAACATAAATTATGGTAAGGTTACTACTTACATACTCTTGTTGGAATACCAAATTTGTCACCTCAATCAATTGGTATAATTTTGGTCAGTCGAATCTATAATCACATCATATCAATTTTGTGTTAATTTCCTTATTTAGGCTAATTAAAAATTTATTTGAAAGACCCATCCCCAAGGTTTCATATGTTTTCATCAATTTGTCAAATTATAACTATCGAGCTATGAGTAATGCAACTGACACGTACTTTACGACAAATTTATAGAAATTACCGCATAACTAATAGTCTTTGATAAATAATTTTTCAATATATGGTGCCAATTTTCCAATTAAGACTCATGTTTAGGCTATTTAAAATACTTACATCGAGTTCAATAGCAAAACTCCGATGAATTTCTTTTTTTCGGAGTGTATGTTGCCCTTGATTTTGCTCCTCATCTTAATTTTCTCTTCCTCTCTAAATCAAATTATTTTATTGATCCGTTGATGCACCAACAACACCAAAACCTTAAGCTATTTGTTTTGGTTGATGTATGCTACTTGGATGCTTTACTTTTCCTTTTTGGGCTTTAGCCCTAAGCTTAATGTTACCTTTTAAAAAAAAACTTAAATCTCTTTTAAATAACTAAAAATTATATATATACCCAAAGTAACTATTACTTATTACATAAAATCTCTATTTTGAAAAGTAATTACAAAAATCCCATATTAATTACATAGAACCCTTCCATTCAGATTTTCTCTCTCTTCTGCTTCATACATCGCAAAACTACCATTTTTTGCTCAAACTTTTGTTTTCCTTTTTACTCCATCATTGTACTCCTAATTTTATGCCAAAAATCAAGCTACGTGATTTGGGGGATTTCAATTTTTTTGGTTATAAAGCATTAACTGAACGAAGTGTTTAACTTCGTTACCTTCTTCATTTAATTTTGAGTTTTTTTTTTCAACTTTACCAAATCAAAATTAGTTTTGATTTCTTTTTTGTTGCATGTATGTAATTATAATATTATCTACTTTTGCAATGTCATACCATTGTGGTAGTTGAATTTTTTCTTATTTTTTCATATATTACAAGTCAGATCTTTATTTTTTTACTATTTATTTGCAAGTGGGTAGTCAATAAAGTATAAATTTTGTAATGGAGTCTGGTCCGAGCTTTAGTTTAGGACTTAGTCAGTTAGATGGTCAAGACCAAACTATTCCCGTTGTTGTTTTTGTTCCTGGT
Organism: Capsicum pubescens; assembly: GCA_030864215.1. Classification (NCBI taxonomy): domain Eukaryota; kingdom Viridiplantae; phylum Streptophyta; class Magnoliopsida; order Solanales; family Solanaceae; genus Capsicum; species Capsicum pubescens. The sequence continues at coordinate 186,656,042 of CM061541.1, forward strand.
ACTTTTAATTATGAAGAACCTAATTTCACAGAGAACTGATCAAAGTATTGAAATGACCCAGTAATAATAAAGAAATTGAGGAAAGTTGCATGTTCAAGTTCAAACAAGACAACTTCAAAATCATCAGGTAAACATATTTTAGGATTATATGGTAGAATTTTAGTATAAATTACATTAACAGTACTAAACTCATACATTAGATCAGGTATAATATACATTAGTTTGGGTACATTATAGTTTACAATTGAAAACTTATACAATAGAATTATAATACATTGTAAGACTACTGTTTTAATCTCGTACATTTATGCTGACATTATACATTAGATCATTTATCAGATTCATTAATTCGGATACATTAAGAAGTTTATATTACACTATACATGTATGAGATGCATTACTTTATACATTAATAAGTTTATACGTTAGTTTGTTTATATTATACATTAAGAGGTTTATATTACATATAAGATGTCTTTTATGTATGAGGTTGCATTATACTTATAGAAAGTATAAATGTTGTATAAGGTTACATTATACATTTGGCAAGTTTATATTTATAATATGTATAAGGTGTTCATATAATTTGTATAATGTTACATTATATATTAGGCATGAGTATAGTATAATATGTATAAGGTGTAACACATACATGTGAAACTTTTGTATCGGGTTGTCTTTTAATATGTATTAGTTTGCTGCTATGTTTAATCCTTTTTTGTGTTTGCTATTATTGCTCAGGGCAGAAATATCGTATTGACAAAGTTCCAACCACCCATTACATATTGGTAACTCATGTAATCAAGAATTTGGAGAAAAAATAAAGAATTATTTTGGAGAATAAATTATTGGGGCATTTAGAAATACAATCTTTGGGGTATTCCTCGACATGACTCAGTGCAACTGGATAGGGAAAATATCCAAATGCCTTCTGATGCTAGAAATCTAGCAGGAAAAACATGATAAGATTCATGTTTTTGTATAGGGTAATATCCTGAAATTTTCTATGCTTGAGTTTGCCATTATTACCGGTCTTAAATATACCGGTAATATTGATGAATATATGTATAGTTTATCTCCCAAATCAAATTTGATGTCAAAGTATTTCCATATCTCTAAAGCTGGAATATCTAAGAAAACACTGATTCAATGTGTGAAGATGGGAAACTTTGACAACTCTTAACATACACTGAACATTGCCATACTATACTTTGTTCATACATTCCTATTTTCTCAACATCATAAATCACCAATTAGTTTAGCCCATTTCTGGATGGTTGGGGATGGTCGTTACAGATATTTTTCATGGAAAAAAAATTATATTTGAGAGGTTGATGAACTCATGGCGGCATGATTTCTTCATCGCAAAATAGTTATAATCTTTGGGTGAAATGCCACACGTACTCAAAGTTTGAATATTTGAGTGCTGCTTTAAAGTCAATAAAAAATTGTGGTTCATCAGAGAAGCATCATCCCAAGGATATTCAACTGGTCTATAGAGTGTGTGAGGCCTAAATGTGAGTCTTTTATGGCTGGAATGTTCAGTAAGGTTGATGTATAACCTTTTTTTTTCAATTTATTTTCTTGTAGTTCTAATACATTTATGTGGCTTTCACTTAAACAGTTTACTTACCAGAATTTACAACCTACACATGAAGAAGTTCAGAGGCTGGATTTGTCTTTTATGAAGGATTTTGAGATATGTGATCAACTTTCTACATCTGCTACTACCATATCTATTGATTGCAAGTTGAAAAGGGTAGCCGATGAAAATCAACCGCGTATTATTTCTGTAGCTGAAGATTTTGATGATTTCAGCACTATACCAGCAAGAGAAATTCTAATTAAGGCTGAATTATCTTTAACTTTATCAAATGAAAAAACATCTAAGAGAAGAAAGAAAGTGTTGTTTGAAGAAGACAGTCTAGGGGTGAAAGATAATGAGATTTCTACACGTGCTCGTTCAGTAGGTGATGTATCGAGGTCTATTTCAAAAAATCAAGATGCTTCAACAGTTGAACATGGTCAGCAAGGACAGTCTATTATATCTCCAGAGCGTGAGCAAGTCAATACTTTTCCTTCATCTTTCACAATGCCTCATGGGACTTCTAAGTTGAATTCAGATATGGATGAGATAAAGTCGTGTATCAAGTATAATGTAAGTTAAATTTCTTATTTATTTTCTTATTTTAAAAAGATAGTATTGTTACTAATATTTTATTTCTATATACGTACTAAGGTTGATAAAAAGATTACTTACCTGGTAAAAGTGATATCAAATATACCTGCTGAGGTTGTGAAAGCTTTGAAGCAAGAAGAAACTAAAGAATCACTGGTATAAACTTTTTATACATTTATTTTTTATTAATTTGGAAAAATATTCATACAACCGTATTGATATTTTATATAGATGAGAAAATGAATGATAAGGAAGAAGGTGGCGAGGAAGAATAAAAAAAAGAGGACAGTCCAATCTTAAAGGAGTTCTTGTTTTTTTTAATAGATGTTTTGTCAGTATATCTTTCCACCATTGGTAAACATTTTTTTCATTCTTAAACAGAATGAAGATGAGGGCAAGAGTCCACTAAGTGACATCCCAAATGATGAACCTGTTGAAATACAGACTGTGAACACAGATTTCCAAGGATGTGTCAACAAAAATACTGAATGTATAACAAGTGATGTTCAGAGCCAGCAAAAGGTATTTTGAATTTATTATTCTATATTTGTATGGGAGAACTAATATGTATGGGAGATCTGTGTCTATTTTAGAATCATAGAACTTTGTTATTTTTTGTCTTTTGATCCTATATATTATGTTTTCCAACTTCTTATACATCTTTATTTTATGTATGAGACCTTCTTGAGTAATAAATGTTATGTATCACTGATTTGAACTATCTAATCAAACATAGTTTACCACTATGTATGAAATAGATTATACATATGTATGTTATGTATAATAAATTTTATACATATGTCAGTTATGTAGTAATGGGAATTTCTTATGATGTCTAACTACTTATACATGGAAATGTTATGTATGGGAGATTTGCAACTGCTTCATAAATAATATATGTTGCAACTGCTTATACTTTAAAGAATTTACATATGTAAATAAAGTATGGGAAATTTGATTGTTATATATTTTTCATTGACTCTTCTAAGCAATTCATTTATCACTACATAACACATTAATATTCATGTATGTAGGATGATTTCAGTGGAACGATAACTGATTCAGTTCAAGACACTGTTGATGCACTCATATTTGGATTGAGAACACCATCAACTAAATAGCCTCTGGATGTTGGTACTCCAAATACTATGACCGAGAGCCAATGGATGTTTCTCGATAGTTAGTTTCCACCTGATTTTCCAGATGTTCAAGTTCGGAATCGTGATGCCACGAAAGCACCAGTAAAAAGGGACCAAAAGAAGTCCAGGATTTTTAGGTCACCGTACCTAACAAAATTTGGTTCAAGTTCAAAGGGAGATGATAGTTCTGATAATGAATAGAAGCATAAGTATGCCTTCGAGGGGTGTACCATTTCTCAAAAATTGTCGAATGAATTAATGTTGGATTAATCTAAATGGATTGCGGAAGGTTTATTGAAATATCATGCTGGCAAGTAAGAAATTTGAAACCTTTATTTTAAAAAAAGAATTAGTACGTCAACATAATTATACGTTACATTTATATATTGTTAATAGTATAGGAAACACAACGACAATCACTACCTGAAAAATTATTCTGGCCTAGGTTATCCAGAGTTGGATTTCATTGTTGCACATTCACAGTCAAAGAATTGGTTCTACATGATGTCGCAATCCAACACATGATGGAACGACGAGGTAAATTAAACAAACTTTCATGCAATAGTGTAAATAAGTATTCTAGACATACTGTTCTATGAGTTTAAATCAATTGTTTACTGTGGAAATTTCATAAACATAAAGGGTAATGTATTATATTATCTCATACATTAGTGTGAAAGATTTTTACTTAAATGTAAAAAAGAATACAGTGGCATCATACATAGAAAGTAAAGTATAATACCTTCTCATACATATTAAGTAAGTTATAACACATGTTGGAACAACTACTTAAATTAAACTGACTTCCATTCAATAGTGTAAATAAGTATCCTAGACATACTAATGTTGTGTAAATCTAATATGTGCCGTGTAAGTTTCATAAATAATGACAAAATAGCATAAATAGTTCGTAATGTATTATACTTTCTCTTACAATAGGGTGAAAGTTGTTACTTAAAGCTAAAAACGAATACACTTGCACCATACATTGAATGTAATATATAATACCTTCTCATACATTAGAGTAACAATCAAAGTAAATTATCCAACTGTTAATTAATGTGGTTTTTTGGTCTGTCATGCATATGGTCTTTTTATGTATAATCATTTCTTATATCTTTTCTCATTTGTATATGTAGCATTTACATGTGATCTTCTATCATTTGAGAAAGAAATTGAAGCTGCAACTAGGTGAAACTTATAGATATACAACAACAAGTTGCTTCTTCAAAACATACATTAAGAAGACATATCGTAGATATTATTCAGATGCTTCATACATTTAGACCTCTATTAAAAAAGACTATGTGGATATGTTGTGGCTAGAAATGAAGAATCAATCACCAACATAATTAATGAATTCTGTATTTCTGCGGGATTACCATGGCATATGGTTGATGAGGTCTATGTTCTATTTAACTATGGCGAAGAGTTTCACTGGGTGTTGGCTGTAATTATGTTGAAGGAGAGAGTGATACATGTCTACGACTCATTAATAGGTACAAGAAAAAGGAACCCATCATAAGAAATACACAAGTTGACAGTGATGCTACCTACTTACTTGTCAGACAGTAGGTTTTTTGAAAAGGCAGAACATACTGACTGAGTAGCACCGGATGCGTACAAAGACAAGCTTGGTCAGTGCACTCAACTTCTCAATCGAACTTCATTTGATGTTCACTATGTGGAAAACATACCACAGCAAGCCTGTGCTAGTTTGTAAGTGCATTTTTTTATACTTTTTACATGTATAAATATCTAATAATTTTTTAACGACTTTTTAAATCATAGTTTTTTTTAATGTTAGGGACTGTGGCGTTTTTGTTGCTGCATTTCCAGAAATCTTAAGTGAAGGACTTGAAGTGACTTCATGTATGTTTGACGCACAAACACAACATGCACGCTATGTATCCTTACTCTGAAATTTTGGAGTGATCAAGATAATTGAATGATACACAAGTGATAATGATGATCCTCCGCGTCCAAGGAATAGTTATCTCCAAATAATTGATGAAAGTGCAATAGTTACTTTAGAGCAGCAAAATTTTAAAATTCTTATTTTAGTAATGGATGTTGAACAATTACAACACTTCTTAGTTTTTGATGTTGGTTTGGATTTTAATTTTTATTGATTTATTGAAACTGCATATACAAACATATGTTATTTATAGTTAGCAACATCATTAACTAAGGTCATATTTTAGTACTTCTCAATCATTATAATTTTAATACTATCTATGTTTGCAACTAATACAGTAAATTGTTGTTTATATCTAATGTATAGAAAACATTTATACATTAATATTTTTTTCATACAACCTAACAAATACATGTAATGTATGACAAATAACAATACACTAAATTATACACTTAAGTGTTTAGTATTTGTAACGTATGACAAATAATTATACACTAAATTGTATGTCAGATATCATTATATTTTCAACTTTTTAAAAATAAATATTGAAATCTCCATACATTTAAATATATAATACATTAAATTTGTGATTGTATATAGATACCTTTAAACAAAATGTGACATTTTACTGACTATGTAATATAATAACATTTATACATTACTTATGTCATCACACATTGAAATATATGTATAGTAAACCATCATACAATATATGTTATAATGCGAATTATGAAACAAAATTATAATATATAAAATAGTTACATATGAAATAACTTATATATATATATGTATGTATCATAATTTAATCTAAATACTTAACTAATATTTTATTAGATTCCATACTTCGGATACATATAATGTTTTTAACAATTGAATGCGATATGATTATACATTACGTATGTCATCATACATTGAAATATATGTATAATAAAGCCTCATACAATATATATTATAACTGAAAGTATGAAACAACATTATAATATATAAAACATTTATGTATTAAACAACTTATACATATGTATGCAAAATAATTTAATCTAAATACTTTACCAATATTTTAGCAGACTTCATACTTAGAATACATTAATAATTTTTTTAACCATTGTATGTGGTATGATAATACATTACCTATGTAATAACATTATACTATCAATTATGTCATTGTACAGTGATATAACATTGAATTTGATATGATTGTACATTACGTATGTCATCATACATTGAAATATATGTATAATAAAGCCTCATACAATATATATTGTAACTGAAAATATGAAACAACATTATAATATATAAAACATTTATGTATGAAATAACTTACACACATGTATGCAAAATAATTTAATCTAAATACTTAACCGATATTTTAGCAAACTCCATACTTAGAATATATTAATAATATTTTTAACCATTGTATGCGATATGATATACATTACATATGTAATAATATTATATAGTCAGTTATGTCATTATACAGTGATATAACATTGATATTATACATCACTGGGATAAAAGCCACTTCTCAATCCGACTCAACACGGATTCTGCTACATATGTTAAACATACACACCCACCAAATGTATGTACCATAAAACTACAAATCTCACATTCAGATCAATGAAAACACAAATTGTTAATCTCAAACTATTATAAAGAACTAAATTTGAAATAACAATATTAAAGATACTTCAAAAAATTTCTAGATTATTTACATGAATAAAGTAAACTATTTATTCAAATAAAAGAAAATTATGGGTCATCACATGGATAATCAGATTATTTTTTTCACGTTTACTTTGGAAAAAAGTTGCATGTGCATCGGTTGTGACCTGTACGCCCGTATTTACCGCAACAGTTTGAGCTTGAAGAAAGTGATTCGCTTGATTTCAAATGCCTGCCTTTATTGGGCCTCCCCGGAGGTCTTCTATATTTTGGCGGTACTACTTCTTCATCTTCAACAATTAAGGATCATTCCAATCCTTTATGTCGGGCATTGATATTATCTAAAGTTCATACGCCTTAACAATTATTTTTGGCCTGTAGGATTCAGAGCAGTAAGGACCATAATCTTCTAACTTTTTTACTCTTTAATAAAACAATTATGTGCGGACAGGGAATTTCATCAACTTGATACCAGCCACAGTTGTATGTGCCATGTTTAATATCAATAATGTACCTTCTTACGAATTCACATACACAGTAAAGATAACTTGCGACTGCTTTAACCTGTTAGACACATATATTTCAATACATATGGCAAAAAATAAATTACTAACTCATAAAAAACTTTTATTTTCATAAATATTCAAATACACACCGTCATCCATAAGGCCTTCACGCCATTAATAGTCAAAATATCTTTAAATCTTCTCCTTAATATTGTCTTGGTATAAGATGCAATTTCACTATTCTTACAATTCCATGCTGCAAATAAAATTCTAACTTCTTCAAGAAATCCTAAAACAAAAAGTTCTCTAGCCTCTACCAAGCAACCATTAATACATTCGGTTATATTAGAGGTCATCATTCTACCTCTATTAATAGGTGAGTGACTTCGAGACCATTTTTCATATCCTGTTACTTCCAAGTATTCCTTAACCCTATGAATAATCTTTGAAACCTTTGACATAATGTAATTAAAATCTTCTTTTCTATAAGCTTTAGTCATAGAACAATAAAGGTCACTAAGTCTGTCTTTGCTTTTCCTAAAATGCGTGCGAATGTATTTCCATAAATGCCAAATACATGCTAGATACCGAATATTAGGATGCACAATGCTCAAACCTTTTATGATGCTCTCGTTTCGATTCGATACAAAACACATGTTGTCTCATTCGCCAAATGTTTCCCCAAACTAATGAAAAAACCAAGTCCACGAACTATCATTCTCAAAATCCACAACACCGTAAGCTAATGTCGGAATACAACCTAATTAAAAAAAATCATTAATAAACCAATAAATTATTTGAATGTAAAACATATATATTTTAATTAAGCATTTACAGAAATTCAGATACATAAACGAGTAATGTATAAGAAGATCCAATACATAGACATATGCATATGTTAACATGGTTATAAAAAGAGAGAATAATACCTGCACCATCAAGTGTGCTTGCCTATAGAAAGGTTCCTTTGTATGATCCGCTTAAATGTGCACCATCAACAACTAGCCGACAAAACTGGAACCCCCTTATCATAGGATTTAAGGAAATAATCAAGTATTTAAACTCATTATCTGCTGCCTTATGCATTCTACGTGGGAGTCAAGATACACTTTATTTAGCATATAAACTAATCGCGACATTTTTCGATATCCATCAGTTGTACCACCTCCAAGCATTGCAATTGTCTTTTCTTTTGCATGCTATGCCTTCTTGTAGTTAATATCAACCTCATAAACGACCTTCATATCTTCAATTATGTACGCCGGTGTGTGTGTTTTCTTGTGATCAACTAATTTGGTGTTGTAAATTCACTCACAAAAGTTGTTGTAGCAACTAAGATTTTCAATATTCTTTCACTAAGATGGAAAGTAAGTTCTGAATCAAATCGACGAATCACAAAAACATCTGATTGATTCATACAAGATGCCTAGAGAAACCATTTGCATTCTTTGTTATGACAGTGAAGGACATAGTTGCATCAAAAATAAATATGAAAAAATGTATGATAATATAGATATAAAAGTCATTTTCAACTTACATGCTAAATTATCATGTAACAAGTTTTCTCATACATACGACTAGATGAATGAGGAGTTACAATACACTAGTAATCCAATTTTTTAAACATAACTATTAATTAATAGTCCAATACATTACTTATGCTTAACTACAGTAACTATTTCCACGTTTATTAATTTATAATGTATTAAAATACATTACAACTTAAAGAAACGACAGTGACACAACTCTATAGGAAATTCTTTGTAAACTAAAACAACCAAATATTCCTATACATATCTATTCAACGTATAATTATAACGACCCGAGACTACCTCTAGTCGTCACACGGTGCTTGCGACCCTGATGGACTATAAGCTAACCCATGAATGATATCTGATGTGAGCACTGAACAATAATACTGAAATAATTGTGGAATAATAGGCTGAAATTCCATAAGGTTCAAAATATCTAAAATACTGATAATGAATAATAATATCTGAATCTGAAATACTATTTGAAAATCTAGTCTGTAAAGCCTATAACTAAAACTGTCTGAAAGTGGAGTTAATGGGACAATCCCCCAACTAACTCCATCTACTAAAATACTACTAAACTGAAGTACTAAAATAAAAGCATTTCCTCGATAGATAAGGACTCACTGCTAAATCTGCTATTGCTGGCTAAATCTAGCTAAGCTCGATCAGGAACCTGAGCGTCCAAACCTATGATATGAAACATCATAGCGCAAAAAATGGGTATGCGATCAGTATGTGGGAATGTACTGGTATGCTAAATGAGGTAAGACTAAATGCATGGGTTCATATGCATACATAATAACTAGCTGAATGATATGCAAGAGTTGGATAGCATACATAGAGAATCTGTAACTACTAAATATACTGTGCATACTGTAACTAAGTATACTAGAGCTAAATTTGATATCTGATAACTGAATATACTAATAATATGAGATCACTGATAATCTAAATTACGGATAACTGAGTGACTGTATCTGACAGTCCTAATTCTGTCGAACTGAATTGATTTCTATTCTGAAGACTGAAACTAAAACTGAAACTGTGGGAGTTCTCACTTAACTGACATGCCCCTGAGTAAGCTGAGTGGGGTCCAATATATAACCCTAGTTGGAAGGGTGCCAGTACCGTACCACGGGTAAAGACACTTTTGTAGTCAAGCCTATCAATGGGTGACCCTGAACAGCAAGTCAAGCCTAATCTAACGGGTGACCCCTGGGAGGTAGCCAAGCCTTAATCTGATGGGTGACTTCTTATATCATATGCTGGATACATATTTTTGTAGAGTGAGACTACTACTAATGACTCTGCCTTCCTGACGGGAGAAGTCGTCACCTCCACACTCGCTCGGTGCTAGTTCCTACTCCCAACTGAAAGACACTGAACTGAGTATATTGAATTAGACTGGATTGATACTCAGATTACTGAGTTTTCCTAAGTTCTGTAACTGAATAAATTCTACTAAGTTCTGTAATTGATTGAGAGTATGGTGGAGCGATGCAGTGGTATCGCATTGCCACTTTGTTTGTGAACTGGAAGTGAACCACGATACGGTAGAATCGCATTGGTACACTGGAAATTGACAATTGTGAATTAGGTCTATGGCGTGGTGCACCAATATCATGGAGCAACACTGGAAATTGACAATTTCTCTTTTGACACACTCCGCGATGCACTACTGGCCTGAATGACGATGTTTAACGACTAAAACTTAAAATGACCATAACTTCTTACCCGGTTGTCGGATTTAGGCGAATTTTATATCATTGAAAAGCTAATTGAATTTCCTATGCAATGGCAGTCTCTAATCTGAAAATTACTAAGTATTCCAAAAATTTTATTTAGGATAACTGGGGTATTACAATAATATACTATGATACATATCAATAACAACTTAACAAAACTTAACAAATCTAATACGAAAACTAATTATGGTTCATACCTTTGTTTGTCAAATCTTTTAGCTTTGGTTTTGAATCCATTCTCTAATGCATATTTTTCCATTACCGCATTAGAGTTTCTTTATCCTTATAAAGCTGATCAATTTTTATATCTGTATTCTTGCAATCAGTAATGAATTTTTTCACTTCAAATTCTGGAACGTATAATGAATACTGATTTTGCGTTTCAACTACTGTTAAACAAGATCATCAGATTCAATTCCTTCAATACAAAGAACAACATCAGTTTCACGATCAAACTCTATCTCCTTATTTGACTAATCAAATATTAAAATACACAAAGGATAATTTAAAAATCCTAGAAAACTTTTCTTTAACTCAATGTACACCCTCACTCCATTATCGTTCCTTATAATAATTTGAGAGGAATTACCTTCAATAATGTACTTTACTTCAATTTTTTTATGACCTTCATCAATATTTAATTTTGTAGCAATCGTCGAGATCAATTTCAAGAATGTTATACTTTCTGAAACAATAATTCCATCACTTTTACATTGTTCATAAACAACTTTAGACTGCCAAGATCCTTAACGCCTCAACAATATAGTGATGTTCATATTGATTTTTTGATATGGAAGAAAACAGACGTTTCTATTTTTTTTTTCAAATTGAATTCCACATCGCTATTCCAAAAAAAATTATGGTGATGTTTCAGGATATTTTTTGAATTTGAATTATAGTTTCTATTTTTAAGCCTCCACAAAATCATGTACATTAATTACTATTGTTAATTAAGTAAGAGAATAATGGTTCTGATTTTATTACCATAATTTTAGGTAAAACAGTTTCCTCATACATTGGAGTTACGTATGAGGTACAACGACATGTATATGTATTTTTCCAAATATGGGAGAGAGAAAGTCAATCTGAGATCTTATGTAATTAGTTTTATTAAGGATGAGATTTATGTAGTTTATACTTTAAATAAGGGTTATTACAATCCTTCATTTAATAGATGTTAAATTTGTTAAATTTATTTTAATTCTTTCAACATTTTAAAATTTCTTCATAATATAATTAAGGTTGATGAAAATGTTACGGTTAGACAGTAAAGTGACTAATACAAAATTAACCGGAAAGGAAATATAAATTGTTTAACGATCGCGCGAAGCGCAACCAAGTTTTCTAATTTCTAATTAAATGGAACAATTATTACATAATAATGGCAATATTTTTTAGTTCTTTCATATATGTTATTCCCATTAAGTTCGTTATTTGTATGCGTTTAATTTGCAATTTTTATTTAAATGTCTAAAAATATAAACTGTAATCTGTTGTTTGATCTCTTTGAATATCTATGGTAGATTTATATGTGTGATTATTTAAACAGATTGTTAGATTTGTTTTCAGTGATTTTATTTGAATTTAAATTCGGGTATGTATTTTGTAGAGGAAGTAATCTATTTTTTGGATCCAGTCTAGAGAAGCTATTTTGTAACTATTAAATACTATTGGGTGAAACTGGAGAATTTAAATATTATATATATATATATATAGATATATATGAAAACGATGTTAAACATTGTATTATAGTGGGAAATACCAATAAATGATGAGAATTTTTTCATATGAGTAGATATTAATCATAAAGACAATTCAATGGGAATGAGATTTGTCACGACCCAAAAACAAGGATCATGATGACACTTGTTGTGATAAACCTTAACAAGTAAGTCTCTCACCTAAACTGATTACACAATGAAAAGACAGAAATTGCCCCAAGGTAAGGCTTCTAGAATGAAGTTGAACCATATAGATATAATAAAAATGGAAAGAATAAAATCCACATATGCAACCATAACTCCCAAAACCTAGTGTCAAAGGTGCAAGAACTACTAATACTATTCAAAAGTCAAATACATCCGAAAAATAACCACCAAGAAATAATATCTTCCTCCGAATACTAATAAAGACATAACTAATATTGAAAGATAGAGGTGAATTCCGGACGCATGAATATCCAACTGCTACCTTGAAAGCTCCAACAATCGTCCGAGTCAAGCAAGTTAAGGTACACTCGGGCTAGGACTTGCACCGAAAGGGTGCAGTAGGCATGCGTATGGTTCACTTGTACTCAGTAGGTATCATAGGCCGGCCAAGCAAAGTAATAAATAAAACATACAAAATATACACTAAGGGCATGTCACCTGCAATCATAAAATATCCCACAACGGTAGCCCACACCACTTGCACTAACAGTTCTATAATATCCAAATATAATACAACAACACACCAGATAGAGATACAAATATACACAATATCACATACAGGTAGAACAAAAGAGGGATATGTATAATCAAGATCATCAAGTACAATTAAATAAAGATAGCACAAATAGGTAGATGACAAGTCAATATGGCAATTCAAACATAACATAAACACAATAAAATGGGTGCAATGTATATGATAATGATAATAATGATGATAATACATGGTATTGACACACAACCTCAAGTTTGCCACACAATCTCAAGTTTGGCACACAACCCTAAGTTTGGCACACAACCTCAAGTTTGTCACACAGTCTCAAGATCACCAATATCCGCAACTCTTCTCTGGCATAATCCTTCAGAGATGGTCCATAAAATCCAATATCCAATACAAATATTCAATATTCCAGTGTTTTCAGTATTTTCAAAGCACATACATAACATAAGACATAAATCAAGTACACATACATGACAACAAGAATATATAAAGCAGTAAAACGAACAAGTGAAATGATGCGTATGATGACATGAGAATGACGATGCAATGTTCACAACCATTCAAAATGAGTATTTCCACAACCAATACACGTGATGTATTTTCACACCCAATCCATATGATGTATTTCTACAACCAACCCCAATGTTATAATTTCACAACCACGTGAGCCAATATCCACTCATTACTTCCGTTTCATCTATGAATTTTCACATGTCTCATATACCAATAAATATGGATATATCACAACATATCAATGAAACCACATTAGGCATTTCAACAACATAATACAATTATTCACATGTATTCAAGGCTATCAACACCACATATGACCCCACACGGTCACACATATCACATCATATCTCAATTTCAATAATTACATCACATATAGGCCCCTACAAGGGCACAAAACATAGATAGCCATTTTTCATAATTAGTTTCCACCCTTAACATGCATTTTGTATCATCATTTACTACTCGGCCCAGTCTGAAAGAGTTAAGCCATAACCTACCTCGAATGCCCAAATCAATCTGCTACACTTTGAACCCACGACCTTACTTTTCACGAACGATCCCAAACTTCACTAAAAATATCAAATATGAAATCTACATGTCAAAATAAAACCAACGACACCCATATTGACTCCTTTTAGTTCGGGGTCAAAACAGATCCCCGTAACGGATTTTCAAAAAATAAGGGCAAAATCAAAACTATACTTCAAAACATGGTTTCCATATTTTTAAGAATCTACAGCTCAAAACCCAAGTCAAATTGAGTCAAAAACTAGGTTCAAATTGAAGAAAAACTATTTTTAAACTCTACCAGGTAAAATCTTTGAAATCCGGGTTAAAATCAAGAATCGAGTTTGTTTTGAAGGTTAAATTGATGAAAACTAGTAATTATAAGATAAAAACATTGTTCAAATGAAAAAGAGTGAAATTGGGGTTTAAAATCAAGCCCTATGATTTATGAGGTTTTGAGATATTTATCAAGAAATTACTAAGAAAATGTGAATTCTTACCTTAAATCCGTAATAAAATCAAGAAATATATGTTAATCTAGCATCCTAAGCTCCCACAAGCTTTACTTTTAAGCTCTCACAAGCTACACTTTTAAGTTCCCACACTATTATAGGATTTAACTCTCAAGAGATAAAATGAAAAATGAGCAAAATAGGCTAAAAAACTGGTATAAATAGTGCAGATTTTTCTGCACATCTTTTGCAAAAAAACTGTTTTTTTAGTCTAATTCGGACTTCGACGGGGTGTTCGAGATTCGTTCGGGGTACGATATATACAAAAAAACTATGCAACCATACTAAATTCGATGCTCCAAACGCATTGGAGAAGTTAGATTTTTGAAAAAATATCATTTTCAAAAAGTTGAGCCCCGAAATTTGAAATTATAAATTTCCAAACCGAAGGTCGAAATTAAATTTAAAAGCCGTAAAATCACACCAAATATGCTAACACCCTAAAATGACATTCCGAATCTGTTGCAAAGTCAAAATTTCCATCCGAAGTTGTTTTGATCAAATGTGGGTCCCACACAAAAATCTCAATTTTTTAACTTTCCGACCAATAGGTCGAAATGAGCTCGGGTGCACCGGAACCCGAACCAAAGGTCTACCTAGCCTAAATTCAATATTCCGAAGCTTCTGGCGCATTCTATTCGGCTATGTGTCGCACAAATAAAAAAATATCCACATAAGTCCAAAATAAGGCTCTCGAAGCCATCAAAAACCACAATATTGCATAAATAATACCAAAATACATCAAAAATTATGTCAATCACTCCCACACCCCAGAAATACCATAATGCAACTATGAGTAGGGGTAAAATAGTCAAATCACACAATCACAAATTTCACTTATCAAATTTTTAGGTCTTTACATCATCCACCACTAAAAATATAGTTCGTCCTCAAACTAAGGCAAAGAAATACCTGAATCTATGAAGAGCTAAGGATAAGAACTATGCATATCAAACTCGACCTCCCAAGTATCCTCATCTACTGGTCGATGTCGTCATTGGACTTTAACCACAGTGATCACTCTAGAGCGCAACCGTCTAACATCCTTAGCCAAAATAGAAACCAGCTCCTTAACAAACGATAACCGCTCATCTAACTAAACTGACTCTGAACAACTAACATGAGACTCATCATGAATATAGCAGTGAAGCATAAAAACATGAATATCTGGATGATCAGTTGATAGATCAGGAAAAAAGCTAACTCACAAGCCACTTCACCAACTGTCCGAAGAATCTCAATTGGACCAATATACTTGGGGCTAAGCTTGCCCCTCTTCCCAAACCTCACCACACCCTTCGTGGGCGAAAATCAAAGGAGAACACGATCACCAACACCAAATCTCAAGGTACGAAGTCTACGATCAGCATAGCATTTCTGCCTACTCTGAGCCGCTCTAAGTTTATCCTGAATGACCCAAACTCTATTCAAAGATTCATGAAGCAAGTTCGTACCCCGAGGTATCACCTCTGAAATATCAAACCAACTCATTGAGGAGAAAAAATGTCTACCATACAATGCCTCGAAAGGAGCCATGTCGATACTGGAATGGTAGTTATTATTATATGTAAACTCTGCTAAAGACAAATATTGCTCCCACTAGCCACCAAAATCCATCATACAAGCGCGGAGCATATTCTCTAAAACCTGAATAGTATGCTCTGACTGACCATAAGTCTGGGGTGAAATGTCTTGCTAAGATCAACCTGAGTACCCAACTCATCCTGAAAAGTCTTCCAAAAGTGATGTATGAACATAAAACCTCGATCTAAAATAATGGACACTTGCACACCATGAAGATGCATAATCTCACAAATGTAGATACGAGCCAACCTCTCAGCATTGAATAAGACCTGAACTAGAATAAAATGAACTAACTTGGTCAATCGATCCATAATGATCCAAACACTGTCAGAACCATGAAATATACGAGGCAAACTAGTCACAAAGTCCATGGTGATTCATTCCCACTCTCTAGAATGCTTAACTTCTAACACAAATCACCAGGTCTCATATGCTTGGCCTTCAATTGCTGACAACATAGGCAAAAGCCATAAAATACGGTATGTCTCACCTCATACCACCCCACCAGTAGTGCTGTCTCAAATCACGATACATCTTAGTCATATTTGGATGGATGAAATCTCTGGAACAATAAGCCTTCTCTAAGATCAATCTAATCCAATAACCCACTCTCGGCACTATAACGTTCTGAGTTTACACCCCAGATATCACACGGTGCTTACAACTCCAAAGGACCCCAAGCTAACCTATGACTAGTACCTGCTGTAAGCACTGAATAATAATACTAAAATAATGCAGAAGTTAGGCTGAAGTACCATATGGTTCATAATCTGAATACTGATAAATATAGTGACTGATAATAACATCCAAAAAGTGAATATTGTCTGAACTAGTCTAGTCTAAAAAACCTCTAATTGAACTGTCTGAATGTGGAGTTGATGTGACAATCCCCCAACTAACTCCGAATAATAAAATACTGAATCTACTGTAATACTAAAATAAAAGAATATCCTCGATAGATGAGGACTCACTACTGAATCCTGCTAGGCACGGTCAGGAACTTGAGCATTCGAACCTATTGTATGAGACATCATAGTGAAAAAATGTACTGGTATGCTAGATGAAGTAAGACTTAAATGCATGGGTTCATATGCATGAACAAAACTGATTGAGTGATATGAATATAACTGAATGGGAGTACATGGATAGTTAAAGCTATTGTAAGCACTGATTATGCAATACTATACATATACATATATATTATGTCTGAGATTTATACTGAAACTGAGTACTGAGTTTTGATAACTGAGTAACTGATATTTGATAATACTGATAATTGAATTACTGATATTGGGGTGACTATTTTAGACAATCCTGATTCTGTAGAACTGAACTCAGTTCTATGCAGAGACTAAAACTAAAATTATGGGAGGTAATTATCTAACCGACATGCCCCTCTCTGAACTAATTAGGGTCCAACCTGTAACCCAAGTTGGAAGGGTGTCAGTACCGTGCCAAGGATACAGACACTGGCTATGTGGATCTATTGAAATGTTGTCCTGAAGGACTAAGGGCCACCCTCTACTGACAGGTTCCCTGATAAGAGTGGTATTACCCTCTACTGGCAGGTTCCCTGATAAGAGTGGTATTACCCTCTACTGGAAGGTTGATATCTCAACCTACGCTGGCTACGTAGTTCTAGAATACAAGGACTGATACAAAGGATCATACCCTCTACTGACAGGTGAGACCCCATCCTTGGGTTCGCTCGGTGCTGAATACTACTCCCAACTGAATAACACTGATTATTAGGCTTAATTGAACTAGACTAAGTGTAACGGCCCAAAATCAGGTCCCGAGATGTCACACGATGCTTAGGGTCACAAGTGACCCTAAACTAACCCTTCTACTGGCATAACTCATAAGCAACTGAATAAAAATATAAATCCATACAAATCAACAGAAATTAACTCTTTTCTGAATCTGATCGATACAAAAATGGAATTTTACACGATTATAATTCTGCCTTTACAACCAAAATTGAAATAAAATACATCATCTTCTACTGACTGTCTATGAAGCCTCTACTAGTACTGACTGTAGGTAGCCGGGTCATGACTCCCGACTACCCCAACTCAATACGGCTGAATAAAGAAAATACAACACTATAAACTCTGCATAACTAACCTAAGCCCTTGAATCAAAAGAACTCATCACCTGCTGATAGAATACCATGAACTGACTGGATTCGAAGGTGAAACTATACCTTGTACCTACATTTCAAAAAAATGTAGCCCACATACGAATATGTGGGTCAGTACCATGGAAAAATACCGAGCATATGGGGGTGCAACGCATATATAAAATAATATCTTAATATCATCACAGTTTATAAAATTATGCATGCTGATATGGATGACTCACTTAGCTCAAATTAAATCATCAAAATCATGGATGAATAATACATGTAAAGTAAAACAAGTGAGTCATTACAATACGTTCTCAATTCACTTTCATCTCAATTTCAAATCATCAAAACAATCAAATCTCATGTCAATTCTCATTAGAATATATTTCTTAAATCTTTTAAAAATAATGACTTTCTCAAACTCAACCTTTTAAGCAAATATGTTTTCATCTCAGATAGAAGAGTACACACACACACATTGGGAGATCCTATAACCGACATAAACTATGTGAGCCACATGGAGTCCAACGTCCAACCCACATTGGGGAGAGCCGTCCTATCCTTACCATCGGAAAAGGACTTCCAATATCAATCCAAAAACACTAGTGATCACTATATAAATCAGCCTCAGGCTCACGTCCTATGGGGGCACGTAGTTCTAGGGAAGTAAGGTCACTTTATACCTCCCACTCGGTCCTAAATATAACTCCCAAACTTAGCTCAAAAATTTAAATCAGCCTCAGGCTCACATTAAAGAAAATCCACAATAAACACTTCAACAATTTTCATCGGGAGCCAATTTGCTACCCCTTTTTCATAATAAATAAAAACGTGGATTTCTTTCACAGTCGAGTTCAAAATAACTCATTCACAACCAAAAGGTCAAATCATTCAAAACATTTCAAATTATTTAAACTCAAGGTGTTTATAACATATGATTTCCTCAAAATAATAATCTCAAATAGGGTTCCAAAAACCCATACATCAATATCACCATAAAACCTTCCAAAGTTTCATACTTTATGACATAAGCACAAAAATAATCACTTAAAACTTAAAATTTCAGCTTTATAATCATACATCTTGGTAAAGAAAATTAGCTTTGGGATTCAAATCTCATTGTGCTTATAGCACATAATTTCTCAAAGTACAATTCCAATTAGGACTCAAGGTCTCATACATCAAAATCATATTAAATTTTCTAAAGATTCATGCTTTTCATCATAAATATATATAAATTACTTTAAAATCTGAAAAATTCAGCTTTATGTACAAAAATATCATCATTCTCATTCAATTCAACTTTCAAAACATAGAGAGAATCATAATCTCATGTAAAATCATATAGGGTATAAATTCATACTTTAAATTCATATCAAAACATGTAAAATCATGTATATTCATAAAAGAAAAATTAATTTGGGCACAAGAACGAAAGAGAGTTCTTGTTGAAAAACCCCACATACCTTGAATGATGAACTTTAGATAGATACTCGTTTTTGAGATGTTAATCGTGCCTTTGAATGATGGTTCTTGGAGTTCTTTAACCAGGAACTTGGAATCTTGAATAAATTTGCAGAATTAATGGTGAACTTTGGAGGTTCTTGAAGTTGGATGTAGGAGTTTCTTGAACTAGGAACTTGGAATCTTGAATAAATTTGCAGAATTAATGGTGAACTTTGGAGGTTCTTGAAGTTGGATGTAGGAGCTTAGGTTTTTTTTTTTGAGGGAATTTGATGAAATATAACATATAATGCTTCTAATAGGCTTTAATATAGGGTTTGGACGGATTTTGGGTGAGGGGGAATGACAAAAACGCCCCTAAAAATCAAATAATTCTCGAATCTGTCCTTTGGTGGACTATTTTGATAGTCTGACGTAGATCAACCATAACGTTTTACTCCGTTATCCAAATTGGATGAAACCAATTTCATTAGAAATTGGACTCTCATATATTTCCATTGATATATAGTATCTCACCCATATCATTGTGTACAAGGAGTTATGATCGTTTGAAGTTGACCCAAAAATTCACTTTTGTTAGGATGAAGTAGATCGACCATAACTTTTTGCTCCAATAGAAAAATTGGATGAAACCAATTTCATCGGAAAGAGGACTCGTAGAGCTTTCCGTTGATATATAGTATATCACCCATATCATTATGTAAAAGGAGTTATAATCATTTAAAGTTGGAGCAAAAATACGCCAGTCCTCAGTACTTTTTTTTCTGCATGTTTTACTGTTCACTACTATTCACGGTTCGATCGAAATGTTCATAACTCGTCGCTCGGGTGTCCGTTTTGGATGATCCACATATCGTTGGAAAGATTATTAGATACTCTACGCAATGGCGGGTCATAATCTAAGACATTCCACATGAAAAATTTATTATTCATTCTAGAAGATAGAACCCAACACATTTATGCACAAAATTTCAACGAAAAATTTCTCGGGGTATTACATCATCTCCCCCTTGGAAACATTCGTCCTCGAATGTCGATGAATAAGTATAAAATACCATGGAAATGAGGAAAAAAGGCTGGGATAACGAAATCAATCCACTTACTTCACTCCAAACTTTCGAATACTTCATAGAACATGCGATTCATAATGAGAATGGTCACATAGTTGGATCTTAAACAAATGAGACTAATTTTAAGGAATCGATATCTTTGGTTTATTCAGAGACTGAGAATCAAAGGTCTCGAAGGGGATCTCATCAAAAGAAGGACCACTTGCGCCAAAATGAAACATCCCTCAACACTTCCTCCAAAAGATTCAAATGACATTGTTCGGGGAGAAAATGAACCATAATTTGATACAATCCTATCGTATGGGAACAAGGACCCATATGGCATAAATTAAGATAGGAATTTCTAGGTCTTGGGAAACATAACTCTTTTCTTCCAAACTTAGCAACACTTCCCAACTACTCCCTCGACTATGTTCAAGCCTAAATCCAAGTACTCATAAGATACGCCACATAACACTATAATATTACTCTATATCATGAACCTCAATACACACTGAGCCTCACAACTCCTTACTTCAAACATAACTCTTATTGCTACTCCAACAACCACATACAATCTTATACTAGGGATCCGCTAACTTACGGTGCATTCTTTTAGATATACAACCATAACATTCAAGCCTATACTCATAACCACATACGCACTTCGCACATGCACCTCTACATCATACCTGCAACATCATACTAACTTTCGATAAATAAAATCTTACATACACTGTTCAAGCCCACTAGATTACTTTCATACAACTAGCTGCACTATCTTTACATCCACCTTGATGACCATCCACCGATCAAACTTAATGTCTAGTGCTAAGAATGATTTAACAACCCACCTTACACATAATTCTCACTTAGAAACTATAGAACACAGCATTAGAAAACACTAGTACACTAGAACCCCCATAAAATGACAATTGATTATAATCTTATGGCCTATCTTATGCACAATCCGTTAACACATCCTCCTTCTACACATCATTACTATTTACCCATCTATACACCTAAACTTCTTTCATAGCTCTATAAGTTTCAACTAAACTCCCTCTTTCCACCTCAGGAAAGCCTAAATTAACAACACTCATCCACCAAGTACATTCATCAATAACCTATACTTTTCTAACATCACAAATACCATCAGTAACTCTTTCCTTACCCTAAGCAAACAACAATCCACCTTAACTAATAACTCCTCCTCTAACTTTCACTAAACTAACAAACAAGGGTATATCACTTCATTACTAATTCAATCATAAGCAAAAATTCAGATATACATATTCAATAAATCGCCCTTACCACCTTTCTTGTCACTACACTTCTAAACCCACACTTTCAACTAACACAGGAACAACAAGATAAATAACAAGTTGCTAGTGAATCGAAATAGGCCTCACACGGCTTCACTAGACTTTGGTTTTGTGTTTTGATCAAGAAAGTTATATGAATAACAAAGTAACTATGCTAGTGAATCGAAATAGGCCCCACACGGCTTCACTAGACTTTGGTTTGTATTTTGAACAAGAAAATGAGATGAATAACAAAGAAACTATGCTAGTGAATCGAAAGAGCCCCACACGGCTTCACTAGAATTTGATTTTTCACAAACATAATGATAACAAGATTACATAATACAAGAGATAAAAACTTAACACACAACATTCAATGATCTAAGAATACACCTTACTCTGTCTTAATTAAATAACTCATAAGAATGAGGGCATAACTTTCAACTTAAGTAACTTAATACACTAGAGAGCTCCTCTCAAGCCCTTTGTATAACTTTTGAAATTTCTTCTAGAAAATATAGAAGCATTACCTGGGGAAGAACTAGAGCTTGCGAATCATGTTATCTCAAAAATAATACATAGAGGGAGAAGTATAGATTAATATTGTAGATTCTGAGGAGGAATCTGAAAACACATCTAACCTAGGCTTAGTTCACGACTTTTATGAACATGAATAAAGTACTTCAATCTTTGGAACTCAAAAGCACTGACAGGATACTTTCTAACTCTCTTACAATCCCATAACTATCTACAGAGAATTAAGCTTAACTGTTTCTGATACCTTGAAAATGAGGCAGAGTTGGCCAGAATAGAGTAAGATGAGAATCTATATAAGCTTCTTGGAGAACCTTTTTATAGAATGATCTTAGACTTGAAAGAAGGGAAATATTTCCTAAATGCCCTGTAGCCTCTCGAAGAAAAGTACAGACGTCTCTATACGATTCCGCAAGAATCTACTAGACACGACTTCATAGACACCCTAGGACACTTGATCTCTGTGCTCTGATACCAAGTTTGTAACGCCCCGAAATTGGGTCCCGAGATGTCACACGGTGCTTAGGGTCACAAGTGACCCCAAGCTAACCCTTCTACTAGCATAACTCATAAGCAACTGAATAAAAATACAAATCCATACAAATCAGCAGAAATTAACTCTTTTTTGAATCTGATCGATGCGAAAATGGGATTTTACAGGATTATAATTCTGCCTTTACAACCAAAATTGAAACAAAATACATTAATTTCTACTGACTATCTATGAAGCCTCTACTAGTACTGACTGTAGGTAGCCGGGTCATGACTCCCGACTACCCCAACTTAATACGACTGAATAAAGAAAATACAACACTATAAACTCTACGTAACTAACCCAAGCCCTTGAATCAAAAGGACTCATCACCTGCTGACTGGATACCATGAACTGACTGGATCCAAAGGTGCAATTATACCTTGTACCTACATTCCGAGAAAATGTAGCCCACATACGAATATGTGGGTCAGTACTATGGAAAAATACCGAGCATATGGGGGTGCAATGCATATATAAAATAATATCTTAATATCATCACAGATTATAAAATTATGCATGCTGATATAGATGACTCACTTAGCTCGAATTAAATCATCAAAAGCATGGATGAATAATACATGTAAAGTAAAACAAGTGAGTCATTACAATACGTTCTCAATTCACTTTCATCTCAATTTCAAATCATCAAAACAATCAAATCTCATGTCAATTCTCATTAGAATATATTCCTTAAATCTTTTAAGAATAATGACTTTCTCAAAGTCAGCCTTTTAAGAAAATATGTTTTCATCTCAGATAGAAGAGTACACACACACATTGGGAGATCCTATAACCGACATAAACCATGTGAGCCACGTGGATTCCAACAGCCAACCCACGTTGGGGAGAGCCGTCCTATCCTTGCCATCTGAGTAGGACTTCCAATATCAATCCAAAAACACTAGTGATCACTATATAAATCAGCCTCAGGCTCACATCCTACGGGGGCATGTAGTTCTAGGAAAGTAAGGTCACTTTATACCTCCCACTTGGTGCTAAAGATTACTCCCGGACTTAGCTCAGAAATTTAAATCAGCCTCAGGCTCACATTAAAGAAAATCCACAATAAACACTTCAATAATTTTCATTGGGAGCCAATTTGCTACCTCTTTATCATAATCAATAAAAATGTGGATTTCTTTCACAGTCGAGTTCACAATAACTCATTCACGACCAAAAGGTCAAATCATTCAAAACATCTCAAATTATTTAAACTCAAGGTGTTTATAACATATGATTTGCTCAAAATAATAATCTCAAATAGGGTTCCAAAAACCCATACATCAATATCATCATAAAACCTTCCAAAGTTTCATACTTTATGACATAAGAACAAAAATAATCACTTAAAACTTAAAATTTTAGATTTATAATCATACATCTTGGTAAAGAAAATTAGCTTTGGAATTCAAATCTCATTGTGCTTATAGCACATAATTTCTCAAAGTACAATTCCAATTAGGACTCAAGGTCTCATACATCAAAATCATATTAAATTTTCTCAAGATTCATGCTTTTTATCATAAATATATATAACCTACTTTAAAATCTTGAAAATTCAGCTTTATGTAAAAAAATATCATCATTCTCATTCAATTCAACTTTCAAAACATAGAGAGTATCATAATCTCATGTAAAATCATATAGGGTATAAATTCATGCTTCAAATTCATATCAAAACTTGTAAAATCATGTATATTCATAAAAGAAAAATTAATTTGGGCACAAGAACGAAAGAGAGTTGTTGTTGAAAGATCCCACATATCTTGAATGATAAACTTTAGATCGATACTCGTTTTTGAGATGTTAA
Source organism: Capsicum pubescens (assembly GCA_030864215.1). Classification (NCBI taxonomy): domain Eukaryota; kingdom Viridiplantae; phylum Streptophyta; class Magnoliopsida; order Solanales; family Solanaceae; genus Capsicum; species Capsicum pubescens. The sequence goes on from CM061541.1 coordinate 186,681,093, forward strand.
TCGTGCCTTTGAATGATGGTTCTTGGAGTTCTTTAACCAGGAACTTGGAATCTTGAATAAATTTGCAGAATTAATGGTGAACTTTGGAGGTTCTTGAAGTTGGATGTAGGAGTTTCTTGAACTAGGAACTTGGAATCTTGAATAAATTTGCAGAATTAATGGTGAACTTAGGAGGTTCTTGAAGTTGGATGTAGGAGCTTAGGGTTTTCTTTTTGAGGGAATTTGATGAAATATAACATATAATGCTTCTAATAGGCTTTAATATAGGGTTTGGACGGATTTTGGGTGAGGGGGATTGACAAAAACGCCCCTAAAAATCAAATAATTCTCGAATCTGTCCTTTGGTGGACTATTTTGACAGTCTGACGTAGATCAACCATAACGTTTTACTATGATATCCAAATTGTATGAAACCAATTTCATTAGAATTAGGACTCTCATATCTTTCCGTTTATATATAGTATCTCATCTAGATCATTGTGTACGAGGAGTTATGATTATTTGAAGTTGACCCAAAAATTCACTTTTGGTAGGCTGAAGTAGATTGATCATAACTTTTTGCTCTGATAGAAAAATTGGATGAAACCAATTTCATCGGAAAGAGGACTCGCAGAGCTTTCTGTTGATATATAGTAGATCACCCAGATCATTATGTAAAAGGAGTTATGATCATTTAAATTTGGAGAAAAAATACGCTAGGCCTCAGTACTTTTTTTTCCCTACACGTTTTACTGTTCATTACTATTCACGGTTCGATCGGAATGTTCATAACTCGTCTCTCGGGTGTCTGTTTTGGATGATACACATATCGTTGGAAATATTATTCGATACTCTACGCAATGGTGGGTTATAATCTAATATATTCCACACGGAAAATTTGTAATTCATTCTAGAAAATAGAACCCAACACGTTTACGCACAAAATTTCAACGAAAAATTTCTCGGTTATTACACTAAGTTTCAATAAATTCTATAGTTGATTGAGTACTACTATTCATAACATTACAGAGACTATTCTGTAGCTACTGTAATTCTAGGTAAATAGCTAGATTTCGAGTATTAAATACCCCTAGGACTCGATAGCATTGATAGTACAGCATGACATGATCTTAAAAGCATAACAATAATTGCTTGTTAATAATGCATTCATTTAGACATTTTGTCAAACTCTTGAGAGGCGTGAACTTGTACATGAATGGGAACGCATGATAACATGTCATGATTTCACTATTCAATTTACATAGGTATTCTATCAATCACTTAGGGAGCATAATTAATGCACATGATAATGGTCAACACACAAGCATCAAGACTACAATACTCAACTTGTAATTAAAAGGTTTAACACGAGGATCACATAATTCAACACACATACTGTCTTTATTTTCATGAAACTTGTAATTGATCATGGATTAAAACCCAAACAACACTATAATCATGAATGCAATCTAATTCAGGCATGGGAATCACAAATTTGAAAACTTGTATTTTTAAATAGGGCTCTTGGACTCCATGAGTGGTAAGGTCCCATGAATGAACACCTAACATATCTGGGAGGATGAGTTCTTACAGTTTCTTGGTGGAATTCTTGAGGATTGCTCTTGATTCTTGGAGGTTAGGGTTAAGCTAATTGAGAGAATTCTCTTGATTTTGGGTGAAATTAAATAGAATAATGACTTAACTAGGTTATTAGGGATTAAATCACGTGTTTAGACTGATTAGGGCCATAGAAAAAAAACAAATTACCCCTGGAAATAAATAAATTTCCGTCACTGAAAATCTCGATTTTGGCTTTCACCATGACACGGTGGCATCGCGGTGAGCCACTGGATTTTGTCAGCTAGTGTAGCCCAAGGACGAGTGCAAAAATGCACTTTGGCGCGACACAGAGGTATCGCGGAGCCTCATTGGAAAGTGATAATTGTAAAATGGCACTTTGGTGCGACACGCCGTTATCATGTTGACACACTTGAAAAATCCAATTGAGAACTGAAACTTCATCGTGATGTGCTGGAATCATGGTTTCTCACTGGAAATTGACGAATGCCATTTTGACCCTTATTGCGATGCGATGTTGCTCAATTAGACATACTGTTTCACTAAAAGTGTCATAACTTCTCACCCGGATATCGGATTTGGGCGATATTTATATTGTTGGAAAGCTGACTGAATTTCCTACACAATGAAGGGTCTTACACTGGAAAATTCTGAGTATTTTTAAAAGTATATATAGGAATTCTTGTGTGCTGAGAGCTAAACTGAGCTAGGAAATATGAGGTATTACAATATCTCCCCCTTGGGGATATTCATCCTTGAATGAGACTGATTAAACTGAGAAATATTGATAGACTAAGTTTACATACTATACATGCACAACTAAAGCATGATTACATGACTGAAACTATAGATAAACTGAGTTTTCATACTGAAACATAATTACATGGATGAACTGATTCGTGAATACATGACCGTCATGAAGATGATATGCAATGGTAACTGATACCAAGTTTGTAACTATAACTGAACATGGAACAAAGTAAGTGTAACATCCCAAATCTGATACTCGAAATGCTACACGGTGCTCATGACCCCGAAGGACCACAATCTAACCCATGACTGATATCTGTACCTATCCACTACATAATAAGACATAATAATACGGAAACATGCACTGAAAGGCCATAAGGTTCAATAATAAACATGATCTGAATGATATAACATCTGTGTGGGGTAATAGAATACCCAAAACAAAATTGAACATACTAATATTTGAAATATGGTAGTCTAGAAAGCCTCTAACTGACTGAACTATCTGAGTAAGGAGTGGATGGGCTATGTCCCCAACTAACTCCAACTAATAAACTGATTAATGAGATAATAGGGAAACAATCATGTCCTCGAAAGATAAGGACTCACTTCTAACTCTGTCTGCGGATATCTGGAATCTACTGTTGCTCTGGAGCTCGTGTCTCTGAACCTATGGTATAAGACACCATAACGCAAATGCGTCAGTACTTTGAATGTACTGGTATTGATGTGAGGTAGGCTGAATACATGGGGTTCATATGCATGAACAATAATAATAACTGACTAACCATCATGAGCATTAAAATACATATATGAGACATAACAACTGATACTAATACCGTGATAACATGATTACTAAATCTGAAGATAACTGATAATATGAGTGATTGTATCTGATAGTCCTGAATCTGATGAAACTAACTGAGTTCCATACTATATCTGAGTTGAATGTATCTGACAGTCCTGAAATCTAAAGAACTATCTGAGTTCTTTTACTGAGACTGATACTAAGACCGTGGGAGGTAGTCATCTAACCAACATGCCCCAAATGATTCATTATAGATGAATTGGGGTCCAATCTATGCCCTGATTGGAAAGGTGTCAATACTGCGCCACTGGTAAGGACAATATATGAGTGACCCTAATATAACAGATAACTCTAGTGAGAACGGTGAGAACCCTCATATAGCAGGCTAAGCCACCTCATCTACCCTCATAAAGCAGGCTATGATGTCTCAACCTATGCTGGCTATATAGTTTTGGAACGTGAGGATTGCTTCTAAGAATCACACCTTCATATAACAGGTGATTTCCCATTCTTGGGTTTGTTCGGTGCTAATTTCTACTCCCGTCTGAATAGACACTGAACAAGATTTACTGAACTGAACATGGACTGAGTTACTAAATTTTATTGACTAACAAAATACTACTGATAGCTTACAACTGACTGAGTTAATGAGATCATGGAGATTTCCTGAGTCATAAGACTGTCTGAAGTCTAAGGATCATAGCTGGACTGAGAGTATCGTGAAAACATGACATGACTCTAGGCACACAACTAATGTTTCGGGTACAAGTACCTCTAGGACTCGATAGAAAGAAACTAACAAAGCATGACTTTCTTGAGTACATAATAATCACCGTAATGCATTTACTAAAGCATTTCATCAAACATGTGATAGGCATAAGCTTGTACATTGTAACGACCCGAGACTACCCCTAGTCATTACACGGTGGTCATGACCCCGAATAACCACAAGCTAACCCTTTCCAGATATCTGTACCATGAACACTGCATAATATCTAAAAATAAATGCAGAAAAATAGGCAGCAACAAGCCATAAGGTTCAACACATCTATAAATACTTAAAACTAAATACTAATACATCCGTCCGAAAAACCTCTAACTTTCTGAACTGTGGAGTTGATGGGACATGTACCCAACTAACTTCATCAAATAAAAATAAACAAAGTATGGTGCAATAATAATACAAGGATCATCCTCGAATAAAGAGAACTCAATACTACGTATACTGCTGCTGACTAGGACTGAACTGCTGAGGGAACTCTGGATCACGTGCCTCTGGACCTATGGTGTCAAATAAAACACCATAGCACAAATGCGTTAGTATGGGAATGTACCTAGTATATAGATGAGGTAAGGCTAAATGCAAGGGCTCATGCATGAAAAGTTACATAACTGAATAATCATGAGAGTACTGAACAAGAACACATACAGGAATGCACAAACCTTAATCACAATCATCACAACCCTAGATACTAAAACTCGGATACCGCTTTATTGTCATCTGAACTCACTACTAACACTGAGATACTGAATCACTGTATCATCTGATACTGATAACTGATTAACTGAATATATTTACATAAATGACTGAATTCTAAGCTCACTGCTCTCCACTGATGGAATCGGAGATCAACCTCTCTATAACGGATGATTCCAAAATCTATTATCAATGATAAGAAAATGATCATGTATGAATCTGACAACAAGAATACTCAACCGAATTTGAGACTGAGATCAAGATTATCTATCGGGAGATCTCTGGATCTGATAATAATAATACTCAACAGGATCTGAGATTGAGATCAAGCCTATCTATCGGGAGATCTCTGGATCTGATAACAAGAATACTCAACAGGATCTGAGACTGATATCAAGCCTATCTACCGGGAGATCTCTGGATCTGATAACAAATAACTGTATATGAGACCAACTCTATCTGACGGATGGTCATGAATCAATGGAACTATCTGAGCTCCTCACTGAGATAGACGACTGTACCTCACAGTCCTAATTTCTGAAGATTGATACTGAAACTATAATTATGGGAAGTAGTTACTTAACGGACATGCCCCAATCTCCCATAGGTGGGGTCCAACCTGTAACCCCAGCTAGAAGGGTGTCAATACCGTGCCACGGGTAAAGACCTCTTTGGTTAAGCCTCTCTAAAGGATGGCCCTCACAGGAAGTCAACCTAAGGAAATATAATAGTCAAACCTCTCTAACAGTGATAGCCTCTACTGATGGGGACTCCTATATCCTGTGCTGGCTACGCAGTTCTGGAGTTCAGGGATTGCTCCTAACGACTCAACCTCTCTCTAGCGGGAGCCGCCATTCCTTCCCTCACTCAGTGCTAGCTCCTACTCCAAACTAAAAGACTCTGAACTGAATTCTCAACTGAACACAAACTGAACTAAATCTGATACTGATCATATATCTCAAATGATCTGACTGAGTTAAGCTGAGTTCACAAGGTTTCATATCTAACAAAATACTACTGAATCACGGTATCTAACTGATGATATAGAGTTTGAATAGATTACTTGGTCACTACCGAGGCTAGAACTGAACACTTGAATACTACAAGATCTGAGCTGAGTACAACACTGAGGCTAGATTACTAGCGATATGGGGATTACAGAGATTTTTGAGATTTCTTAAGTTCTGTATCTGTCTGAGGATACAAAGTTCTATAATTCACTAAGTTCTGAGAATCATGGCCCGACTGGGATTATCGTGAAAATTGACACAGGCTCTACACAACAGCTAAATTGTTGAGTATAAATACCCCAGGACTCGATAACATAAAAGTAAAACATAACCATTCTTGACTAGTCATAACCACGGTCATTCATTCATCATCACAATCACTAAAGCATCTCTTCAAACATTTAGAAATCATAACATATATTCACCATCACAATCACTAAGGTATCACTTCAAGCATTTTAGGAATCATAAGCATTTATTCACCACCACAATCACTAAGGCATCACCTCAAGTATTTAGGAATCATAAATATCTATTCATCATCACAATCACTAAGGCATCACTTCAAGCATTTAGGAATCATAGACATGTAATAGCGTAGGGGTAATATGCTATAGGATCATACTCCATTCAATAAGGTCTTTCATCAAATAATTTGCACGTATATTAGTCTTGGCATGTATTGGATAGCACATGATTTGGGAAAACTTCATACTATCATGTTACAGCTAACTCATCAAGCACTTGGCATGTATTAAAGGCTTAGTATGTATCAAAGAGCATGCAATTGGAGAATTTACTACTATCATGTCTCAACCTTTGTTCACTAAGGCCTTTCAACAAACACTAGGCGTGCATGGGTTTACACCTAATTGGGGATTTCATGCTATGATATCACAATTCATTCACTAAGGCATTTCATCAAACACTAGGCATGCATGGGCTTGCTCATAATTTGGGGTTTCCTAATCAACATTCCATAATGGCCCTAATTCTTCACAAAAGCATTTTATCGAACATATGGGAAAATGCTTTGTTTATTTAACCATTTCAACACTTAATTAGCATGAACACATCATCTAACAAGTAACTTGAAGAGGGTTTATCATGAAAATCACATACTAGGGTCAAATCTTGAAAACCTTGTAAACAAACATGAATCACAACTCAATAATAGCTGGAACATCAATTTCAACTCACATGAATCATTAAAACCCATAAACACAAGTTCTTTGAATTTTAGAAAAAGGGTTCTTAAGCTTCTTGGATAAAAAGGACCCAAGAATCAACATCTACATACCTTGGGGAAACTCTTTTCTTGAAAGTTCTTGGCGAGATTCTTGATTCCTCTTGGTTTCTCTTGATCTCTATTGATTTTGCTTTAAGAAGAAATAAGGGTTTTGATTTTATAAAATCCTAGTTTTGATGTTGAAGATGGGAAATGAGGCTGAGAGCCTTTTATCGGATTTATATAGAGGCTGAAAAGAGTGGGAAAAGACCAAAAAGCCCTTGGAATTAAACTAAAAAATCCCGATTTTACATGTTAGTGCAACGCGCCATAATCGCGCCAGTTCACTGGAAATTGGATAATTGGGAAACTGTATGATGGCGCGACGCGGTGGCAATCGTGTTGACACCTTGGTTGCGAACTGGAAAGGCACCATGACACGGTGGAATCACATTGGTGCACTGAAAATGGAAAATTCTAAAATTAAGCCTTGGCGCAACGCGCCATAATCATGGAGGCTCACTGGATTTTGACGATTGCCATTTTGGCTGGCTCTGTGACGCGCTAAAGTTCCACGTGGCACACTATCTCACTAAAATAGCTCTAACTCTTTGTTCGAGTATCGGATTTAGGCGAATTTGGTATAAAAAAAAGCTTATTCAATGCTCTACATGACAAAAAGTCTATATTAGGAAAATTCTACACGGTTCAAAGTATTTCACACTTGGGAAGACATCTCTCAAACTTTTAGAACCAGATTTTCTCTTTACTGAACACGCTCTAAGGCTCATATTAGGAGAGAATTTTGCGAGGTGTTACATACATACATGGGGATTTCATGACAACATGCTAGTTAGTCACTTTTACTTCATTTAGGCATTAAATCAAACATATTGTAGGCATGGTACATGTAAACATCATTGTACAATAATTAAACTTCATGGTCACATTCTAATTTCATCATTCAAGGGTTTTGTCATAGGTTTGGATGAATCTATATCTATAATAGTTAAACCTACATAGAAATTATCACCCAACATAGAGTAGAATTCAATTTCTCATTTATCAACATGAACAAGAACAGACCAATCATGAAATCATAAAGAAAATCCATAACTTGAAGTTGGAAAAGGGATTCTTGGACTTCATGGAATAAAAGAGTCCATGAATGAACACTATGCATACCTTAGTTCGTGATTTTGTGAAGATTGACGGTGAAACTTTCTTGAAACTGGATCTTCTATGAAAACCCTAACTTGTTCTTGAGAGGTTTTTGAGAGAAGAGAGCATATTTTGGGTGAAAAGTGGCTGAATCACGTGTTAAAGAGCTTAAATAGGGGTGGGAAGTTGACCCTTTTAACCCTGGACGCGTCATTTAATTTCAGTAAAATTTTCCCGAACTGAACCCTTGGCGCGACGCGGCGCTATCGCGCCATGTCACTTGAATTTGACAATTGGGAAACTGAGGGATGGCGCGATGCGGAGCCATCGTGTTTCCCCTTCTTTTATGACATAGAACTTTGGCGCGAAGCGGAGAAAATTGCGCTAAGACACTGGAAAAGGAAAATTCTGAATTTGGACTCTGGCGCGACCTGCCATAATCGCGTACCCCTACTGGAATTTTCCAAATGCCATTTTCTCTTGTGGCGGGCACGCCACTGACTAATATGTCACTGTTTTACAATGGGAACTTGAAATAGTCGCAACTTCTGACCCGATTATCGGATTTGGAAGAATATTATATAGATGGAAAGCTTATTGAATTTCCCACATGACAAAAAGGGAAAATTTTGAAAATTACTCATGGAATAACCATCATTCAATTTATAAGCTAATTCTAGATATTTTTTAGATGAAATTAGCTAGAAAAAAGTATGGGGTATTACAATATCTCCCCCTTGAGAAAATTCATCCTTGAATAAGACTAACGGTGAGGGGAAAAGATAACCGACGTACATACTGAACATGAACACTAAAACATGATCTCATGACTGACATGACTGACAAGCTGAACATATAATACTGAACATGCATATCTAATGCATATGTAACTGATTCATGAATGCATGACTGAGTGTTCTAAAGAACTAAGTTTCTCATAATGAGAATGCATGTTTGATGCATAACTACATAATTGAATTGATACATACGTGCGTGACTGAATATGCAATGGTTCTTGATACCAAGTTTCTAATGAGAACATGATCATGAAGCTGCATACCAAGTTTGTGATGAACACCGAACATGAAACTGAGTAAGCTTAAGGAGAATTGTTACCTTGAGCTTGATCTGAGTTGGCAAAGAAGAGGTGAGGATACTTGGTATACATGTCTTCCTCTGCTTCCCAAGTAGATCCCTCGACGGAATAATTTCGTTAAATAACCTTAACTAGAGGGACTTCTTTATTCCTCAATCTACGAGTCTGATAGTCTAAGAATTTGACTGAAATCTCTTCATAAGAGAGAGTGCTTTGAACATCAATGCTCTAAATAAGGATTACAACTGATGGGTCACCTATGCACTTCTTGAGCAAAGAGACATGAAAGACTGGATGAACTGAGGCTAGATCTAAAGGCAATTCGATCTCATAAGATACCTTGCCGAATCGACTGAGAATCTTGAAGGGACTGACATATCGGGGACTGAGTTTCCCTTTCTTGATGAACCGCTTCACTCCCTTCATGGGAGAGATCTTTAGATATACATAGTCACCAATCTCAAACTCGAGATCTTTTCTACGAACATTTGTATAAGACTTCTGTCGGCTCTGAGAAGCCTGGAGTCTTTCTCTAATCAACTGGACTTTTTCTAAGGCATCGAATACTAAGTCAGACCCTATAACTGAGGCCTCACTAACTTTGAACCAACAAATTGGAGATCTACATCTCCTACCATAGAGAGCTTCAAATGGAGTCATCTGAATACTGGAATGATAGCTGTTATTGTATGGAAACTCAATCAAAGATAAGTGGTCATCCCAACTTTCCTTGAAATTGATTGCACACGCCCTTAGCATATCGTCTAACGTTTGAATGGTCCTTTCTTCTTGACCATCTGTTTGAGGATGAAAGGCTGTACTAAGATGAACTTGGGTACCAAGACCCTTTTGGAATGCTTTCCAAAAATGAGAGGTGAACTGGGTACCTCTTTATGAGATAATAGATAGTGGAACACCGTACAATCTGACCAACTCCTTAATATAGAGTTTGGAATAATCCTCGGCTGAATAAGAGGTATGGACTAGAAGAAAATGGGCTGATTTGGTCATTCTGTCTATAATGACCCAGACTGAATCATGCTGATGACGAGTTTGAGGCAAACCCATCACGAAGTCCATGTTCACTTCTTCCCACTTTCAAGTAGGAATAATGAACTCCTGCATAGGACCACTAGGCTTCTGATACTCTATCTTAACCTGCTGACATGTAGATCACTTAGCCACAAACTCTGCAATATCTCTCTTCATCCCACTCCACCAATAGACTTCCCGTAAGTTGTGGTACATCTTTGTGGACCCTGGATAAATAGAGTAGCGCACATCATGTGCTTCTATAAGAATTCGTTGCCTTAAGTCACTATACCTGGAAAACAGAGATGACCCTGACAACGAAAAACACTATTTCCCCCTTGGGAGAAAACCTCTATTTTTTTTATCCTGAACTGACTCTTTCAATTTGACAAGGCTGGGATCTCTATCTTGCTTTTCTTTCACCTCGAAAACTAGAGATGATTCTAAACTACTCTGAACCCATATATCACCCTCATCTATATCGACTAAGAGAATGCCTAGTCTGGCAAGATGATGGACTTCATGAGCTAACTTCTTCTTACTGTCATCCACATGAGCAACACTACCCATAGACAGTCTATTGAGAGCATCGGCCACTACATTGGCCTTGCCCAGATGATAAAGGACACTCATCTTCTGAACCTGATTTAGGAATTCCTGAGGGTCCTTATCTGACTTAGACCTGAGAAAGGATGGAGGATTCATTCGGGTGAAGTCCAAATCCAAGCTACGACTGAGTTGGCCACTGGGTTAGTGAAATAATTATTGGCCGTTCATTTTGAGCGGAAACTGACTGAGCAAGAGTAGTGAATGCGGCCCTGAACTCTGCATAAGAAACATGATCGTCCAAAGGATCTTCGGGCTAGGGGGCAGACTGATTTCCGTTTCTTCTTTTAGAAGGTATGTTTTCTGCATAAGAAAGGGAGAAACGTATTAGACTAAGAGATTAACTTGAGATTATGCTCACTGGCACGACCTGAATATTGAAAGAGAGGAAACTATTCCTAAAACATCTTATAGCCTCCTGTACATAAATATGGTGTGCAACACACCCATGTACAAGACTCTACTAGATGAGGCTTTCAGACTTCCTAGGACACTATTGAACCTTAGGCTCTAATACCAAGTTTGTAATGCCCTAAATCTAATACTTGGAATGCTACACGATGCGCATAACCTCAAAAGACCACAAGCTAACCCATGACTGATATGTGTACCTGTCCACTACATAATATGACATAATAATGCAGAAACATGCACTGAAAGGCCTTAAGGTTCAATACTGAACATGATTTGAATGATATAACATCTGTGTGGGGTAATAGAATACCCAAAACAAAACTGAACATACTGAACTCTGAAACATGGTAGTCTAGAAAGCCTCTAACTGAATGAACTGTCTGAGTAAGGAGTTGATGGGACATGTCCCCAATTAACTCCAACTAATAAACTGATTAATGAGATAGTAGAGAAAAAATCATGTCCTTGAAAGATGAGGACTCACTTCTAACTCTATCTGTGGATATCTGGAATCTACTATTGCTTTGGAGCTCGTGTCTCTAAACCTATGGTATAAGACACCATAGAGAAAATGCATTAGTACGTTGAATGTACTGGTATGCATGTGAGGTAGGTTGAATGCATGGGGTTCATATGCATGAACAATAATAATAACTGACTAACTATCATGAGCATTAAAATACATATATGAGACATAACAACTGATACTAATATTGTGATAACATGATTACTAAATCTAAATATAACTGATAACATGAGTGACTGTATTTGACAGTCCTGAATCTGATGAAACTATCTGAGTTCCATACTATATCTAAGTTGATTGTATCTGACAGTCCTGAAATCTGAAGAACTATCTGAGTTCTTTTACGGAGACTGATACTAAGACTGTGGGAGGTAGTCATCTAACCGACATGCCCCAAATAATGCATTATAGATGAATTGGGGTCCAATCTATGCCCTGATTAGAAGGGTATCAATACCGCGCCACTGGTAAGGACAACATGTGAGTGACCCTAATATAACAGGTAACTCTAGTGAGAACAGTGGGAACCCTCATATAGCAGGGTAAGCCACTTCATCTACCCTCATATAGCAGGCTATGATGTCTCAACCTATGTTGGCTACATAGTTATAGAACATAAGGATTGCTTTTAAGAATCACACCCTCATATAACAGGTGAGTTCCCATCCTTGGGTTCGCTCGGTGCTAATTTCTACTCCCATCTGAATAGATACTAAACATCATTTACTGAACTGAACATGGACTGAGTTACTGAATTCCGTTGACTGATGGAATACTACTGATATCTGAAAAATGACTGAGTTCATGAGATCATGGAGATTTCCTGAGTCATAAGACTGTCTGAAGTCTAAGGATCATAGCTGGACTCTAGGCACACAGCTAATGTTTCGGGTACAAGTATCCTCAGGACTCGATAGAAGGAAACTGACAAAACATGACTTGCTTGAATACATAATAATCACCATAATGCATTTACTGAAGCATTTCATCAAACATGTGATAGGCATAAGCTTGTACATACATGGGTATTTCATGACAACATGCTAGTTAGGGACTTTTCCTTTATTTAGGCATTAAATCAAACATATTGTAGGAATGGCACATGTAAACATCATTGTACAATAATCAAACATCATGTTCACTTTCTAATTTCATCATTCAAGGGTTTAGTCATAGGTTTGCATGAATCTATATCTATAATAATTAAACCCACATAGAAATTATCATCCAACATGGAGTAGAATTCAATTTCTCATTTATCAACATGAACAAGAACAACCCAATCATGAAATCATAAAGAAAATCCATAACTTGAAGTTGATAAAGGGATTCTTGAACTTTATATATGAAAGGAGTCCATGAATGAACACTATGCATACCTTAGTTTGTGATTTTGTGAAGATTGACGGTGAAACTTTCTTGGAATTGGATATTCTATGAAAACCCTAGCTTGTTCTTGAGAGTTTTTTGAGAGAAGAGAGCATATTTTGGGTGAAAAGTGGCTGAATCACTTGTTAAAGGTCTTAAATAGGAGTGGGAAGTTGACCCTTTTAACCCTGGACGCGTCATTTAATTTCAGTAAAAAATTCCCGAATTGAACCCCTGGCGTGACGCGGCGCTATCGCGCCATGTCACTGGAATTTGACAATTGGAAAACTGAGGGATGGCGCGACGTGGAGTCATGGCGTTGCTCCTTCTTTTGTGACCTGGAACTTTGGCGTGACACGAAGAAAATCGTGCTAAGACACTGGAAAAAGACAATTCTAAATTTGGGCCCTGGCGCGACGTGCCCTAATCACGGACCCCTACTGGAATTTGCCAAATTCCATTTCCTCTTGTGGCATGGCGTTCCACTGACTAATATGACGTTGTTTTACAATGGGAACTTGAAATAGTTATAACTTCTGACCCGGTTATCAGATTTGGATGAATCTTATATCGATGGAAAGCTTATTGAATTTCCCACATGACTAAAAGGGAAAATCTTTAAAATTCCTCATGGAATAACCTTCATTCAGTTTAGAAGCTAATTCTAGACATTCTTGAGATGAAATTAGCTAGGAAAAAGTATGGGGTATTACAGTAAGTCTAAGGAAGACTGTTACCTTAAGCTGAGTCTGAGTTTCCAGAGAAAAGGTGAGGATACTTGTTCTACATATCTGCTTCTTCTTTCCAAGTAGTTCCCTCAACGGACTGGTTCTGCCAGAGAACCTTCACCAAGGGAACTTCTTTGTTCCTTAGTCTACAAATCTGACAATCAAGGATTTGGACTGGAACCTCTTCGAAAGAGAGATCATTCTGAATATATACGCCCTCTAAGGGGACTACAATTTCTGATTCACCAATGAATTTCTTTAGAAAGGAGACGTGGAACACTGGGTTCACTAAAGCTAAGTCTGAAGGCAACTCAAGCTTGTAAGCTACCTTTCTGAAATGGCTGAGAATTCTGTAAGGACCAATATATCGGGGACTGAGCTTTCCCTTCTTGCCGAACCTCTTCACTCCCTTCATGGGAGAGATTTTTAAGTACACAAAATTTCCAGTCTCAAACTCGAGATCCTTTCTCCTTATATCTGCGTACGATTTCTGTCGGCTCTGAGTTGCCCTAAGCTTTTATCTGATTAACTGAACTTTCTCTAAGGCATCAAACACCAAGTCAGGACCAACTACTGCAACCTCACCCACCTCGAACCAACCAATTGGAGATCTACATCTCCTACCATAAAGATCCTCAAACGAAGCCATCTAAATACTAGAATGATAGTTGTTATTATATGCGAATTCAATCAAAGGAAAGTGGTCATCACAACTACCTTTAAAATCAACAACGCATACTCTTAACATATCTTCTAGAGTCTGAATGGTCCTTTTTTCTTGACCATTGGGTGAAAAGCTATACTGAGGTGAACTTGAGTACCAAGACCCTTTTGGAAGGCTTTACAAAAATGAGAGGTAAACTGGGTACCTCTATCAGAAATAATGGATACAGGGACTCCGTGTAACCTGACCAACTCTCTGATATAGAGTTTGGCATAGTCCTAGGCTGAATAGAAAGTATAGACTGGCAAGAAATAAGTGGATTTGGTCATCCTGACTATTTAACCCAAATCAAATCATGTTGATGACGAGTATGAGGCAAACCTGTCACAAAGTCCACGTTCACTTCTTCCCATTTCCATGTGGGAATACCGAACTCTAGTATGGACCCACTAGGATTCTGATGCTCAATCTTAACCTGCTGACATGTAGAATACTTAACTACAAACTCTGCAATATCTCTCTTTATCCTACTTCACCAATAGATCTCCCACAAATCGCGATACATCTTAGTGGCCCCTAGATGAATCAAGTAACGCACACCGTGTGCTTTACAAGAATTTGTTACCTTAACTCATCAACACATGAAACATATAGTTTACCCTGGCAACGCAATATGCCATCTCCCCCTTGGGCGAAAATCTCTACTTTATGATCTCTGATTGACTCTTTCAACTTAACTAGACTAGGATCTCTGACCTACTTTTCCTTTACTTCAGAAACCAGAGATGATTTTGAACTATTCTGCACCCATACACTACCCTCTGCTGAATCGACTAAGCGGACACCTAGTCAGTCAAGCTGATGAACTCCTTGAACTAACTTTTTCTTACCATTCTCAACATGAGCAACACTACCCATAGACAACCTATTGAGAGTATTTTTCACTACATTGTCCTTTCCTGGATGATACAAAATACTTATATCATAATCTTTCAACAACTCTAACCACCTTCTCTGATACAAATTCAAATATTTCTGAGAGAACACATACTGCAAGCTTTTGTGATCTGTGAACACATTAACATGCACCCCATATAAATAAGGCCTCTAAATCTTTAAGGCAAACACAATAACTGCTAATTCAAGCTCATGGGTAGGGTTATTCTTTTCATGGGACTTAAGCTGTCTAGAGGCATAGGCTATGACCTTACCTCTATGCATTAGGACACAACCTAAACCAACTCTGGATGCATCACAGCACACAACCAACCCATTTAAACCATCTGGTAACGTCAAAATTGGGGCTGTAGTGAGTCGAGTCTTCAACTCCTGAAAACTCTTCTCATAAGAATCTGACCACTAAAACTTGACTTTCTTCTGAGTCAATCTAGACATGGGGGATGCAATAGATGAAAATCCTTCAATAAACCATCAGTAATAGCTAGCTAGACCCAAGAAATTCCTGATATCTAATGGAGAAATGGGTCTAGGCTAGTTTCTCACCGCCTCGGTCTTTCGAGGATTAACTCTAATGCCATCACTGGAAATAATATGACAAAGGAATTCTACTGACCTTAGCCAAAATTTGTACTTACTGAATTTGGCGAACAACTGATGGGCTCTGAGAGTCTGAAGTACAATTCTGAGGTGATCTATATGATCATTCTCGCTATGAGAATAGACAAGAATGTCATCAATAATGACTATAATGAACATGTCCATGTACTGCTTGAACACACAATTCATTAAGTCCATGAAAGCTGCTGGGGTATATGTGAGACCAAAGGCCATGACTAGAAAATTGAAGTGACCATACCAGGTTCGGAAGGCTTTTTTCGAAATGCCACATTCTTTGACTCTGAGCTGATGATAGGCTGATTTGAGGTCTTTCTTAGAAAATTAATTGTCTCCCTAAAGTTGGTCAAACAAGTCATCAATTCTAGAAAGTTGGTATTTGTTCTTGACTGTAACTTTGTTCAACTGATGGTAGTCTATACACATTCTGGGTGAACCATCTTTCTTACGCATGAATAATACTGGTGCGCCCCACAGAGAAATGCTAGGACTGATGAACCCCTTGTCTAAAAGGTCCTTTAACTGTTCTTTTAACTCTCTGAGTTCAGATGGAGTCATTCTGTATGGAAGAATAGATATAGGTTGAATGTCTGGAAAAAGGTTAATTTCGAAGTCGACTTCCCTTTCGGGAGGAACTCCAGGAATATCCTCGAGAAACATATCTGAGAATTCATTTACGACTGGAACTGACTCAATACTAGGGGTCTTTGAACTAGAGTCTTTGAGTCGCACAAGATGATAGACACATCCCTTGGATATCATTTTTCTCCCTATAAGGTATGAAATCAACTGACCCTTAAGCGTTGTAGTACTACCCCTCCATTCAAGGACTGGTTTATTTGGAAACTAAAAATGAACAACTCTACTTCTACAGTCAACTGAGACATAGCATGAATGGATCCAATCTATGCCAAGAATGACGTCAAAATTTATCATCTCTAACTCTACTGAGTCTGCTGAAGTGACTTTTTGAGATATCATAATCAAAAAGTTCCTGTATATCCGTTGGTCTATGATAGACTGACCCACTGAGGTAGAGACTGAGAAAGGTTCTGTTAAGATTTTTGGTCTGACTTTGAAGTTGACTACTATGTAAGGAGTTACAAAAGACAAAGACACTCCTGGATCTAATAAGACATAAACATGTAAATAGAATATTTGTAACATACCAGTGACTATATCAGGAGAACTTTCTTGATCTTATCAGGACTAAAGTGCATAGAGACTATTTGGGCGTTGATGTTGGGTGTATTTATGCATTCTAGCATCACTATTCTAGCTTTTTTAGCTTTATTTTGAGGATGATTCATGTGCTATATGGGTTGATAATGAGAAAAATGTGTATCAAAGTGTTAAAGAATGTGTTTATGATGTTTAAAGTAAGTTCCAAACAAGTTTGTACTTGAAATATTAATTTAGAGTTCAACCCAGAAAACAAGCGTTACTAGCTTGGCTAGGTTCTTGTCTAGTTGATTCCAGTGGATCTATTGTGTTTAAAGTGTTCCAAATGGTTTTCATGGGTGATTATGAGTGGAATAACTTCTTGGAGTTAGAAAATTTCATTGAATGAGTGTACAGCTGGAACAATAAGTGAAAGATCTATGCGAATTAGCTTAGCTTAGCTCTTCTTTTGATTCGTCATTATGGATGTACTATTGTGTTTCTCTCTTAACTCGTGTGGTGTGATTGTGTAGAAAGATTTTGGATCCAAATATGATGATATTTTGATGTAAATAAGGCTTGGAATTCATGGAAAAGATGCCACAAGACAAGGGATCAAGAGGGGAAACTCAATACTTAACCAAATTTCGAAGAGCACATTCCAGAGACTTAGGGCGATTTGGAGGCACAACCTTGCTTGGAGTGGTGCTCTAACCAGGGAGACGCCCCACCTGGAGTAGGTCTCAACCTAGGTCAATTCCCCACCTAGTCTCGGGCTCAATAGCTGAAGGTTTTCTTGTCCAACATGGAATGGGCTTACTCCTATACTATAAATACATGTTGTATCACGTTTTAACACATCTTTTAGCATATTTTGGAGAGAACAAAGCTGCTACAACTTATTCATTAGGTTTTTATTATTTTTATTTAGTTCATTCATGTTTTTATTTGTTAATTACAATTTTTTTATTACGATTATGACTATGCGTGGCTAAACGCCCTTTTCCGGGGTTAAAGCCAAAGACATGATTACTTTTGTTTTGAATTAAGTTCATTAATTTTGCTTATCATTATTGGTTCTGTATTCATATTTTATTTAATTATTTTAAGGATTCGTGACCCTTAGAATACATCAATTGTCTACCTTTGGATCTTAGGAAAGGGAATAGGGGATAGAAGATGGAGATGAACAAAGCATGGTTTTAATTCTTTTATAAAATAAAGAATTGAACTTAGCACCTAGGACAGAGATGTACTTAGGAGCCTTACTTGATTCAAACATAGGATGATAGTTTAAATAACCTAATTGGATCATTACATCTCCGCTCAATGATGTAGTTGTAAGGTTCAATTTAGGAAATGGATTAATGGTTGGGAAATCATAATCGTGCAATTAACCCTACGAATCTACAACCAAGATAAGCAAGTTAATGAATAAAATTCAGTACATAGTATGATTGTTGAAGTGCTTTAACCCTGGGTTTTCTCCTATTGATTGTTTTAAGATCTTTACTTTCCATATTGTTTATTTTAGTTGTGAATTATAATTTCCAAATTCCCTTTTGGTTACTCTTGCACCAAATTAATCTAAATTGTGAACTAAAATAGAATTATTGATGAATCAAGTCTCTATGGGATTGATACTTGCCTTTCATTAGGCCACTTTACTACTTGATAAGACCACGTACACTTGTGTGTGTGCTTGGGCGCTGTCATGTTTTTGGAGCCGTTACCAGGGACTTATATTTGGAAATTGTTTATTTTAGTTTTACTTTTAGATTTATTTGGTGTTTTTATGCATCGTCTTGGTTTTTTTTATTGCGGGAAATAGATTTTAAGGCTAGGAAGCTAGAAACGATAGGGATTTGGTTGAACCAAGCCCCGAACCTGAACAACACTTCCATCAATAAAGGAGAGATGTAATCTGTCTCCAATTTACATAAATAGAATAAGACAAAGTAGTTCCTGCTCCAATGGCTGAAGAACAAGCAGCCCACAGGACAATGAGGAAAGTGGCGGTCCCACTTTCGACGAACTTGACTTCCCCAATTTAAAGACCGGTTGCTAGGGGATTTTGAATTAAAGCATAACATGGTGCAACTTCTTATCCGTAGTGGACAGTTTACAAGTCTTTCATATGAGGATCCATAATTCCACTTGCAGACTTTTATTGAGCTTACAGACACATTCATTCTGACTGGGGTAAGTACAAATTTTGTGAGGCTGACACTGTTTCCCCATTCACTTTTGGGGGAAGGTCAAAGATGGTTGAATATAAAATCGACCAATTCAATTACATTATGGGATGACTTAACCAAAAAGTTCCTCATCATATTCTTTCCATCAGGCAAGACTGTAAGACTTTATAGTGAGATAGTGAGCTTCAAATAGAAGCCTGATGAAAATCTATATCACGCTTGGGAATGCTTCAATGCCCTTCTTCGGGATTGTCCACACCACTAATATTCCAATAAGGTACTTGCTCATACTTTTGTAGAAGCTTTTGATCACAATACGAAGATTTTTCTAGATTCAACTGCAGGTAGTCAAGCACTGGAGTTGACTTATGATGAGTTGTACACATTGTTGAACCGCATAACACAAGGAAATCCAAAATGGCACTCAGATTCTAGACCACAAAAATGATTGTGGGGGTATTGGAGGTGGACCAATTCACAGCCTTATCATCTCAGGTTGTCAGCATTTCAAAATATGATAAACACTCAGTTCAGTAGCCTAAAAGTGGGAGCTCCATAACCTACAGCTACAGTCAATGCCATCCAACAAGCTGCAGGTTGGTGTGAAATATGCGGTAATAGTGGTCACTTAGCGGCTATGTGTGCTTCCAATCCAGAATCGGTGATGTATGTGGGAAATTATCAAAGGCCAAATTATGGTATTGCCTACAACATGAAGTGCCAGACTCAGCCTTGGAATGCAAAACAACAACAAATTCAGCAACCACAGGCCCAAACTAATCAGTCAACTAGCAACATGGAAAAAATGTTGAAACAACTCCTGGCTAGTCAGACACAGTTGACTGCAGACATGAAAAATCAACAAGTGGCCACAAACAGTTTAGAGTTGCAGTAGGGGCAATTATCATAAGCATTAAATACTAGGCCACAAGATGGCTTGCCAGCAGACACAAAAAATCTAAAACAAGTCATTGCAATTACCTTAAGGAGCAGTGAAGAGCTTCAAGGAGAACCTCTAAAGGAAACTAAAGAGGTAGATACTGATATGGTGACCCAACAGATAAATGACAGAGTTGTTGAAAATTCAAGAAAGTCTGAGTACTTGAAAGAAAAAGTTGTTGCTGAACCAGAAGTGAAAAAGACACTGTCACTACCCTTCCCTCAATGGCAAATAAAATCAAAAGAGGATACAATGTTCGAAAAGTTCTTTGACACATTCAGAGCTTCATATTAATTTACCTCTTTTAGATATTTTGCAGAGTATGTCCAAGTACGCAAAGTACTTGAGGGATATGGTGGCTAATAAGGTAAAGCTACAGGATGTGGGAGCTATAACACTCACTGAAGAGTGTAGCACTGTGATGAAACATAAAATCCTCAAGAAATTGAAAGATCAAGGGAAGTTTGCTATCCCTATTCAAATTAGGAGTAAAATAGTCCATGCACTGAGTGACTTAGGAAAGAGAATAAATTTGATGCCCGTATCATTGTTTAAAACATTGGGCTTGGGGGAGCCTAAATTGACACAAGTGGTTATGCAGCTCGCAGACGGATCCATAATATATCTAGAAGGTGTAATAGAGGACTTCCTTATAAAGGTTGGTAAATTCATTATACCTGTTGATTTTTTTTCTTAATTTTGAGGCAAACGAATAGGTACCAATTATCTTGAGGTGTCCATTCCTATCAACTGGATGGGCCTTGATTGATGTTGGAGAAGGAATGCTCAAAATGAGGGTAGATAATGAAGAGTTGGTATTTAATCTTGTGAATTTTATATTTCTACCATGAGTTGATAGTTCAAGTGCCTTCAAGATACGTGTCAAGCCTTAAGCTTCCTTATGACAAATTGGATTATTGAGTATATTGATTCATGAGATTGAGTTGTTACAATATGTCTTGATATTTCCTCAAAGTTATTGATTTTGCCATGATTTAATGAATTGATACATTTTGATATTGAGAAAGATTGATTTGATTTGAGTCGAGTTAGGAATCCACAAATTGATTAGGATTTGATAAATGAGAAAGACATTTGATTTGATCTTCAGGATAGACCCTTGTGACATTTTTGGTGGATTTTCTAACGCGTTCTGAGCTTGTGTATGGGAGTAGTATTTAGCACCGAGCGGGAAATGTAGTATTTCCCCCATAACTACGTGCCACCATAGGATTGGTATTGATATTTGTGGGCCAGAGGTCGAGTATGAGATTGTGATCACTAAATTGAGGTTGTACTCCCTGAAAAGAGTACAACGCTCCCGCCAATGTGGGGTTCTCTCCTTAGGAGGGCAAAATGTTGGACTCCATATAGCTTACATGGTTTATGTCGGTTATTAGAACCTCCCATGTCCATAAGAATTGAGTTTCTTGAATTACTGAGTCACTCCGAGTCTTGTGTTGAAGAGTTGAGTTGGTTATGATGATTTATGAGGTTTTTATCATATGATTTATTTACTATGAGATCATGAAAAGTATGTTTCAATCTAACTCAAGCCAAGTGAGCCATTATTATACATATGCATATTTTCATGAAATTGATGATGATATTTACATTGTTGCATGCACCCCCACATACTCAGTACATTCCAAAGTGTTGACCCATATATTTTTCTATGGGCTACATTTTCTCATAATGTAGATTCAGGTACTCATCCGCAACCGCATTAGCGATATTCAGGTGCCCCACTACGTTTTATCAGTGGTGAGTCCTCATGGTTCGAGGACCGTGTCTATATTTTTGTGATATCATTTTGTTGTTATGGCTTTTAGTACTGTTGATTCAGTTGGGGGGTTTTCCCAAAGGCTCCTTGATTTTGATGTATAGAGGCTTTGTCAGACTAGAGAGATGGTATGTACTGACATTCAATATATATTTTGGTGGTAAAGTTTAGAATTATCCAGTATCTCTCTTGAAACCGATGTGATATATCTCTTTATTATGCATGACTATTGTTGAATTGAGTTCCTTGAGGTAGTATCTGGCTTCGAGGGTTATCTTGGGGCTACGTGTATCCCTTAGCACCGTGTGACATCTCAGGATGGAAATTTTGGGGCATTATAAAGCTTGGTATCAGAGCCCAATGTTTAAGGAGTCCTAGGTCCTAGGAGTCTGACAAGCCGCGTTACGTAGAGTCTTGATCATCGGTGTATAGCGCACCACATCTATGAGTAAGAGGCTACGAGACATTTTAGGAAAATTCTTTTCTTTCTTTCTAAAGTTTATCATGCCTACAACTGTCTCTTTATCTGCGATTAACTCATGCTCTCTTATAATAGAAAATGCCTCCTCGTCGAGCTCATAGAAACAATGAGCAACCTCAACCCGTTGATCCCTTGAACGAGCATGTGTCTCTTGCAGAATTCCAGGAAGATTTTCAGGCGCTAGCCTAGGTAGTTACCGCCAATGCTCAAGCTAATGTCCAAGCTACTGTTCCGCCTCCTCAAGAGAATAATTCTTCTTCAACTCTAGTTCATGACTTTATGCGGATAAATCCGCCTGAGTTCTATGGGTCGAAGGTAGGTGAAGACCCACAGATGTACTTGGATAAAGTGAGAAAGATCACACAGATTATGCAC
Organism: Capsicum pubescens; assembly: GCA_030864215.1. NCBI lineage: Eukaryota > Viridiplantae > Streptophyta > Magnoliopsida > Solanales > Solanaceae > Capsicum > Capsicum pubescens. The sequence continues at coordinate 186,704,031 of CM061541.1, forward strand.
GTAACTGAGGAGGAAAGTGTTGAATTAGCTACCTATCAAATGAAAGATATTGCATATGATTGGGTGGAGATATGAAGGGAGAGTAGAGAGGAGGATGCCGCTCCCATGACTTGGCAGTTATTCCAGGATGTATTCTTGGATAGATTCTTTCCTCTTGAGATGAGAGAATCAAAGATAGAGTAATTCATGAATTTGAAACAAGGGTCCATGACTGTTAAGGAGTTTTGTCTTAGATTCAATCAGTTATCCAAATATGCCCCTAGTATGATGGCTGACTCCAGGACCATTATGAGCAAGTTCGTGACCGGCGTGTCGAGTTATGTTGTGAAAGAGTATAGATCTGCTATGCTTAATAGGGAGATGGACCTTTATCGGTTGATAATACATGCCCAACAGATTAAAGATGATAAGGTGAAAGAGAGGGAGAGAGTAAGAGGGAATAAAAGAGCTAGATCAGAGAAACATGGATTCGATCAGTCCAGATTCCATAGAGGGAACCGCCCTAAATTCCAGAGACGTCCGTTTATGCCCGTGCCTTCCTCAGTTAGTTCTCCCGCACCTAGAAGCAGGCAGGAGCAGGGGAATAGGCCTATCCCATCTAGGTCTCACGAAAGTGTAATTAATAGACCTCGTCCTCCTTTATGTACCAAGTGTGGTAGAGATCATTTTGGCGAGTGTTTTGTTGATCAGAGGGGTTGCTTTGGTTGTGGAAAGTTGGGCTACCAACTTAGAGATTGTTCGTATGCTAGACAGGGGAGTCAAGATGCTTGTCCCCAGAGTTAGGCTACTAGTGCCCCCGCTCCCGTAGTCCTCCTAGTTCCTCCTTAGGGCGCCTTTTCTAGTACTACTGGTGGTTCGCGCCAGAATTGCTTCTATGTTATACCACCTCGCTAGGAGCAGAAGGACTCTCCAGATATTATCACTGGTATGATCCGTGTCTTTCATTTTGATGTGTATGTATTGATGGACCCCGGTTCAAGTTTATCTTATGTGACACCTCTAGTTGTTGTAAATTTTAAGATGGACCCTGAACAAATTCCTGAGCCTATTCTAGTTTCTACCCCGGTAGGAGAATCTGTTATTACTAAGCGAGTGTATAAGAAGTGTCCTATCACTTTCCTTCATCGGGTCATATGGGCTGATTTAATTAAGCTAGATATGGTTGATTTTGACGTCATTCTGGGTATAGATTGGCTTCACTCATGCTATGCATCTATAGATTGTCGTACCTGAGTGGTCACGTTTCAGTTTCCTGACGAGCCTATTTTTGAATGGTCCAGGAGTTTTGTAACTTCGAAGAGCCATTTCATATCCTACCTCAAAGCTAGGAAGTTGATTTCCAAGGGTTGTATCTATCACCTAGTTCGAGTTAAAGACCTCAAGTCTGAGACTCCGACTATTCATTTAGTTAGCATTGCTAATGATTTTCCCGATGTTTTCCCAGAAGATCTCCTAGGGGTCCCACCTTATAGAGAGATAGAATTCTAGATTGATCTTCTTCCCAACACTCAGCCTATTTCCATTTCTCCGTACCATATGGCTCTTACAGAACTTAAAAATTTGAAGAAGCAACTCAAATATCTCTTAGACAAAGGCTTTATCAGACCCAGTGTTTCCCCGTGGGGTGCACCTATTCTATTCATACGTAATAAAGATGGTACATTGCGTATGTGCATTGACTACCGTTAACTCAACAAGGTAACTATCAAGAACAAGTACCCTCTTCCTAGAATCGATGATTTATTTGATCAGCTACAGGGTGCGAGTTATTTCTCAAAGATAGACCTTAGATCCAGCTATCATCAGCTTAAAGTGAGAGAGTGTGATATTCCAAAGACAGCCTTCTAAACCTGTTATGGTCACTTTGAGTTTCTTGTCATGTCCTTTGGGTTAACCAATGCTTCAGCAACCTTCATGGACCTCATAAATAGAGTGTTCAAGCAATATCTTGATATGTTTGTCATTGTATTCATAGACGATATTCTTGTGTATTTCCAAAGAGAGGATGATCATGCCGACCATCTTAGAATTTTCTTGCAAATTCTTAGAGATCATCAATTATTCGCTAAATTTAGCAAGTGTGAATTTTGGCTAAGGTCGGTTTCTTTTTTGGGTCACATTGTTTCCGTCGAAGGCATTAGAGTAGATCCCCAAAAGACAGAAGCTATAAAAAATTAGCCTAGACCTACCTTCCCATCGGACATTAGGAGTTTCTTGGGTCTAGCTGGTTACTACCATTATTTTGTTAAGGTATTCTCTTTCATTGCGTCTCCCATGACCCGGTTGACCCAAAAAAAAGTTAAGTTCCAATGGATAGATGCCTATGAAAAGAGTTTTCAGGAGTTGAAGACTCAACTCACTTTAGCCCCAGTGTTAGCTTTACTCGATGGTACTCATGGTTTTATAGTGTATTGTGACGCTTCTAGAGTTGGTTTGGGTTGTGTGTTGATACAGAGGGGTAAAGTTATAGATTATGCCTCTAGACAGTTGAAGCCTCATGAGAAGAATTACCCAACCCATGATCTTGAATTAGCAGCTGTAGTTTTTGCTTTGAAAATCTGGAGACATTATTTTTATGGTGTTCATGTTGATGTGTTTATTGATCACAAAAGCCTGCAGTATGTGTTTACTCAGAGAGAGTTGAATCTTACTCAGAGAGAGTTGAATCTTAGGCAAAGAAAATGGTTAGAGTTTCTAAAATACTACTATATGAGTGTGTTGTATCACCCGGGCAAGGCCAATGTTGTGGCAGATGCTCTTAGCAGGTTGTCTATGGGTAGTGTAGCTCATGTAGAGAATGATAAGAAAGAATTGGCTCATGATGTGCATCGTTTAACTAGGTTGGGTGTTAGATTGCTTGATTTCGCTGAAGGGAGAATGTTAGTTCAGAGTAGTTCCGAGTCCTCTTTGGTCTCGAAGGTAAAGGAGAAGCAAGACAGGGATCCTAGTTTGGTCAGACTGAAGGAGTCAGTTAAGGACCAAAAGGTAGAGGTTTTCTCCCAAGGGGGAGATGGTCTATTGAGATTGCAGGGTAGATTGTGTGTTCCCGATGTTGATGATCTAAGCCATAGAATTATGGTTGAAGCGCATAGCGCGTGATATTCTATTCATCCCAGTGCTACTAAGATGTACCGCGATTTGTGGAAAATCTATTGGTGGAACGGTATGAAGAAAGACATAGCAGGATTTGTGGCAAAGTGTTCTACTTATCAACAGGTTAAGGTAGAGCACCAAAGGCCCGGTGGTGTAATGCAAGAGTTTAGCATTCCAACTTGGAAGTGGGAAGAAGTGAATATGGATTTCGTAATTGGTTTGTATCCTTCTCGTCGTCATCATGATTCAATTTGGGTTGTTGTAGACCGGTTAACTAAATTAGCTTATTTTTGCCAGTGCATTCATCTTATATAGATGAGGATTATGCTAGATTGTATATCTGTGAGTTAGTCAGATTGCATGGAGTTTCTTTTTCTATCATCTCAGATAGGGGTACTCAGTTTACTTCACAGTTTTAGAGAGCCTTTCAGAAGGGTCTTGGTACCCAAGTTCATTTGAGTTTCGCTTTTCATTCGCAGACTGATGGTTATGTTGAGAGGACTATTCATACTTTGGAGGACATGTTGAGGTCATGTGCGCTTGATTTCAACGGTAGTTGGGATGAGCATTTGCCATTGATCGAATTTACGTATAACAATAGTTTCCATGCTAGTATTCAGATGGCCCCGTTTGAAGCTTTGTATGGGAGAAGATGTAGATCTCCTATAGGTTGGTTTGAAGTAGAAGAAGCAGTTGTGATTGGGCCTGATGCTGTGTTCGAGGTTATGGAAAAAGTTAAGTTGATTCGAGAAAGATTGAAGACAGCTCAAAGCCGTCAAAAGTCGTCTGCAGATGTGAGAAGAAAAGATCTTGAGTTTAATGTTAATGATTTGGTGTACTTGAAGGTTTCACCCATAAAAGGGGGGAAGAGATTTGGGAAGAAGGGAAAGCTTAGTCCCCATTATATTGGTCCATACATGATTCTGAGCCGTATTGGAAAAGTAGCATATGAAGTGGAGTTACCTGCGGAGTTTTCTAGCATTCATCTGGTATTCCATATTTCTATACTTAAGAAGTGTATTGGTGATTCTGTCGTGGTTGATTCTTCCGAAAGCTTAGATATTCAAGATAGCCTTTCATTCGAGGAGATTTCGGTTGAGATTTTGGATTTTCAGATCTGTAGGCTAAGGAACAAAGAAGTTCCTTTGGTTAAAGTGCTTTGGCGAAATAAATCTGTTAAGGGTGCTACTTGGGAAGCCGAAGATGATATGCGATCCAAGTACCCTCACCTCTTTTCTGTGAGTTTGGAGCAAGCAGAAGGTACCATTCTTTCTTAATTCTTCCCCTTCATATTAAAGATTAAGCTATGTGTCTACTTCCAACACGAATTCGTGCATTTTGTATAGTATCCGAAGGTATAGAGTGAAGTAAGTCCTTTGAGTGAGTCGTTCCATCTATACGTCCTCATTTTTTTTTCTTGTTCTTGGCCTATCTAGAAACATTCAGGGATGAATATTTCCAATGGGGAGATATTGTAATACCCCGAGAACCATAACCAATAGTGTCACCATGAATCAAGATCAAGAGAAATAAATTATAGTGCTTTGGTTGTTTTCTGATCAAGGGTGATGTGTATTAAGGCCTCAAAGATGTCCTAGTGATTAAGTGTATCAAAACATCCCTTACCGATTGAATTCTTGAGAACGATTTTGACATAGTCAAATTCACATGATCATATCTCTTGTTCACTAATAAATTTTGATCTCATGACCCACCAACAGATAGATAATTGAATTAGCTTTACAATGGTACCAATTTCACCCAAATTCGGTATCGGAGCGAAAAGTTATGCCTATTTTACTCCAGCATGTCAGCCTGGAAACTGTGTGACGACATTTTGTGACGACTTGTCACAAGTTTGACGGCTTGTTACAAAATGTCATCACCTTAAGCAGAAAGTCACAAATTCCAACCTTTTGTGACGACTTGTCACAAGTCTGACGGCTTGTCACAAAATGTCGTCAACCTTAATCAGAAAGTCATAAATTCCACCCTTTTGTGACGACATTTCGTGATGACTTGTCACAAATGTCGTCAGCTATTTTTTTCAGCAATTAAAGACGTTTTTGTAAGGGTATTTTGGTCTTTTTCCATCTTTTGGAAGTCCCTATATATATGAGAATCCCCATCCAAACCCTAATTTCTTCATTTTCTCTTCCAATTCTCTTAAGAAAATATATCTAGGGTTTCATTAAAGAACATTAATCTTCCAAAAATCATCCATAAATCTTCAAGATTTCTTCAAGAACCAAGTTCCTCATAGTGCGGGCTTCGAGAATCATTTATTACAAGTGCGGATAAAGTCTCAAGCACTAGAATTCATCCAATTTCAAAGATTAAGGTATGTGAGGATTTGAACAAGAGAAATCCTTTCGTTCTTGTGCCCAAACCTTTGATTTCTATTATGGATTTATATAATTTTGAAAGTGGATTTATACCTAAATTACTTCATCATGAGACTATGAGAATATAAATTGTTCAAGCTTTGTTATACATGATTATTTTACTATTTCCAAGTTATGACTTGATATTTAATATTGTGAATTTTATATTTCTACCATGAGTTGATATTTCAAGTGCCTTCAAGATACGTCTCAAGCTTTAAGCTTCCTTATGACAAATTGGATTATTGAGTATATTGATTCATGAGATTGAGTTGTTACAATGAGTCTTGATATTTTCTCAAAGTTATTGATTTTTCCATGATTTAATGAATTGATACATTTTGATATTGAGAAAGATTGATTTGATTTGAGTCGAGTTAGGAATCCACAAATTGATTATGATTTGATAAATGAGAAAGAGATTTGATTTGATCTTCAAGATAGACCCTTGTGATGTTTGTGGTGGATTTCCTAACACGTTCTGAGCTTATGTATGGGAGTAGTATTTAGCACCGAGAGGGAAATATGGTATTTCCCTTGTAACTACGTGCCACCATAGGATTGGTATTAATATTTGTGGGCCAGAGGTCGAGTATGAGATTGTGATCACTAAATTGAGGTTTTACTCCCTAACAAGAGTACGACGCTCCCGCCAATATGGGATTCTCTCCTTAGGAAGGCAAAACGTTAGACTCCATATAGCTCATATGATTTATGTCGGTTATAAGAACCTCCCATGTCCATAAGAGTTGAGTTTCTTGAATTACCGAGTCACTCTGAGTCTTGAGTTGAAGAGTTGAGTTGTTTATGATGATTTATGAGGTTTTTATCATATGATTTATTTACTATGAGATCATGAATAGTATGTTTCAATCTAACTCAAGCCAAGTGAGCCATCATTGTGCATATGCATATTTTCATGAAATTTATGATGATAGTTATATTGTTGCATGAACTCCCACATACTCAGTACATTCCAAAGTGTTGACCCACATATTTTCCTATGGGCTACATTTTCTCGTAATGTAGGTTCAGGTACTCAGCCGCGTTAGCGATATTCGGGTGCCCCACTACGTTTCCTCAGTGGTGAGTCCTCATGGTTCGAGGACTGTGTCTATATTTTTATGATATCATTTTGTTGTTATGGCTTTCAGTACTGTTGAGTCAGTTGAGGGTTTTTGCCAAAGGATCCTTGATTTTAATGTATAGAGGCTTTGTCAAACTAGAGGGATGGTATGTACAGACATTCAATTTATATTTTGGTTGTACAGTTTAGTATTCTCCAGTATCTCTCTTAAACCCGATGTGATATATCTCTTTATTATGCATGACTATTGTTGAATTGAGTTTCTTGAGGTAGTGTCTGGCTCCGAGGGTTAGCTTGGGGCTACGTGTAGCCCTAAGCATCGTGTGATGTCTCAGGATGGAAATTTTGGGGCGTTACCAGTGGAAGGTGAAAGTAATTCTAAACTTAATAGATCACCATTATAGCATTCATTCTAGAGATATATTTATCAATTTTTAAATCAGAACAACCATATCACATTTTGCATTTAATATGTACTACACATTTTATTATATATTGAAAGGAAAAAGGCATAACTACCGCCTATCCTATTATCATATTTTTAATTACACAACTTTCCTATAAGGAGGTCCTATTACCCCCTTAATTTTTTTTCTCCATGATTATTTTCACCTTTTATGCTGAGTTGGACAAAAAATGCAGTTATAATAAAAGGATTAAATGTACATGCCAATAAAATGACCCTACCCATTTTCTTTTTCTTTATTTTATTATTTTTAATCCTTATAAATTAAATAGGAAAGAGTAAGAGGACATTTTTCTAAATTTCCTACATTTATTAACTCTCTCCTTCGATGGAAGTCAAATTTGCTGAAGAAGCTATCCAACCCTGATCATTTGAGGAATAATTTCTCCAAATATTCGATGAAAATAGAGTGGAAACGAGTTTGTCTCCTTAAAGTTAAATCAATCGAATGTCTTTGACTTCACTCAGTGTTATAACTAGTAATTGTTTGAAGTTGTGGCGATAAAAGTTCGAGATCAGATTGGAAGGCTAAGATTTTTATCCGTCACAATTGAATTTCAAAGATTAGTTCTTTATTACATTTAATTAGCTTTCTGTTTGATTAGGATTTTCTGACATTTGTTATTCTGAAAAGAATTGGGATTTCGCTGAATAAATTGATGTTTTCGTGTTTTCATGTTAACAAACTATATTTGATTGTGCAAGTGCACAACGAATTGTTCTTGATTTTAAGTAAAAAGTGATTTCTAAGTACTACATCTCGATTTTGTCGATTTATCTTTTTTTAACAATTTTGTTGAATTTTTTGTTATCCTTTATTTTCTTGTGTTCAAGTATGAGTGGGTTTACATTCATCATTTTAGGGTCGTTTGGTTGGAAAACAAGTTATGCTGGGATAAGTTATGCTGGGATTAGTTATACTGAGATTAGTTGCACTGGAATTAGTTATCCTGGTATTACTTTTTAGTGGTTGTTTGGTTTGTGGTACTAAAAATAATATGCATTGCATTCATTTTAATAATAGATAGGTTGTTTACAAAATACCCTTCACCATATTTAGCTTAATTATTTTCCTTCATATTAAATCTTACAAAAGAAATTAAAAAGTTACTAATTTTTCTTTAACTTTATCAATTTCTTTTTCCTAAAATAAATGTTAAGAAATTTATGTTGATATTTCTTAAATGTGTATGAAACTTTAATATTTCATGTTAAATTACTTATTTTGTTCTAAATTCTATAAAATGTTGATAATCTCATTTTTGTCAAAAAAATTCATCATCAAAAAATGTGAAAAAGAATTACTCTCATTTTTCATTAATTAGTATCATTAATATTTTGAGAGTCAATTTGTATTTTTTAAAAAATTAAATTTTTAAATATTTTTAGCTAACCATTAAAAAAAATTATTTAATAATTAAGCATGTATTAAGTTAGAAAGGGAATGTCAACATACTTTAATTACTTGTCCATGATAAATTTGTTGGGAAAAAAATAAAAAATTGAAATAAGATTAATAAACATATCTACAAAATAGAAAGACAATAAACCCTTGGATAAATTTTAAATTTGATTGTATAAATAATTTTTATGGTGTCACTATTATTTTTCCATGACTCATTACTTTTGTAACATTTAATAAGCTCATATAATTGTTCAAATTTACCAAAATGGATAAAAAAATTGTAGAATAATTAAAATTTAAATTATGGATAAAATTGACAAAAAAATATTGTTGTGAGGACTACCAAAATCTCATGTTCTCTCTTATATATAATAGTAAGGTAATATATATATATATATATATATATATATATATATATATATATATAAAGTGATAATCAAGGATTTGGTAGGTAATTGTGTCTTTTTATAACTTTATCCTAAGTATAACTTAGAGTGGGATTGTTATCCCTAATTAGGCAACCAAATGAAGCACCAAATTTTTTATCCCGGTACTATTTATATTAGTACCTCACACCAAACGACCCCTAAGATTGTTTCGTCGTGGTATTTTAGTGTTAGAAAATGAGAAATAAAGGCATGGGCATGGCTTAATGAGTGAATACGCAAATGTTGAAGTGGACACAATATCTTATTTTGAGATGAATGGTTATATTAAAGAACTAGGATACGACACAAATTGCAAATTTAGTATTAGATCTCCTGACAGTGGAATTGTAGGAAATATTGATAATGATAGGGCTCTTTTAGAAATTTCTCAATGTTTGAAAAGTGGAGATATTTTGGAAGTATATGTGCACATGGTTACGGAGGAATCTAGTTCAGGTTTTAATAAAGGAGTTGGGGTCATTGGAAGAAGTGCTAGCCAAAATATTGGAGATGATGTAGTTGGTCAGACTATTTTAAATGGTGCAAATGTAGTGTCAAATATTGTGGTTTCTATTTCTGTAACGAAACGAGACTACCCCCTAAATGTCACACGGTACTTAGAGCCACAAGTGATCCCAAGCTAACCCATGATACTGATATAATTCGTGAACAACTAAATAAATACATAAAACTGAAAATAATAAGCTGAAGAGATGTCATTAGCTCAACTTGTTCAATACAATATTGTTTAGAAACATTTACATCACTGGATTATACAAAAGGGAACTGAAACTGAATACATCAACTTTGACTGTCTATCTATAAATTCTCTACTAATATTGACTATAGGTAGCCAGGACATGCCCCCAGCTATCCTCTATCAATACGACTGAATAAAAATAAAATATTGAATCTACAAACTAACTTGAGTCCTCAAATAAAGAGAACTCATCACCTGCTGGCTGGAAGCTGCGAACTGTCCGATCATAATGTTGCAGGCTACAACTGGCACCTACATTATGAAACAATGTAGCCACTGTTTTGCCCTTTTTCAATTTCTAAGAGTTGGAAAATATTTGGTTTTCACTATTTAAACCATTTCAAAACTTTAAGGAAATTTCAAAACAATTTAAGAAATTATAGAGTCGCCACTTGATTTTTGAGAAAATATAAAAAAACTAAAAATATTACTTAAAAGATTCTAAACAGAAAAAATATTTTATGTTTAGAAATTCTGAGTAAGTGGTTCCTATTAATACTCTTGGAAGGTTGTTAAGGCACCAAGAGTATCCGCTACCTTGCGGTTATCCAGACTATTTGAAAACAACTTTTGACTAACTTTAAAAGGAAAAGTTAATTTTTGAAAAGAAATCGATTAAGGTAAAATTTTGTTTTCAAGATTTGTGCAAAATAAGTTTTGACGACTTAGCGGAAATTTTAATTAAGTCTAAGAAAACTAAAAACAATTAGCATATAAAGGGGAAGGGGAGACTAAAAGACTTAGGTCATTGGGCCCAAATTCACAAACCCTGTCCTAAGCTAATTTGGGTTTTTGGCCCATCTTCACCTATCCTAATCCAAATCCTTGGGCTTTTGTCCCAAAGGTTGTCCTAATATAATCATTCAGGATTTTGGCCCACAACATGTCCTAAACTATCTTTTTGGACCTTTGGGGGCCCAAAATCTACTTCACCTGTATTAGATTACAACTTTGTCTTTGAGGCCCCAAATGAATGAATAAATAAAAATAAGACAATAATAAAAATCAAGACTTTTCAAGTCTCTTAGAGACCTCATCAATGAGTTTTGACCAATTTTCCTTCTTCATCAATTTTCTTGCACCCGCATGCCATATAATTGACTTTTGGACTTAATCATCGAAGAGGTGGGCCTCATTGGCCCATTACACCGTGCAAAGGGGAAAGTAGTCCATTTGGACTCAAAAACAGATTTATGCAAAAAAAAAAGATACGAGAGTTAATACATGTTCAAAAATTTTGCACTTAATAGATAAATGATGAAATGAAAAAATAGCATTCTCAAGCATAAAGAAATAGTAAAGTGTGATATCAAAACAAATCAAATTATCCAACGAAAGGAAAATTAACCCATATAACAAAGAAGAAGATGGAGGCTAACTTTTAAGAAAGTGAACCCTTCAACTCCAACTAAGGCGACATTAACGATGGTTCATACATCCAAATTATGGCCAACTTTAGGGAAAACATGTAACGACCTATGGTTTATCTTTCTAATACATCATTGATTCTCTTTTGATATTATGAATCAAGGAGAGACACAAATCAAGTCTTTACACAAACAAAGATCACATATAACAATCCAAAGGGAGTAAGAAAATTAGAATAAAAGTTTAGCATCTCTAAAAGTGAAATATGTTTCAATAATCATACTATGCATGACTTGTAAATATCTAAATAATTCTATTTAGCCACAAAAACCCAAACTTTCTCATCATTTTGACAAAACAACATGGGAAAAAAAAAGAGGAATAAACATCTTGGATGAGAAATAAATCTAGCACTTCATCTTTCATATGAGGATTTTGAAATTTATTAAAATAATTAGCAAACAAATGACAAGTTTTTGACTTAACCAATTACTATTTTATTAAGGCAAAATAGACAATAGTAACTATTCTTTTCGACATAAAGAAAATAACTTTACATTCTAAAAATAAATATATCCACCAACAATGAATTTAAACAAAGAATAACTACGTCTTTTAAGCAAAGATTAAAACTTTATCCATAATAATTAAAGAATAAAGTCAAAAAGGCAAAACAATCAATACTAACTATTCTTTTCAATATAGAGGAAAACAACTTTATATGCTAAAAACAAACATATCCTCTAACAATGTATTTAAACAAGGCATGAGTACGTTTTTCAAGTAAAGATCGAAACTGTATCCATAATAATCAAAGAATAAAGACAAAGAAACACGTTCAACTATTGCTAGCTCATTTCTATACCATGAACATGAAAATTGTCATAATATTGTTACCACAACATCTTATGGCCTTCAACGCCGTCTACAACAAATAATTCTAGCAAACAAAAATATACCTACGAACTACGAAGAAGAAAAAGATAATAAACTAAAAAGGAAAAGGTGTGTTTATCTTTTTTGGGATAACAAAATGGGACTTTGAGCTTTCTTTGGAGTCTTGATCAGCACCGGAAAATAATCTTTCGAGAACCCCAATTAGACTACCGCTTGCAAATTTTTACTAAATAAAAGAAATTTAACTATTTGCTCAAAAAAAAATTCACTCTTTGAGACTTGGTCTTTTTACCAAAATAGTGATAGTATTTATAGGAAAGGATGGAGATTCAATTCTTTTCATCCATTCATGTGGGAGAAAGACTTTAAGGGTGTTTTGGGAATTTAAAATTAAAAAAAAGGTTTGTTGGAGGATAAGGTGAGGTGGAATACAATCTAGTATAAATTTTGAATTTTAAAATTGGAAAAAGATTAAGGTTGAGGTAGAATTGTACAATCTAGTACAAATTTTAAATTTCAAAATTGAATTTCCAAATTGGAAAAAGAATAGGTTGGGGTGGAATTGAACAATCTAGTATAAATTTTGAAATTCATATTGAAAAAAGGACAAGGTTGAGGTGGAATTGTACAATCTAGTGTAAATTTTGAAATTCAAATTTGAAAAAGGACAAGTTGAGGTGGAATTGTACTATCTAGTACAAAATTGAAATTCAAATTGAAAAAAGGATAAGGTTGAGGTGGAATTGTACTATCTAGTACAAATTTAAAATTTGGGATTCGAATGGGTAGATTGGCTTAGGCTATTTATTAAAGAGCCAAAATTAAATTGAAATTAGTCAATCTCATTTAAATTTTGGCCAATCGAGAATCAATTATTCAGTTATATTACAAATATGGCCCTAAATCATAATTTTAGTCAATTTTATTCAAATTAAAATCATATTAAAAATCAATTGACTAACTGCATTGCAATTATGATCAAATTGATTTCAATTATGACCAAATTCAATACATTGACTAAAATTTAAATAAGATCACATACAAATTATTAACTGGTTTAACCCCAAGCTTCTTGATTACATAACACCAAATAAATATTTCTCCAAATAAATTATTTTTTGACAACAAATTATGCTTAAAATCAAGATCTTACCCATTTGAATTAATTTTCAAGATTAATCTCAATAATAGTCCAATTTTGATAAAAATATTCATTTAGGCAACAAAATTTATACAATCTCGTATATGTATTTACTAAAATGTGTAATCGTTACTTAAATGACTAAATTACCCCAAAATAAATATTTTAGAGCATGTTTATTTGGAGGAAATAAATATTTTAATTTTATTAAAAATCAAAGAAACTGAGGATTAAATTTAGTCGTAGAGGGCAAAAATTAGGTGTAAACAACTGCCCCCTCCCTTTGGGTAGGGTGGATGCAAGTAGCCCTGGGCAAAGAGAGTTTGACATTCCTATTTTATATCAACCACAAATTCGTTATAAAAGAGACTGATTTTCGTACGAGTTTCATAGAGTTATGACCGGATTCCAGTATCAGGTTTCCTACATATCTCAGGTTACGTGAGAATTCAGTCCACTTGTAGTTAGTAAAGCTTGATTTAAATCACAATTTTCAAAAAATTCACAAGCATCCCAGTTTTGGAGTTTTTGATGAAATCAAAAAGCTGGGGAATAAAGGGATTTGGGGGGAGGTCGGAATGCAATCGTATTTTCAATAAAGAGCCCAACCTATATATCCCCGAGACTCAAGAAATCATACTGCTTGTAGTTTGGCTCAATCGGTAGAAAATATAGTCTTTTATTTCAATGATCTTTGGCCCGGTAGGAGTGACAAGTTGATCGAGTTGTAGAAAAAAAGTTTATAACCTCTTAACCATGAATGTGGGATCCTTCACATCCATAGGTAAGAATTTACCTGGACATAACTTCTAAAAATCCAAGTATGTTGTCACCCGGGTTTGAAAGAAAGAGAAGGTTACCCTCAGTATGAGTTTTGTAACGACCTAAAAGTTTGATGAAATATGTGAAATTTCTGATTTTGTGTGATTTGACTATGTTACCCCTCTCTGTAGTTACATTATGGTATTTCTGGGGTATGGGAGTGATTGACATGATTTTTGATGCATTTTGGTACCATTTATGTAATACTGTGATTTTTGATGGCTTCGAGAGCCTTATTTTAGACTTATGAGAATATCTTTTGATCCGTGCGACGGATGACCAAACGGACTGTGCCAACAGCTCTGGAATATCTATTTTAGTCTGGGTTAACCTTTGGTTTGGGTCTCGGTGCACCCGAGCTCATTTCAACCTATTGATCGAAAAGTTGAAAAATTGAAAATATGGATGTTGGATCCACATTTGATCGAAACAACCTCGAATGAAACATTCGACTTCGCCATCAGATCCGTAATATCAATTTTAGGGTGTTAGCATGTTTGGTATAATTTTACGGCTTTTAAATCTCATTTCAACCCTCGGTTTGGAAAATTATAATTTTGGGTTTCGGGGGTCAACTTCGTGAAAATGATATTTTTTTGAAAATATGATATCTCCATCGCATCCAGAACGTTGAATTTAGAATGGTTTCATAGTTCATCTATATGTATCAAACTCTGAACGAATCTCAAGCACCCTATCGAAGTCCGATCGACAAAAAAAAATTATATTACAGAAAAATCTGCATTTTCATCTTGCCTCTTGAGAGTTAAACCCTAAAATAATGTGAGAGCTTAAAAGTGAAGATCATAGGAGCTTGGATAGCTAGATTAACATCTATTTCTTGGTTTTACTACGGATTTAAGGTAAGAATTTACCTTTTTCTAAGTAATTTCTTAATTAATTTCTCAAACCCCCAAAAATCTTAAGGCTTGATTTTAAACCCCAATTTCACTTCTTTTCACTTGAATAATATTTTCATCTTATAATTACTAGTTTTTCATCAATTTAACCCTTCAAACAACTCTGATTCTTGATTTTAACCCGGATTTCAAAGATTTTTACCCGGTAACGCTTAAAAATGATTTTTCTTCAATTTGAACCTCATTTTTGAATCGATTTGACTTGAATTTTTAGATGTAGATTCCAAAAAATATGAGGAACATGTTTTTGAAGTAAAATTCTAATTTTTTCCTTCCTTTTTGGAAAACCCGTTTCTGGGGTTTGTTTTGACCCTGAACCAAAAGTAGTCAATATAGGTGTCATTGGTTTTGTTTTGATGCATAAATTTCATATTTAATATTTTTAGTGAAGTTCGGGATCATTTGTGAAAAGTAAGATCATGGGTTTGAAGTGTAGCAGATCAGTTTCGTCTTTTGAGGTAGGTTATGGCTTAACTCTTTCAGACTGAGCTAGGTAGTAAATGATGGTACAAAATGCATCTTAAGGGTGGTAACTAATTATCAGAAATATCTATCTATGTTTTGTTCCCATGTGGAAGTTTATATGTGATGTAATTGTTGAAATTGAGATATGATGTGATATGTGTGACCGTGTGGGGTCCTATATGGTGTTGATAGCCTTAAATACATGTGAATAATTGTATTGTGTTGTTGAAATGCCTAATGTGGTTTCATTGGTATATTAAGATATATCCATACTTATTGGTATATGAGACATGTGGAAATTCATGGATCAAAATAAAAGTAATGAATGGACATTGGATCACGTAGTTGTGGAATTGTAACATTGTGGTTGGTTATAGAAATACATCATGTGGATTGATTGTGGAAACACTCATTTTGAATGGTTGTGAACATTGTATCGTCATTCTTATGTCGTCATATGCATCATTTCATTTGTTTGTTTTACTACTTTATATGTATTTATTATCATGTGTGTGTACTTGATTTGTGTCTTATGTTATGTATGTTCTTTGAAACTACTGGAAACACTGGAATACTGTATATTGGTATTGTATATTGGATTTAATGGACCATCTCTGAAGGATTATGTCGGAGAAGAGTTGCGAATATTGGTGATCTTGAGGCTATGTGCCAAACTTGAGGCTCTATGCCAAACTTAAGGTTGTGTGCCAAAATTGAGGTTGTGTGCCAATACCATGCATCATCATCATCATCATCATCATATACATTGCACCCACTTTATTGTGTTTATGTTGTGTTTGAATTTGCATATTGACTTGCCATCTACCTATTTGTTCTATATCTTGACTTGTTAACGTCTAATTGTTCTATTTTCCTTGATGATCTTGATTATATATGTCCCTCTATTGTTTTACCTATATGTGATATTGTGTATATTTGTATCCCTATCTTGTGTGTTGTTGTATTATATATGGATATTATAGAAACGATAATGCAAGCGGTGTGGACTACTGTTGTGGGACATTTTTTTATCACAGGTGATGTGCCCTTAGTGTATATTTTGTATGTTTTATTTACTACTTTGCTTGGTCGGCCTATGATACCTACTGACTATATCTGAGCCGTACTCATGCCTACTGCGCCCTTTCGGTGCAGGTCCTAGCTCGAGTTTGCCTCAACTTGCTTGGCTCGGACAATTGTTGGAGCTTTCAAGGTAGTGGATGGACATTCATGCGCCCGAAGTTCAACTCTATCTTTCTATAGTAGTTATGTATTTATTAGTATTCGGAGATAGATATTAATTTTTTATGGTTATTTTTCTAAATTATGTTACTCTTGGATTGTATTAGTAGTTCTTACACTATTGACACCTGGTTTTGGTCATAATTGGTATTTTGGATAAGTTATTTTCATATTGTTATGATTACTTATATGGTTTGGCTTTGTTCTTGAAGCCTTACCTTGAGATATTTCTATTTTTTTCTCTTTTTATATCGGTTTGGGTGATAGGCTTACTTGTTAAGGTACGCCACGACAAGTTCAATCATGACCTTCATTTTTGGATCATGACAAATTAGTATCAGAGCAGCCAGGTTTCATTGGTCTCAACGGTGTATGAACGGGATGTCTAATAGTGTCTAGCGGATTAGTACATAGACTTCCGTATCTATCTTTGAGAGGTTTTAAGACGTCTTTAGGAATTTTTTTTACTTAATTCTTTATCATGCAAAGTTCTTTCATACCTTGTGTTCTGAGTTGTGCTTTACTCTTTCTGCGTGGATGGTGTAGCTTATACTATATTTTATTAGTTGAGAGATTCAGCGAGAGATTGGTGAAGGTAATTTATCAGTTATATACCTCGTGATTCTCTAGATATGACTTGGGATCAGTTTGCTGAGGCTTTTCTAGAGATTTGTGCCTTTCAGTTTGAGGGATTGTATGTGGGATGAGTTTGATCATTTGGAGTAGGGCTGCATGGCAGTTGCTGAGTATGAGGTACACTTTCATGCCCTATCTAGATATTTCTATGATAGGTTTTCTACCGAGTCTGAGAAGATTCGAATGTTTGTGAAGGGTTTGAATGTCTCTCTTCAGTTGGATACATCTCAAATGGTTTTCTTTGGGGATTCTTTTCAGAGTATTATGGATCAAGCTAAAATGAAAGAGGATATTCTTAGTGCATCTCAGGGAGGCACTAAGAACGCGTAATGTTTTGGTAAGTTTAGGAGTCAGACCTTTTGAGGAAGAGATTTTAGAGGTTCTCGTGGATACCATGGTAGGCCAGTATAGATAGCTTTACAGAGTTCAGGTGGTGGACCTTCTAGTTCAGTAGTTTAGGGTGGCCATTTGGGCTCAATTATATCTTTTTTTTAGACTGGTCGTAGAGTTTTCTATGTGTGTGATGAGATTAGTGACGTGGCCAGGGACTATTCTTTCCATATGTTTAGAGCTACTCCTATTTTAGTTGTAAGAGTTAAGGGTTCTTCTAGAGGTGCGAAAGGCAGAGGTAGTGGAGCTGTGGCGGGGTTGCGGGGTTGCGGGGCTATTCAGCCAGCCGGTGGTCATGGTCAGTGTTATGACATACCATCTAGACTTGAGGCAGAGGCTTATGATGTTGTGATTATAAGTACCATCCTCATTTGTTTCAGACCTGCATTTATATTATTTACTCCTAGATCGATTTTCTCCTATGTGTCTGTGTATTTTGTTTTGGGTTTTGATTCTGTTAGTAAGCCTCTTGCCATGCATATTCATGTATCTACCCTGGTACGTAATTCTTTAGTGGTGGATCAGGCGCATCGATCTTGTGTTGTGACTTTTTCCAAGCGTAAGACTTTGGTAGATTTTATTATATGTGATATGGTTGAGTTTGATATTATTTTAGGAATGGATTGGTCAGCTCCTTATCATCTCGTCTTAGATTATTTTGTAAGACAGTGACTTTGCTTCACTGGGTGTACCAAGGATAGCTTAGAAGGGTGTACCTCATTTGGGTCCTAAGAGGATTATATCCTATATTTAGACTCATAAATTAGTTGAGAGGGGATGTTTATCTTACTTGGCCCATATTTGTGACACCAGTGTTGTTTCACTTTCTTTCTTAGATTCTGTTTGTGTTGTCCATGAGTTTATGGGTGTGTTCCCTACAAACTTATCAGGTATACCCCCGAATTGAGATATTGATTTTGCTATTAATGTTAAGTCAGGCACTAATCCCATTTCTATTCCTCTTTATAAGATGGCCCCAACAGAGTTGAAGGAACTAAAAGATCAGTGGCAGGAGTTATTAGATAAGGGATTTATCTGACCTAGTATTTCACCTTGGGGTACGCCCGTCTTGTTTATGAAGAAAAAGATAGGTCTATACGAATGTGCATTGATTATCGGTAGTTGATTAAGGTGACGATTAAGAATAAGTATCCCCTTCCTTGCATTGTTGATTTATTTGATTAGCTTCAGGGTGTTGTAGTATTTTTGAAGATTGATTTAAGGTTCGATTATCACCATTTGAGGATTAGAGCTTCAAATATTTTGAAGATAGATTTTAGGACTCAATATGGTCATTATGAGTTCTTAGTCATGTTTTTTGGGTTGACCAATTCCCCTGTTGCATTCATGGAGTTGATAAACCGGGTGTTTCAATAATATATCGACTCCTTTGTTATTGTATTTATAGATAATATCTTGGTGTATTCCAAGAGTGAGGTTGAGCATGAGGAGTATTTGTGGATTGTGCTTTAGAGATTGAGGGATGAGAAGTTGTATGCTAAGTTCTTCAAGTGAGAGTTTTTGTTGGAGTCTATTTATTTCTTGGGTCATATGGTGACTAAGGAAGGTATTATGGTTGATCCAGCCAAGGTTGCAGCGGTTCGTGATTGGGCTAAACCTACTTCGTCCACTGAGATTTGGAGTTTTGTTGGCTTGGCTGGTTATTATCGGTATTTTGTTGAAGGTTTTTCATCCATTGCAGCTCCATTGACCAAGTTGACCCAGAAGAAAATTTCTTTTTAGTGGTTTGATGCTTGTGAGGCGAGCTTTCAAAAGCTCAAGGATTTGTTGACTTCAGCTCCTATCTTGACTTTGTCCAAGGAGGGCATGGGTTTATTATCTTTTGTGATGCTTTAGGTGTTGGGCTAGGTGTTGTGTTTATGTAGAAGGGCAAGGTGATTGCGTATGCATCTCGTCAGTTAAAGCCTCATAATAGGAATTATCCTATACATGATTTGGAGTTGTGCGCAGTTTTGTTTGTGTTTGCCTTGAAGTTAAGGAGGCACTACTTATATGGAGTCTGTTGTGAGACCTTCTCAAATTATTGTAGCCTTCAGTACTTTTTTACCAAGCGAGATATTAATATGAGGCAACGTCGTTGGCTTAAGTTGCTTAAGGATTATGACTTGACTATTCTCTACCATTCGGGCAAGGCTAATCTGGTTGTGGATGCCTTGAGCCGAAAGTCGACTAGCATAGGTATCTTGGCACATTTTTTGACCCAGGAGAGGCCTTTGGCCTTAGACATGTTTAGCTAACTAGATGATTAGACTTGATATTTCAATACCTAGACGTGTTTTGGAATTTTTGGAGGCTAGATATTCTTTGATGGAGCAGATTCGAGCTCATTATTTTAATGATTTGGATTGAGGTTGATTCGAGATAAGGTGTTGAGTGGGGAGGCTAAGGAAGCCTCACTTAATTCAAATGGAGTTTTGAGGATTGGGGGACAAGTTTGTGTTCCAAGAGTGGGTGATTGGATTAGGTTAATCTTGGAGGAGGCCCATTATTCCAGATATTTCATCCATCCAAATAAGACTTAAATATATTGTGATTTGAGATAGCACTACTGGTGGGGTAGTATGAGACGAGACATAGCAGATTTTGTGGCTCGTTGCCTATGTTGTCAATAAATGAAGAACGAGCATATGAGACTTAGTGGTTTGCATTAGAGGTTACTCATTCTCGAGTGGAAGTGGGAACGAATCACCATCAACTTTATGACTGGTTTGCCTCGTACATCTTATGGTTCTGACAGTTTTTGGGTCATCATGGATTGATTGATCAAGTTAGCTCATATTATTCCAGTTCAAGTCTCATTCAGTGTTGAAAGGTTAACCCATATCTATATTCGTGAGATTATGCATCTTCATGGTGTGCCAATTTCTATTATTTTAGATCAAGGTTCTGTGTTCACATCTCACTTTTGGAAGACTTTTTAGGATGAGTTGGGTACTCGGGTTGATCTAAGCATAATGTTTCACCCCCAGACTAATAGCCAGTCAGAGGGGACTATCCATGTTTTGGAGGATATGCTCCGCACATGTGTGATGGATTTTGGTGGCTAGTGGGAGCAGCATTTAGTTTTAGCAGAGTTTGTATATAATAATAGCTACCATTCTAGTATTGATATGGATTATTTTGAGCCATTATATGATAGGCGTTGTTGCTGGCTAGTGGGTTGGTTTGATGTTCCAGAGGTAAGATCTTGAGGTATGGACTGGCTTTATGAGTTTTTGGATAAATTCGGGGTCATTCAAGATAGACTTAGAGCGGCTTAGAGTTGACAGAAGTGCTATGTTGCTCGTAGACTTCGTGCCTTGAGATTTGGCATTGGTGATCGTATTTTCCTTTGAGTTTTACCCATGAAAGGTGTGATGAGGTTTGGGAAAAGGGGCAAGCTTAGTCCTAGATATATTGGTCCATTTGAGATTTTTCAGACTGTTGGTGATGTGGCTTATGAGTTGGCTTTTCCCCTAGATCTATCAGATATTCATCTAGTTTTTCATGTTTCTATGCTTCACCGTTATATTCCTGATGAGTCTCCTATCATTTGTTGGTAGTCGGTTCAGTTAGATAAGCGATTATCTTTTGTTGAGGCGCTAGTCTCTATTTTGGCTAGGGATATTAGGCGGTTGCGCTCTAGAGTTATCTCCGTGATTAAGGTTCAGTGGCGACATCTACCTGTAGACGAGGCTATGTGGGAGGTTGAGTCTAATATGCATAGTTCTTAACCTCAGCTCTTCATTCATTCAGGTATTTATTTTTTTAGTTCGAAAACGAACTAGATTTTTAGTGGTGGATGATGTAACGATCTAAAAATTTGATAAAATATGTGAAAATTATTATTTTGTGTGATTTGACTATTTTACCCCTCTCCGTAGTTCCATTATGGTCTTTCTGGGGCATGGGAGTGATTGACATGGTTTTCGATGCATTTTGGTACCATTTATGTAATATTGTGATTTTTGATGGCTTCGAGAGCCTTATTTTAGACTTATGGGGATATTTTTGATCCGTGTGAAGGATGGATGAACGGACTGCGCCAGCAGCTCCTGAATATTGATTTTAGGCTAGGTAAACCTTTTGCTTGGGTCCCGGTACACCCGAGCTCATTTCGACCTATTGATCGAAAAGTTGAAAAATTAAAAATATTGGTGTAGGATCCACATTTGTTCAAAACGACCACAGATGGAAAATTCAACTTTGACAGTAGATTTGGAATATCGATTTTAGGGTTTTAGCATGTTTGGTATGATTTTACGGCTTTTAACTTTTATTTTGATCCTCGATTAAGAAAACTGTGATGTCGGATTTCGAGGGTCAAATTTGTGAAAACGGTATTTTTTTCAAAATCTGATATTCCCATCGTATCTGGAATGTCAAATTTAATATGGTTGCATAATTCGTTTGCATGTATCGAACTCCGAACGAATTTCGGGTACTTCATTGAAATCTGATTGACCAAAAAAACTGATATTGCAGAAAAATCAGTTGTAAATAGCAGATTTTTCACCTCATTTTGGCCCATTTTATTCATTTTCATCTTGCCTCTTGAGAGTTAAACCCTAAAATTGTGTGGGAGCTTAAAAGCGAAGCTTGTGGGTACTTGGATAGCTAGATTAACATCTATTTCTTGATTTTATTACGGATTTAAGATAAGAATTCACCCCTTTCTTAGTAATTTCTTGATTAATTTCTCAAAACCCCAAAAATCTTAGGCTTGATTTTAAACCCAATTTCAATTCTTTTCACTTGAATAATATTTTTTCTTATAATTACTAGTTTATCATCAATTTAACCCTTAAAATAACTCTGATTCTTGATTTTAACCCAGATTTAAAAGAGTTTTACCCGGTAACGCTTAAAAAGTAGTTTTTCTTCAATTTGAACTCCGTTTTTTTACTCAATTTGACTTTGGTTTTCAGCTGTAGATTCCTAAAAATATGAGAAACATGTTTTTGATGTAAATTTACAATTTTGCCCTTCTTTTTTGGAAACCCGTTCCGAGGGTCCATTTTAATCCCAAACTAAAAGTAGTCAATATGAGTGTCATTGGTTTTGTTTTGATGCGTAGATTTCATATTTGATGTTTTTAGTGGAGTTAGGGTTCATTTGTGAAAAGTAAGGTCATGGGTTCGAAGTGTAGCTAACCGTTTTCGGCTTTTGAGGTAGGTTATGGCTTAACTCTTTCAGGCTGGGTTGGGTAGTAAATAATGGTACAAAATATATGTTAAGGGTGGGAACTAATTATGAAAAATGTCTATCTATGCTTTGTACCGGTGTAGGGGTCTATATGTGATGTAATTGTTGAAATTGATATATGATGTGATATACGTGACTGTGTGGGATCATATGTGGTGTTGATAGCCTTGAATACATGTGAATAATTGTATTGTGTTGTTGAAATGCCTAATATGGTTTCATTGGTATATTGTGATATATCCATACTTATTATTATATGAGACGTGGAAATTCATGAATGAAACGAAAGTAATGAGTGGATATTGGATCACGTGGTTGTGGAATTGTAACATTGTGGTTGGTTATGGAAATACATTATGTGGATTGGGTGTGAAAATACATCACGTGGATTAGTTGTGGAAATACTCATTTTGAATGGTTATGAACATTGCACTGTCATTCTCATGTCATCATACGCATCATTTCACTTGTTCGTCTTACTACTTTATATATAATTATTGTCATGTATGTGTACTTGATTTATGTATTATGTTATGTATGTGCTTTGAAAATACTAGAAATACTGGAATACTGGATACTTGTATCAGATATAGAATTTTATGGACCATCTCCGAAGGATTATGCCGGAGAAGAGTTGCGGATATTGGTGATCTTAAGGTTGTGTGCCAAACTTGAGGTTACGTGCCAAACTTAAGGCTGTGTGCCAAACTTTAGGCTGTGTGCCAATACTATGCATTATCGTCATCATCATCATCATAATCATATACATTGCATCCACATTACTGTGTTTATGTTGTGTTTGAATTGCCATATTGACTTCTCATCTACCTATTTATTCTATAGCTTGACTTGTTAACGTCTAATTGTTCTATCTTCCTTTAATTGTACTTGATGATCTTGATTATACATGTCCCTATGTTCTACCTATATGTGATATTATGTATTTTTGTTTCCCTATCTTGTGTGTTGTTGTATTATATATGGATATTATACAACTGTTAGTGCAAGTGGTGTGAGCTACTGTTATGGGATATTTTTTTATTTCAGGTGACGTGCCCTAGTGTATATTTTGTATGCTTTATTTACTTCTTTGCTTGGTCGGCCTATGATACCTACTGAGTACAAGTGGACCGTACTCATGCCAAATGTTGTAATACCCCAAAAATCCAAACCAATGATAGGGCCATATTTCAAGATCATGTAAAGTATATTATAGTTCTTTGGTAGTTTTATGAGTGAGTTTGTTGCTATAGTCAAATTCAAACGTGTATACCTTTTGTTCTACTAAGAATTTTCCAGCTTAAGACCCACCAAATTGTAGGAAATTGAATTAGCTTTCCAACGATACCAATTTCGCCTAAATCTGATACACGAGTGAGAAGTTATGACACTTTTAGTGTGAAGTAGTAGGTCATCGCGATTAGGCCGCGCCGCGGTGATGGACAATTTCGCGTTCGTCCTTTTCCAGTATGTCATCAATGTTGGCTAGTGTCGCTCCAAGAATCACGGTGGAGCAAGCACCGCGTCGCGTTGTAGTGCAATTTCACACTCGTCCTTTTCTATTGAAGCACCGCGACGGCGCCGTGTCACGCCAAGGTACAATTTCACACTTGTCCATTTCAGTGGCGCAACGTGATATCACCTCATCGCTCCATGGATCCAAATTGGGATTGTCCTTTTTCCAGTGGCGCAACGCGATAGCAATGCATCACAATGGGATGAAAAATCAAAATTTCCAGTTCCGCGATTTAATTTTTAAGGACCATTTGGTCTTTTTCCATGGCCCCAAATCCATCCAAAACATGGGATTAAAACCCTAAAGGGGCATTATGTAACCCATTATTCATAATTTCCCTCCAAGAAACTAATCCTCTCTCAAGAACAAACCCTAGCCTTTCATGATTCAAGCTCAAGATTCAAGAAAACCCTCAAGAACTTTCACGAATTCCTCAGTCAAGGTATGTTAAATGTTCATCCATGGGTCCCTTCCACCCATGGAGTCCAAGAATCTAATTTCAAATTCAAAGCTGTGATTTTTACAAGTTATTGTGATTTTAATTGTGGTTTTAACCATGAATTTAGATTCTATACCATGTTTACATGAAATTATTATTGTTATCAAACCCCACATGTTTGAATAATGTTATTTGCTAATTTAAATCATAATTAAGTGATGTTGATGTTGAAATCATGCTATTAATACATGTTTTAAACTATTCCCATGCTTATCTTGAACTACGACTATCAAGTGTTTAATGAAATGCCAACTAGAATGAATTTTTAATAAATGCTTTCATATTATGTCCTCAAAGTTTTTGTACTACTTTGCTATTATTGCTATTGAGTCCTGGGGGTTATGAATACCTAAAAACTTAGTTGTTTACTTAGTCTCAGTATCTTTAGAATGGTTTCAGACATGTTATAAGAATTATCAGTTCAGTCAATTATCATAATCAGTTAAACTTAGAACAGTTCAGTATTTCAAGTCAGTTCAGTTGGGAGTAAGATTTAGCACCGAGCGAGTGCAGGGATGGCGGCTTCCCCGTCAGTTAGGAAGAGTCGTTAGTAGCAGACCCTGTACTCTAGAACTATGTAGACAGTATAGAATATGAGGAGTTACCCGTTAGTTCAGGCTTGACTAACTCCCAGGGATCACCCATCAGTTTAGGCTTGACACCCTTAGTCCTTCGGGATAGCACATCAGTGTATCCACACAACCAGTATTAGTACCCATGGCACGGTACTGACACCCTTCCAACTAGGGTCATAGGTTGGACTATTGATCATTGGGGCATGTTGGTTAGATGATAGTTCCCTCAGTCTAAGTCCAGTAATCAGCTCCGTAATTCAGTTTCTCTTTTGCTTGACCATAGCATGAAGATATAAGTCATTCGTTTGATAATATTAAGTGTTTTAAATTACAGATTATATTCATAACATGTTTTATGCTTGGTCATGCATTCTCAGTATTTATAGATTTCATGTATTCTATTCAGTACTTCATGCTATTCATTCAGTTATTTATTACTTATGTAAATAAAACCATGCATATCAGTACATTTAAAGTATTGATCGCATACTCATTTTTTGTGTTATGATGTCTAATATCATAGGTTCGGACACTCAGTTCTAGGGTCGCACATAGACATACCATATTATCAGCTATAGCAATGGTGAGTCCTCATATTTCGAGGACATGGTTTATTTATCTTAGTTATTTCATCAGTTTTAGTATTTTTCCATTCAGTCAGAGTTAGTTGGGTGTTTGTTCCATTAGCTCCACAGTCATTTAGTAGAGGCTTTTCAGACTAGTATAGATAGTTAGTCAGTCTTCAGTTTTCAGTTGTCTTTATCAGACATTTTATCAGTATTATCAATATTATCAATATTATTTTATAGAATTTATCAGAACTATGATTTAAAACCTTGTGGCATTATATCCATTATTTTTCGTATATCACTTCTATCATCAGCATATTATTCAGTGTTCACAACAGGTGTCAGCTCATGGGTTAGCTTGTGGTCCCTCGGGACTATAAGCACTGTATGGCACCCAAGGTGTACTCTTGGGGAATTACAAACTTGGTATCAGAGCCTAACGTTTTAGAGTGTCCTAGGAAGTCTGAAAACCACATCAAGTAGAGTCTTGTTCATGGGTGTGAAGCGCGCCACACTTATGGACAAGAGGATATGAGGCATTTTAAAAAAAGTTTCCCTTCTTTCAGTGTTCATGTCGTGCGACTGAGAATGATGCCCATGTTAAAATCTCTGTCTAATCTACGCTTCCTTTTGTTTATAGAATGTGCCTCCTAGAAATACAAACGGAAGAAGAAATGTAAACCAGCCAGCACCTTTGATCGTTCAGGAAGACCCCTGAATGAGCATGTTTCTCATGCAGAATTTTGAGCAGTATTCACTACTCTATCTCACTCCGTAGTAGCCTAAAATGATAGGCCAGTTGCTGTTCCGGCCAACCTAGTGGTAAATACTGTTGTATCTAGGATTCGAGACTTTACTCGAATGATTCCTCCAATATTTTTGGGATCTAAATCCGAAAAGGATTCGCAGGAATTCCTAGATATGGTGCAGAAGGTAACAAACATTATAGGGGTGACTTCTAGTGAGAGTGTTGAATTGGCTACTTACCAACTGCAGGATGTAACCCATACCTGATTTAAGAAATGAAAAGGGGATAAAGGCATGGATGAAGAGCTTGTAGAGTAGGAGGAGTTTGCTGCAACCTTCTTACATAGATTCTTTCTGCTGGAGCTGAGGAAAGACAAAGTGTTAGAGTTTATCAACTTGAGGCAGGGCAACATAAGTGTGAAGGAGTATTCCCTTGAGTTTAATTAGCTAGCTAGGTATGCTCCTCATATGGAGGCTAATAGCAAATCTAGGATTAGTAAGTTCGTGTCTAGGGTATCTGACAGTGTGGTCAAGGAGTGTAGGACTGTGATGTTAATTAAGGGGATGGACATATCTAGGCTTATGGTCCATGCTCAACAGATTGAAGAGTAGAAGCTTAAGGAGAAGGAGAGAGAGAACAATAAGGCTAGAATAGGTAGCTTTAATTTCACTCAGCCAAGGTCAGAGGGTGGAGATCATCCTTAATTTCATCATAAATCTTCACTCCTAGCTCCATCTTCAGCTAGTTCCCCTGTGCCAAAGTTTAGAAATGACAATCTGGATATGTCACCAGGTTCTAAGTCCCTAGGAAGTTTAAACAATGGGCGCACAAATTCTCTTTGCCAAAAATATGGTAGAAACCATCAGGGTGAGTGTAGAGTTTCCAGTGATGTATGCTTTGGGTATGGAAAGTCAGTCCATCGGATTCCGAAGTGTCAGGTAGTTTCTTAGAAAGGTAGGGATTTGCGCCAACAGAGCCAGTGCCATCAGTCATCAGTTCCAGTCGGTCTCCTAAATCTGTAGGGCACCGTTCCAGTGCTACTAGTAGTTAGCGTTAGAATAAGCTTTATACACTTCAGTCCCGACAGGATCAGGAAAGTTCTCCTGATATGGTTACTAGTATGTTACAAGTTTTCATTTACATGTTTATGCTTTACTAGACCCTGGAGAATCTCTTTCTTTTTTAACTTTTTTATATAGCCGTCAACTTCGGAGGCAGTCCCAAAATCTTAGTAGAGCCTTTCTCAATGTCTACCCCAGTGGGTAAGTCTATAGAAGCTGAACGGGTATATAGGAACTACCCGATTATAGTGTCTCAGAAAGTTACTTTAGTAGACCATGTAGAGTTAGAGATGGCAGTTTTGACGTTATTCTCGGCATGGATTGGCTTAATTCATTCTATGCTTTAGTAGATTGTAGAAATAGAGTAGTTTATTTTCAGTTTTCAAATGAACCAGTTCTTGAATGGAGGGTTAGTACTACAACACTTAGGGGTTAGCTTGTTTCGTACCTTAGAGCAAGGAAAATGATATCCAAGGGGTGTATTTACCATCTTGTCCGAATCAAAGACTCTAATTCTGAGACTCCTAATCTTGAGTCAGTTTTAGTGGTGAGGTAATTTCCAGATGTGTTCCCTGAAGATCTTCCCGGAGTTTCTCCCGAAAGGGAAATTGACTTCGGAATAGATCTTGTTCCAGATACCCAACCTATCTTTATTTTGCCATACAAAATGGCTCTAGCCAAAATCAAAGAGTTGAAAGAATAGTTGAAAGACCTCCTAGATAAGGGATTCATAAGGCCCAACATTTCCCCGTGGGGTGCTCCAGTTTTGTTCATGCATAAGAAAAATGGTTCTCGTATAATGTGTATTGACTGCCATTAGTTGAACAAAGTCACTATAAAAAAAATACCCATTTCCCAAAATCGATGACTTGTTCGACCAACTTCAAGGTACCAATTATTTTTCTAAGATAGACCTCAGATCTGGCTATCATCAGCTTGGAGTTAGAGAATATGACATTCCAAAAATAGCTTTCAGAACCGATATGGTCACTTCAAGTTTCTAGTCATGTCCTTTGGTCTCACAAATAGCCCAGCAACCTTCATGGACTTGATGAACCAAGTTTTCAAGAAGTACTTGGATATGTTCATCATAGTTTTCATTGATGACATTCTTGTCTACTCTCATAACAAAAATGATCATGTAGACCACCTCAAAATAGTGTTG
Source organism: Capsicum pubescens (assembly GCA_030864215.1). Classification (NCBI taxonomy): domain Eukaryota; kingdom Viridiplantae; phylum Streptophyta; class Magnoliopsida; order Solanales; family Solanaceae; genus Capsicum; species Capsicum pubescens. Next base: position 186,732,873 of record CM061541.1, read on the forward strand.
CAGACTCTTAGAGCCCATCAGTTGTTCGCTAAATTTAGTAAGTGCGAATTTTGGTTATGATCAGTAGATTTCCTTAGACATATTATTTCCGGTGATGGCATTAGAATTGATCCTCAAAAGACCGAGGCGGTGAGAAACTGGCGTAGACCTATTTCTCCATTAAATTTTAGGAGTTTCTTGGGTTTGTCTTGCTATTACCAGCGGTTTGTTGAAGGGTTTTTGTCTATTACGTCCCCCATGTCAAGACTGACTCAAAAGAAAGTTAAGTTTCAGTGGTCAGATTCTTGTGAGGAGAGTTTTCAGGAGTTGAAGACTCGACTCACCACAACTTTAGTTTTGACGTTACTAGATGGTTTTGTTGTGTACTATGATGCTTTCAGAGTTGGTTTGGACGTGTTTTGATGCAGAAGGGTAAGGTTGTGGCCTATGCCTATAGAAAACTTAAGCCACATAAAAAGAATTACCCTACACATGATCTTGAACTAGCAGTTGTTATGTTTACGTTAAAAATTTGGAGGCACTATTTGTATGGGGTGAATGTTGATGTGTTCACGGATCAAAATAGCTTGCAGAATGTATTCTCACAGAAAAATTTGAATCTGAGTCAGAGGTGATGGTTAGAATTGCTGAAAGATTATGATATGAGTGTTTTGTACCACCTGGGCAAGGCTAGTGTAGTGTCAGATGCCCTGAGTAGATTGTCTATGGGTAATGTTGCTCATGTTGAGGATGATAAGAAAAAGCCAGTTAGGGAAGTTCATCAGCTTGCCAGATTAGGTGTTTGTTTTATTGATTCGGCTGAGGGTAGTGTATGGGTTTAAAATAGTTCAGCATCTTCTTTGGTTGCCAAAATAAAAGAAAAACAAGATAGAGATCAGAAAGTAGAGGTTTTCTCCCAAGGGAGAGATGGTTTTTTGCGTTGCCAGGGAAGATTATGTATGCCGTGTGTTGATAAGTTGAGACTGCGAATTCTTGTAGAAGCGCATGGTGTGCATCACTCAATTCATCCAGGGGCCACGAAAATGTACCGCGATCTACGGGAAATCTATTGGTGGAGTGGGATGAAGAGGGATATTACAGAGTTTATGTCTAAGTGCTCCACTTGTCAACAGGTTAAGATTGAATATCAGAAGCCTAGTGGGTCTATGCAGGAGTTCTGTATTCCCACTTGGAAGTGGGAGGAAGTGAACATGGATTTTTTGACAAGTTTACCTCATACTCATCGGCAGCATGATTCAATTTGGGTCATTGTGGACAGGATGACCAAATCAGCCCGCTTCTTACTTGTCCATACTTCTTATTTAGACGAGGACTATGTTAAGCTCTATATTACAGAGTTGGTTAGGCTGCACAGTGTTCCATTATCTATCATCTCAGATAGAGGTACTCAGTTTACCTCTCATTTTTGGAAAGCTTTCCAGAAGGGTCTTGGTACCCAAGTTTACCTCAGTACAACCTTCTACCCTCAGACAGATGGTTAGGCAGAGAGGACCATTCAGGCCCTTGAGTATATATTAAGAGCGTGTGTAGTTGACTTTAAGGGCAGTTAGGATGATCACTTGCCTTTGATTGAATTTGCATATAATAACAGATGTCATTCCAGTATTCAAATGGATTTATTTGAGGCTCTATATATAAGGAGATGTAGATCTTCGATTGGTTGGTTTGAGATAGGTGAAACCGCTTTGATAGGGCCCAATTTGGTGTTTGATGCTTTGGAGAAAGTTCAACGAATCTAGGAGAGGCTTAAGGCAGCCCAAAGCCGATAGAAATCTTAAGCAGATATGAGAAGAATGGATATTGAGTTTGAGATTGGCAATTTCGTGTATTTAAAAATATTTCCCATGAAGGGGTAAAGAGGTTTGGTAAGAAGGGGAAGCTTAGTCCCCGATATATTGGCCCTTATAGAATTTTGAGTCATTTCATAAATGTGGCTTATGAGCTTGAGTTGCCTGCAGACTTGGCATCAGTGAACCCAATATTCCATATCTCTTTGTTGAAGAAGTGTATTGGTGACCCAGCTATAGTTGTTCCCTTAGAAAGAGTAGATGTTCAGAACAACCTTTCTTACGAAGAAATCCCAGTCGAGATCCTTAATCGCCAGATTCATAGACTAAGGAACAAAAAAGTTCCCCTAGTCAAGGTTCTTTGGTGGAATTAGTCCATTGAGGAAGCCACTTGGGAAGAAGAAACTGATATGCGGACCAAGTACCCTCATATTTTCTTTGTAAACTCAGACTCATCTTAAGGTAAAAATCTTCTTAGAATTTCTCTTGTCCATGCTCAGTTTCAGCTGCATAACATTCTCATGTCAGTCAGGCATTCACAGAACCAGTTCATTCATGTGACATATTTTGGACTCTATCATGTAATCAAGTTTTCATCTCGTATATTTAGCAGGTAACAAAAATCCCTCAGTATTTTCAGCCTAACCAATCTCATTCGAGGACGAATGATCCCAAGAAGGAGATATTGTAATACCCCAAAAATCCAAACCAATAATAGATCCATGTTTCAATCTCATGTAAAGTACATTATAGTTCTTTGTTAGTTTTATGAGTGATTTTGATGTATATTAAGGCCTCAAATAACTCCCAACTATTACACGAATCAAAATATTCCTTACCGATTGAGTTTTTTTTAGAAGTATGTTGCTATAGTCAACTTAAAATGAATATAAATTTTGTTCTATTGATAATTTTCCATCTTAAGACCCATCAAATTGTATAAAATTGAATTAGCTTTCCAACAACACCGGTTTCTCCTAAATCCAATACACGAGTGAAAAGTTATGACACTTTTAGTGTAAGGTAGTAGCTCATCGCGATTAGGCCGCATCACGGTGATGGCCAATTTCATGTACATCCTTTTCCAATATGTGACCATGATTGTCCAGTGTCGCGCCAAGAATTGTGGTGTATCAAGAACCACGTCGTGTTGTAGTGTAATTTTGCACTCGTCCTTTTCCATTGAAGCACCACAATGGCGCCGCATCGAGCCAAGGTGCAATTTCACAATTGTCCATTTCCAGTGGCACAACATGATAGCACCGCGTCGCACCATGGAACCAAATTATGATTTTTTTTCCAGTGGCACAACGCGATAGCATCGCGTCGTGTCGAGGTGAAAAATTGAGATTTCCAGTTCTGCGATTTAATTTTTAGGGACTGTTTTGTCTTTTCCCATGGCCCCAAATCTATCCAAAACACGAGATTAAAACCCTAAAGGGGCATTATGTGCCGTATTATTCATAATTTCCCTCAAAGAAATTAATCCTCTCTCAAGAACAAACCCTAGCCTTTAAAAATTCACGCTCAAGATTCAAGAAAACCCTTAAGAACTTTCACGAATTCTTCAGTCAAGGTATGTTAAATATTCATCCATGGGTCCCTTCCACCCATGGAGTTGAAGAATCTAATTTCAAATTCAAAGTTGTGATTTTTATAAGTTATTGTGATTTTAATTATGGTTTTAACCATGAATCCCCATGAATTTAGATTCTATACCATGTTTACATGAAATTATTGTTGATATCAAACCCCACACATTTGAATAATGTTGTCCACTGATTTAAATCATGATTAAGTAATGTTGATGTTGAAATCATGTTATTACTATAAGTTTTAAACTATTCCCATGCTTATCTTGAACTACAACTATCAAGTGTTTGATGAAATGCTTATAAGAATGAATTTTGAGTAAATGTTTTCATATTATGTCCTCAAAGTTTGAGTACTACTTTGTTATTATTGCTATTGAGTCCTGGGAGTTATGAATACTCAAAAACTTAGATGTTTACTTAGTCTCAGTATCTTCAGAATGGTTTTAGACATGTTATGAGCATTATAGGTTCAGTCAGTTATCATAATCAGTTAAACTTAGAACAACTCAGTATTCCAAGTTAGTTCAGTTGGGAGTAGGATTTAGAACCGAGCGAGTACAGGGATGGAGGATTCCCTGTCAGTTAGGCAGAGTCATTAGTAGCAATCCCTATACTTCAGAACTATGTATCCAGCGTAGGATATGAGGAGTCACCCATCAGTTCAGGCTTGACTACCTCCTAAGGGTCACCCATTAGTTTAGGCTTGAAACTCTTAGTCCTTCAGGACAACACATCAGTGGATCCACTTAGCCAGTGTTAGTACTCGTGGCACGGTATTGACACCCTTCCAACTGGGGTCACAGGTTGGACCTCAAATTGCTCATTGGACCATGTCGGTTAGATAATAGCTCCCATAGTCCCAGTCTATTAATCAACTCAGTAATTCAGTTTTAGTTTTTCTTGACCATAGAATACATGTATAAGTTATTCATTTGATAGTATTCAGTATTTTAGTTTACAGATTATATTTAGAACGTGTTTTATGCATCGTCATGCATTCTCAGTATTTACAGATTTCATGCATTTTATTCAGTACTTTATGCTATTCATTTAGTCTGTTATTACTTGTACATGAAACCATGCATATCTGTCTACCCCATTTAGTATACTAGTATATTCAAAGTACTGATTGCATACTATTTTCTTGCGCTATAATGTCTAATATCATAGGTTTGGACACTCAGTTCTCGAATCACACATAGACATACCAGATTATCAGTTGTAGCAGTGGTGAGTCCTCATATTTTGAGGACATGGTTTATTTATTCAGTTATTTTATCAGTTTCAGTATTTTTCCATTCAGTCGGTGTTAGTTGGGGGGTTGTCCCATTAGCTCCACAATCAGTCAATAGAGGTTTTTCACACTATTACAGACAGTTAGTCAGTCTTCAGTTTTCAGTTTTCATTATCAGATGTTTTATTAGTATTGTTTTATAGACTTTATCATAACTATGATTTAAAACCTTATGGCATTATATCCATTATTTTCCGCATATGACTTCTATCATCAATATATTATTCAGTGCTCACAGCAGGTACCAGCTCATGGGTTAGCTTGTGGTCCCTCAAGATTGTAAGGACTATGTGGCACCCAGTGTATACTCTTGGGGTGTTACAATTGTGCCCTTTCGGTGCAAGTACTAGCTCGAGTGCGCCTCAGATTGCTTGACTCAAGTGATTGTTGGAGCTTCTAAGGTAGCGGATGGATATTCATGCTTTCAAAGTTCACCTCTATCTTTCTATAGTAGTTATGTCTTTATTATTTCACAGACAGATATTAATCCTTTGTAGTTATTTTTCTAAATTATTTGACTCTTGGATTGTATTTTTAGTTCTTACACTATTGACGTCTGGTTTTGGGCATGATTGGTATTTTGGATAAGTTTTTTTCGTATTGTTATGATTACTTATATGGTTCGACTGTATTTTATAAGACTTACCTTAGGATATTTTTGTCTTTTTCTCTTTTGTATCGGTTTGGGTGATAGGCTTACTTGTCAAGGTACCCCTCGAAAAGTGTCATCATGACCTTCACTTTTGGGTCATGACAAGTTTAGAAATATCCCAAAGGTGAAGCTGAAACCAGAATATCTTAGAATACCCACATGCCATCTAATAGGGGTACGGGTTGATGGTGGTGGCAATCATCTTTTATCTCACGTCCTAAGAGTTTGACATCCCTTTCTATACTATGTCACATTTTACTACTAAGATAAATTTCCACATTATGCTGCGTCCTTTTTGGAGTCGTTCGCACCTGTGGTTTTGATTTGAGATTTTTATTCTCTTGGATGCTCTCATCAATATCTCAAACAAAAATTGTTAGCAATAACAAAATTCATAAAAGGATACATAGTCTTTTACCACATCACCGTGTGGATCATTTATCCAAAAAGAGAAGTCTCTCTCTGATGTACCTATTTGGAGGAAAATACTTTGAAATAATAAATGCAACAACCCTCTTGGTTGTTGAATAAATTGACTTTTTTGTCGATTGAATATGTCTTTAAAATAGGCTGGCCCTTTTGGACACCGATGACACTTTATGCAAAATGGTCCCTGCAACTGTGTAATCTTATGCTGATGTGGCAACCCTCTTGGTGACCTATAATGCTTGCTATAGGTGGAATGATAACCTCTTCAGCTATTGACAATGATTTTTTGCATATGACCTCGAAGTTTTGCGCATCTTTTGTGTCGATATAAATTATAGATTTCTCTTGAATTTACAATCATTGGATAATCTTGAACATTATTTGATGTTGGATATGAGGCGACTTACATATATCTTTTGGATTTCTATCTTTTAGGTAATCCTATACATTATCCGACCTTGGATAAGAGATGGCTTATAGATATATCTCCAATCGCTAGTTCTCAGGTATTCCTGCACATATTCAACCTTGGATACAATATGACTATTAGATATTTCTCAAATTGCTAATCTTTGGGTAATCCTATACATAATTGATCTTGTATATGATGTGGCTTATAGAGAACCCTTGTACTTATCAATTTGATAACCTCGCATATTCTCCGATAAGGATTTAGTTACGACCTATGAATAACCTTCAAACTATCAATCTTTGGTTAACCTTGCACAATATTTGGTTAGGATGTTGTTGCAGCTTATGGATTAATTATTGACTATCAACTTATAGGTAATCTTGCAAACTATCCTATTTCAAATACTATGACTTATAGATGACCCTCAAATTGTCAATTTCTAGAAAATCTCATATGTCATTTGTCTTTAGATAGCGACTTAAAGATGTTTCTTTGAATCAAGTGCTTTTGATGCATTCAGATTCTGATTCATGAGAAGATATCCTCAACGCCAGAGTATGATATCTTCGCATGTCAACAAATATTAAATGTTGAGATATCATCGACGCTAGTGTATTCTATCTCGCGTGTCAACTGATATTAAATTCTAATGATATCCTTGATTCCAGCGTATACTATCTCGCGTTTCATCAAATATTAAATACTGATGATATCCTTGATGCTAGCATATTCTATCTCTTATGTCAACGGATATTAAATGTCGATGATATCCTCAATGCCATCGTATTCTATCTCACGTGCCAATGGATATTAAATGTCGATGATATCACCAACATTAGTGTATGCTATCTGCATGTCATTAGATATTAAATGTTGATGATATCCTCTATGCCGGCATATTTTATCTCATATGTCAACAAATATTAAATGGTGATGATATCCTCGATGACATCATATGATATTTCACATGTCATCAGATATTAAATACTAATGATATCTTCGACACCAGCGTATGCTATCTCGCGTGTCATCGGATATTAAATTCTGATGATATCCTCGATGCCAACATATGCTATCTTTCATGTCATTAGATATTAAATACTGATGATATCCTCAACGCCAGCATATTTTATCTGGTGTGTCATCATATATTAAATAGTGACGATATCCTCGACACCAGCATATGCTATCTTGCGTGTCATGATATATTAAATGTTGATGATATCCTCGACTCCAACTATGCTATCTCGTATGTCATCAGATATTAAATGTTGATGATATCCTTGACACCAGCTTATTCTGTCTCATATGTCAACGGATATTAAATGCTGATGATATCCTTGACACTGGCGTATACTATCTCGAATGTCATTAGAAATTAAATACAGATGATATCCTCGATGCCAGCATATTCTATATTATGTGTCAACGGATATTAAATGTTGATGATATCCTCGACGCCAGCATATGCTATCTCACGTGTCATCAGATATTAAATGTTGATGACATCCTTGACGCCAGCATATGCTATCTCGCATGTCATTAGATATTAAATGTTGATGATATCCTCAACGCCAACATTTTTATCTCACATGTCATCAGATATTAATTGCTCGTGTGTCATCAAATATTAAGTGTTGATGATATCCTCAACGCCAGTGTATTCTATCTCACATTTTATCAGATATTAAATGCTGATGATATCCTCGATGCCAGCGTATTCTATCTCGCGTGTCAACCAATATTAAATGTTGATGATATCCTCGATGCCAGCGTTTGCTAGCTCGCGTGTCATCAGATATTAAATGCTATGGACCTCTTGGCAATGAAATGATATGCAATGGACCTCTTGGCAATGAAATGAGATGCAATGGCCCTCTTAGCAATGGAATGAGATAAAATAGCCCTAAAAATAGTTTAACCTAAGTCCGTTTGTCTACGTTTTTGCTTTATACATGTAGTTGTACTCCAAGTAGACAGTCAGTAGACATAATGTTGCTCTCACTGGTGACCACAGTCAAGCTTTATAAAAATTTAAATAACTTAGTCATCTCATCATCTTCTTTTGGATAAGCATCTAAAGGATAAATCCACCGAATGTAAACAAATAGGTAAAATCCCTTTTTGAGGGACTTCTCGAATAATATCGCCTCATGATGAATTTGGGGATGACCTATTTTCCTCTTCATTCTCTTGAGAAATCCTTTAATTGTGGCCTTATAGGGCCATCCCCTTTGATCGTACCTGCGCTCAAGGTAAATATTTAATAGACACAAAGTCGCTTTTGCTAGCGACTATTTTTTAGAAAAGTTCTAAATATAATATTTATAAAGAAGATAAGGTGCATTTGTTTGTCTTTCATGGTTTCATGAAATGAGATAGACAATTCCAAAGGTCTTCGATAAACGGGGATCAACCCGTCTTTAAGGCTATCCAAAAATACCATTCTTGAGAATTATATGCTTTGGTGTGGATCCCAACTCACTTGAAGATTTTTTAAAAAGATTCTCATTTTTGTGTATTGATCCCTGCATCCACAGAAAAATGATCAATTTTGAGTGAAACTACTCCGTGTTGACCTCTTTCGATCCTTGATTTGCTCCTCGTCATCTTTCAAGTGCTCCATCATGTTGGGACTTCCACTCTGACTCCCCATTCCAATAGATGCCGAGGCAATCACTAACAAAAAGTATTTGTGTATATTTTGAAAGTAATCTTAATTTTTAGAAACTAGTTTCTAAAAATTCTTTAAAAGCTTTAGAAAATCTTTGTCGGTCATGGCATGTACTAGATCAACGAACGTCTTCTTCCTAAGGTTCAACTATGTTCGACATCCGATGGAGGATTTCCAAAACTCATCATCATTGCTGGAGAGTTCTTCAAAAAGTCTTTTCATAGCAAGAGATTTAGTTTACTAAACTTTGTCGCAACTAGTAATTTCTAAAACTGGACTTTGACCTCCTAGTGTTGGGGGATTTGAAATATATTCCAATATATTAGTGGAAATTTTGAGGACCTCCTCAATTTTTTTTCCCCAGTTTAATACTATTGGAGATGGTCTTGGCTTGAGAGGATCTACAGTCTTCACGGGTGTTCATCTTTTTTTTGGATGATGATCTTTCCTCTTATGAATTTTCGAGATTCCTTCTCAAAAATTCTGCCCTAGTTTCCATTTCCTGAGGTTATATGATTAAGCCATTGGGGCACTTACGTATCCCATTAAAGTAGGAATCAGTTCAAACTTAGTTTAGGACTATGCTAGGGATATAAAAAAATCTAATGAGTTGACCAAAACCGACATAGGCCGCCTACATATCCCTTTCATGGGAATTCAGGTCATCACGTAGTTCATACATAAAAGGAAAGGATAAATTCTCTTAAGGGGTTAACCAAAGCCAACATAGGCAGCCTACGTATCCCATTCTTGGGAATTCATCAAACATAGTTCTTACATTAAAAGAAAGGATAAATTCTTCTAAGGTGTTGACCAAAGACAACATAGTCCGCCTACTTATCCCTTTCTTGGGAATTCAGGTCAAACATAGTTCATACATAAAAGGAAAGGATAAATTCTCTTAAAGGACTATCCAAAGTCAAAATAGGCAGCCTACGTATCCCTTTCATGGGAATTTAGGTCAAATATAGTTCGTACATAAAATGAAAGGGATTCTAGGCAATTACACATCATAAAACAAATACTATTATAAAAGCGATTACAACTAAACAAAGGGAACAAAATAGAAAAACATCCTTCAAACATAGTATCTCTTTACCTCAACCAAATTGATTGGCTTGGCACACTCATGACCATCCATCTCAAATAGAACCAGTGTTCCTCTGGATAATACCTTGCAAACTATGTACGACCCTTGACAATTCAGAGCGAACTTGCCGTTGTACCCTTCTTGTTAAGGAAATATGCATTTGAGAACCAATTAACCAACTGGCCATAACACACGACAACCATTCTCTTTCATCAATCAACATGAGTTGTTCATAGTAAGCACAAACCCATCTTTCATTGCTTAATCTGGCTTCTTGAATAAGCCTTAAGGAAGGTATTTCAACCTCATCAGGTATCACAACTTCATTTTCATAAAAAGTAGATAAGGAGTTGCCCTAGTTGAGGCTCGAATTATTGTGCAATGCCCTAGTAGAGTGTAGGGCAATATCTCATGCCATGATCTATTATTTTTGAACATTCTCCTCAAGATCCTCTTGATATTCTTATTAGAAGATTCTACAGCTCCATTCATGTGTGGATGATATGCGATCCAGATACGATGAACAATTTTGAACTGATTACAAATTTCATTCATCAAGTGACTATTATAGTAAGCTCCATTATAAGAAAATAATTGATTATGTCACTCCTCATTGGTAAATCAGGTTGTTCTTGACAAAATCTACAACCACCTTCTTGGTCATGGATCTTATAAGAAGCAGTTTCTATCCACTTAGTGATATAATCTATAGCAACCAATATAAATCGATTCCTATTTGACATAGGTGGCTCTTTTGGCTCGATAACATCCATACCCCAAGTTACAAAAGGACAAGGTGAACTTATCTCTTAAAGCTCATGTGGAGGCCTTCGAATCAAATCTTCGTGTATCTTGCATTTTGGGCACTTCTTCACATGCTTGCTACAATCATTTACCATAGTCATCTAGAAGTAACCAGTTCTCAAAATCTTCTAGCAAAAGCAAACCCATTCATGTGAGGCCCGCAGACTCTGGCATGTACTTCTTTTATTAGCTTTGTGTCTTCTGCGGCAACGACACATCTTAAAAATCCAAAGTTTGGAGTCCTCTTAAAAAGAATTCCCCCACTTTGGAAAATAGTTCTTTGCCAAACGTCGGATTTTCTTTTCCTGATTGTTGTTGGCCTCTTCAGGATATGTTCCAGATTCAAAATATCATTTAATATCATAGTACCATGGCTTTCTATCAAGTTCCTCTTCGACCTGCTCACAATGTGCATGTTGCTCCTTTAAGCTTATTTCCAAAGAATCGATGTAACTCTGATCTGGGTGCTGAATCATAGAGGATATAATAGCCAAAATATCAATAAATTCATTCTGTATCCTCAGGATATGTCTGAAATCAACTTCCTTGAATCTTCCACACCAATCCTGCATTATCTCTACATAAGGGGTAATCTTGGAGTTCTTTTACCAACCATTCCCCTCGTACCTAGTGAATTAGCAAATCCGAGTCTCTGATGACTAGCAATTCATGAACACCCATATCAAGTGCTAACTTTAGACATAGGATGCAAGCCTTATATTCAACCATGTTATAGGTATATGATGAGTGTTGAATCTACCACTCAATTACACTCTACATTCATGCACATTACCATGATTTGAATGAATAAGTGAGACATAATTTGTTATTAAATGCATTTTGCAGGCACCAAGATGATAAGATAGAAAGATGTGGATTGGAGCTAAAAAGGGAATAAAAGGGAGCAAAGAAGTGCAGCTAAAGACCTAGAGCAGAACATGACCTCAGTTATCGCAATCATGGTCCTCAAACCATGGTCGCGGCCAGTCAAGAAACTGTGATCATAAAAAAACCGATGCAATTACACATAGCAGGAAAATCAGCCCAAGGTCAAATATGTAAATGCACACAGCTGTTCCCAAATTTTCCCTAAAGAAGACTCAAACCCTATCATTCCATGATACAATCTACATCTCTTCAATTCCTAATTATCGAACATTGTTATAGCTCTTAGCCTCCAAACTTGGAGAAAAAAATATTGTATAAATTTTGGTTGAAGAATACATTGGAGTAGCTATCGAAGTAAAGAATTAGCAATCTCCTATCGCAGATTTATGGATGTCACAAGTTTGAAGTAATATTCACTAAGACTTTTATAGATCTAATCAATAGAGGTTATTTTGTATATCTTGCTTAATATTTCTATGTGTAGCTAGTTCTTCCTCTTGGGATTATTATAAGACCCCGAAAAGTTCCCTAGTAGTTTAAGCCTTGAGCGTGTCAAGTGAAGTGTAATTCTGACCCTAAAAGATTGAGAAAGGACTTCCCAAGTGATTAGTGTTTTAATATTGTTGAATTTTTCCTAAAAATGACTTCCTATAGTGTAGATAACTGAATTAGCTTTCCAACGATACCAATTTTGTCCAAATTTGGCATCGGGGTGGGAAGTTATGGCCATTTTACCGAGAGTTTTCAGAACTGCCCAGGTGTGATGGACCGTCGCCCGGACTACCGCAACCAAGGAAGTAACTCCCTTTTCTGGCCCAAGTGCGACAGCCAGGAAGATGGACCATCAAGACTGCAATGGACCATCGCCGCTGAGGCAGTGTGGCCTCATCCTGACCAACGTGCGACGGATAATCCGACAGACCATCGAGTTTGCGATGGACCATCGCTGAGACAGGCACATCGAGGTAGTGTGTTCTTTTTCTGACCAACGTGAGATGGATGATTTGGTGGACCATCAGGCTAGCGACGGAATGTTGCTTTAATCATCGCAGCCCCCGTTCAGTATTTTTAACTCATTTTTAAAAGGGATTTTTGGTATTTCCACTCTTTTATCAACCAAATATATTCCAAATGAAGAAAATGACTTCACTCATCATCCAAAACACAAGAGATCTAGGGTTTATCCCTCAAGCTCAAATCTAAAACCCTTCTCCAAGAAATCCAAGAACTCGCCATAGATTCTACAAATCGAGTTGAGATTTAAGTTCCCCAAGTTCAAGGGTTGCTAGAACCCTCTTTCAAGAGTAAGAAGAAGAGTTTGAAGAAATATTGTTCATCTAATTTCATAATCTAAGGTATATAGGAATTTGAACAAGGGTAATCCTTTCACCCTTGTGCCCAAAGGCTTATTTAAACTACAATTTTCTGCAATTTATGAGATTTTACATGAAATTGAATTGGAATTTTTCACCCATTGTTATTGGTTGCAAGCTTTTTATGTTTTCCATGAATTGAGAGTCTAATGGAATAATTTTTACATGTTTTATTGAGAAATTACAGTTGGGTCTATACCCTATGATTTTAATCCTTGAGAAGTTAATAGTTGAAATGTTTAAGATATTGAAGTATATGAGTATGTTGAGATTATGAGCTAAATTGCTGTAAATTCCAGATTTCTATATGATTTATGAATCTATATGCTATCTAATATGCATTTTGATGAGTTTTAACTTGAGATTGAATTATGGGTCATTAAGCCCTACTTGAGACTTGCAATTTTATGAACTATTGTGCTATAAGCACCCATGATTTGAGTATTTTGAGATTATTGAAAAATGTTTTGAAATCCACTCTTCCACATGAGATTATATATTTGATTGTTAGGTTCTTATGAACTATGAAATTATTTTGAAAGTGGATTTCCATGAGATGAGCGAGATAAGCTAAAGGAATTAGTATTTAGCATCGAGTTGGGAAAGTTACCACTATTTCTTACCCCAGAACTACGTGCCACCATAGGTTTGAGATTTTGGGCCTGAGGACGAGATGATTGGGCCCGAGGCTGAGATAAGTGATCACTGAGTTGAGGTTATACTCCTTGGAAAGAGTATTATTCCTCTTCCCAATGTGAGGTTTCATTCTTAGAAGGACAAGACGTTGGACTTCATGTAGCTCGCATGGTTTATGTTAGTTAAGAGAACCTCCCTAAACTAAAGTATTTTCCATTGAGATAGAATATTTTCCCTAAAGCTTTGAGATGTGATATTTTCTAAAGTGAACGAATTGCTTTTGAGTATTTTCCAAAGAAGGAAGTATTTGTCTCTACTAATAAGAGTTGATCATCAAATTTTAAAGCCAAAGTATAATGACTCACGAGATTTGTGTTACATGCTTTATTCTACATGATTTATGAGCTTTACATTTTAAACTTATTCAAGCCAAGTGAGTTATTCCTATTTGTATGCATGATTTGATTAAAGAGTATTGATATTGTTTTATGTAAATGTATACACCCCCATATACTCTGTACATTCCCAAGTGTTGATCCACATATATGTGTATGTGATACATTGTCTAATAATGTTGGTTCAGGTGCTTAGTCTCAGTCTCGTCAGTGATTCCCGTGTACCTTCATCTATATTTCTACAGTGGTGAGTCCTCACGGTTTGAGGACCTATCTTCAGACATTTCAGTATTCGAGTGTTTATGTTATTACTTTTAGTTCAGTTTGAGTCAGTAGGGGACCTCTCCCAACGGCTCTTGAGTTCATGGAGTAGTAGAGGCTTTGTCAGACTAGTTATCAGACTGTGGTTGTATTGATATTTCCAGTATTGTCGTCATTTGGACCAAGTATTACCTTCGCATTTCCTATCATTTGATATGGCAGTGCTAATGTTTTGTATAGTCCTTCTTGAATGAGTTATTATGAGATGTGATAGGCTCAAAGGGTTAGCTTGGGGCTACTTGTATCCCTAAGCACCGTGTGATATCCCAGGAGGTGATTTTGGATCGTTACAAACTTGGTATCAAAGCCTAAGGTTTTAAAGGAGTCCTAGGGAGTCTTACAAGCCGCGTTGAGTAGATTCTTGATCATTGGTGGGTAGCGTGCCACATCTATAAGCAAGAGGCTACAAGATATTTTAGGAAAAAGTTATTTCTTTTTTTCAGAAACCATAGTGCCTACAGTTGTCCCTCTCATCTAATAATTCGTGCTCTCTTATTTTAGAAAATTCCTCTCCGAAGAGCGAATGCCCACGAAAACAATGATGAGCAAGCCCCACCTGTTGATCCTTTGAATGAGACTGTGTCTCATGCTAAGTTTTGGGCGGCCTTTCTGGCGTTATCCCAAGCAGTCACCGTTAATGTTTGGGCTAATAACTAGGCCGTAGTTGCAAATCAGTAGGGAGGTGATGTAGCTGCTTCTAGGATCCATGTTTTATGTAGATAAATCCGCCAGAGTTTTATGGGTCTAAGGAAGGTAAGGACCCATAATTGTACCTTGAGGAGGTGAGACAGATCATGAAGGTGATACATGTTTTTGAGGAAGAAAGTATTGAGTTGGCGTCTTACAGGTTGAAAGACATAGCTTATGACTGGGTTGTATCATGGAGGAAGGGTAGAGGTGAGGATGCTTCTCCTATGATTTGGCAGGTGTTCCAAGATGCATTCTTGGACATGTTCTTTTCGCTTGAGATGAGGGAATCAAAGATTGAGGAGTTTATGAACTTGAGCCATGGCTCTATGACTGTTAAGAAGTATTTCTTGAAGTTCAACCAGTTGGCCAAGTATGCTCCTGATTTGATTTCTGACACCCGAGCTAGTAGGAGCAAGTTCGTGATAGGTGTTTTTGGTTTGGTGCTGAAAGAGTGTAGGACTGTGATACTGCATAGGGATATGGATCTATCTAGGTTGATGATGCATGCATAGTAAATAGAGGTGGATAAGATTAGAGAGAGAGAGACAGAGTCATGGGTAACAAGAGGGCTAGATTAGAGCAGCATGAGTATAGTCAGCCTAGGTTCCATGGAGGAAACCGCCCTCAGTTTCAGAGATGTTCATTTATTCTAGAGCCTTCAGCATCTAGTGCTCCCACGCCTAGAAGCAGGCGGGAGAAAGGGAGCCGGTCTTTTATGTCTAGGTCACAGAACAGTGTTAGTAATAGGCCCCGTTATCCTTCTTGTGCTAAGTGTGGTAAGGATCATCCCAGTGAGTATTTCGTAGATTTAAGGGGTTGTTTTGGCTGTGGAAAGTAGGGCCATAGACTTAGAGATTGTCCGCATGCTAGGCAGGGGAACAGAGATGCCCAACCTTAGGCACAGACTACTAGTGCACCAGCTCATGTACCTCGTCCCGCCCCTGTTCAGGGTGATTCATCTAGAACTACTGGTGGTCAACGCCAGAACAGATTCTATGCCTTACCATCCCATCAGGAGCAGGAGGACTCTCCCGATGTTGTTACTGGTATGCTCCATGTCTTTTGTCTTAATGTTTATGTGTTGTTGGACCCCGAGTCAAGTCTCTCTTATGTGACCCCACTTGTAGCTGTGAATTTTAAAATGAGTCCCAAAAAGATTCCTGACCCTTTCCTAGTTTTTATACCCATAGGGGAGTCAATTGTTGCTAAACAAGTGTATAGAGATTGTCCTGTTACTATTCTTCATAGAGTCATACTTGCTGATTTAATAGAGTTAGACATGGTGGATTTTGACCTTATTCTGGGTATGGATTGGCTTCATTCTTGTTATATATTTATAGACTGTTGTATCCATCTGGTCAAGTTTCAGTTTCCTGATAAAGTAGTTTTTGAGTAGTTTGGGAGTTCGGTATCTCCCAAGAGTCATTTTATCTTCTATCTCAAAGACAAAAGGCTAATATCCAAAGGTTGCATCTATCACCTAGTTAGAGTCAAAGACACTAAGTCCAAGGCTCCAACTATTCAGTCAGTCAATATTGTTAATGAGTTTCCTGATGTTTTTCTAGAAGATCTCCCAAGGGTCCTCCTGATAGAGAGATAGAATTTGAGATTGACCTTCTTGCCGACACTTAGCCTATTTCTATTCCCTCATACCGTATGGCACCTGTCGATCTTAAGGAGTTGAAGAAGCAACTCAAAGATCTTTTAAACAATGGTTTCATAAGGCCTAGTATTTCTCCTTGGGGCACACCTGTTCTATTCGTGTGGAAGAAAGATGGTTCTCTGCATATGTGCATTGACTATCGTCATCTTAACAAGGTCACAGTCAAAAATAAGTATCCTCTTTCAAGAATTGATGACCTGTTTGATCAGTTGCAAGGTGCTAGTTATTTCTCCAAGATAGACCTTAGATCCGGCTATCACCATCTTAAAGTGAGGGAAGGTGATATTCCAAAGACACCCTTCCAAAACCGCTATGGTTACTTTGAGTTTCTAGTCATATCTTTTGGTCTAACCAATGCCCCAGTAGCTTTTATGGACCTTATGAATTGAGAGTTCAAGCAATATCTTGATATGTTTGTCATAGTGTTCATAGAAGACATTCTTATCTACTTCCGCAGTGAGCGTGACCATGAAGATTACCTTAGAATTGTCTTGCAAACTCTTAGAGGTCACCAGTTGTTCGCCAAATTTAGTAAGTGTGAATTTTGGCTAAGGTCCGTAGCCTTTCTGGGTCATATTTTTTCAGCCGAAGGTATTAGAGTTGATCCCCAAAAGACAGAAGCTGTAAGAAATTAGCGTAGGCCTATCTCTCCATCTGACATTAGAAGTTTCTTGGGTCTAGTGGGATACTACCACTATTTTGTTGAAGGTTTCTCTTCTATTGCATCTCCCATGACTCAGTTGACCCAAATGAAAGTCAAGTTCCAGTGGTCAGATTCCTGTGAGAAGAGTTTTCAGGAGTTGAAGACTCGACTTACTTCAGCCCTTGTGTCAACTTTGCTTGATGGTACAGATGGTTTTGTGGTGTATTGTGATGCCTCTAGAGTTGGTTTGGTTTGTGTGTTGATACAAAGAGGTAAGGTTATATCCTTTGCCTCTAGACAGTTAAATCCGCATGAGAAGAATTACCTAACCCATGATCTTGAGTTAGCTGTTGTGGTCTTTGCTTTGAAAATATGGATACACTATCTTTATGGTATTCATGTTAATATGTTTACGGATCATAAGAGCCTGTGGTATGTGTTTACTCAGAAGGAGTTGAATCTTAGGCAGAGGAGGTGGTTAGAGTTGTTAAAAGACTATGATATGAGTGTGTTGTATTACCTGGGCAAGTCCAATGCAGTGGC
The DNA here is from genome assembly GCA_030864215.1 of Capsicum pubescens. Classification (NCBI taxonomy): domain Eukaryota; kingdom Viridiplantae; phylum Streptophyta; class Magnoliopsida; order Solanales; family Solanaceae; genus Capsicum; species Capsicum pubescens. The sequence goes on from CM061541.1 coordinate 186,750,762, forward strand.
GGATGCCCTTAGCAGATTATGTATGGGTAGTATTGCTCATGTAGAGTAAGGTAAGAAAGAGTTAGCTCGTGATGTGCATTGTTTGGATAGATTGGGTGTTAGGTTGCTTGATTCAGCTGAGGGAAGTACTTTGGTGCAAAGTAGTTTTGAATCCTCTTTAGTTTCGAAAGTTAAGGAGAAGCAAGATAGAGATCCTAGTTTGGTCAAACTGAAGGAGGTAGTTAAGGACCAAAAGGTAAAGTTTTTCTCCCAAAGGGGAGATGGCGTGTTGAGATTGCAGGGTAGATTGTGCATTCCGTGTGTTGATGATCTAAGGTAGAGGATTATGGCTGAAGCACATGGTGTGCGGTATTCTATTCATCCCGGCACTACCAAGATGTACCGCAACTTGCGGGAAATCTATTGGTGGAATGGTATGAAGAAGGATATAGCTGAGTTTGTAGCAAAGTGTACAACATGCCAACAGGTTAAGGTAGAGCACCAAAGACCTGGTGGTGTGATGCAAGAGTTTGGTATACCCATTTTGAAGTGGGAGGTGGTGAATATGGACTTCGTTATCGGGTTACCTCTTTCGCATCATCATCATCTTTCTATTTGGGTTGTTGTAGACAGTCTTACTAAGTCCTGCACTTTTTGCCCATGCATACATCTTATACAGCTGAGGATTATGCTAGATTGTATATCCAGGAGTTAGTCAGGAAGCACGAAGTTCCCTCATCTATCATTTCGGATAGGGGTACTCAGTTTACTTCTTAGTTTTGGAAGGAATTTTAGAAGGGTCCTGGTACCCAAGTTCCTTTGAGTTCCACTTTTCATCCGTAAATAGATGGTCAGGCTAAGAGGACCATTCATACCCTAGAAGATATGTTGAGGGCGTGTGCTCTTGATTTCAAAGGTAGTTGGGATGAGCATTTGCCCTTGATAGAGTTTGCCTATAACAATAGTTACCATGCTAGCATCGAGATGGCACCATTTAAGGCTTTGTATGGTAGAAGATGTAGATCACTTATAGGTTGGTTTAAAATGGATGAAGCTATCGTGATTGGGCCTGATGCAGTGTTTAAATCTATGGAGAAAGTTAAGTTGATCAAAAAGAGGTTAAAGACAGCTCAGAGTCATAAAAAGTCATATGCCAATGTGAGGAGAAGAAATCTTGAGTTTGAAGTGGGTGATTTGGTGTACTTGAAGATTTCACCCATGAAAGGGGTGAAGAGGTTTGGTAAAAAGGGAAAGCTTAGTCCCCGTTATATTGGCCCGTATAAAGTCTTGAGCCGTGTTGGTAAGGTGGCCTATGAGGTTGAGTTGCCCGCAGAGTTGTCAGTTATTCATCCTATTTTTCATGTCTCCATACTTAAGAAGCATATTGGTGATTCCATTGTGGTAGATCCTTCAAAGAGTGTTGATATTCAGAACAATCATTCATTTGATGAGATTCCCATTGAGATCCAAGATTTTCAGATCCGTAGACTGAGGAACAAAGAGGTTCCCTTGGTAAAAGGGTTATGACAGAACCAGTCAGTTGAGGGCGCAACTTGGGAGGAAAAAGCAGACATGCGAGCCAAGTACCCGCACCTCATTTCCACGAGTTCAGATTGATCTGAAGGTATTATTCTTCCTTAATTCAGCCCTTCTAATCTAAAGTTCAGCTATATATTTATTCTTGCATGAGTTCTAGTAATTTTTGAGGTATTCAAGAAATTAGAAAGATTTTGATCCCTTTTAGCAAATTGCTTCAGCTATGTGTACTCTTTTTTCCTATGTTCCTATTCTAACTAGTGACATTAGAGGACGAATTTTTACAAGGGGAGATATTGTAAGACCCCGCAAAGTTCCCTTGTAGTTTGAACCTTGAGCATGTCAAGTAAAGTGAAATTCTGACCCTAAAAGATTGAGAAGGGACTTCCCAAGTGATTAGTGTTTTGATCTAGTTGATTTTTTCCTAAAAATGACTTCCTATAGTGTAGAGAATTGAATTAGCTTTCCAACGATACCAATTTTGTCCAAATCCGGCATCGGGGTAGGAAGTTATGGTCGTTTTACCGAGAGTTGTTGGAATAGCCCAGGTGCGACGGACAGGTTGACGGACCGTCGAGTGTGCGATAGACCGTCGCCCAGACCGTCGGAACCAAGGCAGTAACTCCCTTTTCTGGACCAAGTGCGATGTCTAGGACGATAGACCATCAAGACTACAATGGACCATCGCTGAGACCGTCGTCGTTGAGGTAGTGTGGCCTCATCCTAGCCAATGTGGGACGGATGATCCGACGGACCATCGAGTTTGCGACAGACCATCGCTGAGACCGTTACATTGAGGCAGTGTGTTCTTTTTCTAACTGACGTGCGATGGACGATCCAGTGGACCGTCAAGCTAGCGATAGACCGTCGCTTTGACCGTCGCAGCCGTCGTTCAGTATTTTTAACTTATTTTTAAAAATGATTTTTGGTCTTTTCACTCTTTTATCAACCAGATATATTCCAAATGAAGCAAATGACTTCATTCATCATCCAAAACACGAGAGAGCTAGGGTTTCTCCCTCAAGATCAAATCTAAAACCCTTCTCCAACAAATCCAAGAACTCACTATAGATTCTACAAATTGAGTTGAGATTTAAGTTCCCCAAGTTCAAGGGTTGCTAGAACCCTATCTCGAGAGTAAGAAGAAGAGTTTGAAGCAAGATTGTTCATCCAATTTCATAATCTAAGTTATGTGGGGTTTTGAACAAGGGTAATCCTTACACCCTTGTACTCAAAGGCTTATTTAAACTACAACTTTCTGTAATTTATAAGATTTTACATGAAATTGAATTGGGGTTTTTCACCCATTGTTATTGGTTGCAAGCTTTTGATGTTTCCCATGAATTGAGAGTCCAAGGCATGATTTTACATGTTTTCTTGAGAAATTGCAGCTGGGTCTATACCCCATGATTTTAATCCTTGAGAAGTTAATAGTTGAAATATTTGAGATATTGAAGTATATGAGTATGTTGAGTTATGAGATAAATTGCTGTAAATTCCAGATTTCTATATGATTTAAGAATCTACATGCTATGTAATATGCATTTTGATGACTTTTAACTTGAGATTGAATTATGGATCATTAAGCCCTACTTGAAACTTGCAATTTTATGAACTCTTGTGCTATAAGCACCCATAATTTGAGTATTTTGAGATTATTGAGAAATATTTTGACCTAATGGTCATAGAGTTTTGAAATCCACTCTACCACATGAGATTAAAAATTTGATTGTTGGGTTCTTATAAACCATGAGATTATTTTGAATGTAGATTTCCATGAGATGAGCGAGATAACTAAAGGGAGTAGTAATTAGCACCGATGTGGGAAAGTTACCACAGTTTCTTACCCCAGAACTATGTGCCACCGTAGGTTTGAGATTTTGGGCCTGAGGCCAAGATGATTGGGCCCGAGGTCGAGATAAGTGATCACTGAGTTGAGGTTATACTCCTTTGCAAGAGTATGATGTCTCTCCTCAACGTGAGGTTTCTTTCTTAGGAGGACAAGACTTTGGACTACATGTAACTTGCATGGTTTATGTCGGTTAAGAGAACCTCCCTAAACTAAAGTATTTTCCATTGAGGTAGAATATTTTCCCTAAAGCTTTGAGATGAGATATTCTCTAAAGTGAACGAGTTGCTTTTGAGTATTTCCCAAAGAAGGAAGTAGTTTTCTCTACTAATAAGAGTTGATCATCAAATTTTAAAGCCAAAGTATAATGACTCACGATATTTGTGTTACATGCTTCATTCTACATGATTTATGAGCTTTACATTTTAGACTTATTCAAGCCATGTGAGTCACTCCTATTTGCCTGCATGATTTGATTAAAGAGTATTGATATGGTTTTAAGTAAATGCATACACCCCCACATACTCAGTACATTCCTAAGTGATGATCCACAAATACATCTATCTGCTACATTGTCTTATAATGTAGGTTCAGGTGCTCAGTCCTCATCAGTGATTCCCGAGTCCCTTTGTCTTCATTTCTACAGTAGTGAGTCCTTATGGTTTGAGGACCTATCTTTAGTCATTTCAGTATTTGAGTGTTTATGTTATTACTTTCAGTTCAGTTTGAGTTAGTTGGGGACCTGTCCCAACGACTCTCGAGTTCATAGAGCAGTAGAGGCTTTGTCAGACTAGTTATCAAACTGTGGTTGTGTTGAGATTTCCAGTATTGTGGTCGTTTGGACCGATTATTACATTCATATTTACTATCATTTGATATGACATTGCCAGTGTTTTGTATATTCCTTCTTGAATGAGTTATTATGAGAAGTGATAGGCTCAAAGGGTTAGCTTGGGGCTACTTGTAGCCCTGAGCACAGTATGACATCCCAGGAGGTGATTTTGTTTTGTTACAATTATGCTAGATTAGGGTGTAATTACGAGTGGTATGTGACTTGTTGTGCATTTGCTAGTTTGTGATATTGGGTTCTATTATTGCTTAAACAAATTGATTGAGATTTATAGGTGAAAGCCTCAAATACCCAAATTGGACTTGTGGGTGAAAATCCCAAGTTTTTGAAAGCCTAAACCATACTTGAAAGAGGGGTTTAGGTGAACTTTAGGAAGCCACATCATCCTTGAAAGAGGGATGTGGGAACCAAGGCAATAATAGATAATTTATGAGCATGGTTGGCTAATTTTCACTATCTTAGATATAAGGGTAATTGTGAAGTTGACTATACTTGAGGCACCATCATAGAAACAGAGGTGCTTAATTGAGGAATTAGGTGATTTTAATTAACACACTCGTTAGGTACTCGAAAGAGTCAATGAGCGATATCTTTGAGGTTTTGTTGACAAACTAACCTCAAGGACTTTCAACCTAGCCTACCACATCACTAACATTTAGCATTTATATCCAGTCATCACACTCTTATGCCTAAGTTGCCCCTAGGAAAGCAAAATCCCAAGATCCGCGTCTACTTAATTATACTCTATTTATTCGTGACCCCAAATTTATACTAGAAAACCCCAAAAATAAATATTAGTTGTGATATTTTCCAAACCACCTATTTTTATATTTTTGTATCCTAGGTTTGAATTTTGCAAGTATCTATTATTCTGGGTTAATTTGATAGCCACTCACATTGATCCTCATTGATTCGACCCCGACTCAAAAGTTGGGTAAATATATTGACGATGACTGCCTTGTACTTAAATTGGCGTGTAAGTTGTGCGTTATCAAAAATAGCAACATTGTTGGGGGACAATTTGGTGTATTGAGTTAGTTTGGAATTTTATCTTACTTGCTTTGGTTCAAACTTGTAAATATTTGTGTGTTATTTTCTTTTGTCTCTTGTGTTAGGTATATTTTTGTTTTTATTTACTTTTCTCTATGGCATCTCGAGATTACTATGATTTTGGCAATTGGAAGTCCTATCTTGACATCCATGTCCATGTTGTGATTGAACCCACTTTCTGAGAGGTTGCAGATATGCTCCCCGGAGAGAGATGGAATCACCGTCTCGATTCTATTGGGTGTATGGTTGTTCCTTTTGTGGTGGTCGAGATGGACATTGGAGTGATTGTCCAAATGCCCCCTTCCTCCATTATTCTAACCCAATTGCTAGTTCTTCTGATGAGTTTGACAGGTATCATGATCCAATAAAGAAACGACAACAAGCCAAGTCTAATAGTTTTGAAGAAATACTTCAAACTATTTTGTATCGGGTAACTACAACGGGGGAGAATGTGTAAGACATGCACCAATCTAGTGAGGCATTTAGAAGGGATATTTCCAAGATGGAGGAAACGTGAAAGAAAGAAAATCATTCAAACACCATTGCCTTGCCCACGTCCCAAGAAGAGGTCAATCAATAAGAGAAACCAAGTTATGTAGTCAATGTGCACTTTATAATGAAGAATCCTTGGAGATTTCCTAACCAACCAAACAACATGTTATCGGAGGTCCGTTTTGGAGTGTAGTCTCAGGGTAGTATCCCTCTCAAACCCAATGATGATTAAGGGGAAAGAGGTGAATTTTGGAGTTGCATAGTTAAACAAAGTATATGTTCTCTCAGATGCAAATATGTTTGACTTCTAAGCAAAGGGTTGTGATCTAGGGACATGAATGGCTAGCATTATGTGCCCCAATAGAGAGGTTTCCTGGGCTGCCAACAAAAGAGGGATCTTCATGCAAAACTTCACATTAGAGGCCAGAATCTAGTTGAACATCATATGCATTAGAGTTTTGCCTTGTACGTATATAACTTTGGTCACTGATTTGTGAGCTCGCATGGTAGACTGTCCTATGTCTGGTATTGCTCTAAATGTAGGCCAGATTATGCATGAAGAATGGAGCCATTTCAAGATTCAGGGTGGTACATTTCTTCCCTTTCCTTCCTTATTACTGAATTATGCAAGAGGGTCGAGATAGAGGAGTATACCACATATACTTGGGTGAAACCAAGCCCCCGTATCACTCCAATCAAAATCAAGGGCAAGGGTACACCTAGCCAGGGCCAAAAAGAAAAGTTGACTTGGGCAAGTCAACAGCTGAAGGGAGTAAAGGGCCTGTGGAAGGTCCTGAAACCCCCTAATAGGTTACCTTCTCCTAGGGTTAAGAGTGATGACGAGGCCCCTGCTGAATGGTCAGATGCTGATGCTGGTGGAGCTGATGCAGAGTCTGCAAGAGAGAACAGTTCTTAAGATAGATTCAGGGAGCATCCTTTTTCCCTGGCTTTATTGCTTATGTAGTAAGGACACTGCTATCCTTTTGGTTGGGGATGCCCCTGGGTTTGTATTATTTTGATATATTTCAAGATGATTTTTATGTTTTTTGATGAAATTTTGGATGGTGTTTTATTTATTTATTTGCGATGCTACATTTGGGCGCTCTGATGGTGCCCACATTTTCATGGATTATTCATGTTGTTTTGATTTTTAGTTTTCTGTTTTACTTTAGTTTATTTTGATTATGGTGATGCTTGATGAGCTTTTCCCTATGATAGATTGAGTGAGAACATTCTTAACGAAAAAGCATCGTGATTTGGGTTTTGAGTTTAGATGCAGGAGAATTTTGAGTACCCATGGCATCAAGGTCATAAATGCAAGGAAAGTCAGAATACATATGTGTAACACCTTCAGTCTGTACCCAGGATGCTACACGGTGCTCATAATCCTGAGGAACCACAAGCTAACCCATGACTGGTACCTGCTGCAATAACTAAATAATAATACTACAGTTATGCGAAAATTAGGCAAAATTTTCCATAAGGTTCAAAACTGTAAATAAATACTGAGTACGGTACATCAATACCAAAACTGAAAATATGTCTATAAATACTCTACTTTGAAAAGCCTCTACTGTCTGAACAAGGAGTTGATGGGACAAGTCCTCAACTAACTGCGAATACTGAAATAAACTAAGTACTAAAATACTGGAATAATAAATCTGTCCACAAACTATAAGGACTCACCATTAAGTCTGTTACAGATGGATCGGACTGCTAAGTATGATCGGGAGCCCGTGCGTCTAAACCTATTATATAAGACATCATAGTGCAAAATAAAGGTATACATTAGTACTTTGAATGTACTGGTATTCTAAGTGAGGTAAGCTAAGATGCATGGGTTCATATGCATGAACAATACTGACTGAATAACATGAGTACAGCAGAATGAGAGTACATGCATGAATACGTAAACTGTAATTGAGGTCATGATAACACTGGACACTGAGTTCTGAATTACTGATCTACTAATATCTAAGTTTACTGATATTGTATAACTGATAGCTAAGTGACTGTATCTGACAATCCTGATTCTGTGGAACTATGTTGAGTTCTGTACTAAACTGAGTGACTGTGTCTGACAGTCCTGATTTCTGTTGAACTGAACTGAGTTCTATTCTGAAGACTGAAATTGAGACTGTGGGAGGTAGTCATCTAACTGACATGCCCCTTTCTGAATAGATTGGGGTCTAACCTATAACCCCAATTGAAAAGGTGTCAATACCGTGCCACAGGTAAAGACAACTGTGAGTTAACCTTCTCTGACAGGAAGCTCTTTCGTCAACCCTCGCTGGTAGGAAAACTCATATAAGATGTATCAACCTAGTCTGGCAGGAATATATCTCAACCTATGTTGGCTACGTAGTTCTGTAATGCAGGGAATGCTACTAAGGGTCAAACCCTCTACTGGCAGGAATGCCCCCCATCCTTGGGTTTGCTCGGTGATGAATCCTACTCCCAACTGAATAGACACTGGACTGATTTCTAAACTATACTAGGATGGACTGAACTGTTACTGATCATACTGTCTAACTGAACTGAACTGAGTTCACTGAGTTTCGTTAACTGGCGGAGTACTACTAAACTCTATTAACTGATGGGATACTATAGAGTTCTGTTGACTAGCTGGATTTGCTGAGGTCTAAACTAAATACTGAACTATAACTGTGACTGATTATAGAGTCTACTATTCATGACACTACTGAGACTATTCTGTAACTACCACGGCTCTAGGTAAACAACTTAGTTTTTGGGTATTGGATACCCCCATGAATCGATAGGATTAAAATCATAGAATAAACTTGAAAGGAATAACCATATACACTTGATCATAACTCATTCATAGAGACATTCCATCAAACACTTGCATGATATAACTTGCACATAAGCTAACATGACATGATTGTTTTCCCTTTCTCTTTATTTACATGAGCAATTTATCAAACACTTGGAGGATATAATCCATGCACATGACACTAACCATATATGGGCACCATAAATCAAATCCCCATTTACAATTTCAAGAGTTTAGCATGGATTTACATGATTCTATACATATATCAAATAACTCCACATGAAACTTGTAACAAAACATGGATTAGAAACCCAATTAATCATTATAATCATGTCTATAATCAAACCCAACATGAAATTCATGTAATCAATACACTTGAGGTTTTAAAAATAGTTTCTTGAACTCCAAGGGTGGAAGGGACCCTTGAATGAACACCTGACATACCTTAAAGCTTGAATTCTGAAAGATTGATGGATTTCCTTGAAACTTGGATTCTTGAATGTGATGAACTAGGGTTTGTTCTTAAAAAATTCTAGAGAGAATGAGTAAATTTTTCCTTTTGGATGGATTAATTACATGCTTTGGGGGATGATATAAGATGCGAAAATACCCATTTACCCCTCTAGATGTGGGCTTTAATTACTTGAAACTAGACTAGCGATGCATAGACCGATGTGTCGAGTTGTTGACATCGACGCGATGGCCAACGTGCCGCGTCTAGTCCGCATCGGTTCACTGGAAATTGCACTGGGACTGGAGAAAAATATTCATCGATGCGATGGGTAACGAAGAGTGTCGAGATTGCGTTGATCCACTAGTTTAAGCTTTCAAACGTGCCTCAAACGAAGTCCAAAAAATTTGAAACTTGTCTGAGAACACCTACTGATATTCCTGATCATGAATCAACCTAAAAATCGATATTTAAAGGTCATAAGGGTCGTGAAAAAGGGTCGTCAACTTATGAAGGCTAAAATAACTCTAAGTATGAACACTTGGTTAAAATTTTCTAAGTATGGGATCCCTTAACAAGATTTAAAGGACTGAGTTAAGCTTAGAATTTTTAGGGTCTTATAATATCTCCCTCTTGGGAACATTCATCCTTGAATAAGGATGATCGGGTTGAGAATACTGATAGACTGGATTTAGATACAGTACATGCACAACTGTAACATAATTTCATGACTGATACTACTGATATGCTGAAATTTGATACTGAACATGCATATATGATGCATGAGTACATGGACGAACATAATTCATGAATGCATGACTGGAATTGCTGATAAGCTGAGTTTCTCATGCTGAACATGCATATCTGATGCGTGAGTACAAACTGAGCTAATTCATGAATGCATGACTGGAATTGCTGATAAGCTGAGTTTCTTATGCTGAACATGCATATCTGATGCGTGAGTACAAACTGAGCTAATTCATGAATGCATGACTGGAATTGGTGATAAGCTGAGTTTCTCATGCTGAACATGCATATCTAATGCATGAGTACATGACTGAACTGATTTGTGAATGCATGACTGAATATACAATGGTAAAGGATACCAAGTTTATAAATGTAACTTAACATGGACTAAGCCAACCTAAGGAAGACTGTTACCTTAAGCCGAGAATACTGATGAACCTGTGATCAATTACTAAAAATACATAGATGGAAACATGAGAACATAACTAAGACTGAAACGTGATACATGAATTGAATATCATGAACTAAACTGAGCCCCTGAATACATGGCTTACAGCTGAGATTGGAACTTGAGGGTCCATCTATGAGTACCCACTACTTCAAACTGGATTTGTTACATGAAGAGAAGATGGAAGGTTTAGGTCATGAAAGCTCGGGGAATTATGGTCCATCTCCTCCTTGGGACATTATGTCCCCTGAAAAATGCTGACTTGGTTAAGATACAGAGAAAAATTGAGATGATGCATGGGGCACTTACGAACTGAATCGTGACTAAATATCGGAGTTCTAAAACTGAGGCATGACATCTGAACTGAGATGAACTTGCAACCACATGGTTGCTCGACCTTGGAATAGTTATATTTATGAGACTTTAGATAGTATGACTATATGGAAAGATGGAAATCCCAACCATACAAACATTGTCCGCCTAACTGCTAAGCTAAATTGCTAGATTTCCAGACTAACTTATGCTGAAAACTTATATTCGACTGGACACATTCTAAGACACTCTTTCTATAGAGTTCTAGTGACTTTAGAAAGCAAGGAATCTTCACATGGGCTAATAGAATAGCTAAATAAGAAAATCACATCCTAGCTAAAATTTTGTAATATGAGTCGAGGGCTACGAAACATCATCTAAGATGGAGTGACTAAGCCTTATGCACTGCAACTACAAATTTTCAAGCTTAGATATATCCCTTGAATACTCTCTCAACTATACTCTCCACCTTAGTACAGTACATCATCTGAGACTACTAAAAATATTCACATAGATGTTGAGCATGAGTGCATAAACTTACTAACTTATCTAATTATCTAAATGGATTATAGATGAATACTTGGTCATGTAATATTAAACTATACTTAGTCTGAATAACTGGACTAAAACTGAAGAGTATTATACATATAAGGTAAGGACTGACTGATTAACATGAGATAACTGAGTATGAATTCATAAAAACTGTATTATTTGAGAATGCAAGACCAAAAGTACAATATGATTCTGAAATAGTCTGTAAACTGAGGTACTGAAATACTGATAACTGAATAGCTGATAATTGTACTCTATGGTCAAGCGAACCTGAAATTGAACTGAGTTACTGATCGGATTACCAGACTAAGACTGGGACTGAGGCTATACCTATGACGGTAACTGAGACTGTAACTAAGATTGTACTGGAACTGAATACTGGGTTCTAATAACTACGCGATGGATACTAACATAAATCGAGGATCTGAATAGACACTCACACTCAACATTTTCTCAACTTATTATCTCATGAAAAGAAAAAAATTTTGATTTCTCTCCCTTCAACAACTAAATACAACTTCTTGCTAGCCATTTACTTAGCACACTAACCTAACATTCAGGCATATTCTCATAACTACAAACTCGTGTAAAAAAAGCATGCAAAAAATTTCCCTTATCATGAAATATTTTCTCTCTCCCATCTAAGCAATCACTCATCACTACATCATTTCGTAAGGAGAGTTCACTAAAGGGTTAAAACATGAGGACCTGAAGCGTGAAGAAATACTATGTCGATCTTGACACTTAAAATGAGGCCTGAAGAACAGAATAGCAACACCATGGATTTATCAAGAGACCTAAACTGAGGATATACATGACATAATATAAACTTAGCCGACCGTTAGGAGTGTAGCATGAGTCTTGGGAACTGGGAATACTGTAAAGCATCACATTAGTACATGAGTCAAGAGCTGCATGACCTGAGTTTGGAGTTTCTGTATATAAGAAACATGATTCGTAATACTGAGTGAACTGAAACTCCTATACTAGGAACTATAAGCGTACATGATTTTTACTAACGTGCACAAATATGAGCTATTACTATATAGAGGACATGTAAGACATGAATAGATAAGATACCATGATAACTGATGGCTTTTGAGAGTCTAAAGTATGATTCTGAGATGATCAGCGGGTTCATCCTCATTACAGGAATAGACAAGAGTGTCATCTATGAAGACTATGAAGAAAATGTCTAAGTAATGCTTAAACATGCAGTTCATCAAGACCATGTAGGTTGTTGGAGAATTGGTAAGACCAAATGACATGACTAAGAATTTGAAGTGACCATACCGAGTTTTGAAAGTTGTTTTCAGAATGTCACATTCTCTGACTCTGAGCTGATGATAGCCTGATCTGAGGTCTATCTTAGAAAAGTAATTGGCACCCTGAAGTTGGTAAAACAAATCATCAATTATGGGAAGTGGATACTTGTTCTAGACTATGACTTTATTTAGCTGACGGTAGTCTATACATATTTTGAGAGAACCGTCTTTCTTACACACGAATAGAACTGGTGCACCCCATGGGGACACACTGGGTCTGATGAATCCCTTATGTAGGAGATCCTTTAACTATTTTTTTAACTCCTTGATTTCTGCAGGTGCCATCCTATATGGCGGAATGATATGGGTTGAGTATCTGGAAGAAGGTTGATTCTGAAGCTAATTTTCTTTTCGGGAGGAAGTCTAGGAAGATCTTCGGGAAACACATTTAAGAATTCACATTCTACTGATACTGAATCAAGAGTAGGGGTTTCTGAACTAGATTCTTGGACTCGAACGAGATGGTAGACACATCCCTTAGATATTATTTTTCCTTGCCCTAAGGTAGGAAACAAGCTGACCCCTAAGTACTGAAGTACTACCCCTCCACTCTAGGATGGGATCATTCAGGAACTGAAACTAGACAATTTAGTTTCTATAGTCGACTGGGGCATAGCAGGAATGAATCAATCCATGCCAAGAATGACATCAAAATTGGTCATCTCTAATTCGACTAAGTCTGCTGAAGTAACTTTCTGAGATACCATAATCGGACAGTTCCTGTATACCCGTCGGGCTATGATAGATTTACCCACTGGGGTAGATACTGAGAAAGGCTCTGCTAAAATTTTGAGACGGACTCTGAATTCAACAGCTATATAAGGAGTTACAAAAAAACAAAGAAGCTCCTGGATCTGGCAAGGCATAAACATGCAAATAATAAACTTGCGATGTACCAGTGACCATATCAGGAGATCTTTCCTAATATTATCGTGAATGAAGTGCATAGAGTCTGTTTGGTTGTTGCCCACTGGTGGCACTGGAAGCGGCACCCTACTGATTCGGGCAACTAGACTAAGCTGAGGTACAGTTATGCTGACCCTGGGAACCTGACTGAGGACAATCTCTGACTCTATGACCTAGCTTGCCACACCCTAAACATATATCACTTCCAGCTCTACATATCCCTGGTGGTTTTTACAATATTTCTGGCAAAGGGGATTGGTTTGGCCACTCTTTGGCCTAGACATTCTAGCCCTCTTATTCTTTCTCTCTTTTTTCTATGCCTCTCCTCCTTACTCTGTGGAGTATGAGCCATAAGCCTAGATAGGATAACAACTATCTAATTATTCTGAGCAACTATTGAATGATCTAAGGTGGTGAAAAATCTCTAAACTCAGCGTGAGAAACATGCTCATTCAGGGGATCTGTCTAAACGTGCGGAAGGGCTGACTGGTTTTCGTTACTTCTTTCATTAGATTCTCTGGAAGACATGTTCTGGAAGACGAAGGAAAATATGAATTAGACTGAGAGTTTAACTTGAGTTGATTCTTACTCACACGACATAAATACTGAAAGAAGGGAAACTTTTCCTAAAGTATCTCGTAGTCTCTTGTCCATAAGTGTGGCGCACTAAACACCCATGCACAAGACTCTACTTGATGCATATTTCAGACTTCCTAGGACTCTGTTGAAACTTAGGCTATGATACCAAGTTTGTAACGCCTCGAGTCTGTACCCCAGATGCTACACGGTTCTCATAATCTCGAGGGACCACAAGCTAACACATGACTGGTACCTGCTGCAATAATTGAATAATAATATTGTAATTATGCTAAAATTAGGCAAAAACTTTCCATAAGGTTTAATACTATAAATAAATAATGAGTACGGTACATCAATACCAAAACTAAATATTTATCTATAAATACTCTAGTCTGAAAAGCCTCTACTATCTGAACAAGGAGTTGATGAGACAAGTCCCCAACTAACTCCAACTACTAAAATACTAGAATAATAAATTTGTCCTTGAACTATAAGGACTCACCATTAAGTCTGATGCTGATGGATCAGGCTGCTAAGTATGATCGGGAGCTCGTGCATCTAAACCTATCATATAAGACATCATAGCGCAAATGAAAGGTATGCATCAGTACTTTGAATGTACTGGTATGCTAAGTGAGGTAGGTTGAGATTCATGGGTTCATATACATGAATAATACTGACTGAATAACATGATTATAGCTGAATGAGAGTACATGCATGAATACATAAATTATAATTGAGGTCATGATAACACTAAACACTAAGTTTTGAATTACTGATCTACTGATATCTAAGTTTACTGATACTGTATAACTGATAGCTAAGTGACTATATCTGATAGTCCTAATTCTGTGGAACTGTACTGAGTTTTGTACTGAACTGAGTGACTGTGTCTGACAGTCCTGATTTTTGTAAAACTGAACTGAGTTCTATTCTAAAAAAAGAAACTGAGACTATGGGAGGTAGTCATCTAACCGACATGCCCCTTTCTGAATAGATTGGGGTCCAACCTGTAACCCCAGTTGGAAGGGTATTAGTACCGTGCCACGGGTAAAGACAACTATGAGTTAACCCTCTCTAACAGGAAGCTCTTTTGTCAACCCTCGCTGGCAGGAAAACTCGTATGAGATATATCAACCCTAGTCTGGCAGGAAGATATCTCAACCTATGTTATCTATGTAGTTTTGTAATGCAGGTACTGCTACTATGGGTCAAACCCTCTGCTGGAAAAAATGCCCCCATCCTTGGGTTCACTCAGTGCTGAATCCTACTCCCAACTGAATAGACACTGGACTGATTTCTAAACTATACTAGGATGGACTGAACTGTTACTGATCGTACTGTCTAACTGAACTGAACTGAGTTCACTGAGTTTCATTAATTGATGGAGTACTACTAAATTTTGTTAACTGATGGGATACTATAGAGTTCTATTGACAAGCTGAATTTATTGAGGTCTAAACTGAATACTGAACTATAACTATGACTGATTATTGAGGCTACTATTCGTGACTCTACTGAGACTATTCTGTAACTACCACAACTCTAGGTAAACAACTAAGTGTTTGGGTATTGGATACCCCCAGGACTCGATTAGATGATAAATAAATCATAGCATAAACTTGAAAGTCATAAACATATGCATTTGATCATAACTCATTTATAGAGATATTCCATAAAACACTTGCATGATATAACTTGCACATAAGCTACCATGAAATGATTGTTTTCCCTTTTTTTTGTTTACATGAGCAATTTATCAAACACTTGGAAAACATAATCCATGTACATGACACTAACCACATATGGGTACCATAATTCAAATCCTCATTTACAATTTCAAGGGTTTAGCATAGATTTACATAATTCTATAGATATATCAAATAACTCCACATGAAACTTGTAATAAAACATGGATTAAAAACCCAATTAATCATTATAATCATGAATATTATCAAACCCAACATGAAATTCATGTAATCAATACACTTGAGGTTTTAAAAATAGTTTCTTGAACTCCAAGGGTGGAAGGGACCCTTGAATGAACACTTGACATACCTTAAAGCTTGAATTCTATAAGATTGATGGATTTCCTTGGAACTTGGATTCTTGAATGTGATGAACAAAGGGTTTGTTCTTGAAAAATTCTAGAGAAAATGAGTAAATTTTGCCTTTTGTATGCTTAATTACATGTTTTGGGGGCTGATAAAAGATGGGAAAAGACCCATTTACCCCTCTAGATGCGGGTGTTAATTACTAAAAACTGGACTAGCAACGTGTAGATCGACACATTGCGTCATTGGCATCGATGTGATGGCCAACGCATTGCATCGAGTCTGTGTCGGTACACTGGAATTTGCATTGGAAGCTAGAGAAAAATATTCATTAACACGATGGGTGAGCGGTGCATTGATATCGCGTTGATCCCCTGGTTTGAGCTTTCAAATGTGCCTCAAAGAAAGTCTAAAAAATCCAAAACTTATTTGAGAACACCTACTAACATTCCTGATCATGAATCAACCTAAAAATTGATATTTAAAGGTCATAAGGGTCATGAAAAAGGATCGTCAACTTGCGAAGGCTAAAATATCTCTAAGTATGAACATTTAGCTAAAATTTTCTAAGTCTGGGACCCCCTAACAATCTTTAAAGGACTAAGTTAAGCTTAGGATTTTACAGGGTCTTACAATATGTCATTGTGAATTTGGGATTGCACACATGCTATTTGTGAAGTCTGAGTAATATGGTTGGTTTGCCTATAGTAATCCAAAATGTGAGACTAAGGCTTTGGTTGTTTTCATAAGTTAGCAAATTCTGCATGGTGCAAATGCAAATCAAAAAAACCCCTTCTTCCAAAAAAATTTTCAAAAAATCAAGGGGCATGGACATGAGCAACCTTGTAACAAAACTTTTTCTCTTTTTGTGACTCCAATATTTTTGACTTGTACATATTGATAGATACTCCATTTTTTTCTCTAATGTAAGGGGAAATTGAGCCTCCTTGGCGAGTTCACATGCCCTGTGTGTGAGTTTGTTTGTCTAAATCTCGTGTATACTTGTGTCATCTAGAAATTGCTCCATTAGTCTCTCAAGGCTAATTTTGATTGTATTTGATTTGTGAGATGATCATTGCCCATTTTTGTATTATTGGAATCCCACTAAACCTGAAAAGCCTACTCGTACATAGATATTATCCCTAGTCACCCATTTTAAGCCTTTAACCTTTTCTTTGGTAAACATATTACAAGTCGTGAGCCTTTCAACTTTTATCCCTCTTTTGATCCATACCCTCCTTAAGCTTAGAAATACAACTTGAATTTAAAAGCCTAAGTTCGGGGTGGTGAATATTAAAGGAAGAAACTTTGGGCCTCGAAGTGTTAGTGAATGCCTACGTGCTTAGGCATTGAAACAGATGAACAAGAAAAAGAAAGGACCCAACAAAGAAAGAAATTGCATGAAATTTGAAAAAAAAAAAGAAATACAAAGAAAATGGGTGAAACAAGGAAGAAATAGTAGGCACTTGTAAAGATATAAAACAAAGAAAAGTGGACCATAGTCAAAGGATTGATCAAATAGTGTGATATAAATTTTCAATAAGGGTGTAACCATGTTGTGCCTAAATGATATCCTGCCCTAACTCAGACCTACGTTACAAGCTCAATAAGACCTTCGAGATCTCCAACCATTTGTTTTCATTGTAGTGGCAGTTGAAAATAGGGGCAAGCCTATGCTATAACACTTGTTAGCATAGAGAGTTCTTGTGAGAGAGAGATTTTTGCACTTAAAATTCCTTGTTGCATACTTGGTAGCTTAGTGTGTGAAATTTTTATTCTTGTGAGGAGGCATGTGAACAAGTTGAGGTGGGTGATTTTTTCACCTTCCAAAAAATGATGTAAAATGAATATAGCTTAGTGATGGTCAAAAGTGATTCACTTCTCGAGTATTGGTTGTTGTTGCATTGTTGCTTTTTGAAGTCTTTCGCATTCTTAGATATTGTTTTTTATATGAAGGGGTGAAATAAGAATAGCTTGTCCCATGTGCAAAGAGCTACTTGTGATAGCGACTAAACTTAAAGTCAATGTAATCATTGGGTCATCTATTTTGGGCATCAATTTGTGTTGTCTAATGTAAAAAGGTAGTGTTTCATGAGGACAAGCAAAGCTTTAAGTTGAGGGTGGTTGATGACTGGTGAATCTACCACTCAATTATACTCTACATTCATGCATACTACCATGCTTTGAATGAATAAGTGAGACATAATTTGTGATTAAATGCACTGTTATTCACATTTTGCAAGCACCAAGATGATAAGATGAAAAGATGTGGATAGGATCTAAATAGGGAACAAAAGGGAGCAAAGAAGTACAGTTGAAGACCTGGAGCAGAACATGGCCTCAGTTATCGCCATCGCAGTCCTCAACCATGGTTATAGCCAGTCAAGATATTGCTATTGTGTGGCCTTGCCCGTGGTCGCGATAGGCGTAATTGCGGCCTAGAAAAAATCAGTCAAAGAAAAAAAATGTAAATACTCACAGTTGTTCCCAAATTTTCCCTAAAGAATATTCAAACCCTATCATTCCATGATACAATCTACATCTCTTCAATTCACAATTATCAGACATTGTTCTAGCTTTTAGCCTCCATACATAGAGAAGAAAATATTATATAAATTTTGGGTGAAGAATACATTAGAGTAGCTTCTATGTGAAGGATTAGAAATCTCCCATTGAATATTTGTGAATGTTCAAAGTTTGAAATAACATTCACTTAGTCTTTCATAGATCAAATCAATGGAGGTTATTTGGTAAATCTTGCTTAATATCTCTATGTGTAGCTAGTTTTTCCTCTTGGTATTATGCTAGATTAGGGTGTAATTATGTGTGGAATGTGATTTTTTTGTGCATTTACTAGTTTGTGATGTTGGGTTCTATATTACTTGAACAAATTGGTTGGGATTTGTAGAAGAAAGCCTCAAATACCAAAATTAGGTTTGTGGGTGAAAATCTCAGGTTCTTAAAAGCCTAAACCATCCTTGAAAGAGGGATTTAGGTGAACTTTAGGAATCCACATCATCCTTGAAAGAGGGATATGGGAACCAAGGAAATAATAGACAATTTATGAGCATGGTTGGCTAATTTTCACTCTCTTAGACATAAGGATGATTGTGAAGTGGACTATACTTGAGTCACCATCCTAGAACTAGGGGTACCTAATTGAGTAATTAGGTGATTTTAATTAACACACTCGTTAGGTACTCGAAAGGGTCAATGAGTGATATCTGTGAGGTTTTGTTGACAAACTAACCATTAAGGACTTCCAACCTTGCCTACCACATCACTGACATTTAACATTTGCATAAAGTCTTCACACTCCCACGCCTAAGGTGCCCCTAGGAAAGCAAAATCCCAAGATCCGCATTTACTTGATTATACTCTATTTATTCGTAACCCTAAATTTATACTAGAAAACTCCAAAAAGAAATATTAGTTGTGATATTTTTCAAACCCCCTATTTTTATCTTTTTGTATCCTAGATTTTAATTTAGAAAGTATTTATTATTTCAAACCGCCTTGCACTTAAATTGACATGTAAGTTAAGAGTTATCAGCACATAGGAAGTGCAATTTAGTGGTTACTGGGTAGTGTTGGCCTGTTTCTAACACCAAAACTACTCTAATTCCTGAGACTTTGAATTTGACCGCTCCATCAAAGAACAATCTCCATATAGGGTACATCTCTACAATGTCCTCTCCCTCAAATAAAATCTCCTCATCTGAGAAGTAAGTTTGAAGCGGTTTATACTTATTATCAACCGAATTCTCAGCTAAATGATCCACTAAGGCTTTCCCCTTGATTGCTTTTAGAGCCACATACAAGATGTCGAACTCACACAGTAATATTTTCCACTTGGCTATTTTTTTAATAGGCATGGCTTTCTGGAATATATACTTCAATGGATCCATTCTGGAAATTAGATACATTGTGTACAAGGATAGATAATGCCTCAACTTTTGTGTGACCCAGGTCAAAGCACAACACGTCCTTTCTACAAGAGTGTGGCAAGCCTCGTATGGTGTAAGCTTTTTACTTAAGTAGTAGATTTCTTTCTCTCTCTAATTGGTCTTATTATGGTGCTCGAGGACACACCCAAAAGCATTTTCTAAGACTAAAAGGTAAAGCAACAACGAACTTCCTTCCTTGGGTGGAACAAAATAGGCGGAGCAGATAAATAATCCTTGATTCTATCAAAAGCCTTCTGACATTCTTTTGTCCACTGATTTAATGCATCTTTCTTTAATATTTTAAGAATTGGCTCTCATATGACCGTCGATTGGGCAATGAACCTGCTAATGTAATTCAAACGACCCAGGAAACTCATAACCTCGTTCTTGGTTCTTGGGGGCGATAAATCCTGAATTGTCTTGATCCTGGATGGATCGAGCTCAATGACCCTTCTACTGACAATGAACCCTAGTAATCTCCCAGCTGGCACACCGAATGCGCACTTAGCAGGATTCAACTTCAAGTTGTACTTCCTTAGCCGGTTGAAGAACTTTTCCAGGTACGTTAGATGATATGAACTCTTGCAGGACTTGATAATTACATCATCCATGTACATCTCAATCTCTTTATGGATTATTTCATGAAAAATTATCATCATATCCCTCATGTATGTTGCACCAACATTGTTAAGACCAAACGGCATCAACCTGTAATAATAAACACCCCAGGTCATAATGAAAGTCATTTTTTCTGTATCCATTAATATTTGATGATACCCAATGAAGGAATGCATTTCATGCTTCACACAACTTTTGATGAGGATGTTGATGTTGGGTAGCGGAATATTATCTTTAGGACTAGCTCTATTCAAATCTCTGTAGTCAACACAAAATCTAATCTTGTCGTCCTTATTTTGGAACTGGAACAATATTACCTAGCCATGTTGGATGTCTGTGACCTCCACAACCTTTACTTCTTCATTCTTCCTTGATTTTACTAGATATACATCGACTATGATTCTCTTAACTTTGTCATTGTCCCTCTGTCAACCGCCTCAATTTTTTCTAGGTTAGGCTTTCTTTATTCTCGAACTCTTTGGCTCTTCTATTGACTGTTCTAGGGATATTGTCTCCCATTCGTCATTATATTTCTTTATTTTCTTATTTTGCTTCTTGACATGATAATGGCAGGTTTTAAATGTTTGTCACTTTCTCAAAAACAAGGCAAATTTTGACAATATCAAATAAATAGTAAAGATTTACAATAGAGGAGGTTTTTGTTGAACTGTGAGAAAACATTTATGAAATTTGGCCATGACCAGCACAAGTGCGAGTCAATGCCTTTCTAAAAGTATAAAAATCAAAATATAAGTAAATAAACTTAAAGGGTGGGCATCGGGTCTCATCCGTACTGCCACAGACTTTGTGAAAAAAATTAAATTTTATTTTTCCATCTATCCTATTGATCGGGGAGTAATAAGTGGAGTGAAAGTCCAATTCAGCAACATTTTCTCCGATTCATCTTCCTTAATTCTGGATATCTTGGAAAATTCTTCCATCATATTTTTCCTATTCCATCCTCGATACCATCGCTTATATGTTTTGAAAAATGACTTCTAGAGTCCATTTTTACTACTAGTCATTTTTCCTTTCCTATAACAAAGATATAGTTAAGAGGGGAATAACTTGTTCACTTTGATCTAATGAAGTAAGGTCATTTTATGCCAACACAGAGTAGTTTCTATTACCTGCAAAGTAAAAACAACTCAAAAGCTAACGTGTTAGATTCCGTTAGTAATAAGCAATACAAGATGATAAAGAAGGAACTAAACACATAAGGTTGTTTCTCATCTCATGCCAATTGATCCATGGAGTAATGATAACTCGAGAATTTCAATGAACAGGATTTTTTTCATTGATATGGACAACTGAAATTTATCAGAAAGGTTCAACTTTTCTTCTTTCCAACCTTATTTCATCTTTCAAGAAAACAGAGTTTTTGAAAATAGGGGCCGGGCAAAAAGGCTGCCTACGTATCTCAGGGAAGAAAAATCAGGCCCTGCGTAGTTCAAATATAATGGCTCCTTCTGAGTCCATAGTCAACCTTTCTGAAATGGTAGCGAGCATTTAGGATGTTTTAAGAGTTATTGTGGGCTTTTCGAAGAGACTTGGGAGGCCTAGATATGTTTGGTTGGACTTTTGTATGGTGGGTATATTTCTGCTTAGAGGTGCTCTTTGAAAAATGGGATTGGATCAATTTGCCATTGATTGAAATCAACATAAAATGTATAATCACATAAAGCAGTTATATCATAGAAGAATATTGTAGTAAATGTGCATCCTAATTGGGTGAACCTTTTGAGTCAAGTGTTGGCCTAACATATTTAAAGAAAGTATATGTTTTTTTAGAACCAATCCATTATCCCCCAAAAACCTTCATAGGTAATAAATGGGCATAGATACTTACAAAAGTTGCACAAAAGAGATACAATCTTTAGGGAAAGGATAATAACATGAGAAAAAGAACAATGTCCCGCGCAGGGTATAAGTAGCCCCTAGATGTTCCTTCAGCACCCTTCATCCGCTTAGCTTTGTCCACTTCTTGCAATTTGCGACATCTGTTGATGATCAAGTGTTCCCCACATAACTGTTCTCTTATTCTCATAGGTCAGTCTTTCTATGCTTATTGATTTTGAAAAAACATGCAATCGCCAAAATCGATCGATCATCAGTCTCTTGCCTGGCTCATTTTAATTCCTCCATCAATTGGTGTATGATTGAGGCATCCTTACACGAAAGTAAGAAATGCAAGCCTTTCCCCTATCCCAAAGGATAATGGATTGGATTAAATAACATATATTTCTTAAGCACATAAATATGCTTTGTCTTTAATTGACTCGTGGTCAATAGATGCAGGAAAAGTTTTCTAATGGGCCCAATACTCCCTCGAGTATTGGGTCATCCTAGGCTCATGCCTAACAAGGGTTTTGGTTTTGATTTATCCTAGGTGTCTCGAGTGAGTTTGAACCAAGTTCTCAAGCGAACGACTTGGGTTTGAAAATACGAACAGCCATCAGAAACCTAACGTGCTAATAAACCGGCGTATTCCCAACACTTAATTTGGAATTGAACAATAGGGCCTGGGATATCTACAAAACGCCAACCAATTTACATATTTCAAATGAGAACCATGCCATAAAATGAAATAGTTTAATTTCACAGAATTTAAACATAAAAGCACATAAACAGTTTAAACACTATAACAGTTAGTCAAAAGGCAAATTCAAACATTTGGTTAGAACCTAGTTAAATATCCCCAACAGAGTCGCCATTTCTATTTTGCCCTTTTTCGATTTCAAAGGGTTGGATAATATTTGGTTCAACTATTTAAAATATTTCAAAATTTTAAAACAATTTAAGAAATTACATAGTCGCCACTTGATTTTTGAGAAAATATCAAGAAAAACTAAAAATATTACTTAAAAGATTCTAAATAGAAAAATCTTTTAAGTTTAGAAATTCCGAGTAAGTGGTTCCTATTAATACTCTTGGAAGGTTGTTAAGGCACTAAGAGTATCCGCTAACTTACGGTTAATCGGACTATTTGAAAATAATTTGGACTAACTTTAAAAGGGAAAGTTGATTTTTGAAAAGAAATCGATTAAGGCAAAATTTTATTTTCAAAATTTGTGCAAAAAGAGTTTTGGCGACTTAGCGGGAATTTTAAGTAAGTCTAAGAAAACTAAAAATAATTAGCATATAAAGGGAAAGGGGAGACTAAAAGACTTAGGACATTGCCCCCAAATCCATAAACCCATTCCTAAGCTAATTTAGGCTTTTGGTCCATCCTCACCTGTCCTAATCCAAATATTTAGGCTTTTGGCCCATAACCTGTCCTAATCTAATCATTCGAGCTTTTGGCCCACAACCTGTCTTAAACTTTCTTTTTGGACCTTTGAGGGCCTAAAATCTGCTTCACCTATATTAGATTACAACTTTGATTTCGAAGCCCCAAATGAATGAATAAATAAATGATTAAATAAATAAATAAAAATAAGACAATAATAGAAATTGAGACTTTTCAAGTCTCTTAGCGACTTCATCAATGGGTTTTGACCCATTCTCCTTCATCGTCTATCTTCTTGAACCTGCACCCTATATAATCAACTTTTGGACTTAATCTTCGAAAAGGTGGGCCTCATTGGCCCATTACGTCGTGCAAAGGGAAAAGGAGTCTCATAATGAAAAAAAAAAGATACGGGAATTAATACGTGGTTGAAAATTTTGTACTTAATAGATACATAATGAAATGGAAAAATAGCATTCTCAAGCATAAAGAAATAGTAAACTGCGATATTAAAACAAATCAATTTATCCAACAAAAAGAAAATTAACACATATAACAAAGAAGGAGGTGGAGGCTAACTTTTAAGAAAGAGAATCCTTAAACTCCAACTAAGACGGCATTAATGATGATTCATATATCCAAATTATGGCCAACTTTAGGAAAAATATGTAATGACCTATGGTTTATTTTTCTAAGACATCATTGATTCTATTTTGATATTATGAATCAAAGAGAGACACGAATCAAGTCTTTACACATACAAAGAGCACATATAATAATCCAAAGGGAGTAAGAAAATTAGAATAAAAGTTTAGCATCTCTAAAAGTGAAATATCATTCAAGAAGCATACTATGCATGACTCGGAAATATCTAAATAATTTTATTTAGCCACAAAAATTCGAACTTTCTCATCATTTTGATAAAACAACATACGAAAAAAAGAGGAATAAACATCTTGGATGGGAAATAAAGCTACACTTCATCTCATCTCTCATATGAGGATTTTGAAATCCATTAAAATAAATAGCAAGCAATGACAAGTTCTTGGTTTAACCAATTACTATTTATTAAGGCAAAACAAACTATAGTAACTATTTTTTTCGACATAGAGAAAATAACTTTACATGCTAAAAACAAATATATACACCAACAAGGAATTTAAACAAAGCATACGTACGTCTTTTAAGCAAAAATTGAAACTTTATCCATAATAATCAAAGAATAAAGTCAAAAAGGTGAAACAATCAATATTAACTATTCTTTTCAACGTAAAGTAAACAACTTTACATGCTAAAAATAAATATATCCGCCAACAATGAATTTAAACAAGGCATGAATACATCTTTTAAGAAAAGATTGAAACTTTATCCATAATAATCAAAGAATAAAGACAAAAAATACATTCAACTATTGTCAGCTCATTTTTATACCATGAACATGAAAATAGACATAATATCGATACTACAACGTCTCTATGGCTTTCATGGCCGTCTACAACAAATAAAATTACACCTACGAACTATGAAGAAGAAAGAGATGAAGAAGAATGATAATAAAACTAAAAAGGGAAAGGTGTCTTTAGTTTTTTTGGGGCAGAAAAATGGGACTTCAAGCTTTGTTTGGAGTCTTGATCACCACCGAAAATAAATCTTTCGAGAACCCCGATTAGACTACCGCTTGAAAATTTTTACTAAAGAAAAGAAATTTAACTATTTGCTCAAAAGCTTTTTTCACTCTTTGAGACTTGGCCTTTCTACCAAAATAGTGATAGAATTTATAGGAAATGATGGGGATTCAATTCTTTTCATCCACCAATGTGGGAGAAATAGTTTAGGGGTATTATGGGAATTTAAAATTGAGGAAAAGGCTTGTTGGAGAATAAGGTGAGGTGGAATTATAAAATCTAGTACAAAATTTGAATTTCAAAAATGGAAAAAAGAATAAGTTAAGGGTGGAATTGTTCAATCTAGTACAAATTTTGAATTTCAAAATTGAATTTCAAAAATGAAAAAAGAATAAGGTTGAGGTAAAATTATACAATCTAGTACAAATTTTGAAATTCAAATTGAAAAAAGGACAAAGTTGAGGTGGAATTGTACAATCTATTATAATTTTTTAGATTCAAATTGAAAAAAGGACAAGGTTGAGGTGGAATTGTACTATCTAGTGCAAATTTGAAATTCAAATTTGAAATTGGGGTTTGAATGGGTAGATTGGCTTAGGCTATTTATTAAAGAGCCAAAACTAAATTAAAATTAGTCAATCTCATTTAAATTTTGGCCAATCGAGAATCAATTATTCAATTATATTACAAATATGGCCCTAAATCATAATTTTAGTCAATTTTATTCAAATTAAAATCATATTAAAAATCAATTGGCTAATTGCATTGCAATTATGACCAAATTGATTTCAATTATGACCAAATTTAATACATTAACTAAAATTTAAATAAGATCACATACGAATTATTAACTGATTTAACCCCAAGCTTCTTGGTTAGATAAAACCAAATAAATATTTCTCCAACTAAATTATTTTTTGAGAAAAATTATGCTTAAAATCAAGATCTTACCAATTTGGATTAATTTTCAAGATTAATCTTAATAATAGTCCAATTTTGATAAAAATATTCATTTAAGCAACAAAATTTATACAATATCATATATGTAAATACAAAAATATATAATCGGCATTTAAATGAATAAAATACCCAAAATAAATATTTTAGAGAACATTTATCTAGAGGAAATAAATATTTTGATTTTATTAAAAATCAAAGAAACTTAGGATTTAATTTAGTCGTGGAGGGCAAAGATTAGTTGTTAACAGCCATACAAACATATATATGTGGTCAGTACTTCTGGAATATACTGAGTATGTAGGGATGAATGCAATAAGTAAAATTGATACTGTCACAATCCAAACTAACGGATTGTACGGTCACAATCCAAATTGATACTTTACTTACCACGTAGTTCGAAAAGTCTGCATACCACGGTAAGTCTTCCAGCATAGTGGCTAGGATCTCTTCGTCGGGAAATGCATCATCAATCTCAAGGTCGGGTTGCGCTATGTGCTCACTCTCAAGTCTAGATAGATGATCAGCTACTTGGTTTTCGCAACCTTTTCTATCCTTTACCTCGAAATCAAATTCTTGAAGCAATAACACCCACCGAATTAGCCTTGGCTTAGCATTCTTCTTTGCCATTAAATATCTCAGAGCCGTATGATCTGTATGAACCACCACTTTGGTTCCCAACAAGTAAGCACGGAACTTTTTAAAAGCATAAACAACTGCTAGAAGCTCTTGTTCCGTGACAGTATAGTTCTTCTGGGCTCCATTCAAGGCCTTGCTCGCATAGTATATTGGATGAAATATCCTTTCTCTTTTCTGACCAAGTACAGAACCCAAAGCTACCCCACTTGCATCACACATCACTTCAAACGGTAGAGACCAATCGGGTGCTACAATAATAGGAGCTTCAACTAGCTTCCCTTTGAGGCATTCAAATGCCTTCAAGAAATCTTCACCGAAGTCGAGCTTTGTATCATTCTCCAAAAGTTTGCATAATGGACTAGCAATCTTGGAGAAGTCTTTAATAAACCTCCGATAAAAACCTGCATGACCGAGGAAACTACGAACTCCCTTTACAAAAATTGGAGGTGGTAGTTTCTCGATAACTTCAATCTTGGATCGATCCACCTCAATTCCTCTTTCAGAGACTTTATGCCCAAGAACAATGCCTTCATTCACCATAAAATAGAACTTTTCCCAGTTTAGCACCAAGTTAAATTCAACATATCTCTGCAACGCCATACTCAGATTTGCCAAGCATGATTCAAACGACTCACCTACTACTGAAAAATCATCCATGAACACCTCCAAGGTGTCTTCAACCATATTAGAAAAAATGGACATCATACAATGCTGAAAAGTGGCAGGTGCGTTACATAACCCAAATGGCATACGTTTGAAAGCAAACGTACCATACGGGCATGTAAAAGTTATTTTCTCTTGATCTTCAGGAGCAATGCAGATCTGATTATAGTCGGAATAACTATCTAAGAAACAAAACCATCCCTTCCCTGCCAATCGATCAAGCATTTGGTCCATGAATGGCATTAGGAAGTGATCCTTTAGCGTCCACGAATTCAGCTTCCGGTAGTCCATGCACACTCTCCACCCTGTGACAGGTCTGAGTGGAATTAGCTCATTCTTTTCATTTGCGACTACCGTCATGCCCCCTTTCTTGGGCACACATTGTACCGGACTCACCTATTTACTATCGGAGATTGGATACACCACCCCAGCATCTAACCACTTAATAATTTCTTTCTTCACCACCTTTTGCATAGGTGGATTCAAACGACGTTGATGCTCAATTGTGGGCACGCAATCTTCTTCGAGTTGAATCTTGTGCATACATATCCCAGGAGGGATACCAATTATATCAGCAATAGTCCAACCGATGGCTCTCTTATATTTTTTTAGAACAGAGATGAGAGCCGCTACTTGCTGTTCACCTAAATTAGCCGCAACAATAACCGGAAGTGTATCACCACTTCCCAAAAATGCATACTTCAGGTGGCTGGGCAGCTCTTTCAATTCTAGCACTGGTGGTTCCTCAATGGATGGCTTTGCTGGTCGTGAAGGTCGATTCTTAAGATCAAGGTCCAGCTTCTTAGGAGTATGAGAATATGACCCTATTCCTGTTAGAGCACAAATAGTTTCTTCATACTCTTCAACATCCTCACGCTCAAAATTTATAAGCACAGCAGCCAATGGATCAACAATAAGTTGTTTCTCTACAGATAATTCTTTCTCATCTTCATAATAAACATTAGCTACAGAGAACACATTCATATCTTTGGGCTTCTTCATTGATTTACATACATCAAAACGGACCACTTCATCATTCATCCGAAATAAAATTTCATTAGCTCTTAAATCAATAAGCACACTTCCTGTTGCAAGGAAAGGACGCCCCAAGATTATGAGAACTTCAGAATCCACCTCACAATCCAAAATAACAAAGTCTGCAGGAAAAATGAAGGTGGAAACCTTCACCAATAGATCATATAAGATACCAATAGGTCGTTTTACTGACCTATCTGCCATCACGAGCCGCATATTGGTTGGTGTGGGATCACCCAACCCCAACTTTCTGTAAATAGATAGCGACATCAAATTGATGCTAGCTCCCAAATCGCACAATGCCTTAGCAAAATCCAAAGATCCAACCGTGCAAGGAATAGTGAAAGCACCAGGATCTGCCTTCTTCTGAACTAACGATCTTGTAGTGATTGCACTGCAATGATGAACATTATCTGCCAGCTCATAGCTTGCTGCCCGCTTCTTTATCAAAAGGTCCTTCATAAATTTAGCGTACCCAGGCATCTGTTCTAGCGCCTCCACCAACGGAACATTAATAGTCAGTTGCTTCAACATAGTCATGAATTTACTGAACCTGGTGTCATCAGTTTTCTTCTTCAGTCTCTGAGGAAAAGGTGGTGGTGGAAGGGGAATAGTTTTCTCCACCACTTCCTTTTTATCTTGCTTCAGATTATCAATCTTTTCAGGCTGGTGATGTCTAAGTATAGTGTCATGAACGTTCTGACTTTCAGCTTCTACAGAATCATCATTATCTGCTTCAATCACATTCTCTTCTGTATTATCAACCACTTGTTTGCCTTTGGATGGATTTTCCAACACCCTACCACTCCTGGTAGTAATAGCCATACATGATCCATCATTCCTTAGATTTTGCACGGTGTCGCTAGGTAAGGTGCCAGCTTTTCTTTGATTGAGTGCCGCTGATAGTTGACTCAATTGTTGTTCCAACTATTTTATTGAAGTGGAATGCGAATCAACCAATTGATTTATTGAGGACAAATCATTTTTTACCTCCGTTACTCCCGTGTTGGTTGCCTCCACTCCTTTCAACATCTTAGCCATCATATCTTCCATGGACATCTTTCCAGAGCTAGATGCCGCGGCCTCACGATTTCCAGGAGGAACATATAAACCACTCCTGTCAGTCTTATTCTTGTATCCGTATTTATCATAATAGTTCTGACCTTGGTTTCCTTGGGCATTACCTCTAAAACCCCCCTGATTATTCAAATAATTTGCTTCCTTCTCAGAATCGGATTCATCTCTTCCCTGTGATACAACGGCCTTAACCTTTTTGATCTTCCCTGATAATAAATTCTTGGTAATAAGATCCATCTGCGTTTTTATGTGAGCCATATCCTGGTCACGTTCCTCTTCTCTTCGCCTTTGTTCTGCCGTCAAGCCAATAGATACAGTAGAGCTTGCTACCTCAGAATCCCTGGTATGCCAAGCTCTACTCTGCTTTGTCATACGATCTAGCATATCACTTGCCTCAATAAAAGTAAGGTCCTTGAATGACCCACCTGCAGCATTATCAACCACTGGCTTAGTCACCGAATTCAAAGACCTGTATAATATCTCCATCAAGTGGATATTGGTCATCTGATGGTTTGGGCACCGCATAAGCTTCTTCTTGAACCTCTCCTATGTTTCGTGGAGAGCTTCAGTTGGAAGCTGTCGAAAATGGCTGATCTCATCTCTTAATTATGCTCTTTTGGATGGCGGAAAGAATCTTTCTAGGAAAGCGTCTTTCAGTTGCCTCCAATTAGTAATAGAATCAGGAGTTAGCCAGTTCAACCATAGAGTTGCCTCTCCAAATAGAGACAATGGAAATAAGCGCAGTCGAATTACATTCTTTCCAACTCCTGAATTGTCAAACGACTTGCATGTTGAGATAAAGTTGATCAGATGCATATTCGGATCATCGCCTGCAAGTCCACCAAATAACCCATTAAGTTGCAATAGCCGAATCATGGTGCTAGTGATATTGAACTTGGCTCCGGGTGCCAAGGGCAGAGGAATAATAGCCCCTGTGGCACCAGCCCCATCCAGATCGTCATCATCATCATCAAAAGGAGCTTGCACAGTTCGGCGTTCAGGTCTCATTCTAGCTTGGCGATCTCTCCTGTTCACAGGTGCTGCCACCTTATCTGCATGCCGTGGATTAAGTAACTCATCATCACCCAGGTCCTCATCATCAGGATTTGTTGCCCGACCTGGGTTATCAATATTTTGTTGAAGCACTTGAGCAGCTGCCAACGCAGCTAACCTAGCCTACTCCTGTTAAGCAGCCCTTCTTTCAAAGTCATGTTGTGCATCCATTCTGCCAATAAGTTATGGTTCAGGATTTATGGGTAATAATGGATGACCAGATCTTCGTGTATTTGGCATGCACTCTACCTAACCTGAACAAAACAAAAACAACAAACAAAAAGTAAAATTCGAGAATCTTTGACCAAAGGGTCTAGTAACTATCACAAACTTAGTTGACAATCGTATTCCCCGGCAACGGCACCAAAATTTGATAACTCCCAAATTATAGCTCTCGTTAGAAAGTGTAAGCGGTCTCTGTCAAATATAGAACCCAACTGGGTTGGGTTTCGAATCCCACAGGGAATACTTGGTCACTAAGTGTTGCAATTGTTAATAGACTGTTGGTCGAAAATTCCACGGAAAAGGGGGGTTTTGATTTAGGCGTGAATTAATAATATCAAAGTAACGAATGAATGATTTGCGTAGTAAGATCTAATCATAGAGATTGATAAGTTAGGGTTATGTCCACCTTATAAGTTCTACTTCTCTATTAACTATGAGTAACGCGAAATTTAGACATGCATGCACTTATAGAGAATCATATTCTAATTCTAAATCCAAGTGTTTCTCAACCATCAAGGATTTATTTTGCTTTAGCTCTCCCGAGCCTAAAGTGTATAAAAAATGGTACAAATTCTCCAAGAAGTTAATCTGGTTAAGGAATTAACGTGTAAATAGGGGTTGGAAACCCTATTTCCTTGTCACACTCTCTTTTCCAAACATGCAACTTTTCTCTCAAACAAGTTAATGCTATAATGGCGTATTCTCTATGTTTGCAACCATAAGAATTCAATCAAAACGAAGAGAGTAATGATATAAGTAGCATAACACATCAAGAATTCACAAACTCATAGTAATAGATAGTATCTTACAAGGTTTCCATAACCCTAACAGAGAAGTTTAGCTACTCATGAGTACAACGGAAATCAAAGAAGACATCATCATCACACCAAAGTTAGAATAATCTCACGATGGGGATGAAGTTGGCGTCAAACAAGAGGTTGACGTTTTTCTTCCCTTTAGCCGTTCGTGTAGCCTTAGCGTTTTTCTCCGTCTTAAACTTACAGAATCTCTAAACTGAATAATGAAAAGTGTTGAATAATAATCATCGAATGAATGCTGAAAAATTCAGCAAATAGGGTTTTTATAACATCCTTGTCCTACTAAGTTACTGCTGCATCCCTAAGTATTTAGAAATACTGATTTTGCCCGGGACAAGTTCTCCATGCATCACATTCAGTCCACAAGCTTCCAAAAGCTGCCTTCCCTCTTATGTGAAGTTTCCCTTTGCTGCCCAGAGGTCCACAAAGTGCTGAAATCTTCATCATTAATACCTGAAAAACATGTTAATCACATAGGTTAGCTCACTTAAAGGAAAATGGACTAAAAGTGCAGGAATTATATATTTTATCCTCCAAACTTAGCTAAAATATGGGTAAATTATGGTTCTTAGGGGTATAAATACGCCCAACATCAATAGCGAACTTCTTTTAAGTTGTTATATGGAAATGATTTTTCAACAATGTATGCTCCCCTAATTCGTGATGGGAGAACAGAGAAGTTCTATTGGTACGCCTCTTTTTTCTTGTTTTCCCTAATCATTCATTGGCTTCTTTTCTTGCAACTTCAGAGTATATATTGGGGTCACTGGAATTACAACTAATTAGTTATTGTAGGATAAAAAAAGTTACTATAGGATAGAACTTTTGAGGCTTTTGTTAAGCGTAACAATTATTATGATTTATAATTAAAAAAACAGCCAAAGGATATACATTAATCATTATTTTTTCTGATCATTGTTGTTGTAGAAAAAATACTTTATTGGGTGTAGGTTGGGTTATATTAAATGGATCGGTTCTTTTTAATGGGTCTAAGATATTTTTAAAGTAATATTGATTTATTTTAATTATTGATGTGTACCTCTAGAAGGGGAGACTTGGAGTAACTGGTAAAGTTGCTGCCATGTGACCATGGGGTCATGGGTTTAAGCCTAGGAAACAGCCTCTGGCAGAAATGCAAGGTAAGGCTGCGTACGATACACCCTTGTGGTGGGGCCCTTCCCCGGAGACCTCGCATAGAGGTAGCTTTAGTGCACTGGGCTTCCCTTTATTGATGTGTACCTCTAATAAAAGGACACGTGGCAAAGATGTTTTTGAAAACCAACCATTAAAAAGTAATCGCATGGATGAACTGGTTTTATAACAGCGATGGCATAAATAAACTGAACTTTTAACTGATGGCATAAATGAGCCATTTCTGATAGTTTAATGGCATATTTGAGCCTTTTTTCTTAAAATTTTTTGGCTCATTTAATTAATGACATGGACGAATCATTATTGACCACATGTACAAAATGGTTTTGCTAAAAACCACCAAACTAGACTGTTAAAAAATGGCATGAATGGGCCTTTTTTGTAATGACAATGACATGAATGGGCCAAATTTTAAATGGATGGCATAGATGAGGCTTTTCTCAAAGTTTGATGGTATATTTGAGCCTTTTCCCTATAAAAATATCTATATAATTCAACTAAGGTTGTATATCATTAAAACAATTTGCCTATATAATTTAGAATTTCTCAACTCCATTAACGAGATAATATTCACGACTAGCATAATCTAGCCTCATTAATTCATACCATCCACCACAATGAAACACTAAACCATCATTATCACCCTTTTATTTGTATTACCTTTGCCATTACCCATATCTATAGGATCAACCCAGTAATCATTGACAACTCACACTAAACTCTCGGGCTAACAACCAAACACTCTCTTATAACATTAAAGAATAATAACTAGCTAATTGGGTAAGCTACGATTACAACAAGTATAAATGAAGCATGTCGACCAATATATAGAAAGTAAGTAAAGAGTTTCCCTTTTTCAAGCACATGTCTTACAATCAATATCAAGGATACAATCAAGTAGGGAATACAAGTCAACTTATATCTCAGTAACACATACTAGAGAATTTAAGTCTCATTTACAAACCTTATATGAACAAACCTTATGCATACTCTTGAAAAAAGATTAATTCAATTATTGAAACTTTGGGATCGTTTCTTTGGGATTATTCATTGGATTCATCACTTTGGATCACTTCATTATCAATTCCTTTATTATTATTATTATTGCTATTATTATTATTATCATCAGCATCAACATTATGACAGCTTATGGCATTCGATCCAATCACATCTCACAGCAATACTGAAATTTAACATCGGTCACATTGCTTAAGAAATCAATAAAGTAGCAGAAATTTAACGCCGACCATATTGCTACTAACAATCTTTCCATAAGTAACAATTATGTTCTTCTAAACCTAGTAATTAGAACATCATTAGCTCGTTATCAACTTATTAAACTACACGATCATTCAAAATCAATACAAATTTGTACACACATGCTAAGGGACTTATTTTTTTTCAACTAGTCATGACCTGCAGGGGACAATCTAAGTCAATGTATCATACCGCCATAGTACCCTATACTCCATAAATAAGTAATATCAATATCTATATTTGTACTGACGTTGTACCCGATCCTCCATAACCATATTATATATATATTGTTAAATTCACATTATCTCTCAAGATGTAATACATCATACTAAATTTACAAGTGCTCTTAAATCATAAGGCAATTTGATCAAGTTCGATTTTCAATAATTATTCATACAAGTGTCAACAATTCATCTTGAGCATCCACAAGCCATTCATGACATTAATTCAAGGAGCTATCCTTATCACATAAGTCTTTCATAGGCACAATTGAACAAATTATCATAATGAGCGATTTAGCCCCTTATAGGCGTTTAATAGATAAAGTAAGTTTATCAATATCAAAGAAAGAATGTTATAAAATAAATCACAATTTAACACTTAAGCATGCAAGTCATCATCAGAGCCTTCATTACTCATTAATTAATAAAATATCACTACCTCCTCAAATACTGCAGCTTGGGTTTAACATCACCACCTATAACTATCATATTCAAGCATATTATTATCTCTACCTCTTATCACATAACATAATTTCCACAATAATTCAAGTCATCTATATTCTATCCCTTATATAGTACCACGCTCATCAATATTCGGCCCTAGCATAATTCTCTACATCACATTATTGCATAATACATACAACTTAATACCATTATAACTCAATTAGATTCATAACTGAAGCAACTAAGAAATATCATGTCCACATACTTCATTAACAACGATCTCCTTTCGGGCACATAACTCATAATATCATAAATATCACCTAATCAATCAATAACATAGTTTTTGGGGATTAAAGTTAAGTTCTTATGTCTTTATCCACCTCAACTCTATGCCTGCAGGCATAGACATACTTTCTTCCATTAATTCTAAATTATGAAATATAAAATAACACAGCTTTCTACTAATTAACCTAGCCTACCAGTATGCCAAGCTTTTGAAAGATGTTAGACACAACAAGAATGTTATTTCCTTTCTTTCATGCCTTAGAATAATCAACCATCTAAAAATCAAGCAATAATAAGAGTAATTAAACAATTACTCTTCAAACCAATATCTTAGGGATTCAAACACACTAATTCTACAAGTTAATTAACCATTAACTAATTCTTTCAAGTTTAACCCATCTCTACTAATAGAGTTTTTATGCTGAAAATCTTATCTTTATGGAATTCAAGTCTCCTAACCATCAAAATACATCATCTAGTTTAAGAAATTCATGTTAGGAATCTTTAATTTATTATTTAAATCAGCTCTAGGTCATATTAAAAACACCCATAAGTTTTATAAAAATAAATCCATCATTAACAAGTATTCTAAGGGTTCTAAGATGTTAAAGATTAAAAGACTAAGAAATAATGGAAAAACTTACCTCAACGAAGGAATTTCTCCTTAAACTATGGGAAATAACCTCTCTAGGTTTGGGAAATGAAGTTTGGGGTTTTAAACCCAAAACACGGCTGAAATTTATTTAAATACCACCAGATTTTCGCTACAGCGAAATTCTTTTATTAGCCAAGATAGTGCTCAGTAAAAAACAGTCATAACTTTTTACTTCAAATTTGAATTGACGAACGGTTTGTTGAGTTGGAAAACGGACTCATAGATATTTTATTTGGTTAATATTTGACCCCCTAACTTCTTATATTCTAGGATATATGATCATTTGATGTTAGCTCTAATAGGAAACCATATCAAAGCTCTATCGGAATGAAAATTTTAAATTTAACTTTGTGTTATGGATATTGTATGACCTTAATTTTTCAAACTAAAGTATTGATATTAGTACTCATGAATAATTAAATCCATCGGGATTGAGTCTATCTAGACATATCGGAGATTTAAATCTTAGCCAAAAAGCTTGAGGTTACACAATAAATTAAAAAGATTGCTATTTTGGACTCAAGTTTATATTGAGGGAGGAAAAACAAGATTCTTCATCAATTTTGTCATGGATTATTTAGTAACAAAGAAATGGGTCATTACAATCAGATACAAATTTACCATCCGTTCATCCCCAAATTAGTATTCGGTGGAGAGAAGCATGAGGTTGGAATTAGATAGATATTACTAACAAAGTTGCTTATATTACACCATATTCACTCACTTGATATCCTTATCAACCAACCCATATTCTGTATTCAATCATTCTATCAAAGCTTTTCAAAATACAAAGATACGGAGCCAAAATACTTACACAGGAATTACTTATTCTCCTTTCGATGGCCTAAGTTTCAAACATGAGTTTTATGAAAGAAAGATAAATATGGTTAAAAGATTCACCTTGAAGAAGAAAAATATTCAAAAGCACCTCTTTTTCATTACCAGAGCTCTAGAATCCTGAACTGGATTCTAAAATATGCTACGAGATGCTACATGAATCTACTACTCAAATTTAAACACTAGACAAGTCAAACCTAATTTACCCACCACACAAGCTCTCCATGAGACAACTGACTTAGTTTTTAGCCAAGACAACCTTATGTCAAATCTATATCTTGATCGTATGTAAGTCGCCACACCATTTACAAGTCACATTAAATACCCGCATGAACTCAATAAAGACTATTAAATTCATTCTTTAATGCTAGCATTAATATCTCACAACTACTATCCATTACATCTCAAGATCAACTACAGATCAAGCTTAGCATTTACTACTATACATAGGTGAAAACATAATCTCTCCCACGTATGTAGACTTACGACTATTAGCCATTAAGAATCCACATAAATTAAGACTATAAACACTCTTTCTTCTTCGACATCACTAATACTAAAATGTCAAAAAACATGAATAACAAAGCATAATCTAATAAACTGGGTGAGTCACTATACTTAGTTTCTGAAACTATCTTTTATATGGAAGGTTCTTACAACCGACGTAAACCATGTAAGCTAGTATGGAGTCCAACGTCTGACCCATGTTAATGAGGGTTGTTCTATACTTGCCACCAATATAGAACTTGAATTGAACTGTAGTGATCACTAAACTGAGTCCGTTTGGGCAAGGGGGACACTCTCTGGCGAGGCTCCTAAAAACTATGTTGGCATGTAGTTTCTAAAAAATATGATATACTAAACCCACATTCCCGTCTCGGTGCTAAATATTACTCCCAAAATATATACTGGTGTTCATAGCATAATAAATTCACCTTAAATTAAGCATATAGATTTATAAATTTGAAAACCAATCATGTTTCTATTAATAAATCATACTTATGAATAATGTATGAATTTTATATCATGTCTGAGATCATAAGATCAAAACCGAAATTTGAATCATTCTCTGATTATCTAAAAACTAAAATAGTAATTTTGAGCTTCTTGTAAACTGAGAGAAACATGATAAAATCACATACTCTTATTTGTAAACTGACTGAATCATGTTGAAAATCATGTATATTTGTCAACTCATAGAACTTCATGTCAAAATACTAAAATTCATCTCATAAAAATACTCATGTAAGTAACAATATGAGTAAAGATAAATTCTTTTGCTAACTGAACTTTAAATCACATGATAATTTAATAAGTTCAAAATCATAAAAATGGGTATGAACCCTAGCCATCAAATCTTTAAAACTCGTGTAAAAATGAAACTTTTGGGCATAAGGATGAAAGGTTATCCTTATTCAAAACCCACATACCTGAACTTCATGAAGTTTCTTGAGGGAAACTTGAATTAGAGTCTTAGAAGTTGAACTTTGGGATGAAATCCTAATTTCTTTTCTCTTGAGAATGGAGAAGATAACGAGAGATGAAAAAAATTGATAACTATAAGGTGATTTAAGTCATGGAGGAGGAGTTTAAGTTAAGAAAAAGATCAAACTACCCCTAAGTTAACTAAAAAAAGTTGCAGAAAATTCTTAATTAACGACGAGAGTTGATAGCCCATCAACAAGTTGACTGCTCATCAACTCAGGTCGTCAATCTCTAGACAATTTTGATCTTTACTATTTAAGATTGACGACAGTCGTTGATAACCCATCAACTAGTTGATGATTCGTCAACTTAGGTCATCAATCTCAGGTAGACAAACACTTTCAGGTAAAATGAGCATAGCTTTCTACTCCAATATTAGATTAAGGTGAAATTAAGTGCGTTGGAAAGAAGACTGGAATATATTTAATTTGTCGGTCTTGATCTCAAAAACTCTATATATTCTAGACGTTATACTCATTTTAGGTTGATCCTTGTAGGCTCCAATACTGAAGTCAATCAAAAATAAATGCTCTTAACTCAACTTTTCTATAAATAATTACTATGATCATGATTCATATCAAAACCACTTTACAAATAAGGTGGATGATCATGACACTTATTTATGGTTAAAATTAGCTATATATATGATGAATGGTTAGAAACTTCGCTAGAAGTTTATGGAGTATTACAGTTCCAATAACTTCCCTAGCAGATCCAATTTTATTTGAAGATGACTTTCCTAAAATGGGATATGATGAGTCAACTAAAAATAGTTCTGACTCTAAAAATAATGACTTGATTGGAGAATCAATAGAGGATTATGATAGTAATTTACATGAGGAGTACATAGATATTAAGGCTAAATCAAAGTCTTTTTAGAGAAGGAAATGAAGGGAGAGAGCTCCTGCTAACACTAAAGACATACCATGTGGTATAGGTAAGACCCCGTAAAAAATTTAAGCTTGATTTAGTCCTTTAAGCTTATCAAGGGATCCCAGACTTAGAAAATTCTAGCTAAGTTTCCAGACTTAGTTTTTTTTTAGCCTTCGAAAGTTGGAAATCTCATTTCATGACACTAATGTCCTTTAATGGTCTATATTTTTGTTAATTCATGATTAGGAAGGTTAATAGGTGTTCCCAAATAAGTTTTGAATTTTTTGAACCTCATTTAGACCATGCTTGGAAGTCCAAAATAGTGGACCAACACGATCTTAGCGCGCCGCATTGCCTATCAAGTTGGTTAATATTGTTATGAGACTACCAGTTAAAAGTCCTAAGACAAGGCGCGATCATGGAAAGATGCGTCGAGTATCGCATCGATGCCATCAGCGTGCCACGTCACCAAACGCATTAGTGCCCAGTTTTAGCCATTAAAATAACCACGTCCTTAAGGGTAATTAGGTCATTTTTCCCAACCTCCATCCCTCATAACACAAAATTTAGCCCTCTTTTGGCTAAATACATTCATTATTTCACAAGTGCTCAAAAACAAGAAACCCTAGGTGATTAATTTCAATTCAAGAACTCAAGATTTCTTCCATCAATCTTCAAGAAATTGTCAACTAAGGTATGTAAAGTGTTCATCCAAGGGTCCCTTTCACCCTTGGAGTTCAAGAAACCCTTTTCAAAATATGAATTTTGAATTCTACACTATGTGTTGATTGTACACATATTTATGTTGTGATATTATTCCCAAGATTGAATCTTTATTGAATTATCATGACTTTATGTTAGTATATGGATTGAAATCCATAATTTGAAGTGCTTGATATGTCCATGATGTATTAGTTGTTGATTCATTCCCTAGAAAAGGTTATAGCTTCCATGTGTTTGTAAAAATTGCCTAAGTGAATAAGAATTGTGCATTATAACCTAATTTTGAGTTATATGATGAACTTATGATGTACCCACATATTCAAAATGACTTCCATGCTAAAGCTATGTTTTGTAATGATTTGGTGGAATGCTCATAAGTATGGATTTATTAAATTGTATTACATTATCATGTATTCCCATTTATGTGTGAGCTTATGACTTGTGAATGCTTCATGAAATCCGTCAATGATAGTATTATGAATTGTTAACTATGGTCATATGATCAAGTAGTGTCATGTCTTATTTATTTTCATGTTATCGAGTACTGGGGTATTTGATACCCGACAATTTAGGTGTGTGCCTAGAGAAAATTTTAGTTTTCAAGATAACCTCAGTCAAGCCACGATCACTAGAATTCAGCCAGTCTTAGAATTCAGAAAAACTCAGTAGTATTCAGTTCAATCCTCAGTAACTCAGTCAGTTAATAGAATTTAGTAACATTCCATCAGTCAACAGAATTCAGTGAACTCAGTCCAGTTCAGTCCAGTATACTCTGTTTAGTGTCTATTCAGTTAGGAGTAGGATTCAGCATCGAGTGAACCTAAGGATGGGAACTCACCTGCCAGCAGAGAGTGTGATTTATAGAAGCAGTCCTTGCATTTTAAAACTACGTAGCCAGCGTAGGTTGAGACATTAAAACCTGTCAAATAAGAGTTGATGAGGTGGATTAACCTGTCAGATGAGGGCTCTACCATTCTCGTTAGAGTACCTAATAGATGAGGGTCACTCTCAGCTTTTCGTTACTAATGGTGCAATATTAACGCCCTTCCAATTGGGGTTTCA
The DNA here is from genome assembly GCA_030864215.1 of Capsicum pubescens. Classification (NCBI taxonomy): domain Eukaryota; kingdom Viridiplantae; phylum Streptophyta; class Magnoliopsida; order Solanales; family Solanaceae; genus Capsicum; species Capsicum pubescens. Next base: position 186,791,566 of record CM061541.1, read on the forward strand.
TATTGGATGCCAACTCAGTTATAATAACTTAATTGGGGTATGTCGGGATGACTACCTCCCACAGTCTCAGTCTCAGTCTCAGTCTTCAGTAAAGAACTCAGATAGTTCTACAGATTTTAGGACTATCGAATACAGTCACTCAGTTCAGTATAGAACTCATCTAGTTTTATTAGAATCAGGATTGTCAAACACAGTCACTCAGTTATCAGTTATTTCAGATATTAGTAATCCATGTTATCAGTAAACTCAGTATTCAGAATCCTTATGATTTCAGTTACAGTTATGTATTCATGCATGTATTCTCACATAGTTAAGTTTATGTTATCCAGTCAGTTTAGTTCATGCATATGAACCCTTGCTTTTAGCCTTACCTCACTTTGCGTACAAGTACATTCACACATACTAACATATACTTTTCTTTTACGCTATGGTGTTTTATACCATAGGTTCAGACGTTCAGGTTCCCTATCGCGCTTAGCAGCTCTGATATCAGCAGTCAGAGTCAGTGGTGAGTCCTTATATTTTGAGGACATGATTATTTCATTCTTTTAATATTTCAATACTTAGTTATTTTCAGTAAATGGAGTTAGTTAGGGACATGTCCCATCAACTCCTTATTTAGATAGTTTAGAGGCTTTCAGACTATAGCATGTTCAGACAGTTATATCGATCTTGGTATTATCATACCTTGTTCAGACGTTGTTTTATTCAGTATTGTTTAGTATTTGAACCTTATGGCAAGTTTTCCACCAGATTTCTACATTTATTTCAGTTATATTATTATTACAATATTACTATTATCCAGTGCTTAGTTATAGATATTAATCATTGGTTATCTAGTGGTCCTTAGGGATTATTAGCACCGTGTAGCGCCTGGGGTACCAGACTTGGGGCATTACAAACTTGGTATCAGAGCCTAAGGTTCAATAGAGTACTGCGAAGTCTGAAAGTCGCATTTAATGGAGTCTTGTGCATGGGTAAGTAGCACGCCACATTTATATGCAGGAGGCTATGAGATGTTTTAGGAATAGTTTTCCTTTTTTTAGTATTCATGTCGTGTGAGTGAGGATGAGCTCCAGTTAAACCCTCAATCTAATCCTTCTTTCTCTTTTATCTCTAGAAAATAACTCCAAAGAGGACTCAGGGAAGAGGAATAGAAGATCAGCCAGCCCCTCAGTCCAATCAACCTAATCCTTTAGGCGAACATGTCTCCCATGCAGAATTCATAGTTTCATTCACTACTCTTTCTCATTTAGTTTCTACCCAGAACGAACGTCCAGCTATCGTTCCGGCCAACCCAATGGCCGATTCTGCTGCAGCTAGAATTCGAGACTTCACCCGAATGAATGCTCCTTTTTTCACTAGGTCTAAGTCAGATGAGGACCCTCAGGAGTATCTTGATAAAGTGTAGAAGATTATTGATATTATGGGAGTGACTGCTATCTAGAGTGTTGAGCTAGCTGCATATCAGTTACAGGATATGGCTCACACTTGGTTCAAATAGTGGAAAGCAGAGAAGGCTATAGATACAGGGCTTATTGATTGGAAGGAGTTTGCCACCATTTTTCTATATAGATTCTTTCCCCTAGAGCTGAGAAAAGTTAAGGTGTTAGAATTTATCAACCTCAGGCAGGGCAACATGACAGTGAAAGAGTATTCTCTTAAGTTTACTCAACTAGCTAGATATGCTCCTCATGTGGTGGCAGATAGTAGATCTCTAATGAGTAAGTTTGTGTCTGGAGTGAATGATAGCATGGTCAAGGAATACAGGACCACCATGTTGATTAGTGAGATTGACTTAGCCAGGATAATGATCCATGCTCAACAGATAGAGAAGCTGAAGAATAAGGAGAGAGAAAAGCAGAATAAGAGAGCTAGAATAGGTAGCTTTAATTTCAGTCAGCCTAAGTCAGAGGGTAGGAATCGTTCTCAGTTCTATCCAAATTACTAAGTTCCAGCTCCTTCCTCATCCAGTGCTCTAGTTCCTAAGTTCAGGAATGGTAATAAAGATAGGGCGCTAGGATCTATGTCTCAGAGAAGTGTTAGAAGTGCCTGAACTCAACCACTTTGTTAGACTTGTGGCAAGCACCATCAGGGTATTTGCAGAGCTGGTAGAGATGTTTATTTCAGATAGGCAAAGCCAGGCCACAGAGTCAGAGATTTTCCCCAGTCAGGTTTTTAAGGTCAGCCTAACCATTCTTCAGCTCAGTCTGATCGCCCGAATTAGCAGGGTGTCACTTCCAGCGCCACCTGTGGGCAACGTCCAAATAGACTTTATGCTCTTTAGTCTTGATAGGACCAAAAGAATTATCTTTATATGGTCACTGGTACGTTACATATCTTTCATATACATGTTTTTGTTTTACTAGATCCAGGAGGTTCCTTATCTTTTGTTACTCTTTATATAGCAGTAGATTTTGGAGTTAGTCCTAAAATTCTAGCAAAGCCCTTCTTAGTCTCTACCCTAGTGGGTAAAACTATCATATCCCGGTGGGTATACAGGAACTGTCCAGTTATGGTATTCCAGAAAGTCACTTCAGCAGACTTAGTCGAATTAGAGATGACTGATTTTGATGTCATTCTTGGCATGGATTGGCTTCATTCCTTCTATGCCATAGTCGACTGCAGAAATAGAATTGTCCAGTTTCAATTTTTAAATAAACCCATCCTAGAGTAGAGGGGTAATACTTCAGCCTTTAGGGGTCAGCTTATTTCCTACCTAAGGGTAAGGAAAATGATATCCAAGGGATGTGTCTATTATCTTGTTCGAGTTAAGGACTCTAGTTCTAAAACTCCCAATATTGAATCAGTCCCAGTAGTGAATGAATATTCAGATGTGTTCCCAGAAGATCTTCCTAGAATTCCTCCCAAAAAGGAAATAGACTTCAGTATAGACCTTCTCCTAGATACTCAGCCTATATCTATTCCGCCATAAAGAATGGCACCAACAGAACTCATAGAACTAAAAGAATAGTTGAAAGATCTCCTAGACAAGGGGTTCATAAGACCCAGTGTGTCCCCGTAGGGTATACCAGTTCTATTTGTGCGAAAGAAAGACGATTCTCTCAGAATGTACATAGACTACCGTCAGCTCAATAAGGTCAAAGTCAAGAAAAAGTATCCACTTTACAGAATCGATGACTTATTTGACCAACTCTAGGGTTTTAGTTACTTCTCTAAGATAGACCTCAGATCAGGCTATCCTTGGCTTAGAGTTAGAGAATGTGACATTCCAAAAATAGCCTTCCGTACTCGGTATGTTTACTTCAAATTCTTAGTCATGTCATTTGGTCTTACCAATGTCCTAGCAGCTTTCATGGACTTGATGAACCATGTGTTCAAGCAGTACTTGGACATGTTCGTCATAGTCTTCATGCCTGATATTCTTGTTTATTCCCGCAGTGAGCATGATCATGTAGACAATCTCAGAACAGTATTGCAAACTCTCAAAAATCATCAGTTATTTGCCAAATTCAGTAAGTGCAAATTTTGGCTAAGGTTAGTAGCATTCCTTGGTCATATCATTTCCGGTGATAGCATTAGAGTTGATCCTCAAAAGACTGAAACAGTGAGAAACTGTCCTAGACCCATCACTCTATCATATATTAAGAGTTTCTTGGGTTTGGCTAGCTATTACAGATGGTTTGTTGAGGAATTTTCATCTATTGCATCCCCTATGTCAATATTGACTCAGAAGAAAGTCAAATTTCAGTGGTCAGATTCATACGAGAAGAGTTTTTAGGAGTTGAAGACTCGACTCACCTTAGCTCCAGTTTTGACTCTTCCAGATGATCCAGGTGGGTATGTCATGTATTGTGATACATCCATGGTAGGTTTGGATTGTGTCCTCATGCAGCATGGTAAGTTCATAGCATACGCCTCCATACAGCTTAATCCCAATGAGAAGAATTATCCGACTCATGATCTTGAGTTAGAAGCAGTAGTCTTTGCCTTAAAGATTTGGAGGCACTACTTGTATGGGGTGTATGTAGATGTGTTCACAGATCACAAAAGCCTCCAGTACATATTCTCTAAGAAAGATCTTAATCTCTGTCAGAGAAGGTGATTAGAGCTCTTGAAGGATTATGACATGAGAGTCCTTTATCATCCGAGTAAGGCCAATGTAGTGGTTGATGCTCTTAGTAGACTATCTATGGGTAGAATTTCTCATGTTGAGGACAGTAAGAAGAAGTTAGCCTAGGAAGTTCATCAGTTAGCCTGACTAGGTGTTCACTTAGTCGATTCAGCAGAAGGTAGTGTGTGGGTTCAGAACAGTTTAGAATCATCTCTAGTTTCCAAAGTTAAGGAAAAGCAGGATAGAGATCCCAGTCTAGTAAAGATGAAAAGATCAGTCAAAGATCAGAGGGTAGAGGTTTTCTCCCAAGGAGGAGATTGTGTTTTATGTTGTCATGGTCATCTGTGTGTGCCAGGTGTTGATGACTTAAGGCAGCAAATTCTTGCAGAAGAAAATGGTGTGCGTTACTTTATTCATCCAGGGGTCACTAAGATGTACCACGATTTGTGAGAGATCTATTGGTGAAGTAGGATAAAGAGAGATATTGTAGAGTTTGTGGCTAAGTGCTCAATATGTCAGCAAGTTAAGATTGTGCATCAGAATCCTACTGGGTCCATGCAGGAGTTTAGTATTCCTACTTGGAAGTAGGAAGAAGTGAACATGGACTATGTGACAGGTTTGCCTCGTACTCGTCGTCAGCCTGATTCAGTTTGGGTTATTATAGATAGAATGACCAAATCAGCTTATTTCCTTCCAGTCCATACCTCTTATTCAGCCGAGGATTATGCCAAACTGTACATCAGAGAGTTGGTCAGACTGTATAGTGTTCCATTATCTATTATCTCAGATAGGGGTACCCAGTTCACCTCTTATTTATGGAAAGCATTCCAAAAGGGTCTTGGTACCCGAGTTTACCTCAGTATAGACTTTCATCCTTAGACCGATGGTCAAGCAAAAAGGACCATCTAGACTTTAGAAGATATGTTGCGAGCCTGTGCAATTAACTTTAAGGGTAATTAGGATGACCACTTGCCTTTGATTGAGTTTTCATACAAAAACAGTTATCATTCCAGTATTCAAATGGCTCCATTTGAAGCTCTCTACGGTAGGAGATGCAGATCTCCCATTAGTTGGTTTGAAGTTGGTGAGGCCATAGTGGTAGGGCCTGACTTAGTCTTCGATACCTTAGAGAAATTTCAGTTGATTAGAGAGAGGCTCAAGACAGCTCAGAGCCGATAGAAATTGTACGCAGATGTGTGCAGAAAGGATCTCGAGTTTGAGACTGGTGATTATACGTACCTAAAAATCTCTCTCATGAAGGGAGTAAAGATGTTCGGCAAGAAGGGAAAGCTCAATACTCGATATGTCGATCCCTTCAAAATTCTCAGTTGTTTCGGCAAAGTAGCTTATGAGCTCAAGTTTCCTTCAGATCTAGCTTCAGTCCATCTAGTGTTTCATGTCTCCTTGCTTAGGAAGCGCATAGGTGACCTAGAAATTGTAGTCCCTATTAAGGACGTAGATATTCAAAACTATCTCTCTTCTATCTCTCTTACGAGGAAATTCCAGTCAAAATCCTTGACTATTAGATTCGCAGACTGAGGAACAAAGAAGTCCCTCTAGTTAAAGTTCTTTGGCGGAATCAGTCCGTTGAGGGAGCTACTTGGGAAGCAGAAGTAGACAAATAGACCAAGTATCCTCACCTTTTCTTCACTAATTTAGACTCAGCCCAAGGTAATGGCTTTCCTTAAGCTTATTTCGTTTCATGTTCAGATATCAGTTACAAAATTGATATTCAGTTTCATGCTCAGTTTTCTATTTCAAACTTGGTATCCTTTACCATTGCATATTCAGTCGCATGTTCATGAGTCAGTTCAGTCATGTATTCATGCATCAGATATGCATGATCAACTTATCAGTACTCCCAGTCATGCATTCATGTATCAGCTCAGTTATGAAATCATGCATCAAATATGCATGCTCAGTATGAATCACAGTAAATCAGAAATATCAGTCATCTAATCATGTTTCAGTTGTTCATGTTTAGTATGTACATCAGCTGATCATTTCTCCCATATCAGTCAGTCTCATTTGAGGACGAATGTTTCCAAGGGGGAGATATTGTAAGACCCCACAAAATTTCTAAGCTTGATTTAGTTCTTTAAGCTTGTCAAGAGGTCCCAGACTTAGAAAATTCTAGCGAAGTTTCCAGAATTAGTTTATTTTAATCCTTCGAAAGTTGGCAATCTCATTTTGTGACACTAATGTCCTTTAATGGTCTTTATTTTTGTTAATTCATGATCCGGAAGGTCAATAGGTGTTCCCGGACAAGTTTCTTATTTTTCGGACCTCGTTTAGACCATGTTTGGAAGTCTAAGATAATGAACCAATGCGATCTTGGTGCGCCGCATTGCCTATCGTGTTGGTTAATATTGTTACCAGACTTCCAATCAAAAGTCCTGAGACAAGATGCGAGCATGGCGCGACGTGTCAAGTATTGTGTCGATGCCATTGGCGCACCGCGTCATCAAACGCGTTAGTGCCCAGTTTCAATCATTAAATGACCGCGTCATTAAGGTTAATTAGGTTATTTACCCCGAACTTCAGCCCTCATAACACAAAATTTATCCCTCTTTTTGCTAAATAAGTTCATTATTTCACAAGTGCTCAAGAATAAGAAACCCTAGGTGATTAATTTCAATTCAAGAACTCAAGCTTTCTTCCATCAATCTTCAATAAATTGTCAACTAAGGTATGTAAAGTGTTCATCCAAGGGTCCTTTTCACCCTTGGAGTTCAAGAAACCCTTTTCAAAATATGAATTTTGAATTCTACGTTGTGGGTTGATTGTACACATGTTTATGTTGTGATATGATTCCCAAGATTGAATCTTTATTGAAGTCTCATGACTTTATGTTAGTATGTGGATTGAAATCCTTAAATTTGAAGTTCTTGATATAGCCATGATGTATTAGTTGTTGATTCATGCCCTAGAAAAGGTTATGTCTTCCATGTGTTTGTAAAAAATGCCTAAGTGAATAAGAATTGTGCATTATAACCTAATTGTGAGCTATATGATGAACTTATGATGTACCCACATGTTCAAAATGACTCACATGCTAAAGCTATGTTTTTTAATAATTTGGTGAAATGCTCATAAGTATGGATTTGTGAAATTACATTACGTTAGCATGTATTCCCATTCATGTGTGAGTTTATGACTTGCGAATGCTTCATGAAATCCCTCAATGATAGTATTATGAATTGTTGACTATGGTCATGTGTTCAGGTAGTATTATGTCTCATTTATTTTCATGCTATCGAGTCCTGGGGGTATAAGATACCCGATAATTTAGTTGTGTACCTAGAGCCAATGTCAGTTTTCAAGATAATCGTAGTCAAGCCACGATCAGTAGAATTCAGTCAGTCTCAGAATTCAGAAAAACACAGTAGTATTCAACTTAGTCCTCAGTAACTTAGTCAGTTAATAGAATTTAGTAACATTCCGTCAGTCAATGGAATTTAGTGAACTCGGTCCAGTTTAGTCCAGTATATTCAGTTTAGTGTCTATTCAGTTAGGAGTAGGATTCAGTACTGAGTGAACCCAAGGATGGGAACTCACCATCCAGAAGAGGGTGTGATTCTTAGAAGCAGTACTTGCGTTCCAGAACTACGTAGCCAGTGTAGGTTGAGTCATCAAAACCTGTTAGGTGAGGGTTGATGAGGTGTCTTAACCTATCAGATGAGGGGCCCACCATTCTCGTTAGAGTACCTAATAGATGAGGGTCACTCTCAGCTTATCCTTACCAGTGGTGCGGTATTGACACCATTCCAATTGGGTTTACAGATTGGACCCCACTCAATTATAATATCTTAATTGGGGTATGTCGGTTAGATGACTACCTCCCACAGTCTCAGTCTCAGTCTTCAGTAAAGAACTCAGATAGTTTTATAAATATCAGGACTATCAGATACAGTCACTCAGTTCAGTACGGAACTTAGCTAGTTCTACTAGAATTAGGACTATCAGACACAGTCACTCAGTTATCAGTTATATCAGATATCAGTAATCCATGTTATCAGTAAACTCAGTATTCAGAATCCTTTTGATTTCAGTTATAGTTATGTATTCGTGCATGTGTCCTCACGTAGTCATGTTCATATTATCCAGTCAGTTTAGGTCATGCATATGAACCCTTGCATTCAGCCTTACCTCACTTTGCGTACCAGTACATTCATACGTACTGATGCATACTTTTATTTTGTGCTATGGTGTTTTATACCATAGGTTCGGACGTTCAGGTTCCCGATCACGCTTAGCAGCTCAGATATCAGCAGTCAGAGTCAGTGGTGAGTCCTCATATTTTGAGAACATGATTATTTTATTCTTTTAGTATTTTAGTACTAAGTTATTTTGAGTAGATGGAGTTAGTTGGGGACATGTCCCATCAACTCCTCATTCAGATAGTTTAGAGGCTTTCAGACTATAGCATGTTCAGACAGTTATATCGATCTTGGTATTATCATACCTTGTTCAGACGTTGTTTTATTCAGTATTGAAAGAGGCTAGCCCAAAGTAATACCTCTATTTCTTAAGAGACAACCAAGTGCAAAAGGTGAACCTGCTGTAAAAAGAGGAAGAGGTAGGACAAAGAGAACATATATTGCACCTAATGTTGTTGTACCTATGTTTATTTCTAACCATTCTAATACTGCTGGATTTTTCTCTACTTCAACTCATCATGCACTTGGCAATTGATTTTTATGTTTCACCTAATACAATGACTAGTTCATCTGCTAACACTTTAGTTGTTATTAATACTATAAGAGGAAGGGGAGGCAAGCCAAGTAAACAACATCTGATGCACCTAAATTTGCTGCTAACTGACTAATGTTGTTGGGTTTCCATCTACTTTAACTCATCATTCATATGGCGTTGCTTTTCATATTCTGCACCAAATACAATGCCTAATGCATCTGCCAATACTTTTATTGCTACTGATACTCCAAGAAGAATAGGAAAGGGAACACATAATTCACTTGAAAGTTGGTTTTCATGTTCTATATCTAATTCATATGATGTACTTAGTGCATCTGTTCTATTAGAAGAAGTGGAAAAGGCATGGAAACCCCATATAAAAGGCCAATAGTGACAGAATTGGGTGTGTTTCGAGTAGAAAATGAATTTACAACCTTTAATGTAAGTGTTTATGCAATCATAGGTTTTATTCTCTTACTTTAAGTATGCATATTGAACTCATTGCATTGCTTTTTCTATATCCTGGGATGCCAAGCAAGAGAATAGTGTCAACTGATTCAATAAAGATAGTAAGATCAGATGATGTAACTGATGACATTGGTTTCAAACCAACTAGTGAATTGAAGTGGAAAGGACAACAAGCAATCACTGCAAGAAGACTTCAAGAGATTAGAAACCAATCAAGGCCTACTGGTTCAAGCAACCCAAGGCCAAATATTATTTATGCACAATCTCAAGACTCATGGAAATTATAGTGCTGATATGAAGTTATTACTTTTGTTTGTAGAAAGCTACCATTATTTTGAAAACTAATATTTTGGATGTTGGAGCTTTATTTTCTGTGTTCTGTTTTGAATATTGGAGCTTAGTTTTCTATCTTTTGTTTTGGGTATTGGAAATCACTGTTTGAATATTGTTTTTTATCATATGAAGCTATCATTAATTTTGAAATAATGGGGACTTTATTGTGTATATATATGTTACCGATATGGGTTGCTTGCAATCAAATAGTTGAAGTTATCTTTACTTTAGAAATTATGTGGGCTTTATTGTGTATATATGTGTTACTGATATGGGTTGCCTGCAATTAAATAGCTGAAGTTATTATTACTTTAGAAATTATAACTTTATTATGCATATAGGTGTTACTGATGAGTTACCTGCTAGCAAATGGTTGACGTCAGTATGACTTTTTGATTTCGCACAATAAATCTATGTAAATAGAGTACGAATACATATCTTTTTACGCACCCCTTGTATCCATTTTCTTCAAAAACTATCTACATTTACCCCACCAACTCATCTTGAACCACTTATGAAGAAACATATTACATATTTTTATGTCCATTGTAAAATATGAATAGCTCACATCATTCTTGTTCTTAGGAAATAACAAGTCTTCAGACTCTATCACAGTGATGGAGAAGTAAGTCAAGGCAAGACACAAAGAAGAAGGTAATAAAGCTGAATGTCGAGAAATAATTTATGAAAGCATTCTAGAAGAGTATGAGCTAATTTTTTACTATAATTTGCAATAACTGTGTGTTGGCGTTGTTCACAGGACTATGGGATTGATCGATTGTCCTCTAAAGTAAATTGCAATGATAAAAAATTAAATTAGATTAGCATCACCACAGAAAGGATTATCTAAAAATTAAACATTCTGAATTTTTTCAGTACTCTATAATGGAAGATATTGGAAAATATTTATTTGCTTTTGACTTATGATTGGTGTATTTCTTACTCACAACAAAATGAAGCAGAAACTAATTTTAGAGTTGTTTTTGTTCCAGTATTTTAATTGCACATCTTAGAGTTATTTTTAATAAGAAATTGTATATCTTAGATTTTTTAGGAGTACTATTATATTTTTTAAAGTACACCTTATGGTCCGGCCCTTTTCGAGATTTCGTGCATAGCAAAAATTTTAGTGCATCGAGCTATCTTTTTTATGTGAATCTGAGTAGTTGATTTTATATTTTGGTAAAACATGCAGTAGGATAATGGTTTTGAATTAAAAAATTTTCATACATAGTTTATAGGATTGATGAACCAGAAAATTTTACTCTCAGTAAGAGTAGTTTGAAAAACACATCCAAGAAGCTTCAGAGCTCTTTGAAAATGGCCAAGAATTGTTTGAAAGGTTTTGAAGTAGCACAAACCAATTAAAAGTTTTCTTTTTAGATCTTACACGCTAAAAGCCTATGTTTTCATGCTTTTTTCTAGCTCAGCATAAAATGTGAAAAAAATTATGAAAAAATAAAACTTAGGAGGGTAATACAACCTCCCTAAAGGAAAGGTGTATGATTGAAAATATGTTGATAGAATAGGGGGTAGTTATACATTTTGCCTATATTGAATATAAATTTATATTTTTATACAAACATATTAAATAAATAAAATTAATTAAGAATTATATAGATTGGGGATGAAAAAATTCATGAATACATATTTAGATCTTTATAAAGGAGGCAACTATAGAGGGAGGTAAGAAATTGATGAATTGAATAAATCATTTTTGAACTATGGAAACTAAAATAAATAGACAAAAGAAGAAATGGTTCAAAAATGGAGAAAAGAGATAAATAGGAATAGAGGCTATTGGGAGATGCCACATCACCTCTTCTACCTTCTCTTTTATTTTTATATATTTATATTAATTGGCATTTAGGAGTTTTTTTAACTATATCCAGTACTCTCATCATTAATTATTGGTCCTAAATAAATGATATATAACAAATTATAACAAGCTATATTACAATTGTGGTGTAACAGGAGGAAAAAGACATGAGTGGATTCTTTTCAAAATTAATGACCCATTTTTGGGTCATTGGACATTGAATGGCTAGTTGGCCTAACAAATTCTACAATATAGACATTTTGGGCCATTTGGGCTCTATATTATAGTCGTTTCACCATTTAGGCTCTTTATTTATTTTTTGGGCAATTTTCATAAATCCCAACAACTTACTACCTAATTATATAAAATTTCAACTTCTTTCATACTTATGTAAAATCTTGATTTTTCATTCATTGTCATGATACATAGCTAAGACTCGTGATACATCACTATCTTATACCAACACATAACTCTTTTGTATTAAAAACATAAAGATACATTCAGATACATAAGTCTTATGTATCAGTAGCACAAAAAATATTTCGATACATTATTTTTGTAGATTTTTAATCAAATACATCTTTCTTATGTATCAGAAACCTAATATTCACTAAGATACATAGCTTTTGTACGTTTGGCAGAGGATCACGTGATGTATCTTCTTGTCCTTTCCTACTAGATACATATTCTTATGTATCTCTGAACTCTCTTACCAGACAGATTATTCTTATGTATCTTTATTAAATTCATTATCTTCAACCTCCATTGATGAATCTCTAAATTTTAGAATTTTTCATGGATTGAAATGTCTTGTATGGCGTCGTGGATTGAGATGTGATGGTGGAGGACATCGTGGATTTGAGGTCTGGTGGTGAAAATTTGAGATCTGTATATAAATTTAAGATATGACAGTGGAGGATGCTATCATAGACCTCTCTATGGCCGCTCATAACCTCCATTGAAACACATTTTTTGGATCAGGCTTTTTCGATGAGAGAACATCATTTGGATCAAAATTGTAACAATCTAAATTTTGATGAATTATGTAAAAAATATATTTTTGTATGATTTGACTATTTTACTCCTCCTCATAGTTACATGTGTTATTTTGGAGTGTGGGAGTGATTGACACACTTTCCAATGCATTTTGGTACCATTCATATAATTTTGTGGTTTCTGGAGGCTTTGAGTGCCTTACAGTGGACTTCAGTCATTATCTTTTAATCCATGCAATAGATTGCAGAATGGACTATACCAGTAGATTCAAAACATTAATTTTAGGGTAGTAACATGATTGGTGTGGTTTTATGGCTTTTAAATCTTATTTCAATCCTCGATTTGAAAAGTTGTGATTTTGGATTTTGAGGGTCAACATTGTGAAAATGATGTTTTTTCGAAATTATGATATCGCCATTGAGTCCAGAGCATCGAATTCAAAGGGTAGCATAGTTCGTTTGCATTTATGGCATTCTGGATGAATCCTGATGGTCTTGCGGAGACTTAAAAATTTACCAAGTCTACAACTGGTGCACCAATTAGCTGGTTCACCCATGATCGCAAGCTTGATGATATGGTCACGCTTGGGCCAGCAAATAGGATGTAATGATCACGATACTAGTCTATGATTGCGATACCCTTGCTAGGTTAGGTACCACAATAGCGATCCTGGACTGCGATCACGAAGTCTGGGTATATAAATACTTGGTTTTTGCCATTTTCACCATTTTTGAGAGTTGGAACTTAGAGTTTTGTGGTTTTGAGCAACTTTCTGTATTCCTAAGCTTGGGTAAGCTCCATTAAACTCATTTCGACTAATTTCTTCTATCTTTTATATTAAATTCTTCTTTTAAACATGGATTAAGTATGAAATTTGGATATTTTGGCCCGTACAACCTAAAAAGTGTATTTCACCAATTTAAACCCCAAGTTCACTCCTTTATCACTTGAATGAGTTTCTAATCCTATAATTATCCATTTTGTCTCAATTTCATCTTCAAAACAACTTTAGATTCTTGATTTTTAAATGAATTTCAAAGATTTTACCAGATAAAGTTAAAAAAATAGTTTTTCTTTAATTTGGACCTCATTTTTAACTCACTTTCGCTTGGGTTTTTAGTTATAGACACATAAAATATAAGATACATTTTTTTGAAATAAATTAATGATTTTTTCTTTTTTTTTGAAAATTTATTTTGGGGGTCCATTTTGATCCCGAGTTGAAACTAGGCAATATGAGTATTGTTGGCTTTTTTTGACACATAGTTTTTATATTCTAATGTTTTAGTTGATTTAGGGTTCATTCGTGAAGAGTAGGGCTTTGGGATTGAAGTGTTGTAGACTATTTTTTGGCCTTCGGGGTAGGTTATGGCTTAACTCTTTCAGACTGGGATGGATAGTTAATTTGTATACAAAAGTATATTAAGGGTGTAGGAACTAATCATGAAAAATGGTTATCTTATTATGTTGTTCCTGTGGGGGCCTATATGTGATGATATGTGGTAGTTTTAGAACATTATATGATATGTGTGACTGTGTGGGGTCAAATGTGATATTGATAGCCTTGTATACATGATGATAATTGTATCTTGTTTGATAAGAAAAAATATATTGTGGTATCAATTGTGTGTTGTGATGTATTCATACTATATTGGCATATGAATCATATTGGATTCCATGAATGATTGGGAATAATGAGTGGATATTTGGCTCATGTAATGGTATCTTGGTATGTTGTGGAAATACTAGAAGCCTTACCTTGGGGTTTAAGCATTATTTATCTTTTGTAATAGTTTGTGTGATGGGCTTACTTGTCAAGGTTCGCCGCGACAAGTGCCAATCATGAACGTTTATATTTTGGATCGTGAAAAATTGGTGTCAGAGATGCTAGGTTCCTTGGTCTCAATGATATAAAAATGGGATATCTAATAGTCTCGTAGATCGATATGTCGATGGTCGTATCTATCTTTGAGAGACTATAGGATATATTTAGGAAACTTCTCTCATTCTATCCCTTATGATGCAAATTTCTTTTATACATTATGATTTGAGTTTTGTTTCACTCTTTCTATGAAGATGGTGGTGACTAGGTCCCATAAAAATAGAGATATAGATCCTTCACCCAGAGGGCGAACCTCGAGTTGTGGATAGACTAGAGGGAGTGGACGAGCCCGTGGTCAGCTTCGTCTAGGAGGAGTATTAGGGGACTCTCCCCTAAGCCTCATATTGAGCATGTGGGGGTGTAGGTTCAGTCCCAGTTCATTAGAGTTCGTCTGATCTAGTTTTAAAAGAGTTTTTGGTGCGTTTGTTGACCCGCTTAGAAGGCTCTCCTTTGGTTATTCCTAGTGTTCCTCTAGTTTCAAGTGTGGATTCTCCAGTTGCACCTGCTTCTATTTTGGGTACTCTTCAGTACCTGAGTACTATTCCTCTATCAGCGCCGATATTTGAGTATGGTGTTTCAAGATTAGGGGTTTAGCCTATACCTATGTTATCTCCCTAGATAAGATCTTAGCCCACCAGATTCACCATCTCTTACTGCGAGTACAGTGATGTCTTCTGAGGATTAGAAGAGATTTGAGATATTTACTTATTTGGGTCCTCCTAGATTCAATGGAGTTGTGGACGAGGATGCCTATGAGTTCCATATTGATTTTTGAGAGAAGTTGTATAATTTGGGTTTACTTGAGTCGTATGGGGTTACTTATACTACTTATCTATTGAAAGATGTTGCTAAACATTAGTAGAGGTCAATTGTTAGTTGTAGACCTCTTGATTCTTATGAAATATCTTGGGATCAATATGTCAATGCCTTTTGGAGAGGTTCATACCTTACAGTCTGAGGGATCAAATGAGAGATGAGTTTGATCGCCTGGAGCAGGGGTCCATGAATGTGGCAGAGTATGAGTCGCGCTTCTATGCCTCATCCAGATATTTTTATGCCAATATTTCCATTGAGTCTAAGAAAATTCAAAAGTTCATAAACGGTTTAAATGTCTCTTTTCAGTTAGCTACATCTCAGATGGTTGTATTTGGAGCATCCTTTCAGAGTATAGTGGATCATGCTAAGATGACTAAGGGTATTTTGTGAGAATCACAGGGAGGCACCAAGAAGGTACACTATTTTGGTGAGTCTAGAGGTTAGGATTCTCGAGGTAGAGATTTCAGAGGTTCTTATAGGTATCATGGTATACCAATGGAGGTAGGCTTACAGTGTTTGGGTAGTGGGTCTTGTTGTACAGCAGTTCAGGGTGGTCGTTCAAGCCCAGCCGTATATTCTCTTATTGAGTCGAGCCATAAATATTGCTTTGTATATGATAAGACTGGCCATCTGACCAAGAATTGTCCCCATCGTGTAATTAGAGCTACTCCTATTTTAGCTATGACCAGTAGGGGTTCCACTAAAGGTGCGAGAGGCAGAGGTAGTGGAGCCTGTGGTAGTGGTTATGGGGCTACTCAGCCAGTTGGAGGCATGGATAGTGTTATGCTATACCAGCCAAAATTAAGGTAGAGGCTTCAGATGTTATGATCATAGGTATCATCCCCACTTGTTTTAGATCTTCATTTCTGTTATTTGATCCTATGTCAACTTTCTCCTATATGATTGTATATTTTTCTTCGAGTTTTGATTTTGTTAGTGAGCCCCTTGCCATGCCTATTTGTGTGTCTACCCCTATACGAGATTCTTTAGTGGTGGATCGGGTGTACCGATCTTGCATTATGACTTTTGCTATGCATGAGACTTGGGTAGATTTGCTTGTATTATATATGGTAGATTTCGATGTTATTTTAGGCATGGATTGGTTGGCTCCTTATCATAAAGTCCTAGATTGTTTTGCTAAGACCATGACTTTAGCTTCTCCGGGTATACAGAGAATAGCTTAGAAGGGTGCACTTCATTCAGGTCCTAAAAGGATTATATCTTATGTTCAGGCTCGTAGATAGGTTAAGATGGGGTGTTTATCTTATTTGGCTCATATTGATGATACTAGTGTTGCTTCACCTCCTTTCTTGGATTCTATTTGTATTGTCTATGAGTTCATGGATGTGTTCCCTATGGATTTTCCTGGTATAGCTCTGGACCGTGTTATTGATTTTTCCATTGATGTTGAGTTGGCCACCAAGCCCATTTCTATTCCTTCTTATATGATGGACCCAACCGAGTTGAAGGAATTGAAGAATTAGTTGCAGGAGTTATTGGATGAAGGATTTATCCGACCTAGTGTAGCACCTTGGGGTGCGCTTGTCTTGTTTGTGAAGAAGAAGAAGAAGAAAGGATCTATGCATATGTGTATTGATTATTGGTAGTTGAATAAGCCGATGCTTAAGAATAAGTATCTTTTTCCTCATATTGATGATTTATTTGATAAGTTTCATGGTGTCATGGTGTTTCAAAGATTGATTTGAGATTCGGGTATCACCAGTTGAGGACTGGAGCTTTGGATATTTTTAAGACACTTTTTCGGACTCGATATGGTCATTATGTGTTCTTAGTCATGTCCTTTGGGTCGACTAATGCCCCTGTCGCATTCATGGAGTTGATGAATTGGGTGTTTCGACCGTATCTCAACTCCTTTGTTATTATTTTTATAGATTATATCTTGGTTTATTCCAAGAGTGAGGCCGATTAGGAGGAACATTTACGGATTGTGCTTCAGAGATTGAAGAATTAGAAGTTCTATGCCAAGTTCTCCAAGTGTGAGTTTTGGTTGGAATTAGTTTCATTCTTGGGTCATGTGGTGACTAAGGAGGGTATTATGGTTGATCCAACCAAGATTACAACGGTTCGTGATTGGGCTATACATATTTTTCCCATCGAGATTCAAAGTTTTGTTGGCTTGGCAGGTTACTACCTGCGTTTTGTTAAGGATTTCTCATTCATCGCAGCTTCATTGACCAAGTTGACTCAGAAGAAGATTTTTTTCAGTGGTCTGATGCTTGTAAGGCAATCTTTCAAATGCTCAAGGATTTTTTGACTTCAGCTCCTATCTTGACTTTACCTAAAAAGGGCATAGGTGTATTTTGTGATTCATTAGGAATTGGATTGGGTGTCATGTTGATGCAGGAGGGTAAGGTGATTGCGTATGATTCTCGTTAGTTCAAGCCCCATGAGAGAAATTGCCCTACCCATGATTTGAAATTGTGCGTGGTTGTTATTGCTTTGTTGTTATGAAGGAACTGCTTGTATGGAGTCCGTTGTGATATTTTCTCGGATCATCATATCCTTCAGTACTTCTTGACCCAATGAGACCTTAATATGAGGCAGTATCATTGGCTTGAGTTTATTAAGGATTATGACTAGACTATTCTCTATCATTCGGGAAAAGCTAATGTGGTTCCAGATGCCTTGAGCTAGAAGTCGACTAGCATGGGTATCTTGTCATCTTTTGAGTGAAAGAGACCTTTAGCCTTAGAGATTCAGTCTTTAGCTAACCAGATAGTTAGACTTGATATTTCAACACCTAATCGTGTTTTGGCACTGTGGAGGTTAGGCCTTGTTTGATAGAGTAGATACAAGCTCATCAATTTGGTGATGTGAGATTAAGATTAATTCAGGATAGGGTGTTGAGTGGTGAGGATAAGGAAGACTCACATGATTCAGATGAAGTTTTGAGGATTGGAGCCTGAGTTTGTGTAACACCCCGTATTCAAGTACATGTAATTGGATATAAAGAATTCCAAAAACGGATAAGTTTCGGATATAATCGAGCACATTCGAAACTATAAAACGGTGGCCGGGATATGGTGAATAGTAAATGTGCAGGAAAATTTCCTGCACACAAACTACTGAGGCCTGCCAGTTTTTTGGGTCAACTTTGAACGATCATAACTCCCTTAATATAATGAACTGGGAGAGATCGACCTATCAAAAGAAAGATCTTTGAGTCTTCTTTCCAATGCAATTGGTTTCATCCAAATCCAACATCTGAGTAAGGAGTTATACTCGTTTTACTTCAGCCTATCAAAACAGTTTTTGAGGGTCAACTTCAAAACGATCATAACTCCTTGTACAGAACGAACTGGGTGGACTACTTTATATGAAATGAAATATCTTTGAATTATCTATCCAACGATACCAATTTCACCCAAATCCGATATTGGAGCAAAGATTTATGGTCGATTTACTTTAGCCTATCAAAACAGTCCATCATGGACAGATTCGGATTTACTTAAATTTTTAAGGGCAATATGGTCATTTTCCATCACCTCATGGACGAAAATTGGTCATTATATACATATAATTAGCCTAGTATCCATCATTCATCATCCAATTATTGAAGAATAAGGAACCCTAGCCTAATTTCAACTCCAATTATCTTGTGATTCAACCGTAGAAAGTCCAATTGATTTCGTAGTTGTGTTCACCGTCTCGAGGGCTTCGAGAAGCACCCCTTATTTGTGCCAACAGGACTTCGAAATCAAAAGGGTCATTTTATTGTAAGGATGTAAATTATGTTGGTGTTATTTATATGGATATGTATATATATGCATGTAAGCATAAGAAGTGTGTTATTTGATTGTTGTTGAAAGATGATTGGAAATGATGTTGGATTATTCTTGTGCATGGTTGGATTATGTTGAATTGTGAAGGGATTTGGTGTGATGATGTGGTATTGAAATGATGATTATATATATATATATATACACATAAACCTATTGTTCAAGTTGGTTTTTGGAATGCTTTGCAAATATTGGTTATATGGAATTATGGAAGAGAATTGTGGTGTTGGGTTGCTAATACTAGATGCCAAACATTTCATTGTAGATAAGTGATTTGTAAAGGCGGGAAGTTGTGTTGAATTGGTATCCGAATCTACGACGAGGTATGTAAAGCATACTCTAACAATGTTCTTTGGCATGAAAACACCAATGTTCCATCAAGTAAGATTCTGAGGTTGTCCAAAAACATGTATTGTTCTACGTTACCAACGAAGTTGTTTCCATCCTATAAAGTGTCAAAATGTTTCATTGATATACCAAAAGGATCCTATTTCATTGTTGTGATATTGATGATTCTGAAACACATTGTTGATATACCAATAAGTTCCTACTTTATTGTTATGGCATTGATGACTCCAAAACACTTCATTGATGTGCCAATGAGTTCTTACTTCATTGTTATTGCATTGATGGTCTATTTATATGTCTCCTATTGATGTATCATTGTTTCAAAGTATCATAAATGTGGTGGCGACCGAAATAACAATCTCAAAGACTAATTGAACTAAGTGATGGAAGTTCTCTCTTATCGGGTGGTATCCCAGGGGCATAAGCCTAGCATGGGTCGATCCCTATTTATGTGTTTATGGGTGGTATCCCAGGGGCATAAGCCTAGCATGGGTCGAGCCCAGTTGATATGTACTGGAGGCAGCCTAATGGTCACAGTACAGTACAGTAATGATTACAAAGACGATAAGAACGAAAGTAAAGTGATTGAATAAATGCAATGTACAGGTTGTCACAAGTTCTAGTAAATGTGGTCCACTCCTATTACGCTTTATTCACTTGTTTCTGATTTCTATTGAGCTCCTATATCATATGTGATTATCTACAGCTTTACATACTCAGTACATATTTCGTACTGACGTCCCCCACGGGGGACCTGCATTTCATGCTACAGGCACAGGTACCTCAGCTCATACACCGCACAAGTAGGAGCCAGGTCATACAACTATTGTTGGTGAGCTCCAGTTTGCTTCGGAGCTTTCCGAGTCGGCTCTTTATATTTTGTTATTGTACAGGAGTCATGTGTGGGCGGGGGTTTGTCCCGACCCTAGTTATGTCATGTATATCCTAGAGGCTTTGTAGACATAAGGAAGGGTAAAGTCATGGAAGTTTATATAGTCATGTTATATTTGTATATGTGGTGGCCCCGACGGCCAAGTGTTATATACATATATTTGTGCGTGTTGTGCTGATACAGGTAATTAGATTCTTCTATATGCAACGAAGTGCTGTCCAAATTTTTGGTGACATGTAAGTGAAAGTACAGGTATTTGAACGGGTTCTCCCGGGCCTTCTCGGCTTCGGGTGCCAGTCTGGCCCGATGGGATTTTGGGGCGTGACAAAAGTGGTATCAGAGAGGTTCGTCCTAGTGAGTCTACAAAGCCGTGTCTACGTAGAGTCTTGTTTATCGGTGTGTTGTGCACCACATCTATAAACATGAGGCTATGGACATTTAGGAATTGTTTCTTTTCTTCATGTCTTATATCGTGCGATAGAGCCTATATTGTATATGAAGTCATAGTTGACCACTGAATCAGTTTGTTTCTCTTATTATAGTAATGATGCCGGTTATCAGAAGCAAGAATACCGGTAAGCAAGTAGATATGGCTGTCGGAGAGGGGACTAGTAAGTCACCCACTATACCAGCTAATCAAAGTGAGTCTCCAGCTGAGCTTGCATCAGAAACTTCCCCCAGTCCGGAAGAAATAAGGGGGAGGAGAACTATATCCCCAGAGCCACCTATTAATGTTGTTGATCAAGATCTTAGAAATGCAGTGCAACTTTTGACTCGTATAGTTGCTGGGCAAGCTCAAGGGCAAGCTATTCCTACTGCAGGTCCTAGTGGTATAGATAGGGCGGCTAGTCTTCGAACACAGGATTTTCTTAAGATGGATCCGCCTACTTTTACCGGATCCAATCTTAACGAAGATCCGCAGGACTTTATTGATCAGATCCAAAGGGACCTAGAGGTGATGCATGTAGCGGGCAGAGAGACAGTGGAGTTAGCCGTGTATAGATTCAAAGGTGAGGCTATATATTGGTATGAAGACTAGAAACGGTCAAGGGGCATTGATGCACCCCCAGCTACTTGGAAAGAGTTCAAAGAGGCATTTATTGATCATTATCTCCCATATGAGACTCGTCAGGCCCGTGCGGATCAGTTCTTAAATCTTCGACAGGGTAATACAAGTGTGAGGGAGTATAGTCTTCGATTTAATTCCTTTTCCAGATATGCTCCTAATGTTATAGATACTATGGATGACAGAGTTCATCGGTATGTGAATGGATTGGATCCGTATTTGGTTAGGGATTGTACTATTGCTGCACTGAATAAAGACATAGATATAGCTAGGATCCAAGCATTTGCACAGAAAATGGAAGATCAGAGGCAAAGAAGAAGAACACAGGAATTTGAAAGCGGATCTTCTAAGAGGGCCAGATCTACAGGGCAGTTTATGGCGCCACAGGGAGGTTTTAGACCTTAATTTTCTGCTAGACCACCTAGGCCATTATTTTCTTATTTTGCAGCTAGTGCTCCACCACAGCATCAGGGGTTCAGAGGCAGTCAATTTGAGCAAAGAAGTGAGGGCCATAGTTCGCGATCAGTGGGTTACCAAAGGCAAGGGAATATGAGCCAATCAAGACCTCCTCGAGAGCCATGCAATAAATATGGAAGGTATCATTTGGGCGCATGTCGGCTGGGGACCAATGTTTGCTTTTGGTGTGGTATGTCGGGGCATATGATGAGGGAATGCCCATAAAGGGACATAGGGGGTATGGCACGACCTACGGGGTCATTTGTTGCATCATCATCATCGATGCCTTATTCAGGAAGGGGTCCACAACCAATGGGTCGTGTTAGAGGTGATAGAGGAGCCACGAGTTCTAGCGGGGCTCAAAATCGTACGTATGCTC
The DNA here is from genome assembly GCA_030864215.1 of Capsicum pubescens. Taxonomy (NCBI): domain Eukaryota; kingdom Viridiplantae; phylum Streptophyta; class Magnoliopsida; order Solanales; family Solanaceae; genus Capsicum; species Capsicum pubescens. The sequence continues at coordinate 186,813,591 of CM061541.1, forward strand.
TAGCGGATCGACAGAATTTAGAGGCTTCCCCAGATGTGGTTACGGGTAAGTTGTCTATATTTTCATTCGATTTATATACCTTAATTGATCCCGATTCTACATTATCTTATGTTACTCCATTGGTTGCTGGAAAGTTCGAAAGAATACCTGAACTGTTAGTTAAGCCATTTGAAGTGTCCACACCGGTCGGGGAATCTATTATAGCTAGAAGGGTTTATCGAAAATGCATAGTAACTGTTTGTGGTCGTGATACGATGGATGATCTTGTGGAGTTAGAAATGGTAGATTTTGATGTTATAATGGGTATGGACTGGTTGGCGTCTTGTTATGCCACAATTGATTGCTGCACGAAAAAGGTATATTTCCATTTTCCAAATGAATCAGTCCTTGAATGGAAAGGTGAAATTAGCGCGCCAAGAGGTAGATTTATTTCTTATTTTAAGGCAAGAAGAATGATTTCCAATGGATACATATATCATTTAGTTAGAGTAAGGGATACAGAAGCGGAACCGCCAACTCTTCACGCTGTTCCGGTGGTAAATGAATTTCCTGATGTATTTCCTGAAGATCTTCCAGGTTTTCCTCCTGAACGAGAAGTAGATTTTGGTATTGATGTAATACCAGGCACCCAACCAATCTTCATTCCTCCGTATAGAATGGCCCCAGCAGAATTACGAGAATTGAAAGAGCAATTGAAAGATTTGCTAGAAAAGGGGTTCATTAGGCCTAGTATTTCCCCTTGAGGAGCACCAGTGTTATTTGTACGCAAAAAGGATGGCTCGCTGAGGATGTGTATTGATTATCGACAATTGAATAAGGTGACTATTAAGAATAAATATCCTTTCCCAAGAATTGATGATTTATTTGATCAGTTACAGGGCGCCAAGTGCTTTTCTAAGATTGATTTGAGGTCAGGTTACCACCAAGTGAGGGTCAAAGAAAAAGATATACCCAAGACAGCTTTCCCAACACGGTATGGTCATTATGAGTTTCTAGTTATGTCATTTGAGCTAACTAATGCACCTGCAGCTTTTATGGATTTGATGAATAGGGTGTTTAATCCATTCCTGGATGTATTTGTGATAGTTTTTATAGATGATATTCTAGTTTATTCTAGATCAGAAGAGGACCATGCCAATCACTTACGACAGGCATTGCAGACTCTTCGTGATTGTAAGCTTTATGTAAAGTTCTCTAAATGTGAGTTTTGGTTAAAGTCGGTGGCATTTTTGGGTCATATTGTATCTAGTGAAGGGATAAAGGTTGATGCTCAAAAGATAGAAGCTGTGAAGAACTGGCCAAGGCCCACAACGCCTACGGAGATTCGTAGTTTTCTCGGGTTGGCCGGTTATTATAGAAGGTTTGTTAAAGGCTTTTCTTCCATTTCAGCACCCTTAACCAAGCTAACCCATAAAGCATCCAAATTCCAATGGAATGATGCCTGTGAGAAGAGTTTTTAAGATTTAAAGAACAAGTTGATTTCTACACCCGTGTTGGTACTTCCAGAAGGCACCGAAGGGTATACAGTGTATTGTGATGCTTCCAGAATTGGTTTAGGATGTGCATTGATGCAGCATGGTAAGGTAATAGCATATGCTTCTAGACAATTGCGGCCACATGAGAAAAATTACCCTACACACGATCTTGAGCTGGCAGCAGTTATTTTTGCTTTAAAGATATGGCGCCACAACTTATATGGGGTTCATGTTGATATATATACTGACCATAAGAGCTTGCAATATATTTTTAATCAGAAGGATCTAAATTTAAGGCGGCGGAGATGGATTGAACTATTAAAGGACTACGATGTTGATATTTTGTACCATCCAGGGAAAGCAAATATGGTAGCTGATGCGTTAAGTCGTAAGGCTATGATGACGCCTATAGAAAGGCAAGGGATGGTTAAGGATCTTCACCAGTTAGCTAGTTTGGGAGTTCGCCTTCTTGAAACTCCGAATAAAGAGCTTATCGTACATAATGCTGCGGAATCTTCATTAGTAGCTGAAGTGAAAGAGAAGCAATATGCAGACCCTATTTTATTACAGCTTAAGGAGAACGTTCAGAGTGGTGCGACCAAGGCATTTGAGCTTACGCGAGAAGGAGTACTTCAGTGCCAAAATCGATTGTGTGTGCCGGATATAGATGGGCTAAGAAAGAAGATTATGACAGAGGCACATTTTTCAAGGTATTCCATTCATCCAGGATCAACCAAAATGTATCAAGATTTGAAAGATATGTATTAGTGGAATGACATGAAGAAGAGCATTGCAGAATTTGTAGCTGAATGTCCAAATTGAAACGAGTTAAAATGGAACATCAAAAGCCCGGAGGCTATATGCAATGCATAGATCTTCCAATTTGGAAGTGGGACATGATCAACATGGATTTTGTTACAGGTTTGCCTCGTACAGCTCGGAAATTTGATTCTATATGGGTGATTGTGGATAGGCTTACTAAATCCGCACATTTCTTACCCGTTAAGACCACTTACACAGTTGAAGAATATTCGAAGCTGTATGTTAAGGAAATAGTCCGATTACATGGAGTGCCAACTTCTATTATATCGGATCGGGGAACTCAATTTACCGCAAACTTTTGGAAGTCTTTCCAACGGAGTTTGGGAACACAAGTGAATCTGAGTACAGCTTTTCACCCTCAGACGGATGGACAAGCAGAGCGCACTATTCAAACACTTGAAGATATGCTACGAGCATGTGTTATAGATTTTAAAGGCAGTTGGGATGATCATTTACCTCTTATTGAGTTTGCCTACAATAATAGCTATCATTCAAGTATCAAAATGGCACCATATGAAGCTTTATATGGGAGGAAGTGTAGATCACCAATAGGATGGTTCGAAGCGGGTGAAACTCTTATGTTCGGACCGGATCTTGTGTATCAAGCCATAGAAAAAGTCAAGGTGATTCAGCAACGGTTGAAAACAGCCCAAAGTCGACACAAGTCATATGCGGATAGTAGAAGAAGAGGGCTAGAGTTTTTGTTAGGCGATTGGGTATTTTTGAAGGTATCGCCAATGAAAGGGGTGATGAGATTTGGCAAAAAAGGAAAGTTGAGTCCACGATATATAGGCCCGTATAAGATTATTCGAAGATGTGGCCAAGTTGCTTATGAATTAGAGCTACCCCAGGAACTCTCATCAGTGCATCAAGTATTTCATGTATCTATGCTTCGAAAGTGCATCGGAGATCCGTCCCTTATTACTTCTACTGAAGATGTGCAAGTAACAGAAGATCTTACCTATGAGGAGATGCCTATTGCTATATTAGATCGTCAAGTTAAGAAGATGAGAAATAAAGAAGTAGCATCGGTGAAAGTACTTTGGAGAAATAAACAAAGGGAAGAGATTACATGGGAAGCTGAGGAAGCAATGAAATCTAAGTACCCTCATTTGTTCAAAGATGAAGAGGAAGTTCAAGAAACGGAGTTAGAACATTAACAAGTAAGTTTTTGTTTATATATGCATAGTATTTATGTGATGATGTGAATGTTAATGGTGGACTTGAACTTGTTTTGGTTGAATAACTACGCTAACATTCGAGGACAAATGTCCTAAAGGGGGGAAGAATGTAACACCCCGTATTCAAGTACATCTATGGGCGTATTCAAGTACGTGTATTGGTCTTATTTATATGGAATTAAATTTTTATTTTATTTATACTGGAATTTGCCCGTCGATGGTTCCATACGAAGGTTATTAAATAAGCTTTCCAACGATATAAAGATTTCCAAAAACGGATAAGTTTTGGAAATAATCGAGCACATTCGGAACTATAAAACGGTGGCCGGGATATGGTGAATAGTAAATGTTCAGGAAAATTTCCTGCACACAAACTACTGAGGCCTGCCAGTTTTTTGGGTCAACTTTGAACGATCATAACTCCCTTAATATAATGAACTGGGATAGATCGACCTATCAAAAGAAAGATCTTTGAGTCTTCTTTCCAATGCAATTGGTTTCATCCAAATCCAACATCTGAGTAAGGAGTTAAACTCGTTTTACTTCAGCCTAACAAAACAGTTTTTGAGGGTCAACTTCAAACGATCATAACTCCTTGTACAGGACGAACTGGGTGTCCTAATTTATATGAAATGAAATCTCTTTGAATTATCTATCCAACGATACCAATTTCACCCAAATACAATATTGGAGGAAAGAGTTATGGTCGATTTACTTTAGCCTATCAAAACAGTCCATCATGGACAGATTCGGATTTACTTAAATTTTTAAGGGCAATATGGTCATTTTCCGTCACCTCATGGACGAAAATTGGTCATTATATACATATAATTAGCCTAGTATCCATCATTCAGTATCCAATTATTGAAGAATAAGGAACCCTAGCCTAATTTCAACTCCAATTATCTTGTGATTCAACCGTAGAAAGTCCAAATTGATTCCGTAGTTGTGTTCACCGTCTCGAGGGCTTCGAGAAGCACCCCTTATTTGTGCCAACAGGACTTCGAAATCAAAAGGGCCATTTTATGGTAAGGATGTAAATTATGTTGGTGTTATTTATATGGATATGTATATATATGCATGTAAGCATAAGAAGTGTGTTATTTGATTGTTGTTGAAAGATGATTGGAAATGATGTTGGATTATTCTTGTGCATGGTTGGATTATGTTGAATTGTGAAGGTATTTGGTGTGATGATGTGGTATTGAAATGATGATTATATATATATATATATATACACATAAACCTATTGTTCAAGTTGGTTTTTGGAATGCTTTGCAAATATTGGTTATATGGAATTATGGAAGAGAATTGTGGTGTTGGGTTGCTAATACTAGATGCCAAACATTTCATTGTAGATAAGTGATTTTTAAAGGCGGGAAGTTGTGTTGAATTGGTATCCGAATCTATGACGAGGTATGTAAAGCATACTCTAACAATGTTCTTTGGCATGAAAACACCAATGTTCCATCAAGTAAGATTCTGAGGTTGTCCAAAAACATGTATTGTTCTACGTTACCAACGAAGTTGTTTCCATCCTATAAAGTGTCAAAATGTTTCATTGATATACCAAAAGGCTCCTATTTCATTGTTGTGATATTGATGATTCTGAAACACATTGTTGATATACCAATAAGTTCCTACTTTATTGTTATGGCATTGATGACTCCAAAACACTTCATTGATGTGCCAATGAGTTCTTACTTCATTGTTATTGCATTGATGGTCTATTTATATGTCTCCTATTGATGTATCATTGTTTCAAAGTATCAAAAATGTGGTGGCGGCCGAAATAACAATCTCAAAGATTAATTGAACTAAGTGATGGAAGTTCTTTCTTATCGGGTGGTATCCCAGGGGCATAAGCCTAGCATGGGTCGATCCCTATTTATGTGTTTATGGGTGGTATCCCAGGGGCATAAGCCTAGCATGGGTCGAGCCCAGTTGATATGTACTGGAGGCAGCCTAATGGTCACAGTACAGTACAGTAATGATTACAAAGACGATAAGAACGAAGGTAAAGTGATTGAATAAATGCAATGTACAGGTTGTCACAAGTTCTAGTAAATGTGGTCCACTCCTATTACGCTTTATTCACTTGTTTCTGATTTCTATTGAGCTCCTATATCATATGTGATTATCTACAGCTTTACATACTCAGTACATATTTCGTACTGACGTCCCCAACGGGGGACCTGCATTTCATGCTGCAGGCACAGGTACCTCAGCTCATACACCGCACAAGTAGGAGCCAGGTCATACAACTATTGTTGGTGAGCTTCAGTTTGCTTCGGAGCTTTTCAAGTCGGCTCTTTATGTTTTGTTATATTACAGGAGTCATGTGTGGGCGGGGGTTTGTCCCGACCCTAGTTATGTCATGTATATCCTAGAGGCTTTGTAGACATAAGGAAGGGTAAAGTCATGGAAGTTTATATAGTCATGTTATATTTGTATATGTGGTGGCCCCGACGGCCAAGTGTTATATACATATATTTGTGCGTGTTGTGCTGATACAGGTAATTAGATTCTTCTATATGCAACGAAGTGCTGTCCAAATTTTTGGTGACATGTAAGTGAAAGTACAGGTATTTGAACGGGTTCTCCCGGGCCTTCTCGGCTTCAGGTGCCAGTCCGGCCCGATGGGATTTTGGGGCGTGACAGTTTGTATGCCAAGAGTAGGTAACTAGATTAGATTAATTTGAGGCAAAATTACTCGTGGGCTGGTATGAGAAATGATGCAGTGAACTTTGTATCTCGTTGCCTTTGTTGTTAGGAGATGAAGGCCGAGTATTTGAGACCTGGTGTATTGCTTCAGAGGTTACCCATTCCTGAGTGGAAGTAGGAACGGATCATCATGGACTGCGTTATCGGATTACCTCGCACTTCTCATGGTTATGATAGCATTTGGGTCATTTTGTATTGATTTACCAAGTTTGCTTATTTCATTCCAGTATAGGTCATATTCAGTGCTGAGAGTTGACCCGTATCTACATTCGTGAGATTGTGTGCCTTCATGGTGTGCCAGTGTCTATCATTTCAGATCGAGGTTCCGGGTTCACATCTTACTTGTGTAAGACTTTTTAAGATAAGTTGGGTACTCGAGTTGATCTTATCATAATATTTTACCCCCAGACTGATGGTCAGTTAGAGCAGACTATTCAGGTTTTGGAGGATATGCTTCGTGTGATGTTGGGTGTATTTATGCACTCTAGTATTACTATTCTAGCTTGTTTAGTGTTGTTTTGAGGATAACTTGTGTGCTTTATGTATTAATATGATAGAAAGAAGCATATAAGTGTTCAAGGATGTGATTACAATGGTTAAAAGTGTTTTCCAACAAGTTTGTACTTAATTGAGTCATTTAGAGTTCAATTGAGATAACTAGTTTTACTAACTTGAGCTAGGTGTATGTCTAGTTGGTTTCATGGAATTATAGTGAGTTAAATGAGCTCCAAATAGTTTAAATGTGTGATTATATATGGAAAAACATTTTGGTGATGTGCAAAGTTCAATTTTATTAAGGGTAGAGGTGGAACAATAAATTGAAGATTAACATGAACTAGCCTAGTCTTAGCTCTTGTTTAGATTCATCGTTATGGATATTGTGTTGTTATGAGCTCTAATTCGTGGTATGTGATTATGTAGGAAGATTGTGAGATGAATATGGTGGTGTATTTTGATATTAAGTCTGGAAATCCATTGTAAATACACCACAAGACAAGGGATGAAAGATTGGACTATAAAGACTTAACCAAAATTTGGATGGCAAGTTCCAGTGGCTGCCCGCGATGAACCCCTGCATCCCCCTCATTGTGGTGCAATATAGAAGGCGCATCCCTCTCTATTGTGGTGAACTATAAGAGGCGGTGCCCCCTCTACTCCCATGCTCAAATTGTTGGAATTCTTCTACTCCTACACGACCTAGGCTTTTTCTATTATAAATACACGCTCAAAACACTTTTGTTGGGTATCTTTGGACTTCATGGAACATCAAGGAGCTGCTGCTACACATTTGCTTTAGGTTATACATACTTTTATTTAGCATTCAATTATATCATAACATGTATTCAACCTTTTGGATCATGATTATGACTATCAGTGGCTAGAAACTCTCTTTTGGGGTTAAAGCCAAGAACATAAGTACTATTGTTTTGGATTAAATTCGTTTAATTTACTTATCATTATTTGTTGTTTGTATATTCTTGATTTAATTATTTGATGGATAAATCACCCGAAAAATACATCTATTGTCACCCTTGTGATCTCGGGAGAGGGAATAGGGAGATAGAACATGGGAATGAACAAAGTGTGGTTTGTATTCTTTTATAAAATAAGGAATTTAAATTAGCATCTAGGACAGGAATGTACTTAGAAGCCTCACTTGATTCACACGTAGGATGATAGCTTAAATAACTTTATTTTATTATTACATCCCCGCTCAACGATGTAGTTGTTTCTAAATTAGGTAAACAGTTAGAGGTTAGGAGATCATGATCATGCAATTAACCCTACGAATCAACAATCTAAATTGTGAACTAGAATCGAATAGTTGTTAGATAAAGTCCCTGTGGGATCGATACTTTGCTTTTTTTAAGGACATTTTACTACTTGGTAGACCATGTACACTTATGTGTGTGCTTGGTCACTGTCACCATGCTTGCATGATGGATTTTGTGGTCAGTGGGAGCAGCATTTAGCCTTGGCGAAGTTTGTATATAATACTAGCTACCATTCCAGTATTGATATGGCTCATTTTGTGACTTTGTATGGTAGGCGTTGATGCTCTCCAATTGGTTGGTTTGAGGTTTCTAAGGTTAGACCTTGAGGTACAGACTTACTTCGTGAGTTTTAGAAAGATTTTGGATTATTCAGGATAGACATTGAGCGGCTTAGAGTAGGCAGAAGTACTATTCATATTGCAGACTTTGTACCTTGAGATTTGTTGTTGGTGATCATGTTTTCCTTTGAGTTTCACCCATGATTGGTGTAATGAGGTTTGGGGGGAGGGTAAAGCTTATCCCCAGGTATATTGGTCTATTTGAGATTCTTCGAACTGTTGGTGATGTGGCTTACGAGTTAGCTTCGCCCCTAGTTTTATCAGTTGTTCATAAAGTTTTTCATGTTTCCATGTTTCACAATTACATTCCAGATGAGTCTTATCAGTTGTTCATCCAGTTTTTCATGTTTCTATACCTCACTATTACATTCTAGATGAGTCTCACATCATTCGTTAGGAGCCGGCTCAGTTAGATGAGAGGTTGTATTTTGTTGAGGAGTCAGTCTCTATTTTGGCTAGTAATGTTAGACGGTTGCGTTCTAGAGTTATCCCTGTGGTTAAGGTTCAATGGTAACATCGACCTGTAGATGAGGCTTCTTGGGAAGTTGAGTCTGATATTCACTGTTCTTATCCCCAGCTCTTTGCTGATTCAGGTATTTCTTTTGCCTTTAGTTCGAGGACGAACTAGTTTTTTAGTGGTAGATGATGCAACGACAAGAACTTATAATGACCATACCGAGTCAAAAAAACTATCTATAGAATATCTAAAGCTCTAATCCTCAACTGGCGATACTCGAATATCCAATCAATCTTTGAAAACACCGAAGCACCCTGAAGCTGATTGATCATATAATCAATACGAGAAAGAGGATACTTATTCTTAACCATCACCTTGTTCAACTGCCAATAATCAATACACATACACATAGACCCATTTTTTTCTTCATAAACATGACAGACGCACTCCAGGGTGATACTCTAGGTTGGATAAATCCCTTATCTAACAACTCCTACAATTGATCCATTAATTCTTTTAACTCTGGGGGCCATCCTATAAGGAGGAATATAAATAGGCTTGATTCTCAACTCAACATTAATCGGGAAGTCAATATCTCAATCCATAGGCATACTAGGCAGATCCATAGAAAAAACATCCATGAACTCACAGACAATACAAAAAGAATCCAAAGAAGGAGGTGAAATGACACTAGTATCATGAATATGAGCCAAATGAGACAAACATCCCCTCTTAACCAAGCGATGAGCCTGAAGGAAAGATATAACTCTCTTAGGACCCAATTAAAGCACATCCTTCCAAGTTATCCTCAGCATACCCGGTGAAGCTAAAGTCATGGTCTTAGCATAACAGTCTAGAACAACATGATAGTGAGCTAACCAATCCATATCCATGATAACTGTAATGCCCCAAAATCTGATCCCGAGATATCACATGGTGCTCAAGACTATGAGTAGCCTTAAGCTAACCCTATTTGCATACTACTGAGCCTGAATCTTATAATAATAGAAATATAGACATAAAAGTCATGCTAGAATGCGGAAACTATTTGTAATATCTGAGAATAATCTGAACATAACATTTGAAACATCAAAACTAAATAATTTGCATCAAAACTAGTAGTCTAACAAGCCTGTACTACTAATACAACAGAGTCACTGGGACAAACCCCCAGCTAACTCGAACTGTCTAAAAGGAAAAGCTAAATCTCATAAACTGATAAACTGCAAAATCTAAATGAATAATTCACCAAACTATGAGGACTCACCAACTGTCGGATGTAGATGGAGATGCTCGAACTAATGACGCATCTGACACTAAGCACTTGAACCTACATTATGAGACAATGTAGCACATAGACATAGTGGATCATTACTTTGAGGATATAATGAGTATATGGGGGTGATATGCATAAGTAAAACATCATCTCATAATCATCATTTATAAAATAATGCATGTTAAATGTAAATGACTCACATAAGCTGGAATATCTGAAATACTAAGATGTGTAGCAATAAGAAGCAAAACATACTTTATAAATCTTATGAGCCATAACATTTAGTTCTAAAAGATGTACTAATACTCTGTCTTTAAATCACATTGTCCAAGTGTAAAAGAGCTCACTCTAAATCTGAAATCTGAAAGCTAAAATCTGAAGCTATTATCGTTATGAGAAGCATATTCTGAATAAAACTGTGAGCCTTTACACTTAGTTTTCTAAAAGAATTTCTTTCCTTCTTTTACTTTGATTAGCAAGGTTTGAAACATATAATTTAATCTGTAGGGAGGTTCTCTTAACCGACATAAACCATGTGAGCTAACATAGAGTCCAATGTTTTGTCCTCCTAAAAATGAAACCTCACGTTGGAGAGAGGTGTCATACTCTTGCCAGGGAGTATAACCTGGGCTAAGTGATCACATCAGTAACTATCATCCATATAGATGTGGAAATAATCTAATAATCTATACCTACGTTAGCTACGTAGTTCTGTGGAACTAGGATGCGCTAAACCCACACTTCCCGCTCTGTGCTAAATACTACTCCCTTTTTATTTTCTACGCTTGTTATGTTGGAAATCAACTTTAAAACTAGCATAAGGGTTTATCTAAAACCAATTATGCATTAATCTGATAAAATCTGTAATAATCTGAAAAGTGGATTCCAAAACTAATCTGAGGAACAAAAGATCAAAACTTTATTGTAAATCTAATACAATTAGCTCATAAGGTGCTTAAAGCATCATTTTTCTCAAAATCTCAACATATAAACTTAGGGCTAAAAATCCATGTATCAAACTCATGTCAAATATCATAATAATCATGCTTGGTAATGAAAACAATGATAATTCATCTCAAAATCTAGAAATTACTACAATAAGCATGAAAATATGAAAATGAACATGCAATTCAACTTATAATTCACTTGAAATATCATAATCTTGTAAATGGAAACATTGGGTATGAACCCTAATTTCAAATTCATGGGAAATCATATAAAATTATATAACTTTGAAATTTATACAAGTTTTGGGCACAAGGATGAAAGAAGATCCTTGTTCATAAACCCCACATACCTTGTTGGATGAGTAGACGAAGAAACCTTAAATTTTGAATTCCTATTGAGTTCTTGATGATGGGTTCTTGATTACCTTGCCTTGGTATCCCTCAATTTTAACCTTTCTTGGAGAATCTATGGAGAATTTGGATTTTTTGGAGAAGGAGCTTTGATGGACTAAGGTTTTCTTTTGAGAAAGAATGGATGAGATAAGCATAAAATGGCTTACGATATGTTAAATATTATGTTTTGGATGGATGGGGGGCTTAGGGAAAGTCCAAAATACCCCTTTTAAACTCCTAAACGAAGCTGAAAAAACGTAACTGGTGTCTCGATTTAATGGGCCACCGCGACGTGCCACTATTGCGGTGGCTCACTGGAATTTGATGATTGGTAAATTGCGTGCCTCCATGAGGCAAAGCTATCGCGTTATCCCACTATATTTTGACAATTATGACCTGGAACTTCAACGCGACGCACTACCATCGCGGTGCCCTATAGAAATGCCATTTTGACCTTCGGCGCGACACGCCACTATAGCGTTGGACTATTGGAAATTGACAAACGGGAAAATAGACCTCTCCGTGATGCGCCAATATCATAGAGGTCCACTGAAAAATGACAATTATTAATTTAACCACTTCCGCGATGCGGTGACTGCCCAGGTGGCACACTGTCAACTTAAAATGTCATAACTCCTTCACCGAGTGTTGGAATTGGGCGAATTTGGTATCGATGGAAATCTTATTTGATTTCCTACACAATGGAAAGTCTAAATCTAATGAATTCCATACTAAATAAATATTCTTAATTTTGGAAGCTATTCCTTAACATTCTAGGAGCGAATTTAAGCTAGGAAAATTTATGGGGTATTACACTAGGCCTTATGAAATATTTATCTAGTAGATCTTTAAGTTTCTCTTTCAACTCTTTAAGCTCTGTGGGAGCCATACAATATGGAGGGATACAAATAGGCTGAGTATTGGAAAGAATGTTAATACCAAATTCTATTTCCCTATCAGGAGTTACCCCTGGCAAATCTTTAGAAAAGACATCAGGAAACTCGTTCAGCACTTGGACGGACTGAAGTGTTGGAGTCTTAAACTTTGTGTCTTTGACTCAAACTAGATGATAAATGCAACCTTTGGATATCAACTTTCTGGCCTTAAGGTAAGATATGAAATGACTCTTGGGAGACACTGAATTACCTAACCACTTAAAGATTGGCTCATCTGGAAACTAAAATTTCACCACACAGGTGCGATAGTCTATAAAAGCATAACAAGAATGGAGCCAATCCATACCAAGGATAATATTAAAGTCAACCATATCTAACTCTATTAAGTCTGGTAACATAACTTTATGGAGGACAGTGATAGAACACTTTTTATAGATTTGTTTAGCTACAACTGACCCACCTACTGGAGTAGAAACCAAGAAAGGCTCAATGATCTTTCCAGAACTTATCTCAAAATTTACTGTAACTAATGGGGTTAAAAAATAGAAAATTTACCCAGGGTCTAACAACACATAAACATCAAGATGAAAGACATGAAGCATACCCGTAACTACATCTGGTGAATCTTCCTGCTCCTGGTGAGATGGTAAAGCATAGAACTGATTCTGGCGCTGACCGCCACCGGTACTAGATGATACGCCCTGAGGAGGAGTTGGGCGACCTAAAGGAGCTGGTGCACTAGTAGACTAAGTCTGGGGATGGTCATCTCAGTTTCCTTGCTTAGCATGCAGACAATATCTAATGTTGTGACCCAACTTACCACATCTAAAACAACCTTTCTGACCAGCCAAACACTTACTAGGATGATTCTTACCACACTTAGTACACGTAGGATAATTGGTCCTACCACCCACTCTACTCTGGGATCTGGAAATAGAAGACTTACCCCGCTGCTCTTGTCTACCTCTGGGAATGGGAGCACTAGCTGAAGATGGTGCTGGCATGGATGAACGATTCTGAAACTGCTAATGATTTCCTCCTCCAGACCTATTCTGACCATAATCAAACTGCCCTGTTCTAGCCTTCTTATTTCCCCTCTCACTTCCCTTCAACTTGTCTGCTTCAATCTGCTGAGCATGCATCATCAATCTAGAAAGATCCATGTCTCCAATAAGCATGGCAGTCATACACTCTTTGAGCACCAATCTAGATACTCCAGTCACAAACTTACTCATGTGTGACCTAGGGTCATCCATCTGATCAAGGGCATACTTATACAGATGATTGAACTTGAGGTAATACTCTTTCACTGTCATCGAGCCCTGCCTCAGTTTCATGAACTCTTCTATCTTAGTTTCCCTCATCTCATATGGGAATAACTTATCTAGAAATGCATCATAAAATATCTGCCAAGTCATGGGAGTTCCATTCTCCTCTCTACTCTTCTTCCACATCACTACCCAGTCATATGCAACATCCTTCAGCCTATAGGATGACAATTCTACACTCGCTTCTTCAGAAACATACATAATTTGAGTGATCGTCTTCACCTCATCAAGATACAACTGTGGGTCCTTACCTACCTTCGACCTAAAGAACTCTGGCAGGTTCATTCTCATAAAATCTCAGATTCTGGCTACGGCAAGTCACCATCTTACTGAAGTGGGGTCGCAGACTGATGATTACCCTAAACATTAGCTGTCACAGCTTGGGCTATTACCTGAAAAGTAGCCCGAAACTATGCATGTGACACATTATCATTCAAAGGATTTGGGGACTGAGGTGGATGGTTATTATTTCTGCGGGCATTAGCTCAATGAGGAGGCATTTTCAACTGTCACGTGAAAGCATGAGTTAAAAGCAGATAGAGATATTGTAAGCACGATAGATCATGAAAGAAAGAGATGATTTCCTAAGAATGTTCTGTAGCCTCTTGTTCAAAAATGTGGCACGCTTCACGCCCATAACCAAGACTCTACGTAACACGGCTTGTCTGACTCCCTAGGAATCTTAAAAATCTTAGGATCTGATACCAAGTTTGTAACGCCTCGAAATCTGATCTCGAGATGTCACACAGTTCTCAAGACTACGAGTAGGGTTAAGCTAACCCTGTCAGCATACTACTGAGCCTGAATCTTATAATAATGGAAATATAGACATAAAAGTCATGCTAGAATGCAGAACCTATTTATAATATCTAAGAATAATCTAAACGTAACATTTGAAACATCAAAACTGAATAATCTGCATCAAAACTAGTAGTCTGACAAGTCCCTACTACTAATACTAGAGAGTCACTGGGACAAACCCCCAGCTAACTCGAACTGTGTGAAAGGAAAAGCTAAATTTCATAAACTAATAAACTGCAAAATCTGAATGAATAAGTCCCCGAACTATGAGGACTCACTAACTGTCGGATGCAGATGGAGATGCTTGAACTACTCACACTACTGCCACTGAGCACCTGAACCTACATTATGAGACAATGTAGCACATAGATGTATATGTAAATCAGTACTTTGAGGATGTACTGAGTATATGGGGTGATATACATAAGTAAAACATCATCTCATAATCATCATTTATAAAACAATGCATTCTAAATGTAAATGACTCGGATAAGCTGGAATATCTGAAATACTGAGATGTGTAGCAATAAAAAGCAAAACATACTTTATAAATCTTGTAAGCCATAACATTTAGTTCTAAAAGTTGTACTAAAACTCTGTCTTTAAATCATATTGTCCAAGTGTAAAAGAGCTCACTCTAAATCTAAAATCTGAAAGCTAAATTCTGAAGCTATTATCGTTTTGAGAAGCATATTCTGAATGAAACTGTGAGCTAAGTGATCACATCTGTAACTATCATCCGCATAGAAGTGGGAATAATCTGATAATTTTTACCTACGTTGGCTACATAGTTCTGTGGAAGTAGGATGCTCTAAACCCACACTTCCCGCTCTGTGCTAAATACTACTCCCTTTTTATTTGCTACTCTTGTTATGTTAGAAATCCACTTTAAAACTAGTATAAGGGTTTATCTAAAACCAATTATGCATTAATCTGATAAAATCTGTAATAATCTGAAAAGTGGATTCCAAAACTAATTTGAGGATCAAAAGATCAAAGCTTTATTGTAAATCTAATATAATTAGCTCATAAAGTGCTTAAAGCATCATTTTTCTCAAAATCTCAACATATAAACTTAGGGCTTAAAACCCATGTATCAAACTCATGTCAAATATCATAATAATCATGCTTGATAATGAAAACAATGATAATTCATCTCAAAATCTGGAAATTACTGTAGTAAACATGAAAATATGAAAATAAACATGCAATTCAACTTATAATTCACTTGAAATCTCATAATCTTGTAAATGGCAACATTGGGTATGAACCCTAATTTCAAATTCATGGGAAATCATATAAAATCATATAACTTTGAAATTTAAACAAGTTTTGGGCACAAGGATGAAAGAAGATCCTTGTTCATAAACCCCACATACCTTGTTGGATGATTAGATGAATAAACCTTAAATTTTGGATTCCTATTGAGTTCTTGATGATGGGTTCTTGATTACCTTGCCTTGGTATCCCTCAATTTTAACCTACCTTGGAGAATCTATGGAGAATTTGGATTTCTTAGAGAAGGAGCTTTGATGGACTAAGGTTTTCTTTTGAGAAAGAATGGATGAGATAAGCATAAAATGGCTTAGGATATGTTAAATCTTATATTTTGGACGGATTGGGGGCTTAGGAAAAGTCCAAAATACCCCTTTTAAACTCCTAAACGAAGCCGGAAAAACATAACCGGTGTCTCGATTTAATGGGCCACCGCGACGCGCCATTATTGTGGTGGCTCACTGGAATTTGACGATTGGGAAATTGGGTATCTCCGCGACATGAAGCTATCGCGTTATCCCTCTAGATTTTGACAATTGGGACCTGGAACTTCAACGTGACGCGCTACTATCGCGGTGCCATATAGAAATGCCATTTTGACCTTCGGCGCGACGCGCCACTATAGCATTGGACAACTAGAAATTGACAAATGGTAAAATAGACCTCTCCGTGACGCGCCAATATCATAGAGGTCCACTGGAAAGTGACAATTATGAATTTAACCACTTCCGCGACGCGGTGACTGCCCAGGTGGCACACTATCAACTTAAAAACGTCATAACTCCTTCACCGAGTGTCAGAATTGGGCGAATTTGGTATCGATGGAAAGCTTATTTGATTTCCCACACAATGGAAAGTCTAAATCTAAAGAACTCCATATGAAATAAATATTATTCATTTTGGAAGCTATTCCTTAACATTCTAGGAGAGAATTTAAGCTAGGAAAATTTTAGGGTATTACAATAACATCAAAATCTACCATATTTAGGATGACCAGATCTACCCAAGTCTCATGCCTAGCAAAGGTCACAACACAAGATTGATACACCTAATTCACCACTAAAGGTCCTCCTACAGGGATAGATACACGGATAGGCATGGCAAGAGGCTCACTAGCAGAATCAAAACCTAAAGCAAAATATGCAGACATATAGAAGAATGTCGATCTCCGATCAAATAACATAGATGAAGATCTAAAACAAACTGGAATGATACCTTTGATGATAATTTCGAAAGCCTCTACCTCTGCCCTGGCGAGTATAGAAAAGCAATGTCCACGACCACCACCTAACTAAGAGCCTTGCAACCACCACTATGGGAACAACTACCTCTGCCTTGCGCACCTTTAGTAGAACCTCTACCTCTTGCTGTCGATATAAGAGTAGCCCTGAAAACACAAAGGGGATAGTCCTTGTCCAAATGGCCCACCTCATTACACACAAATCAACCTATGCGGCCAAACTCATTAGGGGGAGGTACGAATGAGCTAGAATGACCACCCAAAGATATTGAACTAGAAGACCCAATACCTGAACCCTGCAAGGCTGCCTGCACTATTCTACTATAATATCTACGAACACCTCTAGCATTTTTGCCTCAAGAAGTGTGACCTTAGAACTCGCCCTAATGATGTACCCTCTTGGCGCCTCTTGAGATGCTCGAAGAATAGACTCAGTCATCTTAGCATGATCCACTATTATTTGAAATGATGCCTTTGATATACCATGTAGGCAGTAGCATGCTGAAGCAAAACATCCAACCTCTTTATGAACTTTTGAATCTTATCAGACTCGGTGGCAATGCTGGCATAAGAATATTTATACAAAGCATAAAAATGTACCTCATACTCAACAACAACCATGGAGCCCTGCTCTAGGTGATCAAACTAATTTCTCATTAGATACCTCAAACTGTAAGGAACAAATCTATCCAAAAAGGCCTCAACAAACTGATCATATATTATCTCAAGAGGATCAAGAAGTCTACAACCAACAAGTGACCTCCATTAATCTCATGTTGTATCTCTCAATTGTAAGTATTGTAAGTTACCCCATATGACACAAGTAATCAAAGATTATGCAATTTCTCACTGTAATCAATCAAGAATTCATAGGCATCCTCACCACAGCACCATCGAACCTAGGAGGACCAAATGAGTGAATATCTCAAACCTGTTTCGATCATCAGAAGAAATAACTGTACTCTTAATAATAAAAGACATAGTAAATCTGGCTGGTTGAGATCCCACCTGGGGAGGTATGATAGATGAAGGCTGAACGCCTGATCTTAGAATACCACACTCAAATATTGGAACAGAATAAGAAACAATACTCGGTGTCTGTAGAGTACCAAAAGAATATATCGGTACCACTAGAGGATCAACTCTCAGAATTAGAGAAACACCATAGAAAGACTATGGCATAGATGAAGGTACAATACTCAGAGCTGAAAGAAAACTAGGTGCACTCAAAGTAACACCCTCTGAATAAGTCAGCAAATAAATCAACAACCCCTCTAAGACTGGGTAAGATGCCAACTCAACACTTTTTTCCTCAGAAATATGCATCACCTGCATGATCTTTCTCACCTACTTAAGGTACAACTGTGGGTCCGTATCTGCCTTAGACCCATAAAACTCTGGCGGATTCATCCACATAAACTCACAGATCCTAGTCGTGGCTACATCACCTCCCTGCTAATTAGAAACTGAGGCCTGGTTATTGGCCCGAACATTAGCGGTGACTTCTTGGGCTAACGCCTGAAAGGCCACTCAAAACTCAGCATGAGACACAATCTCATTCAAAGGATTTGCTCATCATCGTTTCTGCGGGCATTCGCTCTTCGAAGAGGCATTTTCTAAAATAGGAGGGCACGAATTATTAGATGAGAGGGAAAACTGCAGGCACGATGGAATCTGAAGGAAAGAAACAACTTTTTCCTAAAATGTCTTGTAGCCTCTTACGCATAGATGTGGCGCGCTACACACTGATGATCAAGACTCTACTCAACGCGGCTTATCAGACTCCCTAGAACTCCTTTTAAAACCTTAGGCTCTGATACCAAGTTTGTAACGACCCAAAATCTCCTCCCGGGACATCACACGGTACTTAAGGCTATAAGTAGCCCCAAGCTAACCCTTTGATCCTGTTTCTACTAATAACACTCGTTTCAAGGTGAAATAATTCAAACACTAGCATAGTCATATCATATGAAAGGAAATACGGAGAAAATGCTCGGTCCAAATGACCACAATACTGGAAACCTCAACACAACCACAATCTGATAACTAGTCTAATAAAGCCTCTACTAATCCATGAACTAGAGAGCTGTTGGGACAAGTTCCCAACTGACTCGAAATGAACTGGAAATAACAACATAGTCTCTCAAAATATGGAGATGTCTGAATATAGGTCCTCGAACCATGAGGACTCACCACTGTAGGAATATAGATAGAGGTACTCAGAAATCACTAACGAGGTTGGGACTGAGCACCTGAACCTACATTATAAGATAATATAGCACATAGACGTATATGTGGATTAGCACTTGAGAATGTACTGAGTATGTGGGGGTGTATGCATTTATATCAAACAACATCAATACTCTTTAATCAAATCATGCATGTAATAAGTAATGACTCACATGGCTTGAATAAGTATAAAATGCAAAGCTAATGAATCATGTAAAATAGAACATGTAACACAATCTCGTGAGTCATTATACTTTCATCTTTGAAACTTGTACTCTTCTCTTATTCTCATAAAGGAAACTTTAAGAAATACTTCCAAGTCATGCATGTCTCATGGAGAGTAAAACTTCATCAATGCTCAAGAACTCATAACTCTTTTGAACTCAAACACTTGGAATTCGAAATCATATAACTTTGGAACATACTTGAAGGCATTTCATTCATGTTAGGAAAATATCTTATTTCAAGCTTTAGGGAAAAATACTCATATCAAGGGAAAGTATTTTAGTTTTAAAGGAAAAGTATTTTAGTTTTAAAGGAAAATATCTTACCTCAATGGAAAATACTTTAGTTTAGGGAGTTTATCTTAACTGACATAAACCATGCGAGCTACATGGAGTCCAACATTTTGTCGTCCTAAGGAAGAGACCTCACGTTAGGGAGAGGAGTCATACTCTTGCCAAGGAGTATAACCTAGGTTCAGTGATCTCTAAACAAACTCGGCCTCAGGCCCAATATCAACTCGGCCTCAGGCCCAATATCAACTCGGCCTCAGGCCCAACCTACGGTGGCACGTAGTTTAGGGGTAAGAACCCATAGTTACTTACCCGCTCGGTGCTAAATACTACTCCCTTTAGATTATTTGTGCTCATCTCATAAAAATACCCTTTTAGAAAAAATTCCATGGTTCACCACGAACCCAATAATCAAATTTGTACTCTCATATAGGAAAGTGGATTTCAAAACTCAATGACCATTAGGTCAAAACATTTCTCAACAATCTCAGAATACTCAAATCATGGGTTCTTATAGCACAATAGTTCATAAAATCTCAAGTCTCAAGTAGGGTTTAAGAACCCATAATTCAATCTTAAGTTAAAACTCATCAAAAGCATAATAGATAGCATATAGATTCATAACTGATGTAGAAATCTAGAAATTTCAGCAATTTGTCTCAAAATCTCAGCATACTCATATACTTCAATATCTCAAACATTTCAACTATTAACTTCTCAAGGAATAAAATCATGGGGTATAGACCCAGATGCAATTTCTCAAGAAAACATGTAAAAATCATGTCATTAGACTCTCAATTCAAGGGAAACAACAAAATCTTGTAACCAATAACAATGGATGAAAAACCCCAATTTAATTTCTTGTAAAATCTCATAAATTACAGAGAATTGTAGTTTAAATAAGCCTTTGGGCACAAGGGTGAAAGGATTACCCTTCTTCAAAACCCCGCATACCTTGAATTAGAAGCTTTGGATGAACTCTCGCTTTTGAAACTTTATTCGTACTCTTGAATGAGGGTTCTTGAAGCCCTTGACTTGGGAACCTTGAATCTTGACTCAATTTAGAAAATCTATGGTGGATTCTTGAGATTCTTGGAAGAGCTTTTGGATATTTAGGATTTTTGTTGAGAGAGACTTCATAGAATGCTTGTAAATGACTTCAATTTGGTGTTTTCATGATTTAAGAGGCTTGGAAAAAGTCCAAAGTATCCTTTTAAACTTTTGTACGAAGCTGGAAAAATTGAACTGGGAACCTAATTTTATGGGCCACCGCGTGCACCACTATCGCGATGGCTCACTAGAAATTGATATATGGGAATCTGGGAGTCACCGCAATGTGGAGCCATCGCATTGTACCACTGGTTAGGACCTGGAACTTCAGTGCAACGTGTCACAATCGCGCTAGGCCACTGGAAATTGACTATTGGGAAATAGGGGTCCTCCGTGATGCACCACTATAGCGGAGTTCCACTGAAAATTGACAATTGTCAAATTGACCCTCTCCACGACACGCCAAGCACTAAAATGATGTTGTTTTACGACCAGGACTTAAATTAGCCATAACTTCTTATCCGGGTATCAAATTTGGGCGAATCTTATATCTACGGAAAGCTTATCAAATTTCCCATGTGATAAAACTTCTAAATTAGGTAAATTCTATATGGTTAACATGATACTCACTTTGGAAGTCACTTTTTAATCTTTTAGGGCCAGAATTATGTCTCACTTGACACGCCCTAAGGTTCATTTTACGAGAGAATTTTGCGGGGTCTTACACTCAACTAGCCTATGGATAAAATCCAAATGGACAATCTAAAACGAAGGCTGCACTTAAGCTCTACAACTCCAAGATAAAATCTCAACACCAAGGCTAATTCACTCAATCTCGACTACCCAAACCAAACCTGAAAACGGGTAGGCATTCATATGACAAATCCATAATAACTTCCTAATTGCCATTCCAAGGTGTCAAATCCAAAATTGAGCGAATATATCCAAACTAAAGTCAAATACACACATCGATCATACTACCCGACTAAGACACATCAATACTAAATCATGTCGAGTTGAAATCGAAAAATGGCTTGAGAATAAAATCAAAAGATAAATCACCGACTGAAATCACAAAGAATAAACTCCACATCCACTGGAGGCATGAACTATCAACACATGCTCAAGAACTCCCTAAGGCTACAAAGCACACTAGTCATGGAAAAAGCTCTAGAAACTTAGAGAAATGCAACTTTAGTCGGGAACTAACCAGTCCAATACCCCATCTTGGCAAAGAGTACTCATAGGCAAATATTATCAAGAAAAAGCACCCCACCAAATCTTTTTCAGCTGAACAACTCTAAAATGGGGATTTCCTGCATCCACCCAAGTAGGAAAATCATAACTTAAACAAACCATGAATCACCTCGCTGGAAGAAAGAAAATACCAATCTCGACACCAATGCCAAGGTCAAGACCACTACCGCAAAATAAACCAAGCAACTCAAGAATAAGAATTTCTACTTTGCCAACTTAAGAAGCGATCACAGGAAAGATCACCTACCTCTATCTCTCTAACTCCACTTTAGATAGAAACTATATCACGGCAAGAATAAAGCATCCAACCTCTACACTCGTACCAAGAGCAAACCATCATAAGGAGATAAACCCAATAAATCTAAGATAAGAATCTAGGATATCTCATATCAATATCAAACCACTATTGAGTGATAAAATAGCCACAAACAAATAATAAAACCCTAACTGGTTAATCTCCTAAATGAGCTATATAGAGAGGGATAGCCAATACTAAAACCTTTGTAACTCAAGAGGAAAGTCTAAGAATCCCAAACTCAAGAACGATAATATAACTAAATTTCCAACTCTAGAACCATACAGAACCACATAAGGTCAACTTACCTTCGTACCTTAATTCCCTCCTATAACACCTTAAAAATTTTGAGCATTTTATTTTTGGTCCTCCCATGTTTGAAACATTAATTTTTGACTTAAATAGTGTTTAGGCATGTGAATAAGGTGTCCCAGAAGAGTTTTAAAATTTTTGGGTGGGGTTTGGGGTGACTTCAGACCACGGAGGCAGTGAGCCTTCGTGATATCTCCATGTCATAGAGGCTGCACTCCATGATAGTCAGCATATCACAGAGGATAGTCTCCGTGATAGGCAGTATAGCACAGAGGTTAGCCTCCCCTATAGGCAGCGTACCACGCTGCTTTGTAAAATTTATGTAGTTTTTGTTTTGTTTACTTGGTATGAGGGGTATTGGGGTATTTTCACCTATGTATGACACTTAAGCATAATATAGCCTATTCCTTTTAGTTTTAAGAGATTAAAAATCCCTAATTCAACTCTCAAACTCAAAACCCCAAGAGAACCTAAGAATTTCATAGTACATTCATCTTTTAGGTTTTAAGTTCCAAATTACTTTACAATTCTCATGTGTCTAAGGCATGTCTCTCTTTCTCTATACTTTTATTTTCTTAATGGCATGAAATTGGTTTATTATTCACATGGTTTTGATGTTGGGTTTGAATTATGGGTTGAGGGTTTTGGATATAAATTGTTTGAATATTTTCTCATGATTTCTATTGGACTATTATATATTGAATTGTTGGTTTTGTACACTCATTGGGGTGAATGGAAATGTTGGATGGAATAGGGGTACAATGGACTCCCCAAATTCTTAAACTATGGCAATAGGGGTACAACGGAATCCCCAAATAATTAGTTTTGGTATGGAAATTTATAATAACCCAAACCCACTTGCATAATTGATATTGGCATGCAAACTATCATTTGGTTTGGCTTATTCTCTTTGAAACTAATGCATGGCATAAATGGCTAATTGGATAATAATAATAATGATATTGAAAACCTTGTGGGGTATGAAAGAATCCCTCAAGTGATTTTAATAACGGAGTTGCGAGGTACAAAGTGTAACACCCCGTATTTACATATTCTGGTTCTATTCATATGGAACTTTGTATGAACTTGTGTATAGATAATGGATGAGATTTTTATGTGAGCATTAATAGCATAGATGGAATTATAGATACTGCCCGTTTGTTTTAATGTGACGCGACTAAGTTAACATCGAAATAACTATTTAGACTTGGGATCGTAAACTAGTATTTGAAACTAAAGTTTGAAGTGACCAAGTTTATACAAGTTTTAAGTTAGATTAAAGGGATTAAGAACTGAAAATGGAGTAATTTGTTGAGGTGCTTGTTTGACTTAATTAAGCTAGTAGGTGAGCCACCTACTTGAGTTATATGAGCCAAGTTAATGGACCAAGTCCATGGATCGGATTTGGGCCTTTATTAGTATACTTATTTGGGCCCAAATTAATTAAAAAGAAGGAAATAGAGAAAAGGCCCAATGCTCAAATTTTAGGCCCAATTTAATTGATACCAACTAAGAATTAAGTAAGTATGTGCATCACCTACTTTGAAATTTTGAGCAGTTTGAACCCTTAAGTAGGTGCATCACCTACTTGGATCAATTTGACCAATTTTAAGGTCCAAAGTGCAGCTAAGGGGTGGCCAAAATAGGGCCTTTATAAGGCCAAGTTGCTGGTCATTTTCCTTCATTTCTAAGTCACAAAAAATATTATATTTCGCAAATTCTCTCCACTCTCTCTAAAATAACAAGGAGCAGCCCTATTTTTCTTTCTAGGGTTCTTGAAGAAACCCCAACCTTTGCAAGCCAAGGTAAGTGAAAACACTTAAGGTTTAGCTTAATTCTTTAATGAAAGACTAGGAAAATATTCCATACATGCCTAATTATAAATATATGGCAGAATATAAAATAAGCTACCTGCTCACCTTTCTTTGTTATTAAGAGACATCTCTTTTCTTATTTGGTGTAAGGTGTGAATGAAAGTTGAAGTTCTTGAAGAGTTCAAATTAAAAGGACAAGTTGAAGAAGATTAAAGTAAGGTGACTGCTCTATTTTGTCCTCCTTATATATGAATTTGGGAAAGAATTATGGATATGTTCTTATTGAGAACTCAACGGATGATGAGTTCAATATTTGGTTATTGTGACAAAAGTTAATTTGGGGCTATTTTGTGGACTGTTTGTGTGTATATGTTGGGGGATGCCAAGTTAATATTGGGGAAAAGTATGATTAATTCGTATTGAAATATAGAAGAAAGGTGTGGTGGTACACCACCGAATTAATTGTTGTATACGTTTATTGCTCATTCTGTTTTGTGCATCGTTTGGAGGGTGTAATAAATCCAAAGTTATTTCGAGGAATCTTATAAGCATATATATGGTATGTGGATATAATTGGAGGAGAAAAGGGTTAAAATAACACTCTTTATTAATAAACTAAGGGCTTACTACCCGGCTACTATTTTTGTAAAGTTAAGTAGCCTAAATGTGTCGGTTGGTTACTAATACTAGTTTTACTATATACTTTATTGTAGATAAGCAATCCTAAAGTCAGGAAGTTAATTGGGTTAACATTAGATTTGTACGACCAGGTATGTAAGGATACTCTATGTCATATTCTTTGGCATGAAATCCAACATCTGTGGTACAAAGTAAGCTTCTAAAGCCCTCCCATTGTAGATAATACATAATGGCAGCGTATGATCTCCCATGTAGCTAACCACCTTTTTCCCACTCTCTAATGTGTTAAAAAAACCTCACCATATACTTATTATCAAGTCTGCATTTTTACATTCACTAGCAAGTCTCAAGAGTTCTCCTTTAAGTTAAATAAGACCCATATATTATTTTCAGCTCCTAAAATTTCATTTGTGTACAATCTTCCCCACACCTCTTTGACATTTCATTAAGTTTTTATTCATATATCTCTTATTGGTAGATTATTATTTCAAGGTAACATAATGTTATGACCACCAAAGTAACAATCTCAAAGTCTAAATAGACTAAGTAATGCAAAACTGTAAAACGGGTGGCAGCTCAGGGGCATAATCCTAGCATGGGCCAATCTCGATACCTTTATATATGGATGGAAGCTCAGGGGGAAATTTCTAGCATGGTCAAATCCCAATGTTCATATGTGGGTGGCAGCTCAGGGGCATAAGCCTAGCATGGGCCGATCCCGATTTGTCTATTTACCACTGATCAGCTGGTCATTTGCATTATATGGCTTATAAATATTATGAAGTAAGAAGGATAAAAATGAAGAAAAGAATGTAATGTACCCAATCCCACAAGTATATATAAAGGTGATCTACTAGCACTATTTATGCACTTGTACCTGATTTCTATTGAGCTTTTGTAGCATATGTAGTATATTCAGCCTTACATATTTTTGTACTGGCGTCCCTCAAGGGAGCCTGTATTTCATGTTGTAGGCACAGGTACTTCATTTCATACACCTCCCTAGTAGGAGCATGGATATCCAGTGACTATTGGTGAGCTCCAGTTTGATTCGGGCCTTTCCGAGTTCATTTTATATATTTTGGTACTGTACAGTAGTTAAGAGTAAGGCGTGGGTTTTTTCTGACCTTAACTAAGTGTCTATGTATATTTTAGAGTCTTTGTATACCAATGTAAAGTTAAGCATGATAGTGCCTCATCTTTTAAATGTTATGACCCCAACGGCAAAGTCTGGTATATATAGTTTTGGGCTTGTCATTTGTTTCTCATCAATGCATTATATCTATATATGGCAAAACCGTTGGTTATTATAGTTACATGCAAGAGAAGTACAAGGTTATGGATTGGTTATCTAGGGTCTTCACGGCTACGGGTGCCTGTCTGCCCCAATAGGATTTGAGGCGTGACACAAAGGAATCCCCAAAGTATTGGCTAATGGATTTCTTGCAAGCTATAGTTGGTATGATGATACCACTTAACAATGCCTTAATAATTGACTCCTAAAATTGGTGAAAGGGTTATGTGATAAATGTTTTAATTGGGCTTAATGGGGTTGTGACAGCTTAGCCGTGAAAGTGTGATCTCGAAGGACTAATACTGGAAACACATATTTGCCGACGTGAGGGTTGATCTTGATGAACATGTGCTTGTGGGGTACAAAGGAATCCATCAAGTATATATATATAATTGTATCATAGTTGGCGAAGGGTACATCGGAATCCCCGACCCCCTACTCAATACGATAAAATAAAATATAACCCTATACAATTACTAATTTTAGCCGCTCATTTTTACCTCTTCTTCATTTTCAAGGTATTTGTACAAACTTATTTCATAGAAAAAATAAAATTATTAAATATAAATACTAATAAAAAAGGAAAAAGGTAATGAATAGTTCATGCAATAGAAGAAAGTTCTCCACAATCATAATACATTTTTTAGTTTTAAACTACGTTAAATAAAACCTCATGTAAAATATTAATTTTATTAAGACTATTTATTTTAAAGTTAATTAAATAATAAATTTTAATTTAAAAATAACAAAAATTAGTCAAAATTAAAGTTTTTGGATCTTGTTGTCGGATAACTATTATCAGAATCTTGTATAAATAATATCATTTAAACATGATTCCTAAAGCATGATGTAATAGTAAAAAATTAATTATTAAATATTTGCCATTTATATTTTGTAATTGACGCGATTAAATACTATGTAAGTATGAGAAACAAAACACTATAACAAAAGCTTCTAAGAGTGATTTATCGATTAGTTAAACAACGAAAAAATTTGAATAGTTCAGTTGATTGAGAATCTGAATATTCTCTTTATTGGTAAGTGTTTGATTTTCTTCTTTGTAATCCCCACCTTAATTCTCCTTCCTCTACTCCTAATTTTTTTTTCAAAAAAAAAAAATAGTTAAACAATAGAAAATTTCCAGAAAAAACTAAATAATAGTTTCTCATTTCAAGACATATGCACCAATTGCAAATGTACATATAGCAAGAAAGAAGATAAAATAACTTCATCTTCATTATCTAAAGTGTCACAATTTAAAAGGATTAGAAATTAATTAAAATCACATTAATAGCCTTGTGAGGACTAACAAAAATTAGTATTCTCTCTTATATATAATAGTTATTAAATACAAAAAAGGGCATAAAATGCCCTTCAACTATGTGAAATGGTACAAAAATGCCCTTCTTTTATCTATTGGACCTAAAATGCCCTTTTTGTCTACCTATTGAGTCTAAAATGCTCTTTCCTTCTACCTATTAGGGCTATTTTGCCCTTTTATTTAAGAAAAAATTACATAATATCACAACTTATCTTTATTAAATTATATAAAATCCCTATCCTTTTTATTAATATTAACCAAATAAATGGTGTACAATATCAATATTTCGTCGTTCTAAATTGATCCTGATAAATAAAAGGGAAAACAATACGAATAGCCATTTTAAGAAAATTATTATATATACACAACCATATTAGTTGATTGTCAGATATAGCATATAAAATATTTACTTTTATAACTGATTCTAATATATAGAAAAATAATTATATATTAAATTCCCATATTTCTTATTTACTGCCTATTTTTATCGAAGCCTATGTTCATTCATTTTTTTTATACTATATCATAATTTTATGTTTTTTATTTTTATTGTCTTCTTTCACGATGCCTCCATAAAAATCTATGGTATATTTATATATTATACAAATTATATTTATATCATAAAAATACATGATATATTTATATCATACAAATTATATTTATACCATAAATATATGGTATATTATACCATATAAATTATATTTATACCATAAACATACATGGTATATTTTAGATATAAAAATTTTATACCGTGTAATATTCAAAATATATATTTATATTTAATAAATAATGTTTTAGCAAAAAATTACTTCCGACATAATGAGATATAACATGAATATTTATCCCATAAATTATATCAAAAATATAATAATGATCTAACTTTGACATAAATTATATTTATACAACAAAAATACATGATATATATGTACTTCTAACATAAGGATTTTATTCCATGAATATTTAGCCATAAAATTTATGGTTAAATTACATTAGAATTAAAAATACATGATAATAAAATAATACTAGATGATTAACATAATGAAAATAAAAAGATTCATGCACGAGCAGATAATGAAATACTTAGTTTATTTAAAAATATTTAAATTTTTAATACAAAAGAGAGAAAGATTTGGAAGCAAATATTATCTTTTCAACTTTTAATTTGAAGATTGAAAATATACCTCTTAAATTAAGGTGAATTGATAATTAGATATAGCATTAAATTAGAAATTATAATTATCTTTTTTTATTTTTTTAAAATGGATATATACGTAAAAAAAACTTTTATTTTTGTAATATTTAAAAAAATACTATTATTTATATAGTTAAGTCTTAAAGATGACCTTTTCTTGTAATTTGTCTAAATAAAAGGGCAAAATAGGCTCAATAGGTAGACGAAAAGGGCATTTTAGGCCCAATAGGTAGGTGAGAAGGGCATTTTAGACCCAATAGGTAGACGGAAATGGCATTTTAGGCCCAATAGATAGACGGAGGGCGTTTTTGCATCATTTTATATAGTTGAAGGGCAGTTTAGGCCCTTTTCTGTATTAAATATTTGATGTTTATATTTTGTAATTGACTTAATTAAATAATAAGTAAGTATGAGAAACAAAACATTATAACTAAAGCTTCTAAGAGTGATTTATTGATTAGTTAAACAACAGAAAAATTTGAATAGTTCAGTTGATTGAGAATCTGAATTTTCTCTTTATTGGTAAGTGTTTGATTTTCTGTTGTGTAATCCCCTCCTTCATTCTCCTATCTTTACTCCTAATTGTTTCTTTTTTTCAAAGAAAAAAAAAATAGTTAAACAATAGAAATTATGAGAAAAAAACAAATAATAGTTTCTCATTTCATGACATATGTACTAAGTGCAAATGTCCATATGACAAGAAAGAAGATAAAATAACTTGATCTTTATCATCTAAAGTGTCACAATTTAGAGGATTAGAAATTAATTAAAATTATTATAATAGCCTTGTGAGGACTACCAAAAATTAGTATTCTCTCTTATATATAATAGTAACTAGATAATGAAGGACCCGTTTACGGGCCCAATATTACAACTTTAAATATATTTATAGCTATTTAATTAGTTTTTCAAAAAAAAATGATTATTAATATTTTTGAATAAACACAATGGGAGATGTAAGTAGAAATCTCACTATATAGTAAAATATAACTTCTTATCTTTGTAAAACCAAATAATAGCTTACAACTTATTTAAATTTTTAGAATTAATATTAAAATATCATATACTTTTATGTTTATTTAAACATCAGGTCAAACACATTCTCTTAAATTGAATCACTAATTTTAATATTTTTCTTTTTCTAGTTTATTTAAAAATTATACAAGAGAAAAGATTAAAATTATAAATATCTATTTATTAACATTTTTTATAAAATCAAACGAAGCAAAAAATGATATTAATCCCTACATAAATGATTTTAAATACATTTAAATTCGTTTTATGGGTGTTTAACAAAAGAAAATAAGGACCTAATGGATGATCGTTTTAGTGAATCATAATGTTAAAGGATTGACTTTATGTCTTGTCTTATATACGTTTAAAATAGGAGATCAATTTAATATATTAAGCAAGAAATTTCTTTTAAAGTGATTTGTCTACCCGATGAGGAAATTTACTTTCTCAAATAAAGAGAATCAAAAGAATTAACAAAAGTTAACCTGATATATATTGTAGTAATTTAATATGAGGTAGTTAATATTACATTTCAAATAAGTCATTTAAAATTATTTTAACAGGTGATTAGTAAATAATTATGTTTCCATAGATTATATGTATTGTAAATCTTTGTAATGATATGTATCATGTGAAGTTTTGAAATTATGGAGGAATCACTTATATCTGTTTTGAAGTTATATCATATAAATAAATGTTCTAAATTTTTTTAATGAAACGACAATTTTGCCCTTGGTCGTCCTCCAACTCACTCTTTTGTAATAAAAATAAACTAGTCGCATTTGGCCCATGCCCAAAACATAATAAACTTTTTATTTATAAACTTTTCTTCCTCCATTTATTTTACGTGGCACGATAATAAGAACAAAAAGAAAGAGTTTTGAAAGTTGCAGTGTAGAATAATTCTTATATATTTGTGTGGTTGTAAATCATTTTATTAAGGATAAAAGAGAAATTTTAAAAGATAATTATTTCTAGTACGGTAACATTTCTTTTGGAACAAACTAATAAGAAAAGTGTGCCGAATACACAGACCTTACGAAACCCCACGAATTTCTACAATTAATTTGGGCTTGATTTGAGCAAAAGTGCAATTTAATTAAACCTGAGCAAAAGTGCAATTTAATTAAACCTAAGCAACGTCAGGTGACTTGAGTGGAGAAAAGTTATTGCTCCCACCTATGTAATGCTTCTACAATCTTTGCGCAAATGATCCATACCTGTCATTTTCTTTCCTTGCATTACTCAGTTCTTTAATTATTGTCAATTATTTTGCTCACTATTTCAATTGCTATTTAATGCTTCAATCACTTATTTAGAGGCTTAATAATCTAGGATTAATTGCATTTCCAACAGACCTCTTACAAACATAGTTCAGTTGTATTTTTTAAAAAATTAATTTTTCAAATATTTTTAGCTATATATAAGAAATCATTTTTAATTTAATAATTAAGCATATATTAAGTTAGAAAGGAAATGTCATGATACATTGATTACCTGTCCATGATCAATTTGTTAGAAAAAAATCATTTGAAATAAAACTAATAAACATTTCCACGAAATAGAAAGACAATGAATTTTTGGATCAATCTAGAATTTGAAGATCCAATTTGAATTTAATTGTATAAGTAGTTTTGTTATGATGTCACTATCACGTTTGTATGACTCGTCACTTTTGTATTATTTAATAAGCTCATATAATTGTTTACATTTACCAAAATAGGTGAAAACTTATAGAGTAATTAAAACTTAAAATAGTAACTACCAAAATCTCACATTCTCTCTTATATATAATAAGTATAATAGTAACTAGTTGTGTAAGGCCCGTGCTAAGCCCAAACTCAACCTCATGATATAAGAATATGATAGTTAATTTTAGAAAAAATATAAATTAAGTCACACTTTTTCTATTACATAATTAATTTAATTTGTTGATTATGTCTTATTTGATAAGTCATTATGATTATCAAAGTTTTTTCATTATATAACTGGATAACTTTTATAAGGGACAAAGGGACAGCCCGGTGCACTAAAGCTACCGCTATGCGCAGTGTCCGGAGAAGGGCCCCACCACAAGGGTGTATCGTACGCAACCTTACCTTGCATTTCTGCCAGAGGCTGTTTCCAAGGCTTGAACCTGTGACCTCCTTGTCACATGACAGCAACTTTACTAGTTACTCCAAGGCTCCCCTTCTAACTGGATAACTTTTAAGGGACTTTATTTATAAGGAAGGAAATATGAATGAGAATTAACAAATAAGAATAGACATAGAATTCAATTTAAAATAAATAAATGGTGTGTTCAGCACGTTTAATTTTCTTTTTTAATATTTGACTAGTTAGATTTTGAAAAAAATAAATTTTTTCTAGGGAAATAAGTCTTTTTGACTAGTGAAAATGGCTTCGTGGCAGTAGAAAAATTATATTTTGGATTTTACAATTATTGAGCCTTACTTCGTGAAAGTAGAAAAATTACATTCCACAATACATTTATTGAGCCCTTCGTACTTCAATACACCTTGTTTTCACTCCCACCGGTGACTCCGATCCCCGTCACTCCATACCCCACCTTTCATAATACTTATCTAAATTACTAGTGGTGTTAGGCCTGTAACAAGCTAAGCTTGAATTTTTAAAATTATTATAAAAGTAGTGAAATAAATTGTTATTATTAAATAGTTTTTAATTATTTTAATTTATAATATTTTTTCTTTTATTCTATTTTAAGTGACACCAATATAATTTCGAGAGTTAAGCAAATATCTTGATTAGAGTAGCAAAGCAGACATGTCTTAAATGACTTATAATAATTAATTAGAAGTGATATAACAAAATTGCTATAAAAAATACTTGTAAAAATAATTTAAGTGAGCCTCATATAAGATGTCAAGTTAATTTAAACATAAAGAGTTAATTAATATTTTATGTCTATTTTACTTTTTTTTTATCCAATTTATTAACTTTTTAATACTTAAATGATTTATAATTAGAGGTGATGTAGTAAATTATGGTTGAAACAGCTGAAGCAGACATATTATAAATATTTATTTTATTAATTATTATTAATTTTTTAATATGTAAATGACATATAATAATTAAGGGTGATATAGTAAAATTAGGAAGCAAATAGTGGTCGACAAGCATGTCGATCGCCGAAATGAAAAGGTTGTTAAAAAAATTAAAATTTAATTTCCTTATTTATGTATTTTATGCTTCATTTAATTGTACCTAATAAAAATTGATATTTTAATCACTCAGATCTACATCGTAACTATGTATTTAATTTTTTGTTTGAATCTAATTATTTAGATCTCAATAGGTGTACTACTTTCATATCTTTTTTTGACACAGATATTACTATTGTAAAGTACTTTATCCGTTTATTTTTATTTTTTTTTATCTATTTTATTCTTGTTATTAAATATTTTTTATAATCTAATACTTAAAAGACTTATAATGACTATTTAGAATTGATATAATTAAATTACTATAAAAGTTACTTCTGAAACTTTTTAAGTGAACCTCGTATAAGTCGTCAAATTAATTTAAAATATCAATGGTTAACTAATTCGAAACGATATAATAAAATTACTATAAAAAGTATTTGTTGGAAAAAATTTAAGTGGACTCCATATAAGTCGTCCAGTTAATTTAAAACATCAAGTGGTAACTTATAATTTTGGGTCTATTTTATCTTTTTAATGAAATATTATTAATTTTCTATTGCTTAGATGATCTATAATAATTAATTAGCTGTGATATAGTAAAATCACGATTGAAGTAGCTGAAGCAGGCACGACATAAATGTCTATTATATTTTTTTAATTAAATATTATTGATTTTTTAATACATAAATAATTTATAACAATTAATTAGGAATGATATAGTAAAGTCACGGTTGAAGCAGCTGAAGCAGGCATATCATAAATATTTATTTTACTTTTTTCATTATATATTATTAATTTTCTAATACGTAAATGACTTATATAATTAATTAGGGATGATATAGTAAAATTACGATTGAAGCAACTGAAGCAGATATGCCATAAATATCTATTTTACTATTTTTAATTAAATAATATTAATTTTCTAATACATAAATGAATTATAATAATTAATTATCTAATACTTCAATGACTTAGAATAACTATCTAGAAGTGATAGAATAAAATTACTATAAAAGTTACTTGTGAATTTTTTTAAAGTGAACCTCGTATAAGTCATCAAGTTAATTTAAAACATCAACGACTAACTAATTAGAAGATATATAATAAAATTACTATAAAATGTATTTGTGGAAAAAAATTTAAGTGGACTACATATAAGCCGTCAAATTAATTTAAAATATCAAGAGCTGACTTGGAATTTTGTGTCTATTTTACCTTCTTTTTTTTATGATATGCTATCAATTTTTTAATGCTTAGATGATCTATAATAATTAATTAGGGGTGATATAATAAAATCACGATTGAAGCAATTGAAGAAGACATGTCATGGATGTTTATTATATTTTTAAATTAAATAGTATTAATTTTTTAATACATAAATAACTTATAATAATTAATTAGGAATGATATAGTAAAATCACGATTGAAGTAGTTGAAGCAAGCATGTCACAAATATCTATTTTTTTAATTATGTATTATTAATTTTCTAATACGTAAATAACTTATAATAATTAATTAAGAATGATATAGTAAAATCACGGTTGAAGCAGCTGAAGCAGTCTTGTCATAAATGTCTATTAATTTTTTTATTAATTTTTTAATACATAAATGACTTATAATAATTAATTAGGGATAATATAATAAAATCACGATTGAAGCTGCTGAAGCAGGCATGTCGTCCACAAGTTGCCTGCTTCAGCAGCTTATTGTCACTTGTATATTAGTAGTAGATATAAATAATATTTTACTTACCTACCGAATGTAAGAAAAAAGTAAGAAACATGCTAATTTTTTAAACAAAAAAGGGTCAAGAATATCCCTGAACTATTCAAAATAGAGTAAAAATACCCTCCATTAGTTTTTTGGCTAAAAAATACTTCTCTGTTAAATTTTTGGCTCAAAAATACACTTTTTTCTAATGGAATGACACCAAACACGCCGTATGGACAAAAAAGACCACATGGATAGTCCACGTCAGCGTCCACCGTAAATTACCAGAAACTTTTGCATAAACAGGGTCAGTGCACTATTTGTGCTTCCTGAATCGAATATTAGCTCCATTTTACTTTGAATCTCACATCCCACCCTTGGATTATATTTTTCCATAATGTTGCGCCATATGGGCTTTATCTGATTTGTTTTTGATTCGCCCCTTTGAACATCGTTTTTGATGACAGTAACATGGATCAGCTAGCTGCCCAAAACCTCCATTAACTTCTTAATACACTTCTTTTAAGAATTCTCCAATGCCTCTGGAGGCCTGCATTGCCTCTAGGTTAATTATCTGACTACATTCCAATTAATTAGGTGGTGTCTCGTCTCCAAATCACCAAAAAAAAAAAAACTTTAACTTCTCTTATTTCGATGTCACTTATGCTGACAAAGGTATTAATGACATGCAGAATATAAGGAACACTACGCAAAGTACTAGTCATGAGTCCCCCTCCTCTCTTTGATAAATATCTCTTCTACCATATTTCTTTTCTCAACTCTTTATTGAATCACATTGTTCTATTCTGGCATGTCGATCCCAAAAGTAATCCTAAATAAGCCACAAAAAGAGATTAACCTTGCAGCTGAGAAAATTTGTCCGTTCCTCCATTTTGTTCACTTCCCTACAGATATGATTTTACTCTTCTTTTCATTTATTCTCAACTTCCACGTTGCTTAAACCATAAACTTATTTTATTCACATAGAAGTTGATCTGTCTCAGCATTGCACAGTGAAATTGTATCATCTTCAAGTAGCAAATGAGACACCTTTAGACTATCTTAATTCTCCCTCTTAGTTGTGAACTGGAAACTGGAACCCTTCAATACGAACAACATAGGTGAGAGGATCCCTGTGCACAAACCTCTAGTGTCCCGAGAAACTTGTGTGGTTCCTGTTGACTATCATTGATAGTTTTCTAATGCAGTTTCTTAATATTATTGTTAATCGGGGTGATTTTCCACGTGGACCGACCATGTGGCCTTTTTTGTCCACGTGGCATGCTTGGTGTCATTCTGTTAGAGAGAGGGGTATTTTTGAGCTAAAAATTTAATGGAGGGGTATTTTCGAGCAAAAAAACTAACGGAAGGTATTTTTGCTCCATTCCGAATAGTTCAGGGGTATTTTTGACCCTTTTTTGTTTTTTAAGTAATATTTTATAAAAAATATGTTTGTACCAAACACACCCAAAAAGAGAATAGGTATTATTATTAAGAAATAATAAATGCTCTGATAGAAAACAAGACTGTAATTTCAAAGTTGCACAAATTTTAGTAAAATTAAAATATCAAATAATGCATTCCATCCATTTCATTTTGTTTTACATTTGCTGATTTGGTAATGCTATTAAAAACCTATTTACTAGAAGTTTGTTTATTTATCTCAATAACTATATTTTGAAATAATATTTGAATGACAATTATTGGGTATGTGAAGGCAATGGAACTCCCAAGATCCTCACTTATATTAAGTTGTTATGTAGTTACCTAATGATAACAATAATATCGGAATAAAATAATAAATCTCTCTTGATTTTGCTAAAATAATATGTAGAAAAAGAATTTTATTTTTAGTACAAGAGTCAAGCAAAATGAAAAAGAGAGAGAAAGGTACTCTCTCAATTTCTTTTTACCTATTTCTTTGCCTTAACAAATAACTTAAGAATCAAATATAAAGGGCATCCCGGTGCACTAAAGCTACCGCTATACGCGGTGTCCGGGGAAGGGCCCCACCACAAGGGTGTATCGTACGCAGCCTTACCTTGCATTTCTGCTAGAGGCTGTTTCCAAGGTTTGAACCCATAACCTCCTGGTCACATAGCAACAACTTTACCAGTTACTCCAAGGCTCCCCTTCAACTTAAGAATCAAATATATTAAGAGTAAAACATATGAAATTAATTATGTTTTAAAATTTAACTTTTCCTATTAATAATTTATATAATTACTTGATGATGGTGATGGTGATGGTGGTGATGGTGATGATGATGATGATAATAATAATAATAATAATAATAATAATAATAATAATAATAATAATAATAATAATAATAATAATAATAAGAGAAAATACATAATTACACCACTGATGTTGTCCGAGATTTTCAAAAAGACACTTAAACTTTCAATACCACCTATTACCCCACGATTCTTATTTAATTCCTTGTAAATTCACCATTTTGACTTATTTTTTATCTCTGTGTAGTCACGCATGCCAGAGTGTGAACAATTAAATGTGATTCAGTTACCCAATTAAACTCTGCCACATGTCAATTAAATGTCCAATAAATGGAATTCTCTTCTTCTCCTCTTTAAAACCACGAACCTCCTTCCAGTTGCCATTAACGACTATTTTGAAGAAAAGTTTTGCCTCTTTTTTTAATTTTTTCTCAACAAAATCAACCTTAAAAGGTAAGATGTTTCCATTTATGTTGTAATTTCTAAAGAAATTCAGTCCTAAAAGCTTTAATTTCGTCTTAATTTTTTTAATTTTTTTGAAATCATGTTAAATTTTGTGTCTAGGTATTTGCCGAAAATAGTTTTACAATGTCAAATGCAATCTTAAATCGAATTTGTAATGACGAGAACGATCCCATGTTGTGTGTAAAAATGCAATGCAAACATGGAGACTTACTGTCAATGCAAATGTCATGGTCGGAGGACAACCCAGCTAGAAGATTTTGGTCTTGTCCACGTTATCGTGTATGTCCTATACATGTTTTCTTATTTTTTCTCTTGTTTCTGTTCAATTGATTTGTTTATGCTCCTTTTAGGAGAAATCATGCAACTTCTTTAGATGAAGGGACCCGAAAAAGACTGATTTACGATCAAAGACAGTTATTCCGAGATTGGCGAAGAGAATCAAGGAGTTGGAAGAAGCATTGGCATTTTATGAAAGTAATGGCAAATGGGTGGTGAAGAAGGAGAAGAAGAGCAAATGTTGTAATTGGAAGCTCATCGTCATGATTTTCGTAGTGTTTTTTCTATTTTGGACTAGCATTATCAAGAGAACGGACGATAAATGTAGCTGTGTGCAATTAAAATTGTCATAGACATTCTCTTGTTCTACAAAATAGTGTTCGTCTTTTCTCTTGTCGGAATAGTAGTTGCTTAACAAGATGAAATTTTTTTGGTTATGTAACACTAAGTGTTCGTCTTTTCTCTTGTCGGAATAGCAGTTGCTTAACAAGATGCAATCTATTTTGTATCAATATATTGTGTAATACCTTTGCAATCTATTTTGTATGAATATATTGTGATATTGACAACATTTGTGAGCCTTCAAAACGTAAAGTGCAGTGAATAGACTAACAAAGCAACCATAATGAGAGAAAATGAGGACTTCATTTAACACATTAATACTCTTGTTTCAATTTAAACAACAAAACTTATTTTTTTTGGTACCTAACAAAATATACCTTAATACCTAAAGGTACCTAACAAAATAAACTGCCCAAAACATCGTTTGATTGCTACAAAACAAGAACAAAAACCTATCATCATCAACAAAACATACAAAAAGTAATTGTTTGTGACAATATCAACAATCTCCACCAAAATATACATATCATATCAGCAAGATCTACTTCCATGGCACATGAGTTTCTTAGTTGAAATGTTTTTTCCTTGAGTTTTGGCAGCAGCTGCAGACCTCGTTTGAATAACCTTTTCAGTCCTCATTTTTTCAAGTTTGCTATTGGTAATGACCGACTTCCCTTTCCATTTGAATCCTTATCTTGGTGTGTAGCCAATATCACCAGTCACAACTTCAGACCTCTTTGTGCCCTTTGCACCAGTGCCAATGACTCTTCTACTTGGTATTCCAGGCTGCACAAACAAATTACAAAAATGATAAGGCAATCTTCAGAAATTCCAGGCTGCACAAACAAAAATTCTACAAAGTACTTACATTAAGAGTGTTAAATCCATCTTCAGCTTGGTATATTCCAATCCCCACCATCCTTGACCCTTTAAAATGTCTTGTATGTCCTCCACTGTTGTCCTCATGATTTTGCCTTTAAGGAGGCACACCCTTTCATTTTTCCCTTCCACTTGTAGAGCTGGTTTGGCTCTCTTGAGTCATTCCTCTTCCTCGACCACTTGAGCTATTTGGAACACTTGAACCACCTGAAACACTGTCTTTTTCTCTACCTTTTCCTCTACCTCCTCCTTTAGTAGCACTTGCAATGTTTGTGGTGGCCTGATTATTGAGATATTAGTACACATACTTAAAAAAAAATTAATAGTAACAAATAAATAAATATACCTCTTGCTGGTAAGATGTTCCAGGTGAATGACTTGGACCACTACCCCTTGCTCTCCCTCTTCCTCTACCAGTAGAAGCTCCAGCCTATATTTTAAGAGATTAGTCCTTGTCATTGTACTTAACAGAATATATATTAGATAATGATTATACAAATACCTGTGCCTGAGAAGATGTTCCAGCTGATTGACTTGTACCAGGTTGATCTCTTTTAGGACATGATCTTTTATTATGTCCCTGAGTACCACATTTTCTACAAGTAATTACAGTACCATATTTGCTAAGTTTTCCAGTTTTTCTACTTTCATCAGCCTCCTTTCTTCTAATTTTATGTGATCTTCCAGGCAGCTTCCTGATCTTTGGTAGCTTCACAGTAGGATTATTTGATGTTGGCCACATTTTCATGTTATTCATTGGTTGAATAAAATGAGCATATGTGCTGAGGTAGGTATCCTTGCGATAGCAGGTGTCCACAAAATTAATGGACTCATATTCCTTGTGGTGAAGGGAAGCAACACCATGAGGACAAGGAATGCCCCTAAGCTGCCAAGCTCTGCAACTGCAGCTTCTACTAACAATGTCAACAGTATGAGAACAACCCCTGTCAACAATCTCAAAACCCTTTTCCCCATTCCAAGACAAATTGCACTGCATTGACTTGCCAATATTTTCTTGTAAAATTGATCTTGGGTGTATTTATACGCCTAAGCACCATAACTTATCCATATTTTAGCGAAGTTTAGAGAACAAAGTGCCTAGTTTCTTATGTTTTTACTCTACTTCTATGTAATTAAGCTAACCGATGTGATTAGCATGATTTCAGGTATTAATGAAGTAGATGAAAACATAATAGGACTAGGGAATGCGGATGGCATATGACACAAGAGAGAGTAGCAATCTGGACCAAATGTGGCGCCTAGAAACTATGTCTAAGACTAGTTTGTCATTTATACATAGTTCAGGGACTTAGAAGGCAATTATAAGAGAAAAGATTATTAAAAGGCTTAATGCTGAATTTTTAGTCATTATTCATTATTTTTTATTAATTTTTGGAGAGAGGAGAGTGGTGGCTTAGCTTGGAAAGAGAAAAAAAACATTTTTCTCTTGTTCTCACAATTTGCACACCAAGATCATCTTCTAGTTTTTGGTATGATGAATATTTCTATGGTAATTTTCGTTTTATTCATGAGTAGCTAAGTTTATTAGTTAGGGTTATGGAAGCCTTGTAGCATACAATCTATCACTTTGGGTTTTGAATTCATTATGCATTGATTTGTTTATATCACACTCTCTTCGCTTATCTTGAATTCTCGTGGTTGCAAACATAGAGGATATGCCTTAAAAAGTAACTTGTTCGAAAGAAAGGTTGATGTTCGAAAAAGAGAGTAGTGATAAGAAAATAGGATTACCAACCCCTATTTCATAAGTTAATGCCTTAGCAGGATTAACTACTTGGAGATTTCGTATTGTTTTTGGTTAACGCTTTTGATTCAAGAGAACTAAAGTGAATTAGTCCTTGATGGTTGAGAAATAATAGGACTATGTTATTAAATACAATACGATTCTCTGTAAGCACGATGCATGTATGAA
Source organism: Capsicum pubescens (assembly GCA_030864215.1). NCBI lineage: Eukaryota > Viridiplantae > Streptophyta > Magnoliopsida > Solanales > Solanaceae > Capsicum > Capsicum pubescens. The sequence goes on from CM061541.1 coordinate 186,854,460, forward strand.
TTTGTAAAGCTCATAGTTAAAAAGTATTGAAAACTACAAGGTGGACATAACCCTAGCTTGCTATTTCTCTGAATTTGAATACTATTACACGTATTTCATCTTGTTAAGATGAAACCATTAATTTGTGAACTGAATCAAATCCCCCTATTTATTTTACGGAAATGAATGATTAAAAGTCAACTAATCTGCATACAACTTAATTAGCACCATATTCCCTGTTGGATTCGACCCCAACCTAGTTGGGTTATATATTTGACAATGACCGCTTACTCCTTCATAAGAGAGGTGTAATTTGGGCGTATCAAATTTTGGCGCCATTGCCGGGGAATACGGTTGTCGATTGAGTTTATGTGTGTTAATTGACTATTAGTCAAGTTTCTTGATTTTATATTTATTTGTTGTTTTTGTTCGTTACAGGCTCATTGTTGTTTATGCCACGAACCAAAATTTCAGGAGAACCACTATTACCCTTCAATCCTGAACCTCATCTCATTGAAAGAATGGCTAACCAATAGGAAGCTGAAAGATTAGCCGTTTTGGCTAATGCTTAATTAAATCTACACAATGTAGATAACCCAGGTCAGGTACCTAATCTAGATGAAGAGGACCTGGGATATGATGATTTAATTGACCCGGCTAATAGGAGGCGCGCAACAGGGGTAGTTGCACCTGTAAATTGAAATTGTCCATTCAGAAGAAGACCAGACCGCCAAGCTGCACAGTTTGATATTGACAATGATGAGGATGATTTAGATGGAAATGGATCTACAGGGGAAATCATTCTACCACCACTAGCTCCTGGGTGAAATTCAACATCACCAGTACTATAATCCAGCTACTGAATCCGAAAGGAATCATTGGTGGATTACCTGGTGGTGATCCAAATCTACATTTGGTGAATTTCATCAGTATTTGTAAGTCATTTGATAATCCTGAAGTGGGACAAAATGCTATTCATTTAAGATTGTTTCCACTGTCTCTATCTGGAGAAGCAACGATGTGGTTGAATGAGCTAACTCCTGATTCTATAAAAAACTGGAGGCAATTTAAAGGAGCTTTCCTAGAAAGGTTCTTTCCGCCCTCCAGAATGTTACAGTTGAGGGATGAGATCAGCAACTTTAGGCAATTGGCTAATGAAGCTTTGCATGAGACTTGGACGAGGTTTAAAAAGAAGTTGACTCAATGCCCAAACCATAAGATGACTGGCGAACATTTGATGGAAATATTCTACAGAGATTTGAACTCACTTACAAAGCCAATAGCGGATAATACTGCAGGAGGAGCTTTTATGGAGCTCACCTTTACTGAGGCTGTGGATATGTTAGAAAAAATGACTAAGACAAGCAGAGCTTGGCATACTAGAGATTCTGTAGTAGCAAGTAATACTGGGTCTAGTGTAATATCAACAGAGTAACGTAGGAAAGAAGAGGAGCGTGATCAGGATATGGCTCATATGAAAACCCAGATGGATCTGCTCACGAAATATTTACTAGCAGGGAATATAGAAAAGGTAAAATTTGTGGGGTCCCATGGTAAGGGAGCTAAATCAAACACCGAGGAAGAGGCTAACTACTTGCATAACCAGGGGGGTTTCCGTACCGGTGGTCAAGGAAACCAAGGTTGGAACCATCAAGGAGATTGGAAGAATAAAAGTGGCAGGAGTGGACTGTATGTACCTCCTGGAAACCGTGATAATGCTGCCACCAGTTCAGGCAAAATATCCATGGAGGACATGATGGAGAAACTATTAAAGGGAAGTTGAGGCGACCAATTTTGGGGTGACTACTATGAAGAGTGACATATCTTCTATGAGTCAACTAGTAAACTCGCACTCAATTTCAATTAAACAACTGGAGAAGCAGATAATCCAATTATCCGCAGCATTCAACCTAAGATAAAATGGGACTCTACCAAGTGATACAGTGCAGAATCTGAGGACCGATGGATCGTGTATGGCCATTACCACTAGGAGCGGTAAAATGTTATCTAGTCCAAGATTGGAAGCATCCTCTCATACTGATGTGGTCGAAATATATTAGGAGATGGTTGATGAATCTTCAGTGGTGCTTTTGGAGTTGGGAGGTTCGAAAAAGAAGAGTGCGGAAGTGGAACAACCAACTAAGCAGAAGCACGTTAGTGATGTGGAGCAAGGCATAAGAAAGGAGGTAAAAGTTGCTCCAACTGAAATCCCAAGGCCACCACCCCCATTTCCACAACGATTAAAGAAGAAAGAAGATGATGGAAAGTTTAGCAAATTCATGGCTATATTGAAGCAGTTAACAGTGAATGTACCTTTAGTTGAAGCACTGGAACAGATGCCCGGATATGTTAGGTTTATGAAAGACCTGTTGACGAAGAAAAGGACTGTGAGCTATAAAACGGTAGACAATCTTCATCATTATAGTGCTATTGCTACAAGATCTATTGTTCAGAAGAAAGCTTATCCGGGAGCATTTACTGTTCCATTTACGATTGGATTGCTAAAGTTTGAAAAGGCCCTTTGTGATCTTGGGGCAAGTATAAATCTTATGCCATTGACGGTTTTCAAGAAACTGTGTTTGGGATATCCTACGTCCACCAATATGCGGCTTCTAATGGCGGATAGATCGGTAAAAAGGTCGATTAGTATTCTACATAATGTACTTGTAAAAGTTGCGGATTTTATATTTCCTGCCTACTTTGTAATTCTTGATTGCAAAGTGAACTTTAAAGTACCCATAATTTTGGGTAGGCCGTTCTTAGCAACTGGGAGAGTGTTAGTTGACATGGAGCTGAATGAGCTAAAATTTAGGCTCAACGAGAAAGAAGTTAGTTTTGAAGTATGTCGGTCTATGAAACAACCAAATGAGATGAGTGTCTTCTCGATTGTTGATGTATTCTACAAAGATGAGCGAGATGCACCTGTTAAGGATAGGTCTGTTGCGGAGACCATAGCTGGTTTGGTTGAACTTGCAAGCAAGGATGTGAGTGACTTTAAAGTGGTTGGACTAGGAATAAAGCATTGTCTTGATCCAACAAATGAGGTACAAATGGTATCATCGATGTATCTTGATGAAGTCTGAGTAGTCAAGATAATCGAGTTGTGCCACGATGTTAAATCAGGCGATACATAGGAGGCAACCCATGATTTTATTTTCACTTTATCATGTTAAACAAAAATGCAAAAAGAAGAGTCGAGCCACGACCGAAACTACGGCGCTTGGTGGGAGGCAACCCATCCTTCTAATTATTTTTATTGTTTTTGAGTAATTGTAGGTGTATGAAGTACTAAGGAGAAGATTAGTACCAAATTTGATTTGGAATTGATCTATGTCAATGGTGGTAAGTTTAGGAGTGATGGGAACATCACAGGTAAGTTGGAGTGGTCAAATATGTAAGGCTCAAGTATGATTCGCATTAGAGTCGTGCCTCAAATTATATTAATCTAACCCAAAAAGTTTTGCGGTGCGACTTTATTTTGTGACTTTCAATGAGGTTTGTGGTGGTAGCGTAGGGATCAGACCGATAGTCTCGATCCCGAAGCCCACTACTGACCTCGATGGGGGGTTTTCCCCCGCGATATGGACCTTTCCCGCCACCTCATATGAAAAATGTTGTGCATAGTTTTGGATTTTAAGTATACTATTAGTTGTGGCTCTTAATTTCACTTGAATCTTGGTAAGGGCATCATTTAGCACTTAGCATAGGTTCATTGCTTCATACCAGGAAAAACGAGGGCATGTGTGCATCGCACACCTTCATGTGTGCGACCAAGAGTGCGCCACACATGCCATCGCACATGATCACTAGACTAACTATGCGATGCACAATGCGCCGCACAACTTGATATGTGCGATAACTTATGTGTCGCACACTTTAACATGTGCGATATGATATGCGTCGCATACCTAGCCGCACATGCCCACTGCCTTAAGTCTGCGATACCTTATGTGACGCACACCTTGATGTCTGCGATAGGTAGTGTGTCGCCCACTTCTCCGTATAATATCACTGTCCCAACTGTGCGACAACATATGCGACACACACTTTGAGATGTGTGATAAGATGTGCATCACACACTTAGTCCAAATAAGCCTAAAACCCGACTTCCAACTTTAACTTGGGTCAACCCAACCTAGATTTTCATTCTTCAAATAGACCTCACACCCTAAATGCCCAAATTCATCCTTATTTCACCCTTAATCCATACAATATTGAGCTCCCACCATTCTATTTGTCCTTCACTAATCTTCCATCTTCAAGGTAAGTTTTACTTTCTTAATCCTTAGTTATTGTGACTCTATGTTACAGCTAATTGATTTCTTAAGGATTACAAATTAAATTCTTGCCATGGCGATGTTGTAAAAGTGATGGTGTTTTGTATATTTTGATATGGTTGACAGTGTAAAGCATGATTTTGTTAAAAAAAGTGCTTCATTAAAATAGAATTGGGAGAATTGAAGTGAGTGAATTGTATTGTGACTAGTGTTGATGCACCATGTCAAAGTGTATGTCGGCGAAGTCTGAGTACCTGACAATAACACTTAATTGGTTGATACAAACAAATTACGTGTGGGGTAGTGACTTTACCACCCTCATCTTAAATATAGTTAGTTTCATTATGTGTGGCCGACGTGGATGATATGATGAACACAGGAAAAATGGCGCTAATGATGATCTCAATGCAGGTGTCATGACTCCTAATGTGGATGAGGAGTACTACTAGCCAGGTTCTTTATCTTGTTATTTGCACTGGGGGCAGTGTTGAGATTGAGTGTGGGGTGGCTGGTTACTTTGCTCCTTATTTTGTAAGTAAATAGTACCTTCTCCTTAGCATTCTTCTATGATAGGATTAGTTATTTTGTTTATTTTATTTCTTGTTAGATGTTTATTCTATTTAGTCATAATTAGGTATTTTTCTCGATGATGGATGGATGACGACCGTCTTAAGAGAAAATTAGTCATTTAATTGCATGTAACTATTCTTGTGCATCACATAACATTATAACATAAGTATGTGATGGATCATTACGTTTGAAATACCTAGGCTCTAGTTGTGACTCTTGTTGTGATTGTTGGTTTTATTTGAATTCATGTAATTGTTGGGTCGAGAATCTATAATGCTCTTAATTGAGTTAACCATATGCCATAAGTGTGTAAGACTGTTGTATATTCCTTATTGAAACTGATGCTAGAACTTGCCTGGTGTGTGTGCAAAGCGAAATAAAGATTGTGAGTTTGGGAGATGATTTAGGCATTTTTTTGATAACCATTGTTCATACCTTCTTTTTACCTACCTTTGTACATTGTCTTAGCTAGCCCCGTTGAGCCTTTAGCTTGTTCTTTTGTTAGCCTCATATGTAGCCTAATCTATTTTTTAATAGACCGTAATTTGATCCAAAAGCTCCTGAGCGCTTTAATGTAAAATCAATTTGAGTTAGGAGTTTGACAATAAGAGGAAACAAGTAAAATTGATGCCCCAAAGTCTAGTTATTGGCGTGTGAAATTGATGTGGTTGGGAGTAGCGAAAATTGTTGAAAAAGTTCCAAATATTATCCTGGACATGTTACAATAAACCTTTTTTGGCCCTGGTCCTTCTTGGACATTGTGCACTTCAACTAAGGCAAATCGCTTAAGTTGAGGGTGGCTATTATAGGGGTGCGTAACATGAAAAGGGTGCAAAAAAATATATTTGAAAGGGTTGCATACTCCCACCATAGTGTTATTAATTGAGCTTAACTAGTTGGGGTGAAAAGCAAATCTGTGGAGATAGCAGAAGTGAAAATTGGTTGTTAGAGATTGGTCTTAATTTCATAATGTAGTGTATTAAAGCGCTTAGGGAAAATAGTCACTATTTCTGGCCAAAATAGTTCCTGCCCATCCTTTAGCCTGCATTACAACCCGTAAAAGACCTATTTGATCCTAATATTAGCATTCTGATATTAGTGGAGTATTACACTAAGGGCAAGCATATGATCATCAGTTGTAATTTGAGAATTCTTTGTGAGAGTGAGTGCAACTTGATTCTTATACCCATTTTGTTAGAAATTGCATAATTGTGAGTGATTATGGGTAACTTTCTTGTTGTGAGGGCACACGGTTGATGAAGGTTGGGTAATTTATACGATTTCTTTACTTAAACGGTATGCATGAATTTGCCAACTTAATGAGTATTCTTAAGGGTAGGTTGTCCCTAATAATGATTCCTGAATCTACTTCTTGTTTATAATTGTTGTGTGAGCCTATTTGAGCATCTTGTCTTCCTTTGTGGGTGCTAATACTTGTGTAGTATGCATAAATGGATATGTTATTTGAGGACGAACAAAGATTTAAGTGTGAGGTGGTGATCTTGGGTGTATTTATACGCCTAAGCACCATAACTTATCCATATTTTAGCTAAGTTTAGAGAACAAAGTGCCTAGTTTCTTATGTTTTTACTCTACTTCTATGTAATTGAGCTAACCGATGTGATTAGCATGATTTCAGGTATTAATGAAGTAGATGAAGAGATAATGGGACTATGGAATGCGTATGGAATATGACACAAGAGAGAGTAGCAGTCTGGACCAAATGTGGTGCCTAGAAACTATGTTCAAGACTAGTTTGTCATTTATAATTAGTTCAAGGACTTAGAAGGTAATTATGAGAGAAAAGATTATTAAAAGGCTTGATGCTGAATTTTTAGTCATTATTCATTATTCTGTATTAGTTTTTGGAGAGAGGAGAGTGGCGGCTTAGCTTGGAGAGAGAGAGAAATGTTTTTCTCTTGTTCTCACAATTCGCACACCAAGATCATCTTCTAGTTTTTGGTATGATGAATATTTCTATGGTGATTTTCGTTTTATTCATGAGTTAGGGTTATGGAAGCCTTGTAGCATACAATCTATCACTTTGGGTTTTGAATTCATTATGCATTGATTTGTTTATATCATACTCTCTTCGCTTATCTTGAATTCTCGTGGTTGCAAACATAGAGGATATGCCTTAAAACGCAACTTGTTCGAAAAAAAGGTTGATTTTCGAAAAAGAGAGTAGTGACAAGAAAATAGGATTACCAACCCCTATTTCATAAGTTAATTCCTTAGCAGGATTAACTACTTGGAGATTTTGTATTGTTTTTGGTAAACGCTTTTGATTCGAGAGAACTAAAGTGAATTAGTCCTTGATGGTTGAGAAACACTAGGATTATGTTATTAAATATAATATGATTCTCTGTAAGCACGATGCATGTATGAATTCGTAAAGCCCATAGTTAAAAAGTATTGAAAACTACAAGGTGGACATAACCCTAGCTTGCTATTTCTCTGAATTTGAATACTACTACACGTATTTCATCTTGTTAAACTGAAACCATTAATTTGTGAACTGAATCAAATCCCCTCTATTTATTTTACGGAAACGAACGATTAAAAGTCAATTAATCTGCATACAACTTAATTAGCACCATATTTCCTGTGGGATTCGACCCCAACCTAGTTGGGTTATATATTTGACAACGACCGCTTACTCTCTCGTAAGAGAGGTGTAATTTGAGCGTATCAAAAATCTTCAAAGCCATGGGAGAAATATCAGTGATCCAAGTATTTGAAAACTGTCTCAACTCACGAATTTTTTTCATCATTTTCACCCTAATCTCCTCAAGCATTGTGATGATTGTTTTGAACCTTGCAGGAAGTACCCATGTATTAAAACTCTCTGCGATATTTTTGTCCACAACATCACATTTGCAATGCTCTTCAAAGTATCTTTTACACCATGTCTCCAAATTATACCACAAAAGATCATCCAAACAATCCCTCCCCAACATCTTCATAGCTTCTATATTCTCCTTCAATTCTACTTCAAATGTGGATTTTGCAATCTTCCAAAATACTCTTCTCCTTTCTATACCTTTCCAGAGTTTAGACCAATTAGCAAGAACATGTCTTGCATATTTTCTGTGTTCAACTAGTGGCAACAACTCTTTTACAGTTATTTCCAGTCCCTAACAAAACAAAATAAGTATATTAATCTACCAGCAGTTGTTAAAGAAAGAGAAAAAAAAAGTAAACAGATATTAAGAATAGAGTCACACCTTTTGCATATTAGATATGATGCTCAATTGATGACCTTCTCTAAGCTTAAGGTCATTCTTCAGCAGTTCAACAAACCAACCCCATGTAAATTGATTCTCAACCTCAACAACTGCCCAGGCAATAGGCAGCATTTGGTTGTTTCCATCTCTGCAAACAGCCACCAATATTTGACCTTTGCACACACCTTTGAGGAAACAACCATCCAAACCAATCAACCTTCTAGCACCTTCAAAGAATGTTTTCTTTAAAGCATGAAAGAACACATAAAAACCTTGAAAGATTAACTGTCCAGTTTCATCAACATCTCCAACTTTGACAACACAAGTGCTACCTGGATTAGTCCTCAAAATCTCATCCCTGTAATAAAAAATCCTACCATACTCCACAATGTGATCACCCATAATCTCTTGTAGCACCTTAGACCTAGCTCTTCTCACAATTGTTACACCAACATGGATATCCAACTTCTTTCTAATAATCTCCTATAACTGAACAACTTTAATGTTTGGTTGTTGAGTAATTCTGTCTTTATACTTACTTGCCAGAAACTTTGAGTTGCAAAGATAGTTAAAAGTTGATCTCAAACAAACATGAATAGGGTTGTATATTTTAACAATAAAATCCCCACTAATCTTATCTTTGCTAGCACACAACAACCAAGGGCAAGTGTCTTTGCAGCACCTCACTCTAACTCTAGAAGGCTCATTCACATACTTTTCAATTTGAATCTTTTCTTGAATTGCATATCTGGTTACTGCTAGCCTAAACTCCTTTACACTTGGAAAAACCAACCCTAATTCCCAAACAATTTTTTCATAAGTTTCATAAAAAACAACTCTATTTTTTTTGTTCTTTCTTCTCACAGGTTGTTGCACTACTTCATCACCATCTTCACCATCTCCCCAACCTACTTCATCATCTAATTCAAAGCTAGGATCTTATCACTTGGGTAGTAAGGTTCATCACCTCCTAGTTTACCAACTAGGCTATCCCTAGTGCTAATATTTGACTCATCATACCCTATATCTAGACCCTTTTCACCAACATTAACCTATTCAGCTGTTGTACCTCTACTTCTTCTTTGTGACCTATTAAAATTTCTATTACTAGCCCGTATATCAATATATTCTTGATGGACATCACTGTCAACATCACTATCCAGACTAGTACTCCCTTTCGAATCTGAATCATCCTCTAAATCATCATTACTTGGATCCTCATCTACTGTAGGGTCAAAAGACTTGGAAGGTATATTAGAAGGAGGAGGCTTATCAGGAGGGTTGGAAGGGAATTTAGGAGTAGAAGGCTGAAAATTAGGGCTAGAAGCATCACCCTCATTAATAGGGTTCAAATGTTCCCCACCTACCCCTTTGTTAGTTCTATTAGGGAAATACTCCAATTGAAGTGGGGCCTGATTAGGTTCAGTCACCCCATGTGAAACATACACCTCAAGTTATCCCCATTGTTTAACATGCTGACAATGTAAAAAATAACCTTATCACACTTAATTTCTACCAAATAATCATTCCATTTAACAAAGAAATCACATTGAGTTGAATATCCTAGATATTTAATGTAGTCTCTTAACTCAAAGTAGGACATCATATCAACATCTTTATTGAAAAACTCAGTCAAAGGCCCACCAATATATTCAGGTGGGGGACCAAATTCTATTTCACCCCCATGATACCATCTTAAAGTTATAAGCACAAAAGCCATTGAAAGATACCTGAAAAAGCAACAATTTAATCACACAAACATATTGAAATCAGTAAACAAAGAAAAAAATACCCCACCCACCCCACCCACCCCCACTTGACACATACCCAAAAATAATTCTAAGTTGTACATGTTACTACAACACCGTAACAGTAACAACAACAAATGCAAAAAATCGACAAACATCCAACAAACACATAAGTCAATATGTTCATATTTGCATCAATTTCAGTAAATTATGTTTTCCCCCAAAAAAATACAACTTTGAAGAATTCATCAAATCGACAAAATTAATCATAAACATTGTACATGCATAAGTCAATATGTTCATATTTGCATCAATTTCACTAAATTATGAGCTAAAAAATATTTTCTCCAAAAAAAACACAACTTCGAAAAATCTATGATTAGAGAGATTAAAACTACAATACACAAAATCCTACCCTGTAAAATCCTCACTCCTAGGTTAATACGTTTTCCCCCAATAAATTTTTCTCCCGAACACCTTCGATCCCCTTCGAGTGTGAGCTTAGAGTCTAAGTCGCGACAGATAGGAGAGAGAAATGGGAAATGAATCATTTTAAATGATTCAGATATTTTATAACAATTGGGTCGGGTTATTGGGTTAAACCCAACCTTTTTAACCTTTTAATAATTAAATTATTATTTAAAAAGAGAGTGCAAACCACGCGCCTAAGGGTTGCTACAGAATATGGTCAAAATGGTGTATTTACAAGGGATTAAATAAGAATCGTGGGGTAATAGGTGGTATTAAAAGTTTAAGTATCTTTTTAAAAATCTCGGACAACATCAGTGGTGTAATTATGTATTTTCTCTAATAATAATATAGAGAAAAAGTTATAAATCTTTCGTGATTTACTAAAATAAATAAGTAAGAAAAATAATTAATTTTTAATATAAGAAATAAGTATAAAAGAACAAGTAATCTAATAAGGAACAAAAAAACATTTATAAAATATTACTATGTATAATTCAATTATAAATATAAAAATAAAAATATCATAAAATAATAAATAAGGACAAATATAACTATATGTACGAAAAATCAATAAATATGTGTGACTATCTAATTGCACTAAAGCATTTGTGAAGACTACCAAAAAAGAAAATTCTCCCTTATATACAGTAGCATATATAGTAATAATATATAATATATATTGATTGATGATTAAAATGATTGTTGAAATGAATGGTAAAAATGAGCACATTAAGAAGATGAAAAGCATAGTCATTAAAATATATTATTGTCCAATTTAATAAAAATGATTATGAAAGTTTTTTCTACAACTTGAAAAATATTACTCCTATTATAGGCTTGATTTCTTTCAATAATATCAATTAAATTATGAGCTTAATTTCTTTCAATAAATTTTGTCACAACCTATTATGCTTCTATAGAAAAACTTCCGTCAAAATTTTTATTAGAACATGTTAGGATTTGCCCTGAATTTCCTACTTCACCCGATTTTCTATCATAATTAGAATTATTTTTTTTTATGAAAAAGGATTTCCTTATTGGAAAAGATCTCTTTTTCTATTAGGTTTATTCTTTTTTAGAGAAGGATTTTGTAGTTCTATAAATAGAAGATCTCTCTTCTCAAGCCATAACATAATAGAATCTAGAATGCAGTCGTTTAAGAATCTTTATTTAGGGGGAGATTTTGTCTTTAAAAGTTTTTATGATTTCTTTTATATTAGGTTTTATAATAGAGAAAAGACATCATTTCTCCCCTGAACTTGTCTGCTCAACTTACTTTAGCACTTTCTTACAGGGGATGGAAGGGGGAGAGGGGAGGGGGGAGGGGTTATTTTTTTTTAAAAAAATAGTAATTTGTTACGTGGCAATGACATGGAGTTGATGTGGCAATGACATAGCGTGTGTGTAGTGCACTCTCCGTTGTGAGAGTGAGATTGTGATTTCAACGTTGTATTTAATCACTTAAAAGTTTTTTAAAGGGGTAAATAATTATAGGTAAAATTAAAGTGCTAAAGTAAGTTGAGTGGACAAGTTGAGGGGGAAAATAATGTCTTTTCTCTTTATAATATGTAGGACAATTGGCCTTAACATATAATAATTTTCTGCTTGTTAGTATTGTTTTCTTTGTCATCTGAATTATCATCTACATGATTTGCAATGAATAGCTTCCGCATGATGCCCTCTCGATTTCGAACCCAACAAGTGGTATCAGAGCATATGGTTCAATGGTCCAATGGTATGGTGAGACGAGATTAAACAGGTTCGATAGCAATTTCAAATCAAGATGCAACCAATTTGATGATAATGAAGATCTTTGTCTAGCTACATATGGAAAAAGAGTTTAAAACATATTTTCAACATTCCTGCTGCTGCATCTTTAAAAATAAAAATAAGATATTTTTAAATTATTTTTAACTCATAATATTTTAAACTTTATTTTTAACCATGACAAGCAGTAGTGATGCATACTAGATGAAGATTATGTGAAGAAGAAGATCAAAATTGATTTGCTGAAAATTCAGGCCAAGGGGAGATTTGTTAGGATTTGCCCTGAATTTTCTACTTCACGTGATTTTCTACCATAATTAGAATTACTTTTTTTTTTAAGGGAAAAGGATTTCCTTATTGGAAAAAATCTCTTTTCTATTAGGTTTCTTCTATCGTAGAGAAGGATTTTGTAGTTCTATAAATAGAAGATCTTTCTTCTCAAGCCATAACACAATAGAAACCACAATGTAGTCATTTAAGAATCTTTGTTTAGGGAGAGATTTTCTCTCTAAAAGTTTTTATGATTTCTTTTATATTATATTTTATAATATGTAGGCTACTTGGCCAAAACATATAATAATTTTATGCTTTTTAGTATTGTTTTCTTTGTCATCTGAATTATCGTCTAGATGATTTGCAACGAATAGCTTCCACATGACGCCCTCTCGATTTCGAACCTAACAGAACATGATAACAAATAAGTGATTGTAATTGCTCATAATGTTTTAACACTGCAAGAAAATGGAGAAATTGTGATAGAGATTTTAGTCACAAATCTGTCACAAATCATTGATTGTGATGGATTTGTGACGAAAAAATGTGCATCTCAAAACCTTTGGTCATAAAATTATTGTGACGAATTTAACTTCCATCACAAAATTATTGTGATGAAACTGAGACAGATTGTCCGTCACAATATAAATCCTTAAATTTGACTTAAATTCCGTCATAAATTTATTACAGATTTTTGACAAAATATTCCATTATAAAATAGTGATAGAAAAAATTTCATAATAAATTTTCAAACCTAGTCACCACAATTGTGACAATATATTTCGTTACAAATAATTTGTGACAGACTAATTTAGTCACAATATGACTCTCTTACCTATATTAGTAACAAATTTAGAATAGATTGTGACCAATTAAATCTGTCACAAATTTTATTTGAATTTTTAATTTTAATAAATAATAATTACAAAATACTATGCTCTCTCTCTCACACACTATATATATATAAAAAACATAATACAAGATTTATAATAAAAAAACGTCTGAAGTTAATTAAAACATGCAAAATCACGACTTCAATAAGCAAAAGTCTACCAATGTTTAAAATTTAAAGCATATAACTATCCAAAAAAGTGTGACAATGTTCAAGTCGACACTTTAAGTAACTAAAGTCTCAAAATATTAAATACTTAAGCATTAAATGAGTCCCTATTAGGGAGAGTAGGATTACTAAATGAGCGAGAAGATAATGCCATATCGCTCATTATGCGAGATCATTGCTCCTCCATAGATTTGAATCGATCATCACTTTGTTGCCTCAAAAGGGAAACCTCTTGCTCTACTCATTGTTGCACCACCGCTTCTACACATTCTTGAAAAACTCTCTCTTGATTTTCTCTCATTTGCGACACCTCTTTCTCAAGTATTTTGATGCGCTCTTCGGACAACATGATCGGATACTAAATTTGCCGAATTAACAGAATTTTGATCTTTATACAAGGTTGAAGCTTGAGAGCCCAATCCATAAACACACCTTTTTTTTGCTCCATCCGCAACATCAAATTACATGCGATTTATATCAAGTTCTTGATCTTCTGATGAATCACCTGATGAGCCCAAAAGAGTAGTAACTATGACGGCCTCCATTTTATCCTAAAAATTACAAATAATCAGCTACCAAATATTTGACTACTTAGTTTCCTCATCCAGTCGTGGTACTAGAGCAATGCAGTAAACAAAAGCGAGCAATTTTAAGATTTTCCCACAATAGAACATACAACAAAGTTGAAAAAATACCTTAGATTGCAATTACCGCAACAGAACACACAATGCAGTAAACAAAAGCAAGCAACTTAACAATCTACTGAAAATGACATGCAATTAGAGTAATGTAGATACCACTTCAACAAACAACTTTTATAAAATTTTCCCACAACCAAAGGAACCAACAGAAGAAGAGAGAACAGAAAAGGCTAAGAGAGAAGCACGTCCGCAGGTACACATGTCTAGGTTACTTAAAGTCTACTTTTGACAAATAATTACTCTCTCCATTCTATAATAAGTTAATTGTTGGATTTAAACACACGTGTATTAGAAGAATTAGCCGACAGTTATTATAAAATTGCAAGTTGCAAATTGTCACAAGAGTTACGAATAGACAAATTTCGAGAGATTGACACAGACAAGGGACGAGGTATGGATCTTAATTGATGTCTTTAATAAAGGTGCAAATGTACATTGTACAATTTAATTTTTACACTACACGTGAAAAATTAGTTCACTGATTTACCATTTACTCTCTACTATCTACTACTATATGTGAAAAATGACTATCTAGGATGAATATGCATCCACTGATATTGGTTCACAAAGGATCCTGACCAAGAAAACATGACACTTTACTAAGTTTTATTGCACCAATGGCAGATACCAAACTGAAGGATCAAAACTACAGAAGACTTCTTATCTTAACTTCTAAGATAAGTTGCTCGGACTCTTTAAAAATATCTACGGGTGTGTGTCGGATCCTCAAAAAATTATGTATTTTTGAAGGATCCGACACGGGTGCGGCCATAATTTTGGAGAGTCCGAGTAACTTAGCTTCTAAACATAATTACCATCAAGGAAGATATCACAAAGCTGAATAAGAAGAAACAATGTAATGAAACCTACAAAGATTGAACTTACTTGTAAAGATAGGCCGCAATTCCCAAAAGAATATAGATAAGTATTATATCGATACAGAAGCTGCTGCTGGACCGTACCTGAAGAAAAAAGAACGAACAATGTTAATAGTCGTCATTAGAAAAATGAGTCAAAACAAAGAAGAAGTAATCTACTCCGCGATACCTTGTTAATGTTTTCCTTGAGTTTGACATTATTGTTTTTGATATCACTAGTTGCCTACTTGCCTTATCAACCTATAAGTACAAACAAAGTAAGTTGATATATCAACATTGTTTGTTACGGTTTATGAAATAGTAATTCTAACTTTTGTATCGATTTCATCAATCAACGAAACTTGCCTATCCAATTCCTGAAATAAAATGAAACAAAACGATGATCAAGAAACAGTTTAATTTCATGAGAACAGAATGATTTTTAGTACACAAGTTGGGGATCATAAGGGAAACCTCGTTCATGTCACGAGCTAAATTTTTCAATGTGTCCAGACCTTTTGAAATAACATCTAGTCCTTCATCATGTCGAATATAACATTCGGTTATGTGATGGTTCCAGGTAAAACTAGCAGTGAAAACGGAATTAATGAACTAGAATTGGAAAGTTACAAGCCTGTTTCATTTTCCTCATTTCGTATTCTGATCTAAAATGAACGACCTCATCAGTTTGCTCGTAGTAACCATCGTCAAACTGTCCTTCTGATACTCATTTTTGACATCAAAACCAATCGTAGCGAAAGCCAAATAAAGATGGATTTAGGCATTGATTATGTATATTACCTGAGTCAAACTTTATATTTTTGTTGAACGATGAAGTCCCACGACCTCCTGGTTTCTTCGTTTCATCTGTTGTACTTCTATCGGGTAGTGCCTGAATTCTCTCTGATGGCATAAGTACTAATTCACCCCGAGTCTCAAGTTCCTCTTTGGATAGTCCTTTAACCTGTTATAATGAAATTTCACAGTTAAATGTTTTTTATATCAAATACTATCATATATGTTACTCGCGCTCTGAAGAAAATGTCGATGGGTGCATGCTGGATCCCTCCAAAAGTAGTGCATTTTGGAGGATCCAACATAGTTGTAGCAGCCTTTTAGGAAAGTCCGAGCAACATGATACTCAATAATGTTGGAAGCAACTAACTTTCATATTGAAAAACTTTATTCCTACGCAACGATTTTGCTCAATATGAGAAAAAGAGATGGATTTAAATTCCTTTCGAATTCAACTCATATGGTTCAAGATCATATCGAGTTAATATTTGCCTTCAAAGTTTGCTCATAACTCGCCTTGACTCACCACCAAAGATTGTGATGGGACAGATATGACTTTCATCCTTAACCAGAGGTCACCTTTATTTGACATAAACGTGGGCAGACATTACAAGCCACAATAGTATAAAGTTAGTCATTTGTATCCCTATTCCACCCCCAAACCCCAAAACAGAGTAGTTTAAGGCATTAGAAAAAAGAATGTGTCAGCTCATTAAACTACTTCTAATTACTTTCAACCCCCAGGAGAAATACATAAACAAACAAAAGGAATAAGATGCGTCGTTTGCCATTCAACATGCAGATTTCATCACACAACAACTCACAGTCTGTGCTTCCCCTTCCGTATCAACTATCTAATGCCATCTTTACAAAGTCTCCTCGCATAGTTTTCATTATTAGCAAAATTATCAGGAACAAAAATGAAATAAATATATATATATATAATCAGCAATAGAAAAAAAGTGAAGAACTAAATCAATGACACTAGAAATCAACTCAACTTATCAATCAATGACTCAACGAAAAACTAGTCGGGATCAGTCAACTGAACCCTCTATATCCAAATTCAATCTATTCCAACTCACTTTACTTTAGTACCTGTAAAGTACCTGTTTTTTAAGCTGAACTAAGGGTTCTATAAGCATGGAATTTGTACCTCTAAGTTTCAATTTATTCGTCCTACTTTCCTTTTTAGTACGTTTACAAAAAATGCATTTTTCCTTTACTGGCAACTCTTTACTTCAACTTTATACATGACATATTTAATATCATAAGATTAAAGATAATTTTGTTACATTTTACACATCTTTAGTCTAAGACCACGAGATTTAAGTTCCTTTACTCTCTTAAACTCTGTATTTAGTCGAAAACAGACAGACAAATTGAAACAGAGCGAGTAATAATCACAACACAATGCAAACCAAAAGAAAATTCTGACTAACCCCACGATTAAAAGACGCAACACAAAAGCCAATGTGAGCCAAAGATTAGATAAAGAGAGTGCAGTAAACAAGTATCTTGTAGACAATTACAATTCTTAGCTTCTTTATCAACAATACCACAGACAACCCCACAAATTAAGAAATCAAGTTAAACATTCAAACAAACACCTATTAAGCAAACACAATTTTAAGCTTCTCAAACACATAAAACCACAATAACAAAAATAATCAGCACGAGTTAATAAATGAAAATAGCTAAAGACGCTGAGAATTGTTTTCTATTCAAAAAATTCAAACCTATAGTTCAAATAGCTAAAGAAACGATCTATTTCATATGTATGTCAAAATTGAAATTAAGAACAACCATCTATTCTATTTTTTGAGATGTAAAAGATAAAATTTGAGATAAATTACCTCAACAAGTTAAGAATAAGCATAGAAATTGAGATGAGTGCTTGAGATGAATCTACTGTTGAATGCTAAATGCGACTGAGTGCACAATTGAGGGAAATGAGGGTTTTTCACTTTGTCCATGTTTTGAGGGAAATGAAAAGGTGTAAAAAACAATTGTGGGAAAATGAAAAGATAGAAAAAAATTGAAAGGGAAACTCGCCAATCCTGCTTTTGACGAAAATAAATTCATTCATCAAAAATAATTTTTTATTTTTATTTTACTGTGACGGAATAAGTTTGTCACAAATTTTTATTACAATAGTTATTTTTTTAAAAAAAGTTTATTGTGATGAAATGCTCAATCTGTCACAAATTTAGTAATAGATTTGTGACAGAGAGTTATTATTTTTTCTCATCAGCTTTAATTTGTGACAAAAATATATGTCACAAAAATTATATTTAAATCTGTCAAAAATTTGTCACAATTCTGTTACTCTTTGAATTTTTATGTGAAAATTTAAAAAATAAATAAATTATATTTATGTAAAAATAATTCATCATAAATTCATCAAAATTCTGTCACAAATTATGACAGAAGTGTTCCGTCTCAAATATTCCGTCACAATTTAACCATTTTCTTGTAGTGTAATATTTGAACACTGAAAAGTTTCACAATTTTCTATAGAGCAGAAAAAAATTATTATTATTTATATTGATATGATACTACATATATTTGATATCATTATAAATAATTAAAATATTCTATAATTGAATTTCACAACTAAAATTCTTTGATTAATGTTAATATATTAAAATAAATTAAATTATATACCGTGCGAAACGCTACTAAATTTGCTAGTTATGTTTAAAAGAAACATTGCACCATCACTGCAATCTTGTTAACTACACTGTAAGTTATTACTCTAAAATTTAAGATTTATCACACTTAAAACTTATTGAAATTTACTTGTATATCATCAACATAACATATAACATATGACAGTTGAATATGTCCCATAAAAACAACTATTTACAACTAAACGTTTTCTTATATAAAATATTCCTTAACTAATTATATAAAGTGTCCCTTTGTAATTTTAGTTATTTTAATTCTTTTTTTTTATTTTGTTTTTTCCTCATCCCCCCCCCCCCTCCCCTTTTGATCCTTCTTTGTTTATTTATTTTTTCCGTAAAGTTATTTCATACATTTTTTTTTTTTTTACATCATAATCTAATTCACACTCAATTTATATTTATATATTCCTTTCTTTTTCTTGTTTCTTTTTTTTTTTCCGTTTGTTTTTTATTTCTTTTAATTTTATTTTCTCTTTTTTATTCTTTATTACTTTTTTGTCGTTGCATTCTTTATTTTTTATTTTCTCTTTTTCAATTTCTTTATTTCTTCTTTCTTTCCTTTTTTGTTTTATTGTTTATCTCTTTTTTCTTTTCTTTTTTCTCTATTTCTTTCATTTTTATCTCAAATAAATAATATTTTTTATTTTCTTATGACAAGCTAATTTCATCTTTTCAGTCATTTTTTACTATTGTTTTTTTTAAAAGTTCATTTATTTCTTTGTTTATAATTTTCTTTTTATTTTTTTCATTTGCTTCAGTCCAAGTGAAACAATTACATTATATGTCACGTCTTATTTTTCCCGAAAAAAGCAAGATTCGACGTGATAACTCTTTTTGGATTGATTAAAGAGCGAAGACTCGCCACCTAATGAACTAAGGTGCGTTAGGGCACCATTCTAAGCTAATTAAGAACTGATTAATTAGTCTACGTCACCAGAAATTCGAATAAGGATTCAAATTACCTTGAAAGAAAGGTGTTAGACACCTTTCGAGGTCCACAAATGTGATTTTCGGCCGAATTCATATTTTACGTGGGGATTCTATGTGATAAGAAAAGGTCACTTATTTTACTAACTTAATATCAACTAAGTAATAAAGTGATGAATAAACAAGACATGTAATTTAATTATTTCTAATTATTAATTATCTAAGTGATGATAAAAATAAGACAAGAAATAATGTATGCAAAGCAAATAAGCGAGGAGACAAAAATAACATAGTTTATATAACAAAAAGGGTTACTTATATAATAAAGGAAAAATTATCCGGATTAGCCATTATTGGGCTTTTATTGTCAATTAAAGCCTAATTTTCAACTAATTACAATTCATAGTCCTCTCTTACCTACTAATTATTCCTAATTACAATTCATAGTATTTCTCATGTTTTTTTTCTCTTTTTCCATTTTCTATTATTCTCTTCTTTTTTTCCTTTTTCAACTTTTTTTTCTTCAGTTTTTCTTTTCCTTTTTTTGTTGCTTTCTCTTTATTTTTTTTTTTTTTCACTTTTTTTTCTTTTTTATTCATTTTTTTCTTTTTCTTTTTTTCCTTTTCTTTTTTTTTCTTCTTTTTTTTTTTGTATTTTTTCTCCTTCATTTTCTCTCATTTTTCTCCTTCCTTTTTTTTTCTCTTCAATTTTTCTCCTTTTCATTTGTGCGAACTAGCAAACACAAATACAAGTGTGAACTATAAAATACAAATAAAAATGCGAACTATAACATACAAATACAAGTGCGAACTATAAAATACAAATTCAAATGCGAACTATAACATATAAATACAAGTGTGAACTATAAAATACAAATACAAATGCGAACTTTAACATATAAATACAAGTGTAAGCTATCATTTATATTTTTTAATTATTGAAAAGGAACGATTTATTTTCTTTCTACGAGCACTTCTTTGTATTTATTTATACAAATAAATACAACTCAAATTTTTGTACAAATACAATATATAAAAATACATATTGTATTTGTATTTGTAAAATCATTTGTTTCATTTGTTTGTCATTGTATTTGTATCAAGTGATATTTGTTTATTTACAAATATGAATGATAATTTTGATATACAAATACAAAACGGTACATTTGTATCAAATGATACCTTACATATTTATATATTTTAGAATCACGAAAATATAATTAATGCACTTGTTTGTATACAAATACAAATGATAAATTGTACATAGTCACGACTAAATACAATATGCAATCAGCTTACAAATACAAATACAAAATAATTTCTTAAAAATAAAAAGGTAATGAAGAAAATAGAATACAAATATAAGTATAATCCAAATATACAAATACAATAAAACCAAAATATAAATATAATATAATATAATATGCAATCAATTATAAAATACAAATACAAAATAGTTCTTTAAAATACAAGTGTGAATTATATAAAATATAAATGATAGAACAAACTAACAAATACAAATACAAGTGTGAACTATTAAATACAAATGCAAATTCGAACTATAAAATATAAATACAAGTGCGAACTTTAAAATACAAATACAATTGTATCAATAAATACAAAAATATAAATGGCAGTGTGACTACAAGTACGATAAACAACTGTGGTATTTACGTTATCATCCATGACTTGTGTTCAACTAGTCATATCTTTTAAAAATACAAAAATATAAAATAGAACAAAAAAAGTAATAAAGAAAATAAGTACAAAAAAGAAAATAAAAAAAATCAAAGAAGAAAGAGAAATAGAAGTTAGAGACAAAAGAGAGAAAAAACAAAAAAACAAAAAGAAAGAAACGAAAAAAATAAAAGTAGGAAAAATAGAAAAAAGAAGAAGAAAAAATGGAAAAAGCACAAAAAATAGGAAAATATAAAAAAAGATAATGGTATTGTTAGGCCAGAAAATATTCAGTTCAACGAGATAAGCGTGATTGAGATTTTTTTCTTTTTAAAAATATTGAATTCTATTTTTGGCGCGACTAAATAAGGATTGTATTCATATTTTATAGGGAAAAGGCTCAAATATACCACTGAACTATCAGAAATGACTCATTTATGCCATCAGTTAAAAGTTGATCTCATTCATGCCATCGCCGTTACAAAACCAGCTCATCCATGCCATTACTTTTTAACAGTGGTTTTCAAAAACAACTTTGTCACGTGGTCTTTTATTAGAGGTCCACGTCATTAATTAAAATAAGCAAAAAGGCTCAAATATGCCATTGAACTATCATAAATGGCTCATTTATGTCATTAGTTAAAAGTTCGGCTCATTTATGTCATCACCGTTATAAAATCAACCCACTTATTCCATTACTTTTAATGATGAGTTTTTAAAAATAGTTTTGCCACGTGATCTTTTATTAGAAGTTCACGCCATTAATTAAAAGAAATCAATATTAATTTTAAAATATCTGAAATTAGTTAGTATTGAGATTATTTATCTGAAATGATTTTTCAATAATGTATACTCCCCTAATTCGTGATGGGAGAATGGAGAAGTTGTATTGGTACACCTCTTTCTTTTCTTTTTTTTGCTTACCCTAATCGTTCATTGGCTTATTTTCTTGTAACTTCGGAGTATATATTGAAGTCACTGGAATTAAAACTAATCAGTTACTGTAGGATAGAATTTTTGAGGTTTCTGTTATACGTAACATTTATAATGATTTAGAATAAACTAGAAATAGCCAAAGGATATATATTAATCACTATTTTTTCTGATTAGAAAAGTAGTTGTTGTAGGAAAAAAAAATACTTTAATGGGTATGGGTTATGTTAAATGAATCGGTAGTTTTTAATGGGTCTAAAATATTTTGAAATTAATATTGGTTTATTTTAATTAATGTCGCGAATCTCTAATAAAAGACCACATGGCAAAACTATTTTTGAAAACCCACCATTAAAAAGTAATGACATGGGTGAGCTGATTTTATAGCGACGATGACATAAATGAGTTGAATTTTTTTACTGATGGCATAAATGAGTCATTTCTGATAGTTCAGTGGCATATTTGAGCCTTTTTTCTTATTTTAATTAATGACGTGGACCTTTAATAAAAGGCCACGTGGCAAAGCTGTTTTTGAAAACCACCGTTAAAAATTAATGACATGGATGAGCCAATTTTGTAACGGCGATGGCATGAATGAGCCAAACTTTTAACCGATGGCTTAAATGAGTCATTTCTAATAGTTCAATGACATATTTGAGTTTTTTTCCTATTTTATATGAATACATACTATCAGTAAAACCGAATACAACGGGTATAAATCGAATACAACGGCTATAAATGATAATTATGTAAAATGTGGCTATGGAAGATGAGTTTTATAGCAAAATGTTGCTATTTTTGAAAGATCCCCTATAATAAATCTAGCTACCCCAAACAAATGAACATATAAAGTAAAGAAAAGAGAAAAATAAATTCACAAGATTGAAGAAATGATTTATTTTATTTTATTCAAATCAACACCCAATTTATTAATCATTACTCAACTCAGTACCAACAACTGGGTTATTAACGAGTGACCATGCCGTGTGTTACAGTGTCGAATTATGCTTGGGTTACCATCATCTCTGAATGACTACCCACTCCTCACTTAGTTTAGTTATTAAGCCTATAGGCGTTGTAAAAAGAAAGGATAAAACTAGCGTTCCTTAAGGTGCTTACCCGTCCCAACTTAACGTCTAGGAGGCGTTGGCCTTCTTCTACACTGGATTTGGGGTCTAGACAAGAAACTAAGCTTCCTAATTACACTCAAAGTTTGCGTCAAACACATTTGGACAAACACGTAACATATAAGAGTCTCAATTAATTAGAGATTAGTTAAGTGAATATCATGCTAAGACCAACAATTACTTGCTTTGACGTAATTAAAATCTATAGGCATGCTAGTAAGTGACATTAATTATTTATGCACGATAAATTCATTTAAACTTGACAACATTAAGTAAACATGTAAAGAACAAATAAATATGTTGAGGAAATTAAATGAGCATGATACCAATTGATTCTAATATGCGTAAAACATGTTGAACAATAAGACTTAGTGGCTAGGATTGCTACTAAAACGCTGAAAGAAATATAATTTAAATACTGTAAATTACAGTCAAGCTGCTGAAAATATTACTTAAATATTCTGGCATTTAAAACTAGGTGTTGTACATAAGTTAAATATGCTAAAAGAAAATAAACTTAAATGCTGGAAACATATTTAGAGTGCTAAAAAATAGACTAAAATGCCAAAAAAGATGTTTTAGTGGCTGAAAATTTCATTAAAAGTTGAATTTCAGTGTTGATAAACATTATTAACCTGCTGAAAATTAATAAAAATTTCGCTGAAGCTAAATTAATTGCTGAAAATGTAGTAATTTTACATTGCTGAAATTTATTTTAAAAATACGGGAAACTAATATTTTATTGCTGTAAATTGTTTATGGAAGAGCAGAAAGCAGATTTTTTTATTATTGAAATTTGTCTTAAATGCGAAAAATGATTTTTCATGGCGGGAAATTATTTAATATGCTGGAACTGATTTTGTTGTTATTATCATGAATTAAGCTGGAATTTAAAATCTAATTGCCAAACCGTTGTTTGAAAAAAAATTAAACTAAATGCGAGCAAAATATGTTGAACACTCGTTAAACACATTGCAAGTTAATTAACAGCCCGAAATCGATTTTAATTAGCGATTAATCCTAAAACATGCTCTCTACACGCCCAAATAAATTAATTAATAAACCTAGATTATGTTTGCCTAAATGATTCACGTAGCACATAAAACACATAAACATGCTCTCTAGACGCCCAAATAAATTAATTAATAAACCTAGATTATGTTAGCCTAAATGGTTCACATAGCACATAAAACACATAAACCCCGCCCTCAAGATCCCCATAATTTATTATTATTATTATTACATAAGCGTTTATACAATAATATTACAAACTAATATAAGAAAAAAAAAAACTAAACTAGAAAGGAATAATGTAGTTCCTCTCAAACACCCAGGCTACTCTTTTAATTCCAAAACCATCTACTTATACCGTCAGACACAATGAAATAGCAGAACAAGCACAAAAGAGACAAATTAGTACACCACGACATAATTCCAAACACAGATATAGCAAACAAAAACACAGAAGAGTTCCTTATAGGCATATTTTCTAGCATCATCATATAAGGTATTAAAATTGCATTGACAGAAACTTATCGATAAGCCAAAAAGAAAATAATAAAGAAGACCTTAACAAAACAATTGAAGAAATAGGGTAGATCGAATGCCTTCTTAAAAAAATGCCAAAGGAACTTGAAAATATTTATATAGACAGAGAGTCCTAACTAATAAAATTTGTGTAAGAAAAGAATAAATATCAGCTTAATTGTATAAGTCAATCAAATCCCGTGTAAGAATCCTGTCATAAAATGAGCAACGTATCAAAGATGCTGTGATCAATTAAAAGGGAACCAAAGATGCGCAAATCATAGAGGGTCCCTTAAAAAGATAAAGAAATAGAAAAAAAAAAATAGGCTACCAATATTACGACCTTCTAATTAAGGAATAATTTAAATTATAAAAACAGCTAGATGTATAACAACTCGACATTTACCAAAATTAAGCGGTAATTCAAATCCATCATAAGAAATCATTATTCGAAATAACACAAATAGAAGTTGTCACACACTCGAAACTAATTTGGATAGAATAAAAACAACAGGTTTCCTTAATTATCATGTAAGGTTGTCATGATTGATTCAAGGAAGGAAGAAGATAGCTATGTGAAGAAAATCCGAGATTATATACCAAATCAAGAAAATGACAGTATGAGAAAGAGCCAGAATCACATCATTTGTCCATAAAAATCACAAGTCAATCCCTAATTATAAAATTAGGGCTAGCTCCCAATTTAATAGAAATTAGGGATTTTAACATAAGATAATCTAAACAAGATAACAAACCCAAATCGGAAGAAATTAGATCAAAAGTCTTACATAAGTTTTGTCAATTTCCAATCACAGATCCTGTCCAAAGAAAAATAAAAATAAAAGACGGGGTAGAAAAATAAAATTAAACTAAGAAAACAAACCTGGAACGGATTCTTACGAATTCGTCCTAAATTGCGATGTTTCTCGACAAAGTTTAAATCGGACAATGCCCACCTAGTTCGTCAGTGGTGGCGCTAGTTCTCAGGGTTCACCGGCTAGTAGCAAAGCGGTGAGACTCTTTCACTAGCCATGGCGGCTGGAGCTTCGCCGGTGCCGATTGCTACGCTGACTAGAAAGGAGAACGGAGGGAGGAGGTGGATTTGGATGGCTAATTTTGTTAGAGTTTTGGCGGATGGTGGGGTTCGCCGATGGTGGCATCGCCGGTGGGATAAGTGGTGGCAGCCATGTCTGTTGATAGAGAGAGAAAGAGAGAGATGAGAGTAGAGAAAGGAAGGGGATGCGAGGATTTGAGGGAATTAGGGTTGGGTTTGGTTTTAAAAAGGAAAGAAGGAAAAAATTGATCTCAATCGTTGGATTAATTTTCATCAACAACATAGATTTAAGGTTATGCTAAATTCAAAATATGGTTAGAATTGAAATAAAAAAAAAAAAATTGAGTCCAACTAGGCTACAATTGTCATAAACTAGGTAAAATTAGGTCAAAAAATAAATAAATTGGGAACATTAAATGAAAGTAACTGTTATTTCACTAATAATAGTAATAATAAATAAATTTATTAATATAAATAAATCATGTAAAAATTAATGACACGTAAAATATTATTTTAATATAAGTGATAATAATAAACTATACACCTATAAATTGCAAAATATCATTATTAATATAATAACTACATGTTTTCAAATAACAGGTGTGATCAAATAATTTAATAAATATTAAGAAATTACGTAAAAAATCTTATATGTAAATTGATAAATTGCAAAAAAAAAAAAATGATAATAAAAAGTAATAAAAACAATTTATATATTTTCAAATCATGAATGTGACATGTTAAAATTTTATTCGATACTAAAATAATGCATAAAAAATACTAATATTCAAAATTAATAATTTTGATAAAATAGCAGCCTAAGAAGAATATTGAGAGGTCAAAACTGGGTGTTAATAGCTGCCCCTTAGTTGCTTGAGAATGATAAACGAATTGCCGAGCAATGAAAGTCGACGTAGTAGTCAATTTTGTCCGGTAGAGATAATGATTTGATGGAATTGACGCAATAGGAGGTGGTTTTAAAAATAGGATGATTGAGACTTTGGTTTTAAGTCGCCTAAATATCTCTGATTTTAAGAGAATCAGGTTGCGTGTAGTTCTAGATTTAGGAACGAACAATATTCCTAAAGAATGCCAATGATAAAGAATAGGGGCATCAATAACGATATCACAGGTCGGTAAGATTGGAGTGAGTAAAACTTGAAATAACAATGAGCTGAAAGGTATGAAAAAGAAAGGTAAGTGAGTTTCAAGTTGAGTTTATACGACAGATGGATAAATAGGGTGACACTTAAAAAACAGGAGCGAAAATTATTCTTGTTTGTTACTCTTTCTTTTATTGCCTGTGTACCTTTTTAGTGCACCAGATAACAAGGGTTAGGCCATATAAACAATAAGCAATTGATAAATAGAAAGTAAATATGGGAATAAGGAAAACATATATGTTGTATGGTTGGATCGGTTGTCGAGCCTCTCAATGCAGTGTTGGATCAGCTATTGGGCTTCTTGATGCAATGTTGGAATGACTGTTGGGCCTCTCGATGCATCGTTGGATCAACTATTGGGCTTTTTAATGTAATGATGGATTAGCTGTTGGGTTTCTCGATGCAATGTTGGATTGATTACTAGGCCTCTCGATGCAATGTTAGATTGACTGTTGGGATTCTCGATGCAGTGTTGGATCGACTGTTGGGCCTCTCAATGCAGTGTTGGATCAGCTATTGGGCTTCTCGATGTAATGTTGGATCAGTTATTGGACCTCTCGATGCAATATTGGATCGGTTGTTGGGCTTCTTGATGCAATGTTGGATCGACTGTTAGGCCTCTCGATACAACATTGGATCAACTATTTGGCTTCTTGATATAATGTTGGATTAGTTGTTAGGCCTCTCGATGTAGTGTTGGATCAACTGTTTGGCTTCTTGATGCAATGTTGGATCGGTTGTTGGGCCTCTTAATGCAGTGTTGGATTGACTGTCGGGCCTCTCATTGCAATGTTGGATCGGCTATTGGGCCTCTCGATATAGTATTGGATCAGCTGTTTGGCTTTTCGATGCAATGTTGGATCGATTGTTGGGCCTTTCAATGAAGTGTTAAATCAATTGTCTGGCCTTTTGTTACAATGTTGGATTAGTTGTCGAGCCTTTTGTGATGGTAACCATTCGAGCTGTCATAGAGTGGTTTTTGTCATTTGTACTTGTTGATCCTGCACTTAAAGAAAAATTATGTGTTTGTAAAAAAGGAAGGTTGTTTGTGCTTCTACCTAGACTGAAGTTTCTTCTTCTCAGTGTTGTCAACTGATGATGAGCCTCGTCCGGGCCTTCACTCGGATAGAAAGAAAATAAATAATTTTTAAAAAGTCATATTTGCGACTAGTTATCTTGTGAAAGTGATAAGTAAAGTTTGTTGTAAAAGATGTGAAACTTTGTTGAATCATTGATCGTGACATGTTTCGAGACAATACAACATCTTATAAGAACTTGTTCTCTTGTCAAGAAACTTTTGAGGACCACTCAAAATTTTCTGCCCCGGTATAGAGTTGCCATTTTGTAAAAATCTCAAAAGACTGCTTGTAAGAATTTTTGAGGTCGTCTAAAAAATTCTGCCCCAGTTCATAGTTATGCCAATGTCACGCCCTTATAGAATTTTGAGGTCCTCTGGAAAATTCTACCCCAATTACAATGCTCATAGAGAGGGAAAGAAAATTTTATTATAATGCGACCGAACTCCATAGGAAGGCCTACGTATCCCACTTAAATGGGAATCAGGTCAAACATAGTTCCCAATTACAATGTAGTAGGGCATGAAATAAAGATTAAATATAATATCTCTTACCAACGTTTGAATTGATGGGTTGGACCAAACTATGCCATCCATTTCTGTAAGTATGAGTGCTCCTCCTATTAAGACTCAATGAACCACATAAGGGCCTTGCTAATTTGGCAAAAATTTCCCCTTTTCCTCATATTGATGTGAAAAATCCCCTTTAAAAGCATTTGTCCAGGTGTGAAGTGTCTTGGCTTAACCTTTTTGTTGAAATCCTTGTCAATTCTATTTTGGTAGAGCTGACCGTGAAAAATTGCATTTATTCATCTTCTATCAATGAGTGCTAGTTGTTCGAATCTGCATTGTATCTATTCAGCATCACTCAATTCTTCTTCCTCGATGATTCTTAAGGACGGTATTTCCACCTCAACAGGTATCACTGCTTCACTGTCATAAACTAATGTCGACTGTTGTTAATCACCTTTCGCAAAATCCTCTTGATGTTTTTATTTGAGTCTTCTACCGCCCCATTCATTTATGGCCTATATGCTATGGAATTTTGATTCTTGATCTTGAACTTCTCACATGTTGTCTCCATCAAATCACTGTTGAGGTTGGCAACATTATTTGTGATGATAGACTCGGGAATTCTAAATCAGCAAATGATGTGATTTCGAACAAAGTCATTCACGACCTTCTTTGTGACTAATTTATGAGAAGTGGCTTCCACCCATTTAGTGAAGTAATCAATTGCATATAGGATAAACCTATGACCACTGAACGTGGCTGGTTCAATGGGACCAATGACATCCATGTCCCAGGCTGCAAAAGAACAAGGTGAGTTGGTGATGTGGAGCTCGTTTGGAGAAACTCGAATTATATCAGCATGAGTTTGACACTGATAGCATTTTTGCACGTAGCGGATGCATTAGGTTTCCATAGTCAGCCAAAAGTAACCCAATATCAATATCTTCTTTGCCAACATAAAACCATTCATATGCGGACTACACGCCTCAGCATGTACCTCTTCAATCAGTCTGGTCGCCTCTCTGGCTTTGACTTATCTTAGTAACCCCAAATCGAGAGTCCTCCTGTATAGGATTTCCCTACTTAGAAAGAATTGGTTGCTAACCTCCGAATGGTACATTTTTGGACACTTGTTACATTTTCGAGATAATCTTTATTATTCAAGTATCCCTGTATATCCATGTACCATGGCTTTCTATCCAGTTCCTCTTCAATACAGAAGCAATTTACAGGCTACTCCTGTATGTGGACAGGAATAAGATCAATATAATTCTTATCTGGATGTCAGATCATGAAGGATAAAGTGGTCAATGCATCTGTAAACTCATTCTAGATCCTTGGGACATGTTTGAACTCAATCTTGTAGAACCTCTTGCACATTTCTTGTACACACTCCAAGTAAGGTAGGATCTTTGTATTTTTGACGACTCACTCACATCGTACCTGATGAATCAATAAGTTTGAATCTCCAATCAATAAGTTTGAATCTCCAATCAATAGACAAGCGAAACCTCAAGATGCAAGTTTCATATTCAACCATGTTGTTGGTGCAAGGAAACCTGAGTTTGGCCAACACAGGATAATGTTGACCAATCTCTGAGATTACAACGACATCAATGCCTACCCATTTGAAATTTGCAGCTCCATTAAAGAATAATCTCCAACCTTCATATTTTTTGGATATATCCCCCCCCAAACGCTACCTCTTCATCAGGAAAGTAAGTCCTAAGAAATTGATACTCTTCATCCATAGGATTCTTGGCCAGATGATCTACTAATGCTTGTGTTTTTATAGCCTTCTATGTGACATAGACTGTGTCAAATTCACGCAACAATATTTGCCATTTGACCATCTTTCCAGTAAGCATAAGTTTTTTAAATATATACTTCAACAGATCCATTTTAGAGATTAGATAAGTAGTGTGTGCCGAGAGATAGTGCCTCAACTTATGAGCCACCCAAGTCAAAGAATAACAAGTGCGCTCCAATAAAGAATACCGAGCCTTATATGAAGTGAATTTCCTGATAATGTAGTAGATTATTTATTTTTTCTTTCCTGTCTGGTCATGTTGACCCAAGATACATCCGAAGGCATTATCCATTATAGACAAATACAATAGCAGTAGCCTACCAGGGGAGGAACCAAAATAGGAGGATTCGACATATAATCCTTAATTTTGTTAAATGCCTGTTGACACTCTGTTTTCCATTATATAGCAACATCTTTCTTCAATAGCTTGAAAATTGGCTCGCAGATAACTGCGGATTGGGCTATAAAATGACTGATGTAGTGGAGGTGACCCAAGAAGCTTATCATATCCTTCTTGCTTTTTAGAGGAGGAAGATCCTGAATGGCTTTAATCTTGACTGGATCCAGCTCTATACACCTACAACTGACGATAAAGCCTAACAAATTCCCTGAAAGAACTCTAAAGACACACTTTGTTGGGTTTAAATTCATATTATACTTCCTCAACCTGTTAAAGAACTTCTCAAGATCTGCCTAATGATTCGTACCCTTCTTTGACTTGATAATAATATTATCCACGTACACCTCAATTTCCTTATGGATCATGTCATGGAATAGAGTGGTCATATACCTCATGTATGTAGATCTGACATTTTTCAATTCAAATGGCATGAAATTGTAGTAGTAGACTCCCCAAGAAGTAATAAAGGCAGTTTTCTCAGCATCGTCCTCGTGCATCTTGATCTGATGATAACCAGCAAAGCAATCCATAATGATTGTGTTTCATGCTTAGCATAGTTATCAATCACTCAAAGGATACCAGAATTAATTTACTTTGAGATCTCCCCTTTGATTTTCAAACTTAGATTGGGATTATACTTTCTAAGTTTCTGCATGACAGGGGGACAAGATAGATCAGTGGGCAACCTGTGAGCTACTTTCGAGGTGCTTAGCCCTATCATGTTAGCATAAGACCAAACAAACACGTCTGGGTGCTTTTTCAAGAACTAAATATATCCTTTTTTCTCAGCTTTAGTCAAGTGAACTCTAACATAGGTTTCTTTTATGTCTTCATAATCCCGTATGTTCACTATTTCTGATTCTATGAGGTTTTCCTTGGGTTTATCTTCAATGTCTTCAACCCTACTAGCAAATTCCTCAGGGATTTCATCCTTCTTCACATCTTCTACTTGTCTTATATTATGTTGTATAGTCTCGTAATATGTCACAATCTCATATTCAACATTTTCAAAAGTGATTTTGCGGTAAGCAAGGGAAATAAAAACAAAAATCAATAATCGAAAAGGAAAACTTTTATTAATGATGGTAAGATGTCTCAAAACATAGTGTTAAAATGATTGAAATAAGAAAACTAAAATTGCAAACTATATCAAACAATTGAGTTTATTTATTTCAAAATCCTAAAAAAAAATCAAAAATTTTTAAGTCTAACCAAGTGCCCGATGAGGTCTGGATGGAGTGGAGGTCCAATTGCTAATTGTGGTCTTGTGTCCATGGCTTTGTGTAACACCCCAAATTTTTACCTCTGAAAAATTTCTTAGCTTTGAGCTTAGTGCCCAGATTACAACTTATTCATACGAGTCATAAGGTGTCATTACGGGTCGTAGAACCCAAATTATAGCCTGACCAGTAAAGGGTGTCCATGTTACTATCCTAAATAGGACTCATACCTAATGAGTCATAAATACTCATTATGGGTTGTAGTGTCCCAATCATAGGAAGACCAGTGTGGGCCCTAAAGTTTTTGTCCTGAGTATGATTAAAATATAACGAGCTGTGGTGAGACATTATGAGCCGTGATGTGTGACACGTAGTCTCGCCAGTGTAGTTGTCCCTTGTTTCTGTTGTGACCATGATTAGACCTAATGAGTCGTAAGGTCAGAGTACAAGTCGTAGGGTACAACTAATTATCAGACTAGTGTGGGTACCCCAAGCTATTGTCCAGACTATGAGTCATAGTGACGACTCATAGCATGCCATCACGAGTCGTAGGGTGACCCGTAGTCACTGGCGATAATTTTCAACTTTTAATTAAGGGTACTTTGGTCATTTCCTTCTTTTCCCATTTAAGAACCAAAACCATAAAGCACCTTGGGGACCTTATTTCCATCTTTTATCCAACAAATACAACTCTCAAACTCTCTCAAATTCCTAAGTCAAGAACAAACTAGGGTTTCTCAAGGTTGTTCAATTATAGCCTCCAAGGGTGATTTCTCTTCGTAATTGTGATACTTTTAGGCAGATACTCTTTTTCTTAAACTTGTTTTATTCAAAACATGTGTTTAAATAGTTGTTCATGTGGATTTGAATATGAGTTTTGATATGGGTTAAGGGTTTTGGAATGAATGTTACTTGAATTGGATTCCTATGATTTTTATATGCATTGTTTATGCTTTATCAATGGTTTTTGCACCAATTGGGTGCATGGGTATGGAAATTAGAAAAGGCGGTCATAAAATTCCCCCCAGTTTGATGATTTTGGTTTGGAATTTGGTTTTGGAAATCATGTTCTCGCAATCCACTTGCATAATTAGATTTGAATTATGGTTAATCACATGATTTGGCTTATTTCCCTAAACGATTGCATTACAAAAATGGTTAAATGGATAAAAAGAGTTTTGAAGGCCTTGCTGGCCATGTTTTTTTTATTTTAAGCTTGATTTATTGAACAAAGGGGGTCGTGGCTTTCCCTCAACTTGATTTAATGAACAAAAAAGGTCGTGACTTTTCTCTAAGTTAATGGAATTGGTATGGCATATTTATAAGCTTGCAAGAATAATGGGATGGCGATACCTATGGTTGATGCCTTAATAGATAATTCCTTAGTTAAATGGATAGGTTATGTGAAACTTGTTTTAATCGGGCTTAAAAGGTGAGTTATGTAACTGAGCCATGAAGGTGGAGGTCCCGAGGGACTGATACTGGAAACCACATTTGCCGGCATGGGGATTGGTCTTTATGACTGTGTGCATAGTTCACATATTACATACATGCATACATTTTGGAATAGTTGTAGCCTTGGTGGCTTTGGACCTTCATTAGTGATGCGGGAAAAACAAGAGAAACACAAAACAACTCCAAAACAGTCCACTAATCTTAAGGATTTGAGGACCCTTTTGAAGACCACTCTCGGATTCGCTATCAACAACACAATAACAAGATAAAGAAGTGTGTTTTCAACACAAAAACAACCACAATATAAGATGAACAATATGAACACAATGGTTACAAAATTTGGATTCAACAAGTCACAAAAACAATCCACTGTGAATCTACAAAGTGCAATAAGATAAAGATAGGTAGATGGACCAAATGAGGGAATAATATTAACAACCCAAGACTTGTTACACTCTTGGACCTTTAATACTACACACTACACAAACCTATCTCTTACGTTGGTACAAGAGTGACCTCGATCTCCCAAGCATCCAACGTTTCCAAGCTTGAATCCAACACGAGTGATTCCACACTCAAGTTGATTTCCCTAGTTACAAGTTTCAGATTTGTGGTCTTCTCTCCTTAGAGAGGAAATATTTCTAAGTTTTATACAACATCCATATTCAGCAAAGTCTAATGAATGAAACCCTAAAAGGTTCTATTTATAGATATTACAAAAATAGTGTGAAATGTCCATAATAGCCCTTCAAGAGTGGGCTGCCCCTTTAGTGTTTGTAGTGGGCTGTTTTTGGTGTGTATTTGGGCCCTTAATTACGATTCTCTTGCACACACACTTGGAAGACTTCAATACACACCCACAAGAGACCATCTATGTGGATCGCACTCGTATCATCCTCCCTTTCTTGAAAAGGATTCGACCTCGAATCTATGCCTTGCAAAATCAAAAGAGAAGACAAACAATCACACTTCCTCATGGAATCAGGGTTAGGATTAGCAAAAATAAACAATAAAGGTATGCAATAAAAAGAAACCGAGGACCCTTTGTGTTCAAGTCTCGGCCAACAACAAATCTTGGCATGCCAAGGTGGTTCATATTTGACATATTACCAAGAGTTCTTAGTGTTAAACATTATGAAGCCATCGACAAATTCACAAAGGACTTGGCTATGATAAGCACCCAAAAGAAATGCACCTAAGCCGAGAGCAAATCTTCCCCATCCTAAGATGGCACCGGGATCAAATGGGAAGAGTGGCCATAGACACGGGTCTAAACAACACACCCATTTCCCGTAGTCTTTACCATAACCACATAGCATACTCTCTACATTGGCATACATAACATCATAAGTAAAGAGAGAGTAGAGAAATATGGCACTCAATTCTACTTCTACTTCAACTATGGTGTCCTCGGAAAAGCCACACAAAGTAGAAGAAGAAGTAGTTTCCAAGACCACACATTCCTTACCCTTAAGAGTACTCTTATCTTCCAAGAAGAGATTTCCATATTTAGGAGGAATGTTGTCACACCATGTGGGTTAGCATATATGCTATAGCTTCCAAGGAAAGCTATACCATCATTTTCGCCACTAGGTCTATTAGGAGTGTTTAAACTATCTTCAAACAAGACATTGTACCTAAAGAGTGAATGATCTAACCCACGGACAGATTTGGAACGTTCACTCTCTAAGGAATCATTATCAAGTTCCAAAGATATGTCAAGCACACAATTAACCCTATGAGCCAAGCAAACATTAGAATCCTTACAACAACATGGGCTCACGGGTTCACTCCTTTTTTCTTGACCAACATTTTCAAATTCTTCACTCACTTGAGACTCATTAATCACATCACACATATCCTCAAGTGGTTGGCAAGTTTTACTCACAAGTTGGGCAGCAACTTCCTCCGGGAAGCTCTCAACATAAGGTGCTTGGACAATTGGATTTTGAGGGTAGAGTTTGGGTAGCAATTGGCGTATAATTTCAATATGCCGTTTCATATCTTCAATATTGTCATTGATACGATCACATGTGGCATTGAAATTTTGGGAAGCCATTGTACCTAACAAAAGACACAACAAACAAAGAAAACAAACAAACTTGTTAGCTCAAAAATGTCTCACCACACTCTCACTCTCGATTTTTACCTCACACTTGGTTTCACAAGTGTTGAAAGCCGGTTTGTACTTCGTGAGTGATTGAGTTCGAGTCTACTCTTGTCCCGGAATGGATTTTTGTTTGAAACTCAAACGAAATCTTGTAGGACTTGAGTCAAGAACTAACAACGAATTCAAAAAGATAAAAGTACACAACAAACGAAAACACGAACAAACGGATACAAAACTAACTTACAAGCTAGTAGGAGATTACTAGGTTGTCAATTAGTGTTCGAACCAACAAACGAACTAAGAGACAATAAAAATGAAACTAAGAAATCTCAAATTTGAGCCAAAATTTGATGTGTGAACAGTAACTTGATGACGTGGCAGCCACGTATTGGTCTCGGTCCCACTCAACTTTTGTTGTCCAATTTCAAGTCTTGGTCAATTTTTCAATTTGGACTTTGGTGGAATTTGTTTAAGGAGGGAAATTCAAACAAGTCTTGGAGCCCTTTTCAATTTCATGTTTTCAAGACTTGACTTTATCGTACTTCTCCTTAAAACATGGATCCTTAAATCATGAAAAAGTGTTGGAAAGTGGTTAAGACTTGATTGATAGGTCTTTGTTGGTTGTAGTGTCTTTCAAGACTAACAAATAATACACCCTTTTCCTTCAACTTTTTAGATTTAACATTCACTTTATCTTCAACAATATATGAAGGTGGTGATGAACATCAAGAACAACAACAACAACACCAAGAACTACAACAATAATCTCCAAGAACACCAACAATTTTCACACGGCCACTCCCAAATTCCACAATAACAATATCTCCAACACTTGGCCAAGACAACTACACCTTCAAAAAAATGGTTCTCAATCCACCAATTAACAACAATATCACGTGGACAAGCTTATAACAACAACAAGATGAAAGCCACAAGGCCAAAATAGTCCACCACAACAATGTTCAACAACAAATCGGCCAAGTCCAAGTTCACGTAAACAACACCAACAATGTAAGCTCAAACTTAGATTTAGACTAAAGAGTATTAGAGATGAAGAAAACTAACACTAGAAACAACAAAACAATTAAAAATCTTGGCCAAGACACAATAATAACACAATTTCGGCCAAGAACACAAAATGGACAGATTTGCTTCTTTTTGTTTTTTCAGTTTTTAACACTTTTTTTTTGAATTTTCTAACAAGCAAGCCCAAGATTGATCTTTAAGGAACAATATCAAGCCATTATTTGATACCAAATTATGCGGGGAAAACAAGAGAAACACAAAACAACTCCAAAACAGTCCACTAATCTTAAGGATTTGAGGACCCTTTTGATGACCACTCTCGGATTCGCTATCAACAACACAATAACAAGATAAAGAGGTGTGTTTTCAACACAAAAATAGCCACAATATAATATGAACAATACGAACACAATGGTTACAAAATTTGGATTCAACAAGTCACAAAAATAATCCACTATGAATCTACAAAGTGCAATAAGATAAAGATAGGTAGATAGACCAAATGAGGGAATAATATTAACAACCCAAGACTTGTTACACTCTTGGACCTTTAATACTACAAACAACACAAACCTATCTCTTACGTTGGTACAAGAGTGACCTCGATCTCCCAAGCATCCAACGTTTCCAAGCTTGAATCCAACATGAGTGATTCCACACTCAAGTTGATTTCCCTAGTTACAAGTTTCAGATTTGTGGTCTTCTCTCCTTAGAGAGAAAATGTTTCTAAGTGTTATACAACATCCATATTCATCAAAGTCTAATGAATGAAACCCTAAAAGATTCTATTTATAGATATTACAAAAATAGTGTGAAATGTCCATAATAACCCTTCAAGAGTGGGATGCCCCTTTAGTGTTTGTAGTGGGCCATTTTTGGTGTGTATTTGGACCCTTAATTACGTTTCTCTTGAACACACACATGGAAGACTTCAATACACACCCACAAGAGTCCATCTACGTGGACCGCACTCGTATCAATTAGATTTCTATGGTTCGTGCAACTAACACACATTGGGGCCCAACCATCAAGAAAAGAGTTGGACCCAACTAGTAGGGAGAGATAGACCCATATAGCCCATGGGTATGAATGACTATTTAAACTACACAACCTAGGCTAATGTTTTAAATTTAATGCTAAGCCTTATTCCCTATCCTGGCATGTATTATATATTTAATTATGTGCATTAGTTTTGAATGATTTAGAAATAATTCGATCATGGCATTACTTTATCCCTTCCCTGAGTTACATTCTAGCGCTCACCCTCCTAACCATCTCCGAACATTATATCTCCATGTAGTGCAGGAATTGGAGGCACTTCTACTTTTTTTGCATAGTAATTAGGTAATTTCTGGATTGATTGTGAGTCAACTTGAAGTGGTGAGCTTAAATTCTTTATAAGACCCACATTTCATGTTTTGGTCTCACTATATCATAGACTATCTTTCAATTTCCTTTTGACCATCATCAGGGGCTCAGGAATCTTTTGGTTTCCTTTTGACCATCGTCAGGGGCATGTCCCGACTTATATTGATGTTGGTTTCTTAGAGTCTTGTGGATTACTATGGATTGGAATGGTTTTTTAAATTCTTAGATTCTTTTTTGAGTTAGTTAAGTTACCTATCATGTTCTATGTTTGTTTATTCCTTAATGGACTTAAGATATCCAACATAGCCAGTCCTTGGCTTGGGTCATGATAATCTTGGTATCAGAGCCTAGGTTCATGGTTATTGAGTGTCCACAAATTCATGTCAAGTAGAGTCTCTTTTATGGGTGTGTAGTGCGCCACACTTATAAGAGAGAGACTACGGGATATTTAGGAATATTTCTCTTTTTTGTAATTTATTTTTTAGGCTATAGAGTCTAAAGTCTTGAAATCTCTTTTAATTTTGTTTGTTCGCATTTCAAATCATTTCTCCCCAATGATCTGATGCTCATGAAAACTCTTCTGTCCCACTC
The DNA here is from genome assembly GCA_030864215.1 of Capsicum pubescens. NCBI lineage: Eukaryota > Viridiplantae > Streptophyta > Magnoliopsida > Solanales > Solanaceae > Capsicum > Capsicum pubescens. The sequence goes on from CM061541.1 coordinate 186,892,850, forward strand.
GAGGACAATGCAAATAAAATTTGTTCTACTTATGGAGTACAGACCCGGTCTAGGGCACCTACTTTTAACTACCTACGTAGAGTTCCATAGGTCCCTATCAATCCTCCTTGGGATGATGATGTCCATGCCCTACTGCCCCAAAGAGATATTTTTAATGCCAAATTTTGTTGATCTATTTATTTGATGACTAAGTTGGTGACTTCTTAGTCTCATAATCCTGACCGTGTTGGTTATGTTGCTCCATATTTTGAGATCACTAGGGTCAACCAATTTATGAGGTTGAATCCTTCGACCTTTAGAGGCTCTAAGTTTGAGGAGGATCCTCAAGGGTTTGTTGATGAGATGGAAAAGATATTCAGGGTAATACATAATGCTGATGTGGAGGGCATAGAGTTTGTAGTATATCAGTTTAAGGATGTGGCACATCAATCGTTTGAGAATTGGGAATAGTCGAGGGTTGAGATGCTGAGTAGACTATCTGGGAGGAGTTTCTGGTATTTTTCTTAATTATTTCTTTCCTTAGGAGTTGAGAGAGGCTAAGGCCCAAGAGTTTGTGAATTTGAAGTAGGGTGGGATGATTGTGAAGGAGTATGCCTTGAAGTTTCATAAGTTGTCCCGTTATGCTCCAGAGTTAGTGTCTTCTATGAGGGCTAGGATGAGGAAGTTTGCTTCAACCTTGTCTTAGGACCTAGTATTGGAGTGCAAGGTCGCCTTGTTGAACAAGGATATAGATATCTCTGGCTGATGGTGTATATGCAATAAGTTAAGGATGAGAAGAAGAAGCAAGCCAAAATAAGGGAAAGATAGTAAGAAATTCAGATATTATAGTAGGGTAGAGACCAGAAAAATAGTGGTAGAGATAGTAGATAGTGAGGCAAGAAGATGACTTGGGGAAACTCAGGCTCATATTCTACGCCTAGTGCTCCATATCCTAAATCATCAGGTGATCATCATTTTTAGACTGACAGAGGGTTTAAGGCATAAGGTACCAAGTCGCAGGCTAGTGGAGCCCAGTTAGCCCCATCATATCCTCCTTGCAGATTTTGTGGGCAGTTGAACAGTGGTTATTGCGATGAGAGAAGGAATTGGTGTTTCAAAAGTGGCCATCTTGGTCATATCTAATGGAATTTTCCATTTAAAAATATTGATACTAGAGCTAATAAGGTTTTGGTTTCTACTTCTTCAGCTCCTGCGCCAAAGGATGCTACTTTTAGTACCAGTACTGGTCGGAATTGTCTTTATGCTCTTGCCACTTATCAAGAATCTGAGGCATCTCCTGATATTGTAACTGGTACATTACCATTTTTCTATCGTGATGTGTATTGTTTACTTGATCGAGGCTCTAACCTTTCTTATGCATCCCCTTATTTGGATGTTTATTGGTTTTGGTCTCGAGTGCATTTCTGATCCTTTTTTTATGTCTACCCCAGTGGGTGATTCTATTATGGCTAAAAGGGTCTATAGGGGTTATGTGATATCTATCTATGGTCGGGATACATTGGTGGATCTAATATAATTGGATATAATAGATTTTGATGTGATTTTAGGGATGGATTGGCTCCATTTGTGTTATGCTTCCCTCGATTATCGAACCCAAAGGGTCGGTTTCCAATTCTCGAATGAATTGGTAATTGAGTGGGAAGAGAGTTACCTAGTACCTAAGGAAAGGTTTATTTCTTATCTTAGAGACCGAAAGTTGATTTCCAAAAGGTGTCTATACCATCTAGTTCGAGTCATAAATTCTAGTTCTGAGGTTGTCTCTTTACAATCTGCCCTTGTAGTTAATGAGTTTCTCAAAGTATTTCCTGACTATCTTTCTGTTATTCCTCCTGTTAGGGAAATAGACTTTAGGATTGATCTTCTATCGGGTACCCTTCCTATCTCTATTTCTCCTTATAGAATGGCTCCGACTGAGTTGAACAAAATTAATAAGCAGTTAAAGGATCTTCTTGATAAAGGTTTTATCTGTCCTAGTGTTTGTTCGTGGGGTAACCCTTTTCTCTTCATGCGTAATTAAGATGGTTCCTTTCGAATGTGTATAGATTTTCTCTAGTTGAATAAGGTGACGGTGAAGAATAAGTATCCTCTACCTAGGATAGATGATCTCTTTGACCAGCTTTAGGGTGCTAGATGCTTTTCTAAGATTGATCTTCGGTCGGGTTATCATCAATTGATAATTAGGGAGGTAGATATTTCTAAGACTGCTTTCTGTACTTGGTATGGTCACTATGAGTTCTTAGTTATGACTTTTAGGTTGACTAATGCTCTGATGACATTCATGGATCTTATGAACTAGGTGTTTAGGAAGTTTCTGGATTTGTTCATCATTTTGTTTATTGATACATCTTGGTATATTCTAAGAGTGAGAAGGATCATGCCAATCACCTCACTATAGTGTTGCAAAATCTTAAGCATCATTGCTTGTATGCCAAGTTTTTGAAGTGCGAGTTTTGTTTGAATGTTGTAACCTTCCTTGGTCACGTTTATTCTTGTGAAGGGATCATGTGGATCCATAAAAAGTTAAAACGGTTAAGAAGTGGCCTAGACCCTTGAATCCAATTGACATTGGAGCTTCTTGGGTTTAGCCGGGTGTTATAGGAGGTTTGTGGAGAGTTTCTCTTTGATTGCTACTCCATTGACTAAGTTGACACATAAAAAGGTGAAGTTTTTTTGTCTGATGCTTGTGAGGGTAGTTTTGAGAAGCTGAAGGACACGTTGACTTCTGTATCAATTTTGACCCTACCTGAGGGTACTGATGGTTTTGTTGTGTACTGTGATGCATCTCGTGTGGGACTGGGTTTTTCATTGATACAGTATGGTAAGGTGGTGTCTTATGCTTCAAGGCAGTTCAAATTTCATGAAAGAAATTATCCGGCTCATGATTTGGAATTAGCAGCTATTGTTGTTTCTTTGAAGCTTTGGCGCTATTATTTGTATGGGGTTCATGTAGATATCTTCTCAAACCATAATTACAATATATGTTGACCCAGAAGGAGTTGAATCTCAGGAAAATGAGATGGCTTGGGTTGCTCAAGGACTATGATATGAGTCTTCATTACCATCCAGGTAAAGCTAATATAGTTGTTGATGCTCTTAGTAGGATATCTATGGAAATCTTATCTCAAGTGGATGAGGAGAAGAGCTGATTGGTGAAGGACATTCACTGGTTGGACAATCTTGGAGTTCGTCTCTTAGATTCTGAAGATGGAGGTATGATTATCCAAGAGGTGGTAAAGTCATCTCTTAGTGCAGAGGTAAATGAGAAACATATTTCAGATTCTATCTTGATTGAGATTAAGGCTAATATGGGTCAACAGAAAGTCATGGCTTTTGAGATTGGTGAAGATGGTATCTTGAGGTACTAAGGTAGATTGTGTTTTCCTGATGCTGATGGGTTGCGATAAAGAGTTTTAACTGAGGCTCATGAGTTGCGGTATATAGTTCATCCGAGTTCGACAAAGATGTATCATGATTTGAAAGACATTTATTGGTTGAACAAAATAAAGAGGGATGCGATTAACTTTGTGGCTAATGTATGGTGTGTCAGCAAGTGAAGGTTGAGCACTTGAGGCCTGGTGGCATGTCTCAAGAGGTTGAGTTGCCTATGTGAAACTGGGAGGTGATCAACATGGACTTCATTACTGGTTCTCTGTGGTCTCTCCATCAGTTTTATTAGATTTGGCTCATCGTGGATAGGATGACTAAGTCGGCTCACTTCTTGTCTGTGAGGACTACTTACACTAGAGAGGATTATGCGAAGTTGTTTATTTAGGAAATAGTTAAGTTTCATGGTGCTCCAGTTTCTATTATTTTGGATCGAGGTATGCAGTTCTCTTCTTGCTTTTAGCATTTGTTTCAGCATGATTTGGGCACACGGAAGAGCCTTAGATTGCTTTCCACCCTCAAACTAATGGACAGACGGAAATGACCATTCATACTTTAAAAGATATGCTAAGAGTCTGTGTGATTGATTTTGGTGGGATTTGGGAGGATCATTTTACTCTCATAGAGTTCACTTATAATAATAGTTATTACTCTAGTATTGGGATGGCTCCTTTTAAGGCTCTTTATGCTAGGAGGTGTAGATCTCCTAATGGGTGGTTTGAATTTAGTGAGACAAGGCTATTCGATTTGCACTTGGTTCACCAAACCATGGAGAAGGTGAAGGTGATTCAGGATAGACTTAAGACATATCAGAGTTGCCAAAAGTCCTATGCAGATGTGAGGTGAAGAGAGTTGGAGTTTGAGGTTGGAGATTGGGTGTTTTTAAAGGTGTCTCCCATGAAAGAAGTGATGAGATTTGGAAAGATGGGGAAACTCAGTCCCTGTTATATGGGTCTGTACTGGATCTTGAAGATAATAGGGAAGGTTGCTTATGAGTTAGACTTGCCTTCTAGTTTGGGTTCTGTTCACCCGGTTTTCCATGTTTTGATGTTGAAGAAATGTGTGGATGATACTTCTTTGGCGGAGCCTGATGAGTGGTAAATTTACCACTCATTTGCATTCAAAATTCGTGCACACTACTATGATTTGACCGTATGAATGAGACAAATCTGTGATTAAATGCACTAATTTCTACATTTTGGAAGCTTACAGGTGATGAGAAAGAAATATGTGGATTTGAACTGAAAAGGATAAAAAAGAGAAGAGAAGTGCAGATGGAAGATCTGGAGTAGAATTTGGTCTCATCTACCGCGATCGCGGTCTGAGGTCCGCAATCGCAATGAGTCAAGATTTGTCAAAGGTTTGCGATCGCGGTATTCTTAGTGCAGTCGCGGTAGCTGCGATTACGGATAAGCTACAACGATAGCGGCTAGGGGGTTTATGCCCAGGAAAAATTATGTTATTTTGCCCAGCCGACCCCAAATCCCTTATAATGCTAAAATCCTTTCCCATTTGAGATATCACACTTTGAACAATTGAATTTGGCAATATTGTAACCCTACTAATTGGGGAAACTTGTGTGTTTGAATTTCCAATTGGAGTTTGGTGAAATTGAGGTGTAAATTGAAGAAGCTTTGCATTCTCCACTATTATCAATGTTTCGAATGAACCTTATGGTATATTTCTTTCTCTTTACTTCATGAGTATCTAAACCTTTCTTATCTTGAGATTATATTGAACTAAGGTTCAATTATGTGTGGGTTGTAATGTATTTGTGTAAATTCTAGTTTGTTGATGATGGGTTTCACTATTGCTTGTTTGAATTAGTTGGGGTTTGTGGGTGAAAACCCCAAACACTCAAAATGGGTTTGTGGGTGAAAACCCCAAATACTTGAAAGCTTATATCATCCTTAAAAAAGGGATGTGGGTAAACTTTTGGAACCCATATCATCCTTGAAAAAGGGATATGGGTGACAAAGAAATAGTGGACAATAATGGATTTAGTTTGCTATCTTTTCACTATTGTAGAAATAAGGGTGAATAGAGAGTTAGCTATGTCTTGGGCAACTTCATAGAAAAAGGGATGCCCAATTGAGGTACTAGGTGGCTTTAATTGACACACTCGTTAGGTAATCGAAAGGTCAATGAGTGATATTCATGAGGTTTTATTGACAAGCTAGCCTCAAGGACCTTCAACCTAGCCTACTATATCATTAATAACTAGAATTTGCACCAAATCATCATGTTCCCATGTATAACTTACCCTTAGGTTGACATAATCCCAAGATCCTTCTCATATTGAATTTTCAATCACATGTGTTTCCTTAGTTCGTTGATTCGATTAAACTTTGATTAATCCTTGTTCCAAATCAACCCCCTATTTTAAATCTTGAATTTCGTGTTGTTTACATTATGGGTATCTTTGTAGTAACTTTTAACACCTATAGAACTAGAAATCTAATTTTGCTTCTTGTGGATTCAACCTCAACATAAGTTGAGCTATTGACAACGAATATCCTCTACCAAATGTAATGGTATAGGTGAGCGTTATCAAAATAGTGTCGTTGTCGGGGAGTGAAATTTAGCTTTCACTTGTGCAGTGTTGAGTGTTGCTTTGGGTATACCCATAGTGGTGTGTATTTATTTTGGTTGTTGTTTTTGTTTCCTTTTAGGTGATCTCCACAGTGTTTACAGAACTATGAGTGGCAATGCAAGTATTGTCGAGTCTTTCCATTGTCCTCTTGATGGCGAGGAGCAACTCATTGACGTTAGGAGTACAAGTGCCATCCGTATCCCACTTACTCATGGAAACAGAGTATTTCATATTACGAGTGTCATGTTGCAATGCTTCAAATGAAGGGATTTTTTGGGAGACAAGCTTATGAGGACCCCAACTTGCATTTGAAGAACTTTGTAAAAGTGTGTGCACCCTTTGATAATGCACACATAACCCAAGAGTCCATCCGATTGTGCCTCTTCCCATTTTTTCTAACGGGAGAGGCGGTATTGTGGCTTCGATCCCTCCCGGTTGGGTAATCACTTCATGGGATGAACTTATCATTACCTTTCTTGAACGGTATTTCCCAACATCCAAGATTCTCCAATTACGTGATGAAATTATTAACTTTAGGTAATTAAATGGAGAAACGTTGTACGAGGTGTGGGAAGGATTTAACAAAAAACTCATGCAATGTCTCAACCACAAGGTCTTGGAGAAGATGTTTCTCCAAATCTTCTATTGGGCTCTTGATCCTCTCAACAAAACTGTGGTAGACAATACGACGGGGCTCTCTATTGTGAAGTTGACTTATCACGCTGCCACAACCTTGCTTGAGGAAGTGACCAAGAAAAATCGGGGGTGGCATCTCCGTGATGCCGAGGTACCAAAAGGCCCTCTACTACCTCCTTTATTGATAAAGAGCAAGAGAAGAGAGATGAAGAGAGAGAGAAAAACATGGAAAAAATAATGACACAATTAGAGCTTTTAACTAAGAATGTGATGGGTGCACCCATAAAAATGGTGAATGTCGTGGAATCCAAGGCCTATGGTTATGAAGAGGCCAAGAGGCTTGATGAAGAGATTCGGTATTTGGCAAACTATTCGGGGGGTTCCCGCCTGGCCTATCAAAGGCAAGCTGGGAACCAAGGTTGGATAGATCGTGATCGTAACTATGATTGAAGGGACAAATACCGAGAGTATGATTGTTATGTGCCCTCTCATGACTGAGCAAAGAACAAATATGCAAATCTCGTTGACCCCGACAAATACAAAATTGATGATGTCTTGGCAAGAATTTTGATGAAAGTGGAGAAACGGACAAGATGGTCCGTGAATTGAAAGGCAATTTTTTGCAAATCAACCAAACGGTTGTGTCCCACTCCACTTCTATTAAGAAATTGGAAATGCAAATAGGCCAAATTTCCACCCAACTCAATGCTAGACAAAAGGGAGGCCTTCCTAGTGATACTATTGTGAACCCAAAGAATGATGTTAAAGTGTTGGCAATAGTCACTAGGAGTGGAAAGACCCTAGGTGATCACTTGAATGAAGTTGAGGGAGAAAATGTGGGTGTAAAAGTGCCCAACATTGAGCACATAAATGTGATGAAAAAGGTTATGGTTGAGCCAAGAGAAGAAACCCCAAAATCTCAAGAAGAAGAGGATAAAAAATAACCGGTGGAAATTGATGAAGAGGTGGTAGAAAATAAGGAGCCACAAAGTGATACATTGCCCACTATGCAAATCCCTCCTCCTTTTCCACAAAGGCTTGAGAAAAGAGGAGAATGGCGAGCTCAAGAAATTCATGGCTAAGCTTGGCAACCTCTCTATCCAAGAGATTCTGAGGTATGCTAAGCTTATGAAGAAATTGATGTCGAAGAAGAATCTTGTTGAAGGTGACACCATTGAAGTCACCCATGGGTATAGTGCTATCACGGGTAGTGCAATAGAAGAAAAAAAGGAAGACCACGGGGCTTTTATAATTCCATGCACTATCGGGACACATAAGTTTGAAAAAGCTTTATGTAACCTTGGTGTGAGTATTAATCTCATTCCCTTTGCAATATTTCAGAGGCTTGGATTGAGTACCCCTACTCCAACGTCGATGAGCCCTTCGATGGTGGACCAGTCTATAAAAATCGATTGGTGTTTTGTTTGACGTATTGGCAAAAGTGGATAGATTTATCCTTTCGGTGGATTTTGTGGTGCTCAATTGTGAGATGGACCAAGAGGTGCCTATTATCCTTGGTCAACCTTTCATTGCTACCGGAAGATCCCTTGTAGATTTAATGCTTGAGAAAATGAGGTTTAGAGTTCATGATGGTGAAGTGGACTTTTGAGTATGAACAACGAAGAAATAACCCATGGAGCTTCAAGTGGTGTTGGCTATCGAAGTTAAATATGAGAAGGTGAATGACGGGTCCCTTGAGGATCCAAATTGAAAAGGATGAAGGACGTTGTGCCACAACGATAACTAAGGCGCTATGTGGGAGGCAACCCACAAATTCCACAAAAGTGGCTTGTATCCTTTATTTTTAATTTAGTAGAATAGCCTTTAATTTTTTTCATTGATTAATCCATGCATTTTTTGCACTTTGGAGTATTTTAGATTGAGTTGAGAAGGGAAAAGTGTGAAATTTTTGCATGTTAAACTGAACAGCAAAAAGTATGTCAAAATGGAGTGACAAGCTGAACAGGGGAAAACAAAGGTGCAGAAATACCCTCAGTTACTGCAATTGCGAGCGGGCCTCGAGCCTTCACTGATTGCAGTCACCGCTTATCCGCGATCGTAGAACTTGGACTTTGATTGCGTCAGATCAGTTTAAATGACCATCCGACTTCCATTTCCCTCACACTCCCTTCCTAAATTCTCTCTCAAGTTGTATCCACTCCTGGTCATATTTTGGGCATCTAAAAGTATCTTTCCATTCATCTTGCATCAATTCCTCCAGTAAGTGCTCTGAATTCTTACTTTATTTGTTGAAAATAACCCTTAGAATGCATGAACTAGGTAGGGCCTAAAATGGTCCTTTTCTTTGCTAAATTTTGGTTTGTTTATACTTGTGTAGTGGTTTGTTGTGGTGAATAGAGTGCACACATATGGGGAAGTCTTGAGTACCCACATTATGTTCAAAATTGAGAGAAATATAGTGTGCACACCAAGCGCTCGATCAAGTTCTCAAATAAAGCATAACTAGTTGTTTTCACATTCTAAGGGCATGATAGAGTGCTTAGGAACCCTGTTCAATGTTCTTAGTGATAATTTATTGTTTTGGGACATGATTTGTCCCTAAAATTTGAATTTTGAACTATTGAAAAATGTGTCCTGACAAGGTCTCGGATATCGCGATTGTGGTTACTATATCGATCGCGGCCCCACGATCGAGACTAGTGACCCGCGATCACCATATTTGAGGCTGAATTTCAGCCTGGGCCAAAAATCCTGCACTTTCAATTTTTGCCCAATCACTACCAAGTAACCATCCCATGAGCTTTATTGGACAACATAGTCTAGTTTATGCATGAAAATGTTGATGATAAATATTGTTGTGTTGTCCTCATGTTTTTTAGGCTTACATCATGGAAAATTATACCAAGTCCAGTTCATGATGCTTGAATGTCACAACCAATACTATGATGAGCTTTGAAAGACAAAGTTGCTTACAGAGAGGGGAATATGTTTGGAGAAGGTACCAAAAAAGTTTCTAGTATTTCATGATAGGCTCATAGCCACTGAGTGGAGATATTTTTCCCTGAATCCTTGTTGGGCAAATGCAAAGTGGATACGGGATTTCTATGCTAATCTTAGAGTAGTATCATTCTCGAACATAATCATTAGGATTAGAGGGGAAAAGGTAAACTTTGGGCGGAGAAAATTAATAATGTATAAGGGCTCCAAATGCAAACATGGATAAGTTTGAAGCAAAGGGAAGTGAGCTAGGAAACTGAATAGCAGAGAGGCTATGTTCGGGGAAAGAAGTCCCTTGTGAGGCTACCAATAGGAACATCTCTATGAATGAATTCACTGCTAAGGCCCAGGTTTGGTTGACTATCATTTATAGCTAGGTCTCCCCTTGCACCTACAGTAAAACGGTTCCAGATTTGTAGGCCAGGATGGTCACTTGTATATTAGATGACATTTTTTTGAATATTAGTAGACTTGTCATCTCGGACATGAAGTTTTTCAGGAACCATGGTGGTACACATCTCTTATTCCCCTCTTTGATTACAGAACTGTACAGGCGATCAGGTATTGCAAAGTACCCTAATGAAACTTGGTTACACCGGGACACCCCCATATATTCTCTAAAAATTTAGGGTGAGGGCGCACCTGGCAAGAGCAAGAAGAGGAAGATCGACTTGGGAAAGTCAGCATGTGAGGAGCCTGAGTCTTGTAGGCCACCCATAGACAAGTCTCTTGAGGATATTAGTGTTGATTTAAAGTCCATTAGGGATCTTGTGTCAGGTTTGCCCAGGGTCCGGGAGAGCCCTCCACCACCCGCTATTCATATGTGCCCCGATCAGATTATTAGAAGAATTTTGAGAACCAGAAGACACAGGGAGATACCATTTCTAGGCTTGAAAAATCATGCTCATCTTTGGAAGAATCTTATTGATAGCTCTGGGTATCACATGAGAGGATGGTGAAAAGGGAGAAAAAGAGGGATAAATTCTTTAGTAAGATGTGGAAGGGGGTAAAGGGCCTGTGGAAGGTCCTAAAACCCTGAGACAGACCACCTTATTCCATAGTGGAGATTGATGATGAGGCCCCTGCTGAGTGGTCCGATTCAGATGTTGATGGAGATGATGTAGAGTCTGCGAGCGAGATTAGCCCTTGATGTGGTTATATGGGGAACCCTTATCTCTTTTTGTGCTTTATTATTTATGTAGTGAGGACACTACAAGTTTATTAGTTGGGGATGCCTGTCTCCATGTTATTTCTCATTTGGGCTTGTATTATTTAGATATTCCTGGATGTTTTGTTGACATTTTGGATAATTTTTATTTTTTGCTATTGGGTTGTAATATTTGGGCACTCTGATGGTGCCCACATTTTCAAGGATTAGTCGTTTTGTTTTATTTTTAGATTTTTACTTTATTTTTCTTTTGCTTATGGTGATATCAGACAAGCTTTTCCCTATGATAGATTGAGTGACGACATTCTTAAAGAAAAATCTTCATAATTGGGTTTTGAGCCATGGATACAAGGGAAGTCTGAGTACCCATAGCATCAAAGCTATAAATGCAAGGGAAATTTAAGTACCTATAACATTTTGGATTTGGGATCGCACTTATACCAATGGCGAAGTCTGAGTAGCCATATGGTTTGACCGTATGAAAGCCATATATGAGACATCGACTTGGTTTAGTGCCATAAATAGCAAATTATGTGTGGTGCAAATGCGAAGCAAACACCCCATCCGTCTAAACTTTTTTCAAAAAACAAGGGAACCAACATGATCGACCTTGTAACAATACTTCACCTTTTTTTGTGACTCCAAAGCTTTGTCTTGTAGAAATTGATAGATACTCCATTTTGTCTCTAGTGGGAAGGAAAATTGATCCCCTTTGAGGAGTTTGCATGCCATGTGTTATGAGCATTTTGGTCTAAATCTCTTGCCTACGTATACCATCTAGAACTTGCCCCGTTAGTCTCTCAAGGATCATTTTGATTGTACTTGGTTGGTGAAATGGCCCTAGGCCATCTTTGTAAGCATAGGAACCCACTTTAGCCTAAATAGCCTACCGATGCTTAGGATAGTACCTTGATTTACCCAATTCGAGCTTTTAAGCCTTTCTTTGGAAACCTCATTACAAGCCTTGATCCATTCAAAGTTTTTTCCTCTCTTAAACCCTACCCTCCTTGAGCATAATAAAATAAAAAGTGAGTCTAAAAGCCTAAGTTGGGGATGGTAAGTTTGGAAGGGATGACCTTGGGCCAAGGTAGTGTAAGTGGATGCCTATGAACTAAGCAATGAAAAAGTGAAAAGAAAGGTATGATGAAAAAAATGAGGCATAGATTGCAAAAGAGATCAGCGAATGAAACATGCCATCAAAAGTTAGAAAAATCAAGGTAGCTAAAATAGACATGTGTAAAGTGTGAAATCAAATGAAGTGGTCCTTGGTGTAAAAGTTGGAAGGATAAAATAGTGTGATGTAAATGTTCAAGGAGGGTGTAGCCACTTTGTCCTAAATAATATCCTACCCTTCCTCGAACCTACGTTACAAGCACAAAAGGTCCTTCGAGATCTCCAACCAAGTGTATTCATTGTAGTGGTGAGTGAAAATAAGGGCAAGCCTATGGTATGGTACTTGTTAGCATCGAGAATCTTTGTGAGATAGAGAGTTTCGTGCTTAAATCCCTTGTTGCATATTTGACAATTTAGTGTGGGGGGGATTATCCTTCTTGTGAGAAGTCATGTAATCAAATTAAGGTGGGTGATATTGTCATCTTCCAAAAAATAAGACAAAAAAAGTATAGTGGAGTAGAGGTCAATAGAGAATCACTTTTAGAGTGTTATTAACTGCTGCATTGTTGTTCTTTAGAGTCCTTTGCATCTTTGTAAATTATATTTCATGATGAGTGGTATCATGAGAATAGTTTTTCCCATGTATGAAGAGCCACTTGTGGTAGAAATCAAATTTGGGGTTATTGTGATCATTGGGTTGTATAAATGGTTTTAAATTTGCATCGTTTTATTGAGTGAAGTAGTGTTGCTTGAGGATAAGCAAAGGTTTAAGTTGGGGGTATTGATGATTGGTGCATCTACCACTCATTTGCATGCAAAATTCATGCACACTACTATGATTTTAACGTATAAATGATACAAATATGTGATTGAATGTATGAATTTCCACATTTTGCAGGCTTACAAGTGATAAGAAAGAAAGATGTGGATTTAAGCTGAAAAGGATCAAAAAGAGAAGAGAAGTGCAGCTGGAGACCTAGAGAAGAATTTGGTCTCAGTTATCGCGATCATGGTCAGTCGAGATTGGTCAAAGGTTTTCGATTGTAGTATTCTTAGTGCGGTCGCATTATACGTGATCGTGGATAAGCTGCAGCGATCGTAGCTAGGCGGGTTTATGCCCAAAAGAAATTCTATTATTTTGCCTAGCCGACCCCAAATCCCTTATAATGATAAAACCTTTTCCCGTTTGAGATATCACACTCTGAACAATTGTATTTTGGCAATATTATAAACCTACTAATTGGGGAAACTTGTGTGTTTGAATTTCCAATTGGAGTTTGGTGAAATTGAGGTGTAAATTAAAGAAGCTTTTCATTCTCCATTATTATGGATGTTTTGAATGAACCTTATGGTATATTTCTTTCTCTTTACTCCATAATTAGATAAACTTTCCTTGTATTGGGATTATGTTGAACTAAGGTGCAATTATATGTGGGCTGTGATGTATTTTTGTAAATTCTAGTTTGTGATGATGGGTTTCACTATTGCTTGTTTGAATTAGTAGGGGTTTGTGGGTGAAAATCCAAAATTCTTAAAAGTTCACATCATCCTTGAAAGAGGGATATGGGTGATCTTTTAGAACCTATATCGTCCTTGAAAAAGGGATATGGGTGACATAACAATAGTGGACATTAATGGATGTAGTTTGCTATCTTTTCACTATCTTAGAAATAAGAGTGAGTAAAGAGTTAGCTATGTATTGGGAATCTTCCTAGAAATAGGGATGCCCAATTGAGGTATTAGGTGGATTTAATTGACACACTTGTTAGGTACTCGAAAGGGTCAATGAGTGATATTCATGAGGTTTTCTTTAAAAGCTATCCTCAAGGACCTTCAACCTAGCCTACCATATTGTTAATAACTAGAATTTGCACCAAATCATCATGTTCCCATGCATAACTTTCCCTTAGGTGGACATAATCCCACGCTCCTTCTCATATATAATTTTCAATCACAAGTGTTGCCTTAGTTTGTTGATTCGATTAAACTTTGATTAATCCTTGTTCTAAATCAACCCCCTAATTTTAAATCTTGAATTTCGCTTTGTTTACATTAAGGGTATCTTTGTAGTAACTTTTAACACCTATAGGAATAGGAAGCTAATTTTTCTCCTCGTGGATTCAACCTCAACATAAGTTGAGCTATTGACAACGACCGTCCTCTACCAAATGTAATGGTATAGGTGAGCATTATTAGTGCCTATTGAGGATATTGATATTTCAAATTCCTCATCTTTTGAGAAAGTCCTGATTGAGATTTTGGATCGACTAGTCCATTATTTGAGGACTAAGGATGTGTATTCAATAAAGGTTCTATGGAGGAATCAAAAGGTAGAAGAAGCAACTTGGGAAGCTGAAAAGGACATGAAGTCCAAGTATCCAGTCTTGATCCCCGCTTTGGTTAGTCGTGCTTAAGGTATGTGAATTTCTTTCTATCTCTGTTTTCTGACTTTGTTAAAGAAAATTGTGCTTGTGTTTTTTCTTATAATCGTGTTAAGGGATACCTTGACTTATCACTCGGGAATGAATGGTCCAGGGAGGAGGGGAGAATGTAACACCTCAGATTTTTGCCTTCAAAATTTGTTTTGGCCTTGAGCTTATTTCCCATATTACAACTTATTTATACGAGTCGTAAGGTGTTATTATGGGTCGTAGAACCCAAATTGTAGCCTAACTAGTAAAAGGTGTCCATGTTACTATCCTAATAATGACTCGTACCTAATGAGTCGTAAAGACTCATTATAGGTCGTAGTGTCCCAATCATAGAAAGACTAGTGTGGGTACCAAAGTTTCTATCTTGAGTATGATTAAAACATAATGAGTCGTGGTGAGACATTATGAGTCATGATGTGTGACTCATAGTCTCACCAGTGTAGTGATCCCTTGTTTCTGTTGTGACCACGATTGGACCTAACAAGTCATAAAATTTGAGTATGGGTCGTAGGGTATGACTCGTAGCCAGACCAATGTGGGTGACCTGAACTACTGTCTATACTACGGGTAGTGGTGATGACTCATAGCGTTCCCTCACGAGTCGTAGGGTGACCCGTGGTCACTGGCGATAATTTTTAGCTTTTAATTAAGGGTACTTTGGTCATTTTCCTCTTTTCCACTTAATACCCATGACTATAAATCACCTTGGGGGACCCTATTTCCATTCTTTATCAATAAAATACAACTCTCAAACTCTCTAAAATCCTGAAGTCAAGAACAAGCTAGGGTTTCTCAAGGTTGATCAATTAGAGCCTCCAAGGGCGATTTCTCTCCATAACTGTGATACTTTCAGGCATGTTATTCTTTCCCTTGAACTTGTTTTACTTAAAACATGTGTTTAGATGATTGTTCATGTGAATTTAAATATGGGTTGAGGGTTTTGGAATGAATGTTACTTGAATTGGATTCCCATGATTTATATATGCATTGTTTAGGCTTTATCAATGGTTTTTACACTAATTGGGTGCATGGGAATTGGAAAAGGGGGTCGAGGCATTCCCTTAGTTTGATGATTTTGGTTTGGAATTTAGTTTTGGAAATTTTGTTCCCTCAACCCACTTGCATAATTGGATTTGAATTATGGTTTATTACATGATTTGGTTTATTTCCCTAAATTATTGCATTGCAAAAATGGTTAAATAGATAAAAATTGTTTGGAAGGCCTTGTTGGCCATGTTTTTTTATTTTAAACTTAATTTAATGAACAAAGGGGGTCGTGACATTCCCTCAACTTAATTTAAAAAACAAAAGGGTTCGTGACATTTCCCCAAATTGATGGAATTGGTATAGGATAATTATAAGCTTGTAAGTGTAATGGTATGATGATACCTGTGGTTAGTGCCTTAATGGATAATTCCTTGGTTAAATGGATGGGTTATGTGAAACTTGTTTTAATTGGTCTTAAAAAGGGGGTTGTGTAGCCGAGCCATGAAAGTGAAGGCCCCGAAGGACTGATACTAGAAAATACATTTGCCGGCAAGGGGATTGATCTTTATGACCGTGTTCATAGTTCACGCATTACATACATGTATACATTTTGAAATGGTTGTAGCCTTGATGGCTTTTCCTTTATTTGAATTTCTCCGATCGTGCGGCTAACACGCACTGGGGCCCAACCAGTAGGGAGGGAGTTGGATCCAACTAGAAGAGGGGAGCTAGACCCATATAGCCCGCGGGTATGAATAACGATTTGATCTACACAACCTAGGCTAATGTTTTAACTTTCATGCTAAGTCGTGTTTCCTATCCCTATATATATATATAATTGTGTACATTGGTTTTGAACTATTTTGAAATGATTCTATTGTGGGATTAATTTATCCCTTCTTTGAGTTATATGTTAGCGCTCACCCCACTAACCGTCTCCAAACATTGTATCCCCATATGATCCAGGAACTGAAGACACTTCTACTTTGTATGTGTAGTGATTAGGTGATTTTTGGATCGATCGTGCGTTATCTTAAAGTGGTGAGCTTCTATTATTCGGAAGACCCTCATTTCATATTTTGATTTCACTCTATCATAGATTATCTTTCAGTTTCTTTTTGTATATCTTTGGGAGCATGTACCGACTTAGATTTATGTTGGTTTCTTAGGGGCTTTTGGATTACTGTGGATTAGGATGGTTGTTGAAATTCTTAGATTCTTTTTTGAATTAGTTAAGTTACCTATTTTGTTATATGTTTAGAATTCATCCGCTGCTAGTTGTATTATGTTTTGATGGCTAGGAAAAGGGTGTGTTCTTTAGTCCTCGGTGGACTTGAGATACCCGTCATGGCCAGGCCCTAGTTCAGGTTGTGACACTTTGAATGGGGGCTCCTCTCGCCTCATTGATGATGACATGACAACCATCTTTCTCGATCAGAAATAAAAACCTCAAACTGTCCAATATCTCTTCCTAACCATGGCCCATAAATCCAGAAAAACGGAAAGTCTTATGTAGCGCGGGCAGGGTATTGTACAGAGGATGATAGAAACCTTTCTTAGGCGGCCTCCATTCAATGTAATCTTCTGCAGTGCACTCATAGCCCAAGCCAAATATGGTCATCTTAGGTTGTAGCTGTATGGGCTCGACGATCCCTTTCAGCCTTGCTCCAAGACCTTTACCTTGTTCATATCAAATTTTGAGCATTATTTTTCATCTATATTCCTCCAGGGTTTCCCTTCAAAAACCATATCCACTTCCATGTTTTTAATCTCATTATTGCCTTTAGGAATGAGGGTTGTATCCTCTATCATAAAGAGATCTTTTTCATTTCTAATAAAACATCTTTCTCGTTCTCACCATCATTGCAAAACCCTATAGAGTAAAAGATTTGGTATAATAATAGTGTAGAATCAGGCATTTACCTACCTTTGATCGTCTGACCATCAACTACATAGCCCAACATAAAGGTATTTTTCTTCTCAGCAAACTCTAAGGGGTTAATTATCCTTTGTAATCTAGCATCGAGTCCCTTATCCTCTTCATATCCTAGCCAAGTTATGTAACTCAGAGCATTTAATAGTTTGGTTGCATGTAGCTCAACATATCCTCTTCGATGTTTCCAATCAGCTCCAAATTTTCAAGACCCTCTTGTCCACTTCCTCCAGAATCCCCACTTCTTGATGGCCATATTCGAATCAGAGACTGTAGTGTAAAAGGGACTGCACCAGCAATATGAATCCACGGATTCCTGAGCAATAAGTTGTAAAAGGTGGGAATATCCATCACCTGGAAGTTTATAGGGATAGTAGCAGGACCCATTGTGATGCATAATGTAATCTCCCTAATAGTGCCTTGCTGGGAGCCATCAAACACTCTTAAAATCCTTACCCAGGGATGCATCCTAGCTAGATCAACTTCTAACCTCATTAAGGTAGCCAAAGGACAAATGTTCAAACCCGAACAAGGATGAATTAACGATCGAGGTATTTATTTTTCCTCGTACCATAAAGAAAAATTCAATGCCCTTCTATGCGACCCTCCTTTAATGTTCCCAACCAACTCGAGGGTGTAAAATATTTCTCCATCAAGACTATCGTATCCTTCAATAACATATATGGGGTGTCGTATTTCCCTATGTATCACTACCTCTTAATGGTCATATTCAAACTTAAGGCACTGGTGAAGTGTAGAGGGGACTGTCCCAGCTATGTGTATCCATGGCAGCCCAAGCAACAGATTATGAGAAACAGAAATATCCATCACCTAGAAGGTTATAGGGAAAGTGATTGGACCCATCACTATGTCCAGTGTAATTTCCCTAATAGTGTCTCTTTGGGAGCCGTAGAATGCTTTTACGTTTATTTTCAAGGTCTGCATTTTAGCTAGATTTACCTCCAACCCTATCAAGGTATTCAAAGGACTGATATTTAATCCCGAGCCTAGATAAATCAATACGCAGGATATCATTCTTTCCTTATGTTTCAGCATGATATTCAAAGCCCAATTATATGATCTCCCTTAGGGTGGTAACTCATCATCATGGAAAGATATTTTGTAGGCCTTAAATACTTGCCCGACCATATGGTCCATCTCTCCACTAGTTATAGTAGCAGGTACATAGTTTTCACTCAAAATCCTTATCAAAGCCTTCTTATGGTTTTCAAAAGTCTGGAATAATATTAGGATGGATATTTGGATCAGATTCTTATTCAGGTGCTTTGCTACAGAATACTTCTTGGCCTGTATCTTCATCTAAATGTCATCTTCCACAACTTCGATTGCAGGCTGCTTTCCCTTGCTGGAACTTCCTTGGAACAAGTTTTTGGGCTTATGTACTCTACCTAATCTAGTTACACTCTGTGCAATATCTACCTCAACCACCTTTGCTTTCCTAGGAATATTTTGATCATTGTTCCATAGAACTGCATAAGGGTTATAAACGACCAGGGAGATTCTCATGATTGTGAAAGGAGTTATAGGTGTGGCCATCTCAACTTCAAATAGCACTCATTTTTGCACAGTAATGGGAGTACCATTTAATTTTTCAATAAACCAGATAGAGCTCTCCAAGTCTACATCCTCATCAATGTCGAGAATATTTACCTAATGGTCTGGGAGAGGATTGTTGGTAATATTCAGTGTTGGGCCCTTATATTGAATGACTTTGGTGTTAATCAACTTTTGAATCTTATTCTTCAGAGCAAAACATACCTCAATGGGATGCCCTCTCATCCCAGAATGGTAGGCATAACTCTGATCAGATTGATATCGCACAGACTTAGTATCAACTTGCATGATAGGAATGGGTGTGATGTAGCCTACTTTTATGAGTCGTCATACAATTGGATTATGGGTTCGTCCAAAGGTATGTATTATTTATTTTCAAATTTAGGTTTGGGAGCAGTCTTGGAGGCTAGAACATGAGTGGGTCGAGGTGTTTGGACGTGAGCTGGTTGGGGTGTTTGGAAATGAGTTGGTTGTGCATGGTATATATGATATAAAGGGCTTGGGAATTATAGTGCATTTGATATAGAGTAGGTGTTTGGTATAGTGGGGTTTGATATGGCATTGGGTAGGTGATATTGGGTATGTAATTAGAGTTTGTGGAAAGGGTGCTGGAGGTGTATTAGGGGGTTGGTAATTTAGAATGTTCTCATAAGGTTAGACTGCCATCATGGTACCTATCTCATTCTTTTTCTTGTTTTCTGCAGTTACTCTAGATTGTGCAGCCTTTTTGGTAGTTTTTAAAGACTCCAGACTGATGATACTATCATTCTTGAGACATTCTTTGAGTATTTCTCCTATTTTGATGATCTCAGGGAAACTTCTGTCCTTGACTCTTAGCAACTTATCCAGGTACAGTGGTTCTTGCACTCGAACAAAGTACTCCTTCATTTGAGACTCCATAATTAGGGGTTAAGCTCTTGAATACTTGGCTCTCCATTTCATAGCATAGTCTTATAATAAATCAATTTGTTTCTTTCTTAATGTCTGCATATAAAACCAATTGGGACCGTTGTCAATATTGAATCCGAATCGCTTAATTAAATAAGAGGCCAAATCAGTCCGCCCAACCCATTTCTTTATGTCTTGTTCCATGTACCACGTGAGAGCTTCACTAGTAAGATTTCTCATAAACAACTTCATTCTTATTTTTTTGTTCTTCCCAACTCCTGCCAATTAATCAAAGTACATGAGTAAGTATACCTTGGCATCTCTAGTCCCAGTATACAACTCAAGCTTAAGAAGTTTGTACCCCTCCGACAGTTCCACATTTGGGTGAACAAATAACTCTCCATAACTAAGACCTATCAATCTCTTACTTACTTCTAACTGCCTTAGCCTTTTGACCACAGACTGTATTGTATGATTACTTTTTGAGGCTCAAATTTGAGTTGAGGATAGGTAGGTGGAAGGGTTTCAACATATATGGGATTCAGATTATGCCTACCGAATGAATGATGGTGGTACACGTTTGGGTTTGGAGGCTTTTGTGGAGATGGATAAGTGGTGTGTTTGGGATCTTAGGTATGTTGGGTAGGCACATGTATAGGATTTGGGATGTCTTAGCTATTTTGGATGGGATTTGGTAGATTTTGGATGTTTTAAAGAATTTAAGGTTGAGAGGAGGCACTGGATGATAAGGAGGAGTTTGGGATTTTGGGATGGCATAACTATCGGCTTGCAGCTCGGGAGTATTCAAATTAAGGGAAAGTTTAGCTAAGTTGCGTACTTGCACCAATTCTCCTTGTAATTCCAAAATTTTCTGCTCCATTTTCAATATTATTTCATTTTGCCCAGTAATACTCTCTCCCTTGGAGCTAGTGTCATCTTTGTCCACAACATTATGACGATCTCCCATTACTTTTTTACCTTTGAGACTTGCAAGCATAGGAAGATGAGAAGGAAGAGCCCCTTTCGATCGGGTGTGGTAGGACAGAATGCATAAATCAACCTTTTGGGAAGGGGAAAACAAAAACAACAAATATTAAAAATTAGTGCATTAGTGGCATAAAGAGGTAAGCAGAACAACATATAGTAAGCACATTATTTGACGTTTCCTATTTTGGGAGCCTCTTTTGAGCCAGAGGTAGGCCTAGCGTTGTTTGAGAGATAAAGATGCCATAAAATAATGTCATTTGCTCATAAATGATAAAACCTCCCAAAATTTAAAACTTTATTGAACTAAATGTCTCATAACTTGAAAGAAACAAAAATAAAAGGAAATCATAAATGAAAGCTAAACTAAATTCTAAAATATCCTCTTCTTGGCTCTCTTTCTTGTATGCTTCCAGGGCTTTGTCAAAGCAATGGCGACTGGTCAATAGATAGGACAATGCTAGATTTCCTCTTACGGTTCTCATGCCAAGACAATCCTTACCTTGTTTCTCAAATTTATCACGAAGTTCTTGCATCTTTTCTTCTTTGCTCAAAGCACGATGACTCCAAAACTCCAACTATTTTCCCATTTCAGCTATCTCTTTGGCATTATCCATATGTAACTGGTGATGGAATGCCTCAGATCCCAAAGCCCTCTTCTTAAAATTGTGATAGAAAACTTGTGCCTTGGCTTTTTTATCACTAACATGCTTACCCCTCTTGACACTCGGAGTCACTTTATTCTTTATGTCGGTATGCAACCATTCAATGTAGCCTACCAGGTAGCCTGCCTGATATCTATCTGACTCAATGCTCTTCTTGTCTAGATGAGTCTTTTTGCTCAAGTCTTGGAAATGTCATTAGCATTTGGAATCATGTTATCTTTATAGTCCATTAGATGTTCATCCATGTTGGTTACCTTTAGGATTACTTGCTTTCTCCCTACTTGCCATATTACTCTGGCAGAAGCATATGACTACAGGCTAAGAAGTCCCATTAAAACCAAGTAGTCTTGGTGATGAGTGTAGATCACAAAGTCTGTACTAGGAAACCTTGCAAACATCCATTGAATAGAGTCTTCTGTCAAAGCACTCAATATTTGCCCCCATTTCTCCACCTATTTGGCTGTTTAATTTTTTTGACTCCCAAAGTGACTCAAAAATCATGTCCATCAATGTTTTCAGTTCTAATTGATCTACGCGTGCTTTATACACCTCAAATCTTTTAGAGTTGTTCAATCAACCATATTTGCAGTAGAAAATTACACCCCTCAAAATGCTTAGCTCCATTCTTGCAACAACCAAGGGTTCGATAGATATCTTCTTCTATCATGGGTACAATTGTGCAAGGTCCCTTTTCAATCCCATTGCACAAAGCATCAACTACTGTAATCACGCGGGTATGCACAACCTCTTCTTCTCTAATTGGGAAGACCACCATTCCCAAGAAGTAGATGCTAGATGCAAAGATTCTCTTACTTTCCCATGACTTAGGGTCAGGACTCTCTGCTTCATATTTTTCTTGCCCTTGATTGTTCCCAAACCTATCAACCAAATAGCTGCCGATAATTTTGGATTTGATCACAAATGATATTGTTGTCTTAAAGACCCAATTTCTTGCTATACTTTTCTAGGGTGACACTCTTTGGAATGATAACCTCAACTTTTTGCCAACTTATTTTTTGCAACACATTCATGTCTTCCACACACCCTCAAATTTCCTCGAGAGGTGGGGTCATCTCTACATCTCCAAACCTGAATACTAATTTTGTCTCATTCCAAAATATGATGGCTGCTTCAATGAGTTCCCTACATGGGGTGACTTGTATAAGAGATGAAAAGCTCCCCAACACCTTCTTTACCATGATTTTCCCTTGATAACCTAATCCCGTCCACCAAAAGTCCATTTGTGTTGGCATGCACCAAACCACTCTAAACCTTGGATATGAAGTTAGAGGTGCTATTGAATCAGCAAAATAGAGTGTTAGCTTACCCCACCCCCAAAGAGGAAATGACATTATTTAGGCATATTTATCTCTCAAAATGCACATATGTAATAAGACGTTCTTGTTCGGGATTATGAAATCCCTTAGAACTTAGGGCTAGGATTTCTAACAAAATATCCTAGGCTTTTGGGATGTTTACTCCTTAGTAAGGGGGTAAATAGTTAGGCTCTAGGAATAAGAGTGGTTGCATGACAATATCCCCTAAAGCGGATAACTTGAGAGTGGGAAAGCTCATGACTGTCGATGCACCACTGATTGATCGATTCACAAGGCATTTTTCAAAGGGTGTTTTAGAAAAGAACGACCGTCCAACCACACAACCGTTCGTAAAAAGAAAATAAAAGAGGTTTCAAGTGGAGGAAAATATAAGTGGAATGATAATTTATAGAAAACGGTAACACATAACACATAACAAAATACAATAACATATACTAGATATGAAAAAATAACATATCACCAAGCAACAAGGAAAAAGAGGGAAGGAATAGACATAGAGAGAGATATAAAATAATAAAGGGAAGGGGGAAAGGACTATCATGTAGAAAAATAAATCATGATGTTAAAATCAACAATATTACGAAAAAACACAAACATCAAAAACTCAGACAAATAATATAATCCTACGTAAAATACAAATTCGTAATGGTTAGAACCTAAGTATCCCCAGCACAGTCTTCATGCTGTCTCATTCCATTTTTCTCAGAAAAGTAGAATTCGGCGTGACAACTCTTTTTGAAATGATTAAAGAGTAAAGAGTCGCCACCTAATGAATTAAGGTGCATTAAGGCACCATTCTAGGCTAATTAAGAACTGGTTAATTAGTCTACGTCGCCAAAAATTCAGGTAAGGCTTCAAGTTATCTCGAAAGAAAGGTGTTAGGCACCTTTTGAGGTTCACAAATGTGGTTTCCGACCAAATTCATATTTTACGTGGGAATTCTATGTGATAAGCAAAGGTCACTTGTTTTACTAACTTAATGTTAACTAAGTGATGAATAAACAACACATTTTATTTAATTATTTCTAATTATTAATTAGCTTAGTGATGATAAAAACAAGACAAGAAACAATTTAAAGCAGATAAGCAAGGAGACAGAAATGACACAATTTATATAGCAAAAAGGGTTACTTATACAATAAACCTAGCTACCCCAAGCAAATGAACATATAAAGTAAATAAAAAAAGAAAAACAAATTCATGAGATTGGACAATGAATTTATTTTGTTTTATTCGGATCGGCATCCAGATTATTAATCATTATCCGGCTAATTAACCAGCAGTCGTGTAAATAAATGAATAAATTTATTAATATAATTAAATCATCTAAAAATAATGACAAGTAAAATATTAATTTAATATTAGTGACAATAATAAACTATACACCTATAAATTGCAAACTATCATTTTTAATATAATAACTAAATATTTGTAAATTACAGGTGTGATCATTAAATAATTTAATAAATAGTAAGAAATTACGTAAAAAATATAAATTATATTCAAATTGATAGATTGTATTAAGAAAATGATAATAAAAAGTAATAAAAGTAATTTATATATTTTCAAATCATGAATATGACACGTAAAAATCTTATTCAATGCTAAAGTAATGCATAAAAATATTTATATTCAAAATTAATAATTTTTTTAAAAATAGCAGCCTAAGAGGACTATCAGAAGGTCAAAATTAGGTGTTAACAGTATATTTATATACTGTCATGGTATCATTAATTTCTTTTTTTTTAATTTTTAGTGGGACCTCCATGATACCATCACAGTATATTTATATACCATCATGATATCATTGACTTTCGCTTTAATTCATCAATCATACCTCTATGATGCCATCACAGTGTATATATACTGATATGGTACCATTGAGATTTACTTCAGTCCATAATGATATTATCATAGTATATCCATATATTGTCACGGTATCACTGATGTCTGCTTCAATCTTGAAGTAAGACCTCCATGATACCACCACATTATATTTACATACTGAATTATCGTCAGAGTTTACTTCAATCTATAGTGATACCACCACAATATATCTATATATATTGTTATGATATCACTGATGTCTCCTTCAATCCTTTAGGAAACCTCCATGATATCACCACGGGTATATTTATATATTGGATAAGACTCCTAAAATTCTCCATGATATCATCATAGAATATTGATATACTATGCTGGTATCATATAGGACTATTCGAGTCCTTCAATGAGACATTCCTTAGTATACTATCAAAATATATCTATATGTTGACATGCTATCACCCTTCACCAAGATACTTATTAGTCTTTTATGTACCATTAAAAATATATCTATATATTGGTATGATATCATGAAGGTCTACTTTATTCATTCAATAAAACATCTCTCAGCCCTTCATGATTCTACCGTAGTACAATATATATATGATAATAATATCATGAAGAAATATTTCAATCCTTCAATAACACACATCTCATTTTTCATGATACGTTACAACATATTCATAAATTGTAATAGTATTATTGAGATTTGTTTCAATCCTTAATAATATGATCACTATATATGAATATATTGTGCTGACATCATAGATGATTATTCTAGCTCTTAGTAAGATAGCATACAATTAATTTTTAATTATTTATTATTGGTTCATTTTTATATTAAAATGAAATTACATGATAATTTGTGGATATTATAAAATTAAAAAAATGGAGACCGTAGTTTGTGAAAACTCTTATAACATCTCACTTCATTCATCCATAATTTTACCACTTAATATCCCTTAACTTTCATTATTTTGGTATCTTTAATCTTATGACTTAGTGGTAAGAATCTTATCATAAATTTTTGTAACTTCTACCATTATAAGGGGTAAGAATGTGGTCATAATTTTTTTTGTAACTTCTACCATTATTCTACCTCTTTATGTATTGTAACTCAAATAACATATATAACCTCTAAATCATTCATCTTCCTTACCTAATACCCACTACTTCCTCATTTACTAGATGGAAGAAATACTACACCTATATAAAGGGTGTTTTCTTTCTTGTGATATAGAGATGAGTTAAGATATATTGTGAGATACAAGAATATATGATAAGTATGGAAAATATATTAGTAAAAGAGAAATTTGAGACGAACAAAAATATTTTAAGTCTACAACTATATTCACTTCACAAAAGAGAGTTTAATATGTTGAAGGAAGACATTTTTAGTAGTGGAGCTTTGGACTCTTCAACTACTCCGGAGTTGCTTGAGCTATACATTATTGATTAGTTTTGTATCCTAGAGGAGAAATTCAAGAGATATACTGCTGGATCGATGTAAATTATGCCGCAGTGATTTTGAATCTCCTTAAAGACAGCGAGATATTCGTGCCTTGTCCAAGAGGATTATCCCATTTTCTTCATTTTTTGTTTATTTTATTATTTCAACTGTAGTTATTGTAATTTGTGATATATTACATCAATAATTTTTAAGAAGATTCATTATTTTGTTACAATTTAAAAAATACGAATATCGAGATAAGAGATCTCAATATCTCGGCATCACTAGTCTCCTCAAGAGATGGAAACAAAGAGATCATACACAAATAAAATATCTTTCTACCTACTTAACTCAATGGGAGAAAAGGTATAAAAAATTTCTACTTGTTGTGGAGAAAAAGTAAGAAAATATTACTCTTTTCTGAGAGTCGATGACTATTCTAAGCTATTACCTTGACACCAAAGAAGAGTTCGATCCAATGCTTTATTTTTTTCCTAGTTGATCCTAATTTGACATGAGAAGTGTATTAATTTTTTTTAAATAATCGAATACTTTTATCTGTAAATATTGCATATTATATTCCATCTTATTTTCTTCACTATGAGTGAAAGTCTCAGTAAGAATGCTAGTTCTTACTATTCATTATGATATAAATATACTGATAAGCAAAAGTCTGCTTTAATAAAGTTTCTTGAGGTAACCTTAATATAGGACATCGGGGTCAAGGTATGAAGGTACGACAATACAGCCCAGTCTGATATGAGGAGGAGTGGGAATGTGAAAGCTGCAACAAAGGGAAATATTTTTTATGATGAAAATGATACTACTTTTAATGAAAATTTATTTTTGTTAATTCTCAAAAGAGTGGAGGCTAACGAAATGGGGAAAAAGTTTCCATGAAAAATGTGATTTTTTACATTTTTGAGAATGCTTTTAAACAATAAAGTGTTACAAGTGCATTATTAGTGTTGGAATAAGTTGTAACGACCAACTTTTTTGGATGAAATAAGTAAAAAAATTTATTTTGTGTGATTTGACTATTTTATCCCTCTTGCATTGTGGTATTTATGGGGTGTGGGAGTGATTGGCATGGTTCCCGATACAATTTGATATTATTTATACAATATTATAATTTTTGGTGGCTTCGAGAGCCTTATTATGGACCTGTGTGCGTATCTTTTGATCCATGTGATGGATGGCGGGATAGAATATGCTAGAAGATCTGGAATATAAATTTTAGGCTAAGTAGACCTTTGGTTCGGGTCCCGATGAACTCGAGCTCATTTCAACCTGTTGATCTGAAAGTTGGAAATATAGGTGTGGGATCCATATTTGGTCGAAATGACAGTGAATGGAAAATCCAACTTTGCCAACGCGTCCGAAACATCGATTTTAGGGTAGTAAAATATTTGGTTGGGTTTTATGATTTTTAAATCTCATTTCGATCCTCGGTTTGGAAAATTATAATTTTGGGTTTCGGGTGTCAACTCCATGTAAGCAATATTTTTTTCAAAAATATAATATTGTCACTGAGTCCGGAGCATCGAATTAGTGTGATTACATAGTTTGTTTGCGCATATCGAACTTCGAACGAATCCCGGACACCCGTCAAAGTCCGTTTGGACTTAGAAAAATCTGCTCTATAGCAGAAAAATCTGCAATATATAACAACTTTTTTCCTCTTTTTTTGCTCATTTTGCCCATTCTTTCACCTTGCCTCTTGAGAGTTAAACCCTAATATAGAGTTAGAGATTTAAAATGAAGCTTGTGGAATCTTGGGAAACTAGATTAGCATCTATTTCTTGATTCTATTACGAATTTAAGGTGAGATTTCATCCCTTTCTACTCTAATTCCTTGATTAATTTCTCAAAATCTCAAAAATCTTAGGACTTGATTTTAAACTTCAGTTTCACTCTTTTTCACTTGAATAATATTTTAATCTTATAAGTACTAGTTTTTCATCAATTTAACCTTAAAAAAAACTTCGATTCTTGATTTTAATGCGGAATTCAAAGATTTTACCCGGTAAAGCTTAAAAATGGTTTTTCTTCGATTTAAACCTCATTTTTTTACTCGATTTAAATTAGTTTTTCATCTGTAGATTTCTAAAAATATGGAGAACACATTTTTGTAATAAAATTCTGAATTTACCCTTCTTTTTTAAAATTCATTTCGGGGATCTCTTTTGATCTAGAACCAAAAGTAGGCAATATCAGTATCGTTGGTTTTATTTTGATGTGTAGATTTTATATTTCTTGATTTTAGTTAATTTTGGAATCGTTCGTGAAAAGTAAGGTTTTGGGTGCAAAGTGTAGCTGATCGATTTTGGCATTCGAGGTAGGTTATGGCTTAACTCTTTAAACTGGGCTGGGTAGTTAATTTGTATACCAAAATGCATGTTGAGGGTGGAAACTAATCATGAAAAATGTCTATATATACGTTGTACCCGTGTGGGGCGTATATATGTTATAATTGTTGAATTGGGGATATTATGTGATATGTGTGACACCACACTTAGCTCTCAACATGGGCAAAGCTATTCTCCCGACTCCTCTCAAAATCAAACACAATATCAAAGACATAAAGGAATTTAAGGAACAATAATGCAACACTCACCAAATCTTTAGAGGTGACTCCCTATCGAAAGAAACTCAACTATACCCCTTTGCCTCTTTTTTGGGGAAATGATAATTTTGCCTACCTCAATTCATTTACATGCTGCCTCACAAGAAGGAAATACCACATACCAAATTATCAATTATGCAACAAGTGATGTTAGTGAAAAACACTCTCTTTCAAAAAGACTCTCTTAATGCTAACAAGTACCATACCATATGCTTGCCCATATTTTCAATCGCAACTACAATGACCACACTTGGTTGGAGGTCTCGAAGAACTTTCTAAGCTTGTAATGTAGGTTCGGGAAAAGGGTATGATATCATTTAGGAACAAAGTGACTACACCCTTCTTGAACATCTACATCACACTATTTTCATACAATTTTAAACCATGGTCCACTTCATTTGTTTCCAAGACTCATACATGCCTACATTCACTACCTTGATTTACCCAACTCATTGCAAACAATTTCTTTTCAACTAATTCCTTTGCTATCTCATGCTATTCCTTCATTTGATGAGTTCTTTCTTTTTCACTTTTTCACTTTTCTTTCTTTGTTAAGCATCACAGGAATTCACTTACATAATCATGGCCCAAGGTCAGCCCTTCAAAACTTATCTCCCCCAACTTAGGCATTTGGCCTCAATTTTCATTTTCCAAGTTCAAGGATGGTAGGGTTCAAAAGAGGGACAACTTTGAATGATTCAAGGCTTGTAATGTGGTTTCCAAAGAAAGGCTTGAAGTCTCAAAAATGGGTAACTAAGGATACTATTCTATGTATGGGTAGGCTATTTAGGTTAAAGTGAGTTCCTATTTCCACAAAGAACGCCTAAGATCCTTTCACCAATCAAGTATAGTCACAATTAGCCTTGAGATACTAACGGGGAAAGTTCTAGATGGTACAAGTATACATGAGAGTTAGACAATTTTGCTCACCACACATGGCATGCAAATTCCTCAAGGAGGCTCAATTAGACTTCTAAATAGAGACAAGATGGAGTATTTACCGACTTCTAAAAGCTAGCAATCTCTGAGTCACCAAAAGAGGTAAAGAATTGTCACACAATTATTCACGTCCATGCCCTTGATTTTCAAATTTTTTTGGATAAGAGGGGTGTTTTCTTCGCATTTGCACCATGCATAATTCGCTATTTATGGCACCAAACCAAACCATCATCTCATATTTTGTCTTTCATGAGGGAAAACCATATGGCTACTCAAACTTCACCATAGGTATAAGTGCGATCCCAAATCCAAAATACCATATGTACTTTGATTTCCCTTACATTTATAGCTCTGATGCTACAAGTACTCAGAATTCTCCAACACTCATGGTTAAAAACCCAATCTTGGCAATTTTCCCTTAAGAATGTTGTCACTCAATCTATCATAGGGAAATGCTCATCCTATATCACCATAAATGGGATAAAGATAAAATGAAAATCTAAAAATGAAACAAATAATTAATCCATGAAATATGAGCACCATCAGAGTGCCCGAATATTACAACCCAGAAAAATAAAAATCATCCAATATAACATAAAAAAAATCCAAAAATATCTCAATAATACAATCCAAATGAATGAATATGGAGACAGGAACCCCCAACCAAAAAGCTTGCAGTGACCTTAATACATAAATAATAAAGCATAAGGAGAGAAAAAGGGTGCTCTTTGTAACCGCATCAAGAGATGCTCTCGTCTTCAGACTCTACATCATCTCCAGTATCATCAAAATTAGACCACTCAATTGGGGCCTCATCATCACTCTCAACTCTGGAAGAAGGAAGTCTATCTCGGTATTTTAGGACCTTCCAAAGGCCCTGACCTCTTTCCAAATCTTGGTGAAGAACTTGTCTCGCTTCTTATCCCTCTTCTTCATTTTCTCATGTGAGCCCCTAATCTCCCTGTGAGACTCTTCCAAAGATGAATAGGCCATTTTAAGCCTAGAAATGGTGGCTCCCTGTGCCTTCTGATCCTCCAAGCACCTCTCATAATCAGACGAAGCCACATATGAGTGTCAAGTGGTGGAAGGATCTCTCGGACCCTGAGACAACCCTGTTGCAAGATCCCTTATTTTCCTCAAAAAAACTAACATCTCATCAAAGAGGCTAACTGTGGATGTCCTGCAAGACGCAGTATCCTTAAATATCGACTTGCCCATATCGATCTTTCTCTTTTTGCTCTTGCCCAGTGCTCCCTCACCCTGGATCTTGAGAGAATAAATCAGGGTGTTTGGGTGCTCCCAAGTGTCCTCGAGATATATCTCAACCCTGTCTCTCTTGCACAACTCAGTAATTAAAGAAGGGAATAAGATATGTGCACCACCATAGGTCTTAAAAAACTTCATGTCTGAGATCACAAGTTAACCAAAATTCAAAGGAATATTATCTAGTATACAGGCAATCATTCGGGCTTTCATATCTAGAATAACAATCATATGTGTGCATCGAGAAACTGGCTATAAATAATGTGTAGTCATGTCCTCACCTCCGCTGTGAAATCATTTATGGATATCTCCTTCTTGGTAACTGCCCAAGAAACCTCCTTGCCAGGGCAAAACTTCTCATCCATCCAGCTCCCCGGCCCACACTCTTTTTCCTCAAATTGAGCCATATCTTCATTCGAGAGCCCATATAGGTTATTTATATATTCATATCCAAAAAGTACCTCATCACCTCAGATCCTAATGACTGGGTCAAAGAAAAATACTATGTTAAGGTTAGTGTAGAACTCCCGTACCCACTGCCCGTTTGCCCCACAAGGACCCAGGGAAAAACATCTCCACCCAGTGGCTATGAGTCCATCATAGAATGCCAGAAGTTTTTTCGGCACCTTTTCTAAACATATACCCCTCTCCGAAAGCATCTTTGTCTTTGGAAGATCACTGTAGTAATAGTTGTGGCATTCAGGGGCCATGAACCGGACTTGGTCATAATATCCCATGATGTAAACTTAGAAAAAATGAGAGCAACACAACAACACTCATCATTAATATTTTCATGGAAAAACTATGCTATGTTGTCCAATTAAGCTCATGGGATGGTTACTTGGTGGTTTTTAGGAAAGAATTAGAAGTGCAGAATTTTTATTCCAGGATGAAAATCAACCTCAGATGTGGTGATTGCGGGTTACTGAGCCGCTATCATGATCCAATAACCAAGATCACGGTATCTGAGGCCAGACCGGGCCAAATTTTCAAAAATTCAAAATTCCAATTTCAAGGCCAAATCATGTTCCAAAACAAGAATTATCAATAAGAGAATTGAACAAGGTTCCCTAGGAACTCGATCATTCCCTTAGAATGTGAAAACAACTATCTATGAGTTCATTTGGGCATTTTATTGAGCACATGGTGTGCACACTAGATTTCTCTTAATTTTGGACACAATTTGTGTACTCAAGACTTTCCCACATATGTGCACACCATTCACAACAGCGAACCACCACACAAGCATATTTTAAATAATAGTTTAGCAATTTAAACACTATTTTAGGATATTCCTAAAGCATGTGCTCTACGGCCTTTCAATACACATAAAAGAGGGATTTTGAACTACTTACCGAATTGAGGATAAAAATGGAATGCAATGCAAGACTTGGATGCTCAAACCACGATCAAGATCAAGTGTAATTTTATATGAATTTGAATAGGGAGTGTGTGGGAAATGGGCAGTCATATGTCCTCTTAACACAGGTATTACTACGATTGCAGTCCATGTTCCACAATCGCAGACACGTGGTGTAATACCCCACCCTTCTCCTAGTTTAAATTCATCTCTAGAACATCAAAGATCTTTCTTCAAAGATGAATATATTTTATTCCATGTGAAATTTTTAATATTTTGAATTTTTATCACGTGAGAAATCGAATAAGCTTTCCATCGATACCAAATTCGCTCAAATTAGACACTCGGGCAAAGAGTTAGAGCCATTTTAGTGAGACAGTGTACCACCTAGTACTTTAGCGCGTCACTGAGCCAGCCAAAATGGAAATTGTCAAAATCCAGTGAGCCTCCACGATTCCATTGCATCACGGTGTCTTTCAAGTTCGCAACCAAGGTGGCAACATGATTTCCACCGCGTCGCGCCAAGGCTCAGTTTCCCAATTGTCCAATTTCCAGTAAGCTGGCGTGATTATGGTGCATCGCACCAACATTAAAAATCAGGATTCTTGCAGGTTCCATTATTTTAATTCCAAGGGCAAAATGGTTATTTTTCTATCCCTATATATACCCTTTAACACAAGATTCAACACATTTACACTGAAATATCATTGTTTTCTCTCAATTTTCTTCAAGAACAAGACCTAGGGTTTCTAATCCAAGACCCAAATCATCAAGGTTTCACCGTGAATCTTTCAAAAATTACACAACAAGGTATGTTGGATGTTGATTCTTGGGTTCCTTCCACCCAAGAAGTTCAAGAATCCTTTTCAAAATTATAAAGTTTATGTTTTATGAGTTTTCATGATTTATGTGAATAGAAATCGAAGTTCATGTTGTTGATATGTTTTGATTCATATTTTGATTATAAAGATTCAATATTTGACCCTAGTATGTGTTGATTATGCAATATTCATGATAAAACCTCTTCAAGAAGCATGTTGAATTATGTAATTATGTTAATTTGGTGTGTTGAAAGTTGTATGACCAAAGGGTGCCTCCCACATGCTTGATAAATTGCTTATGTGAAGAAAATAGTGTCATTGTAACATGAAGTATAATATCCCCAAGCATGTGTCAACTAGTGCATGCTAAGTGTTTGTTAAAGGACTAAGTAAATGAATTATGATATGTTGCATGTCTTCTTGTTCATGTGAACTCCTTGTTGGATGAGTTATGAGACAATTGCATGCTTCCCTTTACAATTACATGTTAAAGATTCCCAAGTACTCCAAATGATGTTTCATTGGTTATATTGCGAATGATAGTCTATTGTTATGATTATTACGCAAGAGTTTTCATGTCTTATTTATTTATGTTATCGAGTCTTGGGGGTATTTAATACCCAAAAACTTAGATGCTTGTCTAGAGTCGAGTCAGTCTCAAGATAAAAACTCAGTCATGCTATGATCAGTAGATTTTAGTTAGTGGCAGAAATTAAGAAAACTCAGTAATCTCAGTATTCAGCCTAATCCAGCTCAGTACTCAGTTCAGACCTCAGTAATATTCAACATTCAGTTCAGATTTCAGTAAAGCTTAGTAAGTTACAGAACTTAGTAGTATTCAGTCAGATAATGAGATTCAGTAGTATTCCGTCAGTCTTTGGAATCAAGTGAACTCAGCTTAACTCAGTTACTCAGTATGATCAGTAATAGATTCAGCTCAGTCTAAGTTCAGTTAAGAATTAGTTCAGAGTCCTTCAGTTGGGAGTAGTAACTAGCACCGAACGAGTTCAGGGATGAAGGCTTCCCCGTTAGAGAGGCAGAGTCATTAGTAACAGTCCCTAAACTCCAGAACTGCGTAGCCAGCGCAGGACCAGGAGTCACCCATTAGATTAAGGCTTGACTATCATATTGCATTAGGCTTGACTTCCTATTCAGGGTCACCCGTTAGAGAGGCTTGACCATAGCAAAGGTCTTTACCCATGGTACGGTATTGGCACCGTTTAAGATGGGGTTACAGGTTGGACCCCACCAGATCAGATTTGGGGCATGTCAATTAAGTGAGAACTCTCACAGTTACAGTTTCAGTATCAGTCTTCAGAGTAGAGCTTAGAAACTAGGACTGTTAGATACAGTCACCCATCTCTGTAAGGAACTTAGATTGTTCCATAGATTCATAGACCACCTGCTAGATAGGCTTGGTCTCACATAAAGTTAATCAGACTCAGTACTAATAGATCCAGATATCACCTATCAAATAGGCTTGATCTCAAACTCAGTCCATTATTTCTATTATTAAAAGATTCAGAGATTTTCCGCTAGATAGGTCTGATCTCAGATACAATCATTATTAGTAGATTCAGAGATCATCCATTAGAAAGGTTTGATCATAAATTTAGTCAGTTGATAGTAGCAAGCTCAGAACTCAGTCATTGATATGAGTAGATTCAGTTAATCAACTTCAGTATCATCAGATTCAGATATCACTCACTAGATAGGACTGATCTCAACTTCAGTACTCAGTTATCAATATCGAAGATTCAGTTATTCAATTTCTTAGTATTAGTAGTAGGTTCAGACATCAGTAAAGCAGTATCCGAGTCTCAGTATTCAGAGTCACGTTGATTTCAGTTATGGTTGTGTATTCATGTATATGTCCTCATTCAGTACTCTCGTGATTATTCAGTTGAGCTATGCCATACATAAGCCTTTGCATTTAGCCTTACCACATCTAGCATACCAGTACATTCCAAGTACTGACGCATACTTTTCTCTTACGTTATGGTGTATTATACCATAGTTTCAAAAGCATGAGATCCAGAGCACCCTTAGCAGTCCAAACTCAGTCAGCAGCAGTAGACGTAGCAGTGAGTCCTCTTCATTCGAGGATGATCCTTATTTTATTATGGCATTAGACTCAGTTTATTTTTAGTAGACAGAGTTAGTTGGGGACATGTCCTATCAACTCCATAGTTTAGACAGTTAGAGGCTTTTCGGACAGATATATTAGTATTCAGTTTTTCAGTATTGATTATTTTTGGATGTTTTGAAACTAATGGCAAGTTTCCGCCAGTTTTTTGCATTTATTACTTATATTATGCAGTGCTCAGGTACAAATATCAGTAGAGGGTTAGCTTGTGGTCCTTCGGGATCATGAGCACCGTCTGGCATTCTGACTCCAGAAAATGGGAGCGTTACACGTGGATACCGCGATCGTGGTGGATCAGGTGCCGCGATTACAGTGACTGAGGCCATTTTTGTCCCCTATTTTCCCTTGTTCAGTCCATTGCATAGAAATTTCACACTTTTCCTTATTCAACCTCATTCAAACACCCCATAG
The DNA here is from genome assembly GCA_030864215.1 of Capsicum pubescens. Classification (NCBI taxonomy): domain Eukaryota; kingdom Viridiplantae; phylum Streptophyta; class Magnoliopsida; order Solanales; family Solanaceae; genus Capsicum; species Capsicum pubescens. Next base: position 186,928,343 of record CM061541.1, read on the forward strand.
TTCCACAAATGTATGGATTAATCAACAACAAAATTAAAATCTACTCTACAAAATCAAAATAAAGATACGGCCTCCCACATAGCGCCTTATTTATCATCGTGGCACGACGTCCTTCATCTTTTCAAGTTGGATCCTCAATGCACCCATCATTCACCTCTGTGTCCCCAACATCAATAATGGATACTACTAGCAACTCCATGGGTTGTTTCTCCATTTTTCACACCTAAAAGGACACTTCATCCTCATTAACCCAAAATCTCATTTCTCCTAGATCCATATCCACAATGGCTCTTCAGGTTACATGGAAAGGTCGGCCAAGGATAATTTGGACCTCTTGGTCAATTTCACAATCAAGTACCACAAAATCCATTGGAAGAATGAAGCGGTCCACCTTTACAAAAACATCAAACAAAACCCCAATCGATCTCTTAATAAATCAGTCCGCCATCAATAGCCTCATTGTTGTTGGAGTAGGAGTGCCCAACCCAATTTTTCAATAGATTTCATAGGGCATGAGATTGATAATTGCACCAGGGTCACACAAGGCTTTTTAAAACTTGTGGTCCGTATGGTGCAAGGGATTGTAAAGGCCTCGGGATCCTCTTTCTTCTCCGTTATTGAGCTCGTCATAATAGCACTACACCCATGAGTAATTTCTATGATTTCACCATCAACAAACCTCTTTTTTTACATCAACTTTTTCATAAGCTTAGCATACCCCTGGATCTCTTGAATTGCCTCTAGCAACGGGATATTAATTGATAGATTGCTAAGATTAGCAAGGAATGTTTTGAATTTAGCATTGTCCTACTTATTTTTTAGTCTTTGAGGGAATGGAGGAGGAACCTTTATGGTAGGGATCATATCACTTTGCACTTCATCATTCTCAACTACCTTCGGGTCTTCCTCTTCATCATCCACTTCTTTATTTAACACCGGTTCTTTTTTATTCCCTTCACGAGACTTCAGAGCCTCCTCATTCAAATCATTCACATGTTTTTTATTCATATTTGTTTGTTCAATATTGGTCTCTTTTTTACATCCACCATAAGATCACAGAGGGTTTTACCACTCCTAGTGACAATAGCCAACACTTAGGTATCATTTATTATATTCATAATGGTGTCACCATAAAGACCTCCTTTTTTGTCTAGCATTAAGTTGAGTGGAGATTTGCATGATTTGATTCTCCAATTACATGATCGAAGAAAAGTGTGATACCATGATTTGATTAATTTGCGAAAAGTCGCCTTTTAATTCACATACCACTTTGTCTGTTCCCTCTAGCCTCATCAAAATCCTTGCTAACACATCTTTGATCTTGAGTTTTTCGTGATCAATGGAGTTGGATTTCTTACCCTTTGCTCGGTCATAGGGAGGCACATATCAGTCATATTATCTTTCCTTGTCTCTCCAACCGCAATCTCTATCATGATTATGCTAATCCCTCTTTTTTTCATAATCCATCCAACCTTGGTTCCCACATTTCTTTTGATAGGCCGAGCGGGAACCCACCTGATAGTTAGCCAAATATCAAATTTCTTCATCAATCTCCTTGGCCTCTGCTTCATCATAGCCCTTGGATGCCACGACATTTACCATTTTCATGGGTGCGCCTATCACATGTTTTGTTAGCAACTCCAATTGTGTCATCATTTTTTCCATGTTTTCCTCCATCTCTTAATTTTTTTCCTTTGCTCTTTATCAATATAGGAGGTGGTAGGAGACCCTTTAGAAACCTCGATGACTCAGTATGCTATCCTCGATTTTGCTTTGTGACTTCCTCAAGCAAGTTTGTAGCCACATTATAAGACAACCTCATAAGTGAGCCCCCTGCCGCATTATTCACCACAATTTTGTTTAGTTGATTCAAAGCCCGGAAGAAGATTTGGAGAAGCATCTTCTCCAGGACCTCGTGATTGGAACATTGCATGAGCTTTCCATTTAATCTCTCCCACTCCACATATAGAGGCTCTCCATTCAATTGAAAAAATTTCATGATTTCATCACACAATCATAACATCTTAGATGATGGAAAGTATTGTTCTAAGAACGCCACGGTAAGTTCATCCCATGAAGTAATTGATTTAACAAAAAAAAATCATAGCCACAATACCGCCTCACCCATTAGATTAAATAGGAAGATGTAAAATAGGATCGATTCTTGCGAGATATGTGCAATATCAAAGGAGGCACAAACTTCTACAGAGTTCTTCAAATGCAAATTGGGGTCCTCATGAGGTTGCCTCTCGAAGAGTCCCTTTATTTGAAGCATATGTAACATGACGCTCGCATCGTGGAATACCTTGTTCCATTGATTAGGTGGGATACAAATGGCACTCGCATGTCTAATGTCATGGAGTTGCACCTCATCATCAAAGGGGCCATCAAAAATCCCAAAATTACTTGTGTGGTCTCTCATAGTGTCATGGAAACAATTAAATTCATCTACTAAAAAACAAAAACAACAAACAAAGTAAATCAAAGTCACCACAGGTATACCCCAACCTGCAACCAACACCGTACAAGTGAAAACTAAGTCTCACTCCTTGGAAATGATGCCATTTTGATTTACGCTCACCTATATCATAATTTGGATATAGGATGATCATTGTCAATAAAGTTCAACTCACATTAAGGTTGAATCATCGAGGAGTGAGTCTAGTCCTCAAAACCTATATGTGTTGATAACATCTAAGTGTATGCCTGTAGTGTAAATAAAGTAAATTGCATGAAATAAAATGGGGGAATTGGTTTGGAAAGTTCTTCAATCAAAATAAAATCATACTACCAATTTAAAGTGACTATTGTGGTTGAGATTTCAATATAGGATAAACCTTGGGATTATGTCTTCCTAGGGCCAAATAATGCACGGGTCATGATAATTGAATGTAAATTCTAGTCATTAACTATGTGGGTAGGCTAGGATAAGAGTTCTTGAGGCTAATCTTACAATCCACCCACAAGATTATCATCCATGGATCCTTTCGGATACCTCATGGATGTGGCAAGCATAACCAACTAATACCTCAATTTGGGCATCCTTATTTCTAGGAAGATGCCCAAGACTTATCCAATTCTCAACTCACCCTTAATTCTAAGATAGTGAAAAGAGAACAAACTACATCTACTATTGTTCACTATTGCCTTGTCACCCATATCCCTCTTTCAAGGATGATATAGGATCTAAAAGTTCACTAATATTCCTTTTTCAAGGATAATGTTAGCTTTTGAGCATTTAGGGTTTTCACCCACAAATCTATTTTTGGAATTTGGGGTTTTCACCCACAAATCCCAACAAAATTAATCAAGCCATAGTGAAACCTACAATATATAACCAAGAATCTACACTAAAATATCACAACCCACACATATTTTCACTCTATTTCAACATAATCCCAAGATAAATTATTTAGCTACTCATGAAGTTAAAAACGAGAAATATACCAAATTAATTGTTCAATGCTTCCATAAAACTTTTCAATCAAGAGTAATCTACTATCCAACTTCAATTGCAACTAAAATTAATTGAAAAATTAACTACACTAAATTTTCCTAATTTGGTAGGGTTTACAAAGTCTCCAATTTCAAAGTTGATTAATACCAAATGGGAAAGGGTTTAGCCATTTAAAGGATTTGGAGTCGGCTTGATAAATTTATAGAATTGCCCCCGAGCCTAAACCTGTGTTTCTGCGATCACAACAACTTGCCCGCATTCGCAAACACCATGATTTCCTTCAGATCATAGTGATCACTGTCTTTGACCTAGCTTGACTGGGCGCGATTGAAGCCCTCAGACCACGATCGCGGTAACTGAGACCATTTCCTACTTAGGGTCTTCCAGCTGCACTTCTCTTCTCTTTTTTATCCTTTTTAAGCTCGATTCCATATCTTTCCATTTCATAACCTATATACCTGCAAAATGTGGAAATTAGTGCATTCAACTAACAAAGTTGTCTCATTCTTACCTTCAAATCATAGCAGTGTGCACAACTTTTAGATATAAATGAGTGGTAAATTCACCACTCATCCCATAACAGCTCGACATTTACCAAAATTAAGCAGTAATTCAAATCCATCATAAGAGATCATTACCTGGAATAATGAAACTAGAAGCTTTCACACGTTTGAAACTAATTAGGATGGAATAAAAATAACAGGCTTCCTTAATTAGCATGTAAGGTTGTCATACTTGATTCAAGGAAGGAAGAAGATAAGTTATGTGACGAAAACTCGAGATTATATACCAAATCAAGCAAATGATATTATGAGAAAGAGCCAGAATCATATCATTTGACCACAAATAAAACACAAGTCAGTGCCTAATTATAAAATTAGGGCTAGCTCCCAATTTGATAGTAATTAGGGCTTTTAACATATGATAATCTAAATGAGATAACAAACCCAAATCACAAGGAATTATACCAAAAGTCTCACATAAGTATCGCCAATTTCGAATCATAGATCCTGTACAAAGAAAAATAAAAATAAAATATGGGATAGAAAATAAAATTAAACTAAGAAAATAAACTCGGGATGAATTCTAAGAAAATAAACCTGGGATGGATTCTTACGATTCTGTCATAAGTTGTGATATTTTTAGGCGAAGTTTAAATTGAACAGTGGCCCGCTGGTTTGTCAGTGGTGGTGTTGGTTCTCAAGGTTTGTCGGCTAGTAGCAAAGCAGTGAGGCTCTTTTACCAGCCATGGCAGCTAGAGATTCACCGGCGCTGTTTTCTACGGTGACTGGGGAAGTAGAACAGAAGGAGGAGGCAGATTTAGGTGGCTGATTTTATCAAAGTTTTGGTGTCTGGTGGGGTTCATCGATGGTAGAATCGCTGGTAGGGTGGGTGGCGGCTTCCATGGCTATTGATAGAGAGAGAGAGAGAGGAAGGGGATATGGGTGATTTGAGGGAATTAGGGTTAGGTTTGGCTTTAAAAAGGAATGAAGGAAAAAATTAATATCAGCCATTGGATCAATTTTGATCAACGACTGAGATTTAAGGTTATGTGGAATTCATAATATGGTTAGAATTGAAATAAAAAAAATGAAATTGAGTCCAATTAGGATACAACTGTAACACCTTGTACTTTTACCTAACTTAAATTCATCCAAAAAAATATCAAAGACTTGCTTTAAAGATGAATACAATTTTATACATGTGTAATTTTCAAGATTTTGACTTTTCACTATGTGGGAAATTGAATAAGATTTCCATCGATACCAAATTCACCCAAATCCAACACTCGACCGAAGAGTTAGAGCCATTTTAGTAAGACAGTGTACCACCTGGTACTCTAACGCACCGCGGAGGCAGTCCAAATGGCATTTTTCATTTTCCAGTGAGACAACGCGATACCACCGTGTCGTGCCACTAGCCTTTTTCCCAATTATTACTTTTCAATGTGACTCTACGATCATGGCGCGTCGTGCCAAAGGGAAATTTTACAACCAGTGAAGCACCACGATGGCACCACATCATGCCATCAGCCCAGTTCCCAATTGTCAGTTTCCAGTGACACAACCCAACAACGCCACGTTGCACCAGGTGCCCAACTCGGGTTTTCAGTAACGAAAATTAAAAACTTTCTAGGGGCAATAAAGTCTTTTTTCATGACCCAGATCAACCTTTAAACATGAAATTATGCCCTAAAATACCCTATTATATCATTTTTCCTCACTTTCTCTCAAGAACAAAATCATTCTCTCTCAAGAGGCAAAAACCCTAGTTCAAGAAATCAAGGTCAAGCCCAAAAAATCCTTCAAAAACTTCAAAAATCTCACAAATTAAGGTATGTTACATGTTCATCTATGGGCTCCTTTCACCCATAGAGTCCAAAAATCCCTTTTTAAACCTACAAGATCTCAGATTTATGATTTTCATGTTTGATGTAGATTGAATTCATGTTCATGATATTAGTTGGGTTCCAATCCATGATTTAAATGCAAGTTTCATGAAATTAAATAACATGTGTGATGAATATATGATTATATTAATAAACCTTTGAATGTACAAAGTGATTAATGCATCTATGATGTTAATTTGTTTTGCAATTCTTGATTATGATAAGATTTATGAAAAATAGAATAGTATTTAGGGGGAATTATATGAATTACATACTAAACCCTTGAATTTGCAATTAAGTATTTTATTCATGATGTTTATGTGATGACCATTATCATGTGAAATACTTATGTCATACAAATGTTTGATAAAATGCTTATGTGAATTGACTATTGAAGGCATGACATGTTATTATGAGATCCCATTCATGTACAAGTTAATGCATTACAAGTGTTTGATGAAATGTTTCTATGAATGAATTATGACCAAGTGAACATTGTTATGTTATTAAAGATTATGTTTTGCCTTACTTTTCATGCAATTGAGTCCTGGGGGTATTTAATACCCAATAATTTAGCTGTTTACCTAGAGCCAGTGTCAATTACAAAATAATATCATTCATGTCACGACCAGTAGTACTCTTAGTCAGTTACAGAACTCAGTAGAACTTAGTCAGTTATAGAACTCAGGAAAACTCAGAAAACTCAGTCTCAGTCCAGTCCCGTTCAGTATACTCAGTTCAGTGTCTTTTAGTTGGGAGCAGGATTTAGTACCGAGCGAGTGAAGGGATGACGACTTCCCCGTTAGATAGGCAGAGTCATTAGTAGCAGTCCCTGTACTCCAAAACTACGTAACTAGCACAAGATGATGAGTCACCCATTAGACTAGGCTTGACTACCTCCTAGGGGTCACCCGTCAGACTAGGCTTGGCTCCGCCTAGGTGTCACCCGTCAACTAGGCTTGACATCCTGATTTTCTAGTGTTAGTACCCGTGGCACAGTATTAGCACCCTTCCAACTGGGGTTACAGGTTGGACCCCAATTAGCTCAGATTGGGGTATATCGATTAGATGATACCTCCCACAGTTTTAGTTTCAGTTTTGGTCTTCAATAGGGAACTCAGTTCAGTTCTACAGAATCAGGACTGTCAGACACAGTCAATTCAAAACCAATAATTCAGTTTTTAGTAACTCAAATATCAGTTACTCAGTTATAAGAATTCAGTACTTAGCTTCAGAAAACCTTAGTTATAGCATATATATAAACGTACAGTATTGCATACTCAGTATTTTTCGTAGTTCAGATTATCTATGTACTCTCATGTTCAGTTATTCTATATCATTTAGTCAGTTATTGTTCATGCATATGAACCCTTGCATTCAGTCTTACCTCCTCTAGCATACCAGTATATTCCCATGTACTGACGCATACTTTTTTGCACTATGATGTTTCATATCATAGGTTCGAATGCTCAGGTTCCCGACCACGCATAGTAGATTCAGATTTAGCCAGCAGCAGCAGAGTTAACAGTGAGTCCTCGTCATTTAAGGATATTCTATTATTTCATAATTTCTATAGATGTAGTAGTTCAGTAGATGGAGTTAGTTGGGGGATTGTCCCATCAACTCCACTTTCAGACATATTCAGTTAGAGGCTTTTTAAACTAAATTCTCAGACAGTATTCAGTTTTATAGATGTTATATTTTATCAGTATTTCAGATGATTTGAACCTTATGGCATTTCAGCCCATTTTTCGCATTAATTACAGTATTATTATTCAGTGCTCACAGCAGATATTATTCATGGGTTAACTTGTGGTCCTTCAGGGTTGTAAGCACCGTGTGACGACTAGGGGGTAGTGCCAAGTCGTTATAGCAATTGTCATAAACTGGATAAAATTAGGTCAAAAAATAAATAAATTGGGAACATTAAATGAAATTAACTGCTATTTTACTACTACTATTAATAATAATAATAATAAATAAATAAATAAATAAATAAATAAATAAATTTATTAATATAATTAAATCATGTGAAAATTTATGACATGTAAAATATTATTTTAATATTAGTGACAATAATAAACTATAAACCTATAAATTGCAAAATATCATTTTTAATATAATAACTAAATGTTTGTAAATTACAGGTGTGATGATTAAATAATTGAATAAATAGTAAGAAATTACGTAAAAAATATTATATTTAAATTGTAATAAAATGATAATAAAAAGAAATAAAAATAATTTTTATATTTTCAAATCATGAATATGACACATAAAAATTCTATTCGATACTAAATTAATGCGTAAAAAATATTAATATTTTTTTGTAAAATAGCAGTTTAAGAGGAGTATCAAGAGGTCAAAATTGGGTGTCAACAATATATTTATATACTGTCATGGTATCATTAATTTCTTTTTTTAATTCTTAGTGGGACCTTCGTGGTACCATCACAATATATTTATGTACCACCATGATATCATTGATGTCTACTTTAATTTTTCAGTCATACCTTTATGATGCCATCACAGTATATATATACTGACATGTTATCATAGAGATTTACTTCAGTCCATAATGATACCATCACATTATATTTATATATTTTCACGGTATTACTAATGTCTGCTTCAATCTTTTAGTAAGACCTCCATGATACCACCACATTATATTTACATACTGAATGGTATCATCAGAGTTTACTTCAATCTATAGTGATGCCACCACAATATATCTATATATTTTTATGATATCACTGATGTCTGCTTCAATCCTTTAGGAAACCTCTAAGGTTTTATCACAGTATATTTATATATTGGATAAGACACTCCTTAAATTCTCCATGATACCATCATGGTTTATTGATATAGTATGATGGTATCATATAGGACTATTCAAGTCCTTCAATGAGACATTCCTCAGCATACCATCAAAATATATCTATATGTTGACATGCTATCATCCTTCACCAATATACTTATTAGTCTTTCATGTAGCATAAAAAATTTTATCTATATACTGGTATGATATCTTAAATATCTACTTAATTCGTTCAATAAAATATCTCTCAGCCCTTCATGATTCTACCATAGTATATTATATATATATGATAATAATATCATGAAGAAATATTTCAATCCTTCAATAACACACTTCTCATTTTTCATGATACGTTACAATATATTCATACATTGTTATAGTATTATTGACATTTGTTTCAATCCTTAATAATATGATCACTATATATAATAATATATTGTGATGACATCATAGAAGTTTGTTCTAGCCCTTAGTAAGACTGAGACAGTAGATGGTCATTTTTAATTATTTATCGTTGGTGCATTTTAATAGTAAAATAAAATTAACTGATAATTTATGGACATTATAAAGTGAAAAAAGTGGTGACCATTAGTTTGTGATAACTCTTATAACATCTCACTTCATTCATCCATTTTTTTTTACCTCTTAATATCCCTTAACTCTCACTATTTTGGTGTATTTAATCTTATGAGTTAGTGGTAAGAATGTGGTCATAAATTTTTTGTAACTACTACCATTATTCGATCTCTTTATTTATTGTAATTTATATAACATATATAACCCTAAAACGTTCATCTTCATTACCTAATATCCACTACTTCCTCATTTACTAGATGCAAGAAATACTACACCTATATATAGGGTGTTTTCTTTGTTGTGATATAAAGATGAGTTGAGATATATTGTGAGATACAAGAAAATATGATAAGTGTGAAAAATATATTAGTGAAAGAGAAATTTGAGACAAAAAAAATATTTTAAGTCTACAACTATATTCACTTTACATAAGAGAGTTTAATATGTTGAAGGAAGGCATTTTTTGGACTCTTCAACTACTCCGAGTTGCTTGAGTTTTACATCGTTGATTGGATGTTTTATCCTGGACGGGACAAATCAAGAGATATACTGTTGTATCAGTGTAAATTATGCCGCAGTGATATTGAATCTCCTTAAAGAGAGCGAGATATCTGTGCCTCAGTCAAGAGGAATATTATCTCATTTTCTTCATTTTTTGTTTATTTTATTATTTCAATTGTAGTTATTGTAATTTGTGATATAGTACACCAATAATTTTTAAGAAGATTCATTATTTTGTTATAATTTGAAAAAAATATGGATATCAAGATAGGAGATCTCAACATCTCGGCATCATTAGTCTCCTCAAGAGATGGAAACAAAGAGATCATACACAAATAAAATATTTTTCTACTGCTTAACTCAAAGGGAGAGAAGGTAAAAAAATCTCTGCTTGTTATGGAGAAAAAGTAAAAAAAATACTCTTATCTGAAAGTCGTTGACTATTCTTAGCTATTTTCTTTACACCAAATAAGAGTTTGATCCAATGCTTTATTTTTGTCCTAGTTGATCCTGATTCAACATTAGAAGTATATTGATATTTTCTAAATAATCAAAAAAATTGTCTTTAAATATTGCATATTAGATTCCATCTATAAATCGATTTTCTTCCCTATGAGTGAAAGTCTTAATAAGAATGCTAGTTCTTACTGTTCATTATGATATAATTATACCGATAAGAAAAAGTCTCTTTAATAAAGTAACTCAAGGGAACCTTAATATAGGACATCGGGACCAAGGTATGGAGGTACGACAATACAACCCAATTTTATTTGAGGAGTGATGAATGGTGAATTCACCACTCATTTGCACTCGACATTCGTGCACATTGCCATGATTTAAATGTATAAATGAGACATATGTATGATTAAATGCACTAATATCCATATTTGCAGGCATAAAGGTTATAAGATAAAGAGATGTGGAATTGAGCTAAAAAGGATCAAAAGAAGAGAAAAGAAGTATAGCTGGAAGACCTGGAGCAGAAACAGGCCTCAGTTACAGCGATCGCAGTCTGAGGGCCACGATCGCGGCTAGTCAAGAAAGTTAGCAACTACGACCACGTGGATCTACCAGCGATTGCGGTAGTCGCGATCGCAGCAAATCTAGTGTGATTGCGGCAACGCGGGATTAGGCCCAAGGGCAATTTTGTAATTTTCAGCAGCCAACCCCAAATCCCTTACAATCTTAAAACCGTTTCCCATTTTGGGCATTCTAGATACTAGCAATACTTTGAATTTGAAATTGAAACCCTAAATTGGGAAAGAATTGCTATTTGATTTGGAGATTTGGATTTTGGTATTTGTGAAGAATGGATGCCTTGAATAATTCTTTTGGTATGTTTCTTTATTTTTTCACGAGTAGCTAAATCTTTTAGTCTTAGGATTATGTTTAACTAAGGTGCAATTAGTTGTGGGTTGTGATGTATTTGTGTTTATGCTAGTTAGTTGATAATGGGTTCTACTATTATTTGATTAAATTGGTTGAAATTTGTGGGTGAAAGCCCCAAATACTCAAAATGGGTTTGTGGGTGAAAACCCCAAATTCTTGAAAGCTCAAACCATCCTTGAAATAGGGGTTTGGGTGAAATTTTGGAACCCATATCATTCTTGAAAGAGGGATGTGGGAACTAAGGCAACAGTAGATAGTTAATGGATATATTTTACTAATTCTCACTATCTTAGAAATAAGAGTGAGTATGAAGTTGACTACATCTTGGGTATTTTCCTAGAAATAGGGATACCCAATTGAGGTACTCGGTGAATATAATTAAAACACTTGTTAGGTAACTGAAAGGTTCAATAGGTGAAATTCTTAAGATTTTGTTGACAAGCTAACCTCAAGGACCCTATATCTAGCCTACTATAGTGTTAACAACTAGCATGTACGCCAAATCTACACATACCCATACCTAATTTGCCCTTAGGTGTACATAATCTCAAGATTATTTTTATATCAACGTTAAAGTACAATTGTTGTGTAGTTTGTGGAATTGAGTTACTATTGACATACACTCTCCCAAAACCAAAATCCCTCATTTTAATTCATGCTTTTACGTTATTTGCACTTCAGGTGTTTGCTTAGTAAGTTTTAAGGCCTATAAGACTAGAATTCTACTTTTCACTCCTTGTGGATTCAGCCTCAACAAAATTTGAGTTATTGACAACTATAATCCTCTACCAAATTGCATGGTATAGGTGATTGTTATCAAAGAGGAGTGGGAATGTGAAAGCTGCAGCAAAGAGATATTTTTATGAAGAAAATGATACTACTTTCATGAAAATTTATTTTTGTTAATTCTCAAAATAATTGAGGCTAATAAATGTAATTTTTACATTTTTGAGAATGCTTTTAAAAAATAAAGTGTTACAAGTGCATGTATTAGTGTTGGAATAAGATGTAACGACCAACTTTTTTTTGGATGAAATATGTAAAATTTGTGATTTTGTGTGATTTGAATATTTTACCCCTTTCTACAGTTGCATTGTGGTATTTATGGGGTGTGGGAGTGATTAGCATTGTTCCCGATGCATTTTGATATTATTTATATGATATTGTAATTTTGGTGGCTTCGAAAGCCTTATTATGAACCTGTGTAGGTATCTTCTGATCTGTATGATGGATGGATGAAAGGAATGGGCCAGTGGATTTGGAATATCGGTTTTAGTCTAGGTATACCTTTGGTTCAGGCCTCAATGAAGCCAAGCTCATTTTGACCTATTGATCGAAAAGTTGGAAAATTAGAAATTTGGGTATAGGACCCGCATTTGATCAAATGACCTTGGATGAAAAATCCAACTTAGCCAACGCATACAAAAAATTGATTTTAGGGTAGTAACATATTTGGTTGGGTTTTATGACTTTTAAATCTCATTTCGGCCCTCGATTTGGAAAATTGTAATTTTGGGTTTCGGGTGTCAATTCTGTGAAAAACAATATTTTTCAAAACGCTGATATTGTCATTGAGTCTAGAGCATTGAATTTAGTGTGGTTACATAGTTTGTTTCCGTATATCGAACTTCCAACGAATCATGGACACCCCATCAAAGTCCATTTGGACATAGAAAATTTGCTCTATAGCAGAAAAATCTGCAATATATAACAGCTTTTCCCCCTCTTTTTTGCTCATTTTGCCCATTCTTTCACCTTGCCTCTTGAGATTTAAACTCTAATACAGTATGATAGCTTAAAAATGAAGCTTGTGGGAGCTTGGAAAGCTAGATTAGCATCTCTTTTCTACTCAGATTCCTTGATTAGTTTCTCAAAACCTCAAAAATCATAGGACTTGATTTTAAACCCCAATTTCACTCATTTTCACTTGAATAATATTTTAATCTTATAATTGTTAGTTTTTCATCAATTTAACCTTCAAAACGACTTCGATTGTTGATTTTAACGCGGAATTCAAAGATTTTATTTAGTAAAGTTAAAAAATAATTTTTCTTCGATTTAAACCTCATTTTTTACTCGATTTAACTAAGATTTTTAGTTGTAGATTTTTAAAAATATGGAGAACACATTTTTGTAATAATGTTTCAATTTTATCCTTCTTTTTCAAAACTCATTATAGGGGTTCGTTTTGACCCCAAATTAAAAGTAGGCACTATGAGTATCATTGATTTTAGTTTGATGTGTAGATTCTATATTTTTTTATTTTAGTTAATTTTGGAATCATTCGTGAAAAGTAAGGTCTTGGGTCCAAAGTGTAGCGAACCGATTTCGGCATTCAAGGTAGGCTATGGCTTAACTCATTAGACTAGGATAGGTAGTTAATTTTTATACCAAAATGCATATTAGGGGGAAACTAATCATGAAAAATGTCTATCTATGTTGTGCCCGCGTGGAGGTCTATATGTATTGTAATTATTGAATTTGGAATATTATGTGATATGTGTGACCGCGTGGGGTGTTATGTGATGTTGATAGCCCTGAATATACGTGAATAATCATATTATGTTGTTAAAAATGCCTATTGTGGTACCTTTGGTGTATTGTGATATATTCATACTTTGTGGGAATATGAATTATGTGGAAATTCATGGATGGTGGAAATAACTAGTGGATGTTGGCTCACGTGATTGTGAAAATGTAACATTGTGGTTGATTGTAGAAATATATCATATGGATTGGTTGTAGAAATACTCATTGTAATTGGTTGTGAACATTGAATAATCATCCTCATGTTATCACACATTATTTCACTTATTTATTATATGTTTTGTATATACTTGTTGTTGTTGTTGTTTGTCATACTTGATTTGCTCTTATGTGCTCTAGAAATACTGGAAATACTGGAAATTCTGGAAAAACTGAAAACATTAGATTTTTTAAACCCTCCCCGAGGGATATGCAGGGGAGGAGATATTGATATCTGGATTGATGAAACCTTCATAGGTCCCACGCCGAGAGGGTTTCCTCCATGGGTGTATACGAGGATTGTACAATGATCTCGGAGGTTCTGCGGCGACCTCGTGTATCATCATCATCATCATATATATTGCACTTGCTTTATTGTGTTTATGTTGTTCTTGTGTTTCCATATTGACTTGTCATCTTTCTATTTGTTCTATATCTTGACTTATAAATGTCTAATTATTCTGTGTTCCTCTATTTGTACTTGAAGGTCTAGATTATACATGTTTTTCTTTTGTTTTACTTGTATGTGATATGGTGTATATTTGTATCCCTATCTGGCGTATTATTGTATTATATGTGGATATTATAAAATTATTAGTGCAAGTAGTATGGGCTATCGCTATGGGATATTTTCTGATTGCAGATGACGTGATCTTAGTATGTATTTTGTATGCTTTATTTTCAACCTTTCTCGATCAGCCTATGATACCTACTGAGTACAAGTGGACCGTACTCACATCTACTGCACTCTTTCGGTGCAGGTCCTAGTCTGAGTGCACCTCAGTTTAGTTAATTCAGGTCGTATTTGGATCTTTCAAGGTAGTGGATAGCTTTCAGGCATCTGGATGTCTTCTACTACCTTTATCTATAGACTATGTCTTTACTTTTATTTCAGAGGCAGAGTTTCTCTTGTATTTGGATATCTTATGTATTTTATTTGGATTTGAGTTGTACTAGATACATTCTTATACTGTTGACACCAGGTTTTGGGAGTTATGGTTGCATGTGTTGATTTTATTCTTTCTGCTTTTATCATATCTATATGGTTCGACTTAGTTTTAGAAGCCTTACCTTAAGGTATTTTTGTCTTTTCCCCTTTTTGTGTATCGGTTGGGTGATAGGCTTACTTGTCAAGGTTCATCAAGACAAATGCTATTGTGACCCATGTTTTGGGTCATGATAATTTGGTATCAGAGCAGCTAGGTTTCATTGGTCTCAACGATATAAGATGGGATGTCTAATATAGTTTTACGGATTGGTATGTAGACGTCTGTATCTATTTTCAAGAGGCTATAGGATGTCTTTAGGAAAACTTTCCTCATTTTATTCCTTATCATGTGAATTTCTCATATATCTTGAGTTCTGAGTTGTGTTTCACTCTTTCTACGAAGATGGTGTTGACTAGGTCCTGTGAGGTCAGACATATAGAGCCTTTTCCCAAAAGGCGAGCCTCGAGCCGTGGATGGAATCAAGGAAGTGGACGGGTTTGTGGATCAGCCTCGTCTAGAAGGAGCTCTGGGGGACTCTCCCCTAAGCCTCGTGTTAGGTAATTCTCAGATGGTTATGTTTGGAGCATCTTTCAGAGCATTGTGGATTATACCAAGATAATAGAGGTGTTCTTAGAGCATCTAAGGGAAGCACCAAAAAGGTGTGTTATTTTGGTGAGTTCAAAGGTCTGACTCCTCGTGGTGGAGATTTTAGAGGTTCTCGTAGATATCAGGATAAGACAGTGCAGGCGGCCATACAAAGTTTAGGTGGTGGATCTTTTGGCTCAACAGTTCGGGATGGTTGTTCAGGCAGTGATACCTTCTCTTATTGGGTCAAGCCATAGAGTTTTCTTTTTTAGGTGATGAGGTTGGATATTTGGCCAAGGATTATCCCCATCGTATGATTAAAGTTACTTTTATTTCAGCTATGAGAGGTAGGGGTACTACTAAAGGAGCAAGAGGTAGAGGTGGTGAAGTCGCAATGATGGCATGGGGCTACTCAACTAGTTGGTGGTCGTGGTCAGTGTTATGCTATACCCTCTAGAACTAAAGTGGAGTCTTCTGATGTTGTGATCACACGTATCATCTCTGTTTGTTAGATCTGCATCTGTGTTTGTTGACCCCAGATTTACTTTCTCCTATATGTCTATATATTTTGCTTTGGGTTTTGATTATGTTAGCGAGCTTCTTACCATACTTATTCATGCATCTACCCCCGTATGAGATTTTTTAGTGGTGGATTGGGTGTACTGATCTTGTGTTGTGACTTTTTGTGGATATGAGACTTGGGTAGATTTGCTTGTTTTAGATATGGTTGATTTCGATGTTACTTTGGATATGGATTAGTTGGCTCCTTATCATGATATCTTAGATTATTTTGTTTAGACCATGACTTTAGCTCTGTCGGGTATTCCAAGGATAGCTTGGAAGGGTGCACTTCATTTGGTTCCTAAAAGGATCATATCTTCTGTTCAAGCTCGTATATTGGTTGAGAGGGGACATTTATCTTATTTGGCTCATATTCATAATAGTAGTGTTGTTTCACCTTCTTCCTTGGATTTTATTCGTGTTGTTTGTGAGTTTATGGATGTGTTTCCTACAGATTTGCCTAGTATGCCTGTGGATCATGCTATTGATTTTGTTATTGATGTTGAGTCAGGCATCAAGCCCATTTCTGTTCCTTCATATAGGATATCCCCAGCCGAGTTGAAAAAATTAAAGGATTGACTGTAAGAGTTATTGGATAGTGGATCTATTAGACCTAGTGTATCACCTTGGGGTGCACAGGTATTGTTTGTGGGTAATAAGGATGGATCTATGTGTATATATGTTGATTATCATTAGTTGAACAAGGTGATCGTTAAGAATAAGCATTCTCTTCCCCATATTGATGATTTATTTGATTATTTTCACAGTGTCGTGGTATTTTCAAAGATTGATCTGAGATTCGATTATCGCCAGTTGAGTATTAGAGCTTCAAATATTCCAAAGATGGCTTCTCGAACTCGATATGGTCACTATGAGTTTTTGATCATGTCTTTTAGGTTGACCAATGCCCCTGTCGCATTCATGGAGTTGATGAACCGGGTGATTCGACTGTATCTCGACTTTTTTTTATTATATTTATAGATGGTATTTTGATTTACTCCAACAGTGAGGCTGAGCATGAGGAGTATTTGCGGATTGTGCTTCAGAGATTGAGGGATGAGAAATTGTATGCTAAGTTATCCAAGTGTGAGATTTGGTTAGAGTCTATTTCTTTCTTGGGTTATGTGGTGACTAAGAAGGGTATTGTAGTTGATCCAACCAAGGTTACAGTGGTTCATGATTAGTCTAGATCTACTTCGCCCATTGAGATTCTGAGTTTTGTTGGCTTGGCAGGTTATTATCAATATTTTGTTAAAGGTTTCTCATCTATTGCAACTCCATTGACCAAGTTGACTCAGAAGAAGATTTTTTTTTAGTGGTCCGATGCTTGTCAGGAGAGCTTTAAGAAGCTCAAGGATTTGTTGACTTCAGCTCTTATTTTGACTTTGCCTAAGGAGGGCGTAGGTTTCACCATTTTTCATGATGCTTCAGGTGTTGGATTAGGTGTTGTGCTGATGCAGGAGGTATAAGGTGATTGCTTATGCGTCTCGTCAGTTAAAGTCTCATTAGAGGAATTATCCTACCCATGATTTGGAGTTGTGCGCGGTTGTGTTTGCTTTGAAATTGTGGAGGCACTACTTGTATGGAGCTGTTGTGAGATTTTTCTCAGATCAATATAATCTTTAGTATTTCTTCACCCAACAAGATCTTAATATGAGGTTGTGTCATTGGTTTGAGTTACTTAAGTATTATGACTTGACTATTTTCTACCATTCGAGCAAGGCTAATGTAGTTGGGGATGCGTTGAGTCAAAAGTCATCTAGCATGGCTAGCTTGATGCATCTTTTGACCCAAGAGAGGCCTTTAGCCTTAGAGGTTCAGTCTTTAGCTAACCATATGGTTAGGCTTGATATTTCAACACTTTGGTGTGTTTTGGCATTTATAGAGGTTAGATCTTCTTTGAGGGAGTAAATTTGAGCTCGTCAGTTTGATGATGTGGGGTTGAGATCGATTCGACATAAGGTGTTGAGTGGTGAGGCTAAGGAAGCCTCACTTGATTTTGATGGTGTTTTAAGTATTGGGGGCTAGTTTATGTACCGAGAGTGATCTATTAGATTAGGTTGATTTTGAAGGAGGTCCATTATTCCAGGTATTTTATCCATCTAGGAGAGACTAAGATGTATCATGATTTGAGATAACACTATTGGTGAGGTGGTATGAGGCGAGATATAGAGGATTTTGCAGCTCGTTGCCTATGTTGTCAGCAGGTGAAGGACGAGCATATGACATCGGGATGTTGGCTTCAAAGGTTACCCATTCCCGAGTGGAAGTAGGAGCAGATCACTATGGACTTCATGACTGGTTTGCCTCGTACTTCTTATGGTTCCGACAACATTTGGGTCATCATGGATCGATTGACCAAGTCATCCTATTTCATTTCAGTTTAGGTTTCCTTCAGTGCTGAGAGGTTGTCCAATATCTACATTCGTGAAATTGTGCGTCTACATGGTGTGCTTGTGTCCATTATTTCAGATTGAGTTTCTTTGTTCACATCTCACTTTTGAAAGACTTTTTAGGATGAATTAGGTACTCGGGTTTATTTTAGTACGACATTTAACCCCCAGACTGATGGTCAGTCTGAGCGGACTATTCAGGTTTTGAAGAATACGATCCATGCTTGTGTGATGGATTTTAGTGTCCAGTGGGCGCAACATTTGTCTTCAGCAGAGTCTGCATATAATAATAGCTATCATTCTAGTATTGATATGAATCCTTTTGAGGCATTGTCGCTTGCCAGTGGGTTGGTTTGATGTTTCAGAGGTAAGACCTCAAGGTACGGAATTCCTTTGTGAGTCTTTGGACAGGATCTGGATTATTCAGAATAAACTTAGAGCAGCTCAGAGTAGGCAAAAGTGTTATGCTGATCGTAGACTTTGTGCCTTGAGATTTAGTATTGGTGATCTATTTTCCTTTGAGTTTCATCATGAAGGGTGCGATGAGGTTTAGGAAGAGGGGTCAAGCTTAGCCCTAGGTATATTGGTCCATTTGAGATTCTTCGGACTGTTAGTGATGTGGCATGTGAGTTAGCTTTGCCTCCAGATCTATCAGGTGTTCAACCAGTTTTTCATATTTTCATGCTTCGCTGCTATATTCTTCATGAGTCTTATGTCATCTTTTGAGAGTCAATTCAGTTAGATGAGCGGTTGTCTTTTATTGGGGAGTCGGTCTCCAGTTTGGCTGGGGATGTGAAGCGGTTGTGTTCTAGAGTTATCCATGTTGTCAAAGTTTAGTGGTGGCATTGAACTATAGATGAGGCTACTTGGGAGGTCGAGTCTGATATGCGTAGTTCTTATCTCCAGCTCTTTGTTGATTCAGGTATTTCTTTTGTTTTTAGTTCAAGGACGAACTAGATTTTAGTGGTGGATGATGTGACAGTCAGTTTTTTTTTTGATGAAATTTGTGATTTTGTGTGATTTAACTATTTTACGAGTCCTTACAGTTGCATTGTGGTATTTTTGGAGTGTGGGGGTAATTGGCATGGTTCTCAATGCATTTTGGTATCATTTATGCGATATTGTGATTTTTGGTGGCTTTGAGAGCCTTCTTATGGATCGTGTGGTTATCTTTTGATCCGTGCAACTGATGGCTGAACGAACTGTACCAGCAACTCACAAATATCAATTTTAGGTTAGGTAGATCTTTAGTTCGGGTCCTGATGCACCCGAGCTCATTTCGACCTATTGGTCGAAAAATTAAAAAATTAAAAATATGGGGTGGGACCCATATTTGATCAAAATGACCTCGAATGGAAAATCCAACTTCGTAACGCCTCTGAAACATCGATTTTAGGGTAGTAACATATTTGGTTGGGTTTTATGGCTTTTAAATCTCATTTCGACCCTCGATTTGGAAAATTATAATTTCGGCTTCGGGGGTCAACTCTGTAAAAATAATATTTTTTTGAAAATCTGATATTTTCATTGAGTCCGGAGCATCGAATTTAATGTGGTTACATAGTTTGTTTGCATATATCGGACTCCAAATGAATCATGAACACCCCATCAAAGTACATTTAGACAAAGAAAAATCTGCTCTATAGCAGAAAAATCTGCAATATAAAACAGTTTTTCCCCTCTTTTTTTGCTCATTTTGCCCATTCTTTCAGCTTGCCTCTTGAGTGTTAAACCCTAATATAGAGTGAGAGCTTGAAAGTGAAGATTGTGGAGCTTGAAAAACTAGATTAACATTTATTTCTTGGTTCAATTATGGATTAAAGGTGAGATTTCATCCTTTTCTACTCTAATTCCTTGATTAATTTTTCAAAACCCCAAAAATCTTAGGACTTGATTTTAAACTCCAATTTCACTTGAATAATGTTTTAATCTTATAATTACTAGTTTTTCATCAATTTAATCTTTAAAATAACTTTGATTCTTGATTTTAACACAAAATTCAAAAAATTTACCCGGTAAAGCTTAAAAATGATTTCTCTTCGATTTGAACCTCATTTTTTACTCAACTTCACTTGAGTTTTAAGCTGTAGATTCCTAAAAATATGGAGAACACATTTTTGTAATAAAGTTTCAATTTTACCCTTTTTTTTCAAAAACTCATTTTGGGGGTCCGTTTTGACCCCGAACCAAAAGTAGGCTATATGAGTATCGTTGTCATTATTTTAAAGCGTAGATTCTATATTTCTTGATTTTAGTTAATTTCAGGATCGTTCATGGAAAGTAAGGTCGTGGGTTCAAAGTGTAGCGGACCAGTTACGGCATTCGAGGTAGGTTATGACTTAACTCTTCAGACTGCGCTGGGTAGTTAATTTGTATACCAAAATTCATGTTAAGGGCAAAAACTAATCATGAAAAATGGCTATCTATATATTGTGCCCATATGGGGGCTTATATGTGTTGTAATTATTAAATTTGAGATATTACGTGATATATGTGACCATGTGGGGTGTTATGAGATGTTGATAGCCCTGAATATACGTGAATAATCATATTGTATTGTTAAAATGTCTATTGTGGTACCTTTGGTGTATTATGATATATTCATACTTTGTGTGCATATGAATCATGTGGAAATTCATAGATATTGGAAATAATGAGTGGATGTTGGCTCACGTGGTTGTGAAAATATAACATTGTGGTTGATTGTAGAAATACATCATGTGGATTGGTTGTGGAAATACTCATTGTAATTGGTTGTGAGCATTGCATAGTCATCCTTATGTCATCACACACATCATTTCACTTATTTATTGTATGTTTTGTATATACTTGTTGTTGTTGTTGTTTGTCATACTTGATTTGTGTTTTGATAAGTCATCAATTTGATAACTTACTAGCATTTTATAAGCCTAAATTATCATGTTTTTTCATTGATTTGTTGTTACTTTCTTACTTAATGCTCATTTGTGTAGGTAAAAATTACAATGAGAAGATGAGCGGGGAAACTTGATAAAATGAGCTAAGGAGAAGGTGAAAGAGAAAAAATGCGAGCAAAAAGAACAAAAGCTGAAATTGCAGGTCCAGGAGTCGACCCTCAGTTACCGCGATCACGGACTGAGGGTCGCGAGCACGGTCGGTCAACAAGTCAACCAAAGGGCGATCATGATATGACTACTACGATAGCGGTACCGCAATTGCAGTCAAGGGATGGCGATCGCGGTAGAGCAAAAAAGTTTGAAGGGTATTTTTGTAATATTTAGCAAATGTGGAATTAGGGCTACAATAGGGATTTTTATCTCATTTTTCATCCTATCTTTTATCTTACATATTATCCTATCCTTAGTTTAGGGTTTATCACTTGGAGCTTGGAGCTTGGATCTTGAATTTATACTAATTTAAGGCAAGAATTAATTAGAGAAACTCCAAAGTGAAGAATCAGCAAATCCCATTGAGGATTCATTGGAATTTAAAGTGTGGTTTGCATTCTCTTTATTTTTCATGAATCACATTGATGGAGATTTTGGTATATTTTTATGTATTATCTTTATGAGTTGCTAGTTCTTCCTCTTTGAATTATGTTAGAATAGGGTGCAATTTGTGTGTGGGTTGTGATGTATCTGTGTAGATTCTAGTTTGTTGATGACGGGTTCTACTATTTCTTGGTTAAATTAGTTTGGTTTTGTGGGTGAAAACCCCAAATACCTAAAATGGGTTTGTGAGTGAAAACCCCAAACTCTTGAAAACTCAAACCATCCTTGAAAGAGAGGTTTAGATGAACTTTTAGAACCCATGACATCCTTGAAAGAGGGCTATGGGGGACAAGGGAATAGTGGATAATTATGGATTTAGATTACTATCTCTTTCCTATCTTAGAAATATGTTTGAATAGATAGTAGGCTATATTTTGGGCATCTTACTAGTAATAGGAATGCCCGATTGAGGTGTTGGGTGACTTTAATTGACATACTTGTTAGGTACTTGAAAGGGTCGATGAGTGACATCTTTGTGACTTTGTTGACAAAATAGCCTCAAGGACTTTCAACCTAGACTACCACATCATTAACGATTAGAATTTATACCGAATCATCATGTTCCCATGCATAACTTGCCCTTAGGAAAGCATAATCTCAAGATTCGTGCCTAATTGATAATTATTCTTAGTTTTGAATTGGTCGTTCAGAATCCCAAAAGTAATCATATCTCTGAAAACGTTTAAAAAAACAAGTCTTTGTATCTTAAGTTTGAATTTAGTAAGTTCTTTCATTTAGAACTTACCTATTCGCTACTCATATTGTTCCTCGTGGATTCGACTCCAACTCTTGTTGGGTTATTATATTGACAACGACCGCCTTGCACTTAAATTGACGTGTAAGTTGAACGTTATCAAAAATGGTGTCATTTTCGGGGAACAATTTGGTGTATT
This sequence comes from Capsicum pubescens, assembly GCA_030864215.1. Classification (NCBI taxonomy): domain Eukaryota; kingdom Viridiplantae; phylum Streptophyta; class Magnoliopsida; order Solanales; family Solanaceae; genus Capsicum; species Capsicum pubescens. The sequence goes on from CM061541.1 coordinate 186,951,172, forward strand.
GAGTTAGTTTGAAATTTTAGCTTATTTGATTTAGTTCAAACTTGTAAATTTTGTTTGTTATTTTCTTTTGTTTCTTGTGTTAGGAAGATTTTTAGTTTTACTTATTTGTTACTATGGCATCATGGAATAAATATGAGTTTGGTGGTTGGAAATCTTATATTGATAATCCATTTCCATATTGTGGTGGACCCTAGTTTTGGCAAAATTGTAGATATGCTCTCCAAAAAGAGATGTGTGCACCATCTCGATCCTCTTGGGAGTATGATTGTTTCTTATGTGGTGGTCGAGATGGACATTAGAGTAATTGTCCAAATGCCCCTTCCCTTCGTTATACTAACCTAATTGCTAGTTCTTCGTATGAGTTTGATGGGTCCTATAAGGAGAAAAAGGAAGAACAACGTGCCGGATACAATGGTGTTGAATCAATGCTTCAATGTATCTTGGATCGGGTGGAAACAAGGGGGGATAACATATATCTCATGGATAAAGCCGTGGGGGCATGTAAATATAAAATCGAAAGGATAGAGGAAGTGGGTATAGAGACTAATTTTTCAAATACCATAGGTATGCCCACTCTTCCAAATGAGCTTATTATTATGAATCCTCGGTGATTTCCCAACCAATCAAACCAAACATGAGAGATGATGCCAAGATTGAGGAAATGGTACTAGAGTCGAAAGAAAAAGCCAAACAAATTCTTTGTGAAGACTCTATTTCATTTCGAGGAGAGAATGTCAAAATGGATGCAACTCCAAAATTAGGAAGATGACCTCACTCGAACCACTTTTTAATATTATGCTTAATGGATGTGATGAAAGTCGAAACACCCAAGCAAATGAATTTTGGAAATGAGGAGGAAAATTCCTACATTTTGAAGTTTGTCATTCCAAAAGGGCAAAATAAAGCCCCTCACTTGAAGGCCAATAAAATGCAAAATTCGGTGTGTAACAAGTGATTTTTTTATGATCTCACCAATAACCAAAGAGTCTATTAGAAAGTTTGATGTCAAGTTGGGTAAAAGGTTTAAATCTCAAAATGGCGAGATAGAAAATATTTCATTGTGTCCTCACCTTTGCTCAAACTGCCTTAAAGATATATTGATCTAAAGTTGGGCCCCCGTTTCAAGTCTTCTAAATGGAGACATAAATTTGTAGGCAAAAGATGTCGTGTCGCGACTTTAACTAAGGCGCTTCTTGGGAGGCAACCCAAGAAATTTTTCTTGATGTTTTCTAATGTTTTTAATTTATGTTTTAGCTTATTTTTGGGTGTTTGTAGGTGATAGCACAAGTTGGAATGGGTACCTCAAGAATGAAACCCCGGATAAGTATATTGGACTATCTTTTCATCACTTTCTTCTCTTTTGTAAGTTTTCAAGGTATGATCTTTAAAATACGAATGATGATCACATTTCATAGTTTCTTTTGGTTTAAATTTAATTCATTTAAGCTTAATTTGGTAGAATGTGGTTGTTGGGATGAAGATTTTTGAACGTGTGCCTTGTCTCAAATGCTAAATTGCAAAATTCTTGCTTTCACATACTAGAGCACACCATGTGTTTGATGAAACACCTACTTGAGGTTTGTTTGCTTAATTGAGTAGTGTGTGATGTTATTGGGTTAGTATGATTACAAGTGGTATGTTTGGTGATGAATTGGTGCATTGGGCTTGTTCACATGTGTTGTTATTTTACCTATTCAAGCTCTTACTTTACATGTACACCACATGTTTGTTAAAATGTCAATAAGATAAAAATGTCTTATATGCTTGTAAAGGTTAATGTAAACTTTCTTGGGGCATTGTGTGATCATTTTTGGAGTATAGTTTTGATTTCAATTGGTCTTAAAAGTGGTATAACCAGTGATTTTTGGTTGAAATTATGGATGAATGTTGTGTCCGTGGTGTGATCGATTAGTGTTCTTATCATACCATCTCCGGGTAAAGTCTAAGTAACCCGAGGGACATGAATGTTTGTCTTGCCCTATGATAGATTGGGTGACACCATTCTTAAGGGTAAAGGTCCGTTTGTGTTTTCATTGGTGCCATGAGTGCTTTATCAACTAAATGGACGATATGTGAAGTTGTAAGGAAAGAATTCCATGAAGTGTAATGATAATGTTGCCTTGCATTCACTCAAGTTTTTCTTTAGTTGTTTAGGAAGAGGCAAAAGCTCAAAAATTCTTTCAAAATATCATTGGCAAGAAATGAAATGATAATTTTATTTTTGAAAAAAAAAGAGATCGAGGATGTTTTTCAGCTTTATTTTGAGTGAGACCATTAAATTTAATTTTTGGCTCTGTCTTTACAAGGATGAGTTATGACTCAGAGTAACTTATTAAGCTCAAATTGCTCAAATTAGTTGGGAGATTAACTTTTGCTCTATGAGTATGATGCCATGTGTGGTGAGACTTTTGTATAATTCTTGTACATATGTGTAGTCTAAAACTTGCCTCGAGTGTGTTTAATGTGAAATCCTAGACAAGCTTAGTTTGGAGAATGACCCAAGGCCTTTTTTGACCCGTCACATAGTCAAATTCCCACCTTAACATTTTTTCCTAGTTAACCTCTTTGAGCCTTTTTACCCATTTTTTCTTTCTTTGTCTAATGATAACCTTGCTAAAATACTTAAGACCTTTTTATAATCTCCCTTTTGGCACTTAACCTTCTTTGATGCATTGCATGATTCTAAAAAATGAAATATAGGCGAAAGCCTAAGTTTGGGGGGTGTAGTTGGGAAAATAATGTAAAGGTGGTTCAAATTCCAAGTTTGGGAGGGTGAATGTGATGTGCTATGATGAGCCAAGAAAGGTGTATGTAAGGTTGTAAACTCATGTGCTTAAAAGACAAGAGATGTACTTAATAATAAAGTTGGATAGCCTAGCCCATAGAACTTAAAGAGAAATTGGATGAATAAAGGGCTCAAAGTTAGAAAGTCTCTTGAAAGAGTCAAGGAAATGAAGAAATAAAATGGTAGCATTGAATTATTTCATAAATGCTAAGAAAAAAGGGGTAGGAAAATATGGGAAATGAATTAAAGGAGAATAAGGTGGAGAGTTTGAAAATTTTGGGGTAGAAAGGATTGCATAATTGCATTGAAGGAGGTCTTTTAGTTACTTGATCCATATATATTCCTTCCCGCACCTCAAACCTTAATCTTGTCCTGCAAGACCTAGGTGATTCCAAACTAGGTAAGTCTACATTAGTGGGGAAAACACAAAGGGCCTATGGTTCTACTCATTGAATTTGAATTTCTTTGCGAGAGTGAGTGTGAATTCTTTTATTATTTGAGCTTCTTTAGAAATTTCAATGTATTTTGTGTGTGTGGAGCTAACTCTTACTCGTAAGTGGCATTGATACTTTGGGGTAGAGGATGAAGTCTTACTCTCGATTTGGGTAAATGGGTGAAGTAAGTTGCATTGTAAAGATTGAGAACTTTTTAAAAGATTTTGTGTTTCCTCTTAAGGTTCATTTGATACAAACTTTCACCCTTGCTTCATAACATGTGCTTATTAGAAAAGTTTGATTTACTTGTTGCCATGACATGTTTGAAAAGTTTTTGTAGAGCTTTGTTAGCTTATTCCTCTAGTATAGTTTTTTTTGGGCGGATTTGAGTTAAATACCCTATCTTGTTGAATTATTCTTGGTTGCTTGAGGACAAGCAATAGTTTATGTTTTGGGGTGTTAATAAGTCGTCAATTTGACAACTTACTAGCATTTTTTAAGCCTAAATTATCATGCTTTTTCATTGATTTGTTGTTACTTTCTTACTTAGTGCTCATTTGTGTAGGTAAAAATTACAATGAGAAGATAAGAGAGGAAACTTGATAAAAATGAGCTAAGGAGAAGGTGAAATGGAAAAAATGCGAGCAAAAAGAACAAAAACTAAAATTACAGGACCAGGAGTCGACACTCAGTTACCGCGATCGCGGACTGAGGGTTGCGATCGTGGTCAGTCAACAAGTCAACCAAAGAAAAATCGCGATATGACTACCTCCATCACAGTAGAGCGGAAAAGTTTGAAGGGCATTTTTGTAATATTTGGCAAATGTGGAATTAAGGCTAAAATAGGGATTTTTATGTCATTTTTCATCCTATCTTTTATGTTACATATTATCCTATTCTTAATTTAGGGTTTATCGCTTGAAACTTGGATCTTGAATTTATACTAATTTGAGGCAAGAATTAATTAGAGAAACTCCAAAGTGAAGAATCGGCAAATCCCATTGAGGATTCATTGGAATTTAAAGTGTGATTTACATTCTCTTTATTTTTCATGAATTAAATTGATGGAGATTTTGGTATATTTTTGTTTATTATCTTTATGAGTTGTTAGTTCTTCCTCTTTGAATTATGTTAGAATAGGGTGCAATTTGTGTGTGGGTTGTGATGTATCTGTGTAGATTCTAGTTTGTTGATGATGGGCTCTATTATTTCTTGGTTAAATTAGTTTGGTTTTGTGGGTGAAAGCCCCAAATACCCAAAATGGGTTTGTGGGTGAAAACTCCAAACTCTTGAAAGCTCAAACCATCCTTGAAAGGGGGGTTTGGATGAACTTTTGGAACCCATGACATCCTTGAAAGAGGGTTGTGGGGGACAAGGGAATAATGGATAATTATGGATGTAGATTACTATCTTTTTGCTATCTTAGAAATAAGGGTGAATAGAGAGTAGGCTATATTTTGGGCATCTTCCTAGAAATAGGGATGCCCGATTGAGGTGTTGGGTGGCTTTAATTTACACACTTGTTAGGTACTCGAAAGGGTCAATGAGTTACATCTTTGAGACTTTGTTGACAAACTAGCCTCAAGGACTTTCAACCTAGCCTGCCACATCATTAACGATTAGAATTTGCACTAAATCATCATGTTCCTATGTATAACTTGCCCTTAGGAAAGCATAATCTCAAGATTTGTGCCTAATTGATTATACTCTATTATTCTTAGTCTTGAATTAGTCATTCAGAAGCCCAAAATTAATCATATCTTTAAAAACGTTTAAAAATCCGAAGTCTTTGTATCTTAAGTTTGAATTTAGTAAGTACTTTCATTTCAAACTTACCCATTCGCCACTCACATTATTCCTCGTGGATTCAACCCCGATGCTTGTTGGGATATTATATTAACAACGGCCGCCTTGCACTTAAATTGACGTGTAAGTTGAGACTTATCATGTTTTATATCCTCTGGAAACACTGAAAATATTGAAAATTATGGAAACACTGGGAACATCGGATTTTCTAAACCCTCCCCGAGGGATGTGCTGGGGAGGAGCTATTGATAAATGGATTGTATATGGGTTGACGAACCTCTCATGGGTCCTACACTAGGAGACTTGCCTCTGTGGGTATATACAAGGATTGTGCGACGATCCTGAAGGTTGTATGACGACCTCATGCATCATCATCATCATATATATTGCACTTGCTTTATTGTGTTTATGTTGTGCTTGTATTGTCATATTTACTTGTCATCTATCTATTTATTCTATATCTTGACTCGTAAATTTCTAATTGTTCTATTTTATTGTATTTGTACTTGATGGTCTTGATTATACATGTTCCTTTTTTGTTCTACTTGTATGTGATATGGTGTATATTTGTATCCCTATCTGAAATATTATTGTATTATATGTGGATATTATAGAACTGTTAATGCAAGAGGTGTGGGTTATCATTATGGGATATTTTTTGATTGTCGGTGACATGTCCTTAGTATGTATTTTGTATACTTTATTTTCTACCTTGATCGATCGGACTGTGATACCTGTTGAGTACAAATAGACCGTACTCACGCTTATTTCGCCCTTTCAGTGAAGGTCCTAGTTCGAGTGTGCCTTAGTTTGGTTGATTCAGGCGGTATTTGGAGATTTCAAGGTATTGGATGATTTTCAAGTGTCCAGATTTCTTCTACTACCTTTCTTTATAGACCATGTCTTTACTTTTATTTCAGAGACGAAGTTTCTCTTATATTTGAATATCTTATATATTTCATTTGGATTCGAGTTGTACTAGATACACTCTTATACTGTTGACACTAGATTTTGGGAGTTATGGCTGCAAGTGTTGATTTTATTCTTTCTGCTTTTATCATATCTATGTGGTTTAGCTTTGTTCTAGAAGCCTTATCTTGGAGGTTATTTCTATATTTTTTCCATTTTGTATATCAGTTTGGGTGATAGGCTTAATTGTCAAGGTTCACCGCGACAAGTGTTATCATGATTCGTGTTTTGGGTCGTGACAAAATCACATGTCATTATTAATTTTCCTATGATTTGATGTCTTAATTTGGCTCTAACATTAGTGTTATCAAAGAAGGCTAATAAAATGTTGTGTATCCATTTGACATTAAATATTTGGGTGAGATAAATTCATTCTTGGAATGAAAAAATACCTAGATCATGTGATGAACATTTTCTTGATATGTCACATTATGGTGAAAATTTGTAAAATACATTTTATTGATTATATGAGTCATGCAACTCCTTTTGATTCAAATATATGAAAGTGGTGTGACAAATAAAAAAGAGTTTGCTCGCTAATATAAAATATGAGATGTGTGACTTATTGCACTTGGCATGATAATGTCTATTCACTAAAAGTACCTAGCAGATACAAGTAAACCAGGTACATTTACTTGATACAAAAATTGAGGTTGTTTTATAAAGAAAAAATATTCTGCTAAAGCATTTTTTTGATGCACTTTGGTGTTATTTGTTGGAATAAAAAAGTAAATAATTATTTGTTAACTCTACTATAGAGGGTGAACTAATTATTTTAGCTTCAACTAGTGAAAAAGTGAATTGATCAATCACTTTATTCTGAGAAATTGATTTTTCTAGTTTTGAGTTATTGTGATAGCATAATATTGTTGGTAGAGTTTGAAGCTGTTATTAGAGCAGTAAGTTCAGATTTGTGAGAAGAAAATAATATTTTGATATTATACGTGAGAACAAGTGGTACCACTAACCTTGACTATGTCAAATTATGTGATTATCTTGCAGATGAAATAAGTAAGATTTTGGCAAGACAAAAGGTCTGAAGCACATCGAGGGAAAGGAATGAATCCGATAAAAATATCATGAATCATATATGAGGACCCAACTTGGGAATAGAGATCCTATAATCAAGTTCAATGTGAAGAACAATCATATGATGACTTGGTATCGAATACGCTGTTGTTTAATCCTTCCTATGATGTGAGTGCATTTTATTTTTGTACTGGAGTGAGAAAAGGAAAAAAGAAATAAAGAATATAATGAAATGAAACTCATTATACGTCTCTTAATTATTAAAATTGTTCTCACCCAATTATGACATGGTTATCCGCACCAACAATAAAAAATTTCCCACAACTATTTCTTCCGATTCCATTCAACAACTTTAGAATGGCGCCGTTCTTTTTTCAACTTCTTCCAGTTCCTTTTCAACTTGCGGCAAGGAATTTTTCTCTTTCAGGTTATGTGCCTTTTAATTCATTCTCAAATTTCTGTTCTTTCCATCACTTTTTTCTTTTCTGTATTTTTGTAACATTTTTATTTAAATATAAAAAAAAATCTTGTAATTAAATTTAAAATAATAAATATTAAAATAAATAAGTGATTAGACTATAAAAAAAGTAACTATACAAATATTAAATTTTCTGATTTATTTTATAAGATCTAAATTAATAGAAAGAGATATTTTATTTTTGGCTAGATTATTTTTTTTATCATTTGCTTTTAAGATAAAATAAAATATAAAGTTAACCATACTATCTAAAATCACAAGGATAAATATTGGTGTAATATACCACAAATTACAATAATCACAATTAAAATAATAAAATAAACAAAAAACAAAGAAAATAAGATGATTTTCTTCTTGGTTGAGGTGCGGATGTCTCGCTCTCTTTAAGGAGATTCAAGTCCACTTTGGCATAATCTACATTGATTCAGCAATATATCTCTTAACTTGTCCCCTCCAGGATACAACAACCCATCAACAATGTACGACTCAAGCAATTCCGGATTACTTGAAGAGTCCAAAGCTCCACCACAGAAAACACCGTCCTTTAACATATTGAAACTCTCTTTTGTAAAGTAAATATAATTGTAGACTTAGAATATTTTTCTCTGTCTCCACTCTCTCCTTCAATAATATAATTTTCACACTTACCGTATTTTCTTGTATCTCACAATATACTAGAACTCATCTCTATAGCACAAGAAAGAAACACCCTTTATATAGGTGTATTATTTCTTCCATCTAGCAAATGAGGAAGTAGTGGATATTAGGTAAGGAAGCTAAATGTTTAAGAGGTTACATATGTTATATGGGTTACAATGCATAAAAAGATAGAATAATGGTAGAAATTACAAGAAACTTATGACCATATTCTTACTACTAGCTCATAAGATTAAAGACACTAAAATAATGAGAGTAAAGGGATATTAAGTGGTAAAATTATGAATGAATAAAGTGAGATGTTACAAGAGTTATCACAAACTAGTGGTTACCACTTTTTTCACTTTATAATATTCATAAATTATCATGCAATTTTATTTTAATATTAAAATGCAGTAATATTTTTTCACTCATTTTAATATTCAAATAAGAGAGTTCACCAATTTAGTTGAAGGAAGACTATTGTGCATAATGAAGATCTGCTCTGCATTGAACCTTCACTTAGTAAAATAGTAAACTTTACTCCAGAGTCAGTAGTGGTCTCAAACTTGAACTATGACTGTTTAGGGGAAATAAAATATCACTGCTTACACACAACAGGAAGAATACTACGTAGTAAGCCAAAAAGAACATGTAATAGACGGTAGATATGCAAAAGGAAGAGCTAGTATACCACTAGTAACAAAAAGAATAATTAATAAAGAAATAAACGACATAAAAAGTAAAGACCCAATAAAATATGTACACCTTGGAGGAACAGAGATATTAATAAAAACATGTTTTAGAGAAGGAATAGATACACCAATAGAATTATATTTAGCAGATGATAGAATTATAAAACCTATAGAAAAAAAGTATAATAACAGCCATAAAAGAAAATTTAATATACCAAAAATTTAAATTTATAATAAGTGTGAATTATTCAGTAGCAATAACAGCTAAAAATATAGATAAATCATTAGTATTATATTGAAAAATATCAGGAATAGAACTAACCCCAGGAAGTAAAATATTTACAACAAGATATAAAAATCTATATGTATTAACAACAAAACATAAAATAACGTGAAAAATAAAATTAATAAAATACAAATAGAAAGTCCTTTCGAACAATTTGTAAAAACAATTGATAATAATGATTATAGTTACAAAGACATAAATATAGAAGAAGATTTAGAAATAATAAATGATAGAATAAGTACAACAAAAAGAATAACTCATAAAAAAATAGAATCATCAAGCTCATCAAAAAGAACAAGTTATGAAACAACTTCAACAGTTAATTTAAATCAATATTATATAACATGAACAATAAATGAAAAAGAATATTTAATACTCTTAAACATAGGATAAGAAGAAAATTATGTAGCAAAATATCTAGTAAAAAGTGAAGAAATAAAATCTAATAGTGATATATGCCCAGATCTACCAAGTAGTCTAATAAACATTAAAGATACGGCAGAAAAAAAAATGATAATAGAAGTCAGAAAAATAAAAATAGAATTTGAAATAAAGGAAGAAATGCAAAAAGCAGACATAATATTAGGAATAAAATGGTTAGAACAAGTAAAACCATACAATATAGAACATACACAATTATTTATAAACTATAATAAAGAAAGATTATTCATAAAAAGAGCTTTAACATGATATGAAAATATATGTACTTGTAAAAGTAATAGTAGAAGGATATTATAATAGGTATTATACACCTATGATAGATACAGGAGCAGAAGCAAACTTATGTAGATACAACTGTTTACCAGAAAGTAAATGGGATAAATTAAAAACATCAATAGTAGTCAAAGGATTTAATAATGAAGGAAGCTTAATTACATATAAAGCTAAAAATGTAAAAATACAGATATGGGATAAAATAATAACAATAGGAGAAATCTATAATTATGAACTAACATCAAAAGATATGCTTTTAGAATGCCAGGTTTAGATAAATTATACCCACATATAATAACTAAAACAGATTGGTGGTTTACAACACCATGTAAACAAAAAGTAAGGGCAAAAAGAGTTATTAATAAAATAAGAAAGAAAATTGATTGGATAGAAGGAAGTGAAAAAATTACACAAAAGTTAGAAAATATAAAAAATACAGAAGAAACAGTAGAACTAGTTGTATTTTCGATAAATAAAAAAGAAATAACAATATTTTCAATAGATAAGGTAGAAATAATAAAGAAAAAATTAAGACAATTATATAGTGAAGATCCATTTAAAGGATGGAAAAAACATAAAACTACTATAAAAATTGAATTAATAGATAAAAATAGCATAATAACTCAAAAGCCATTAACATATAATTTTGACGATTTAAAAGAATTTAAAATGCATATAGATGATTTATTAGAAAAACAGTATATACAAAAAAAGCAATAATGAACACAATAGTCCAGCATTTATAGTAAATAAACATAGTGAACAAAAAAGAGGAAAAAGTAGAATAGTTATTGATTATAGAAATCTAAATGCAAAAACTATGACATATAATTATCCAATACCAAATAAGATATTAAAAATAAGACAAATACAAGGATATAATTATTTTAGTAAATTTGATTGTAAATCAGGATTTTACCACTTAAAGTTAGATGAAAACTCTAAGGAATTAACCGCATTTACGGTACCACAAGGATTTTATGAATGGAACGTATTACCATTTAGATATAAAAATGCACCAGTTAAATATCAACATTTTATAGATAGTTATTTTAAACAATTACCTAATTGTATAGTATACATAGATGATATACTACTGTATACAAAAACTAAAGAGGAACATTTAAAATTATTAGAACAATTTACAGATATAATAGAAAAATCGAGAATAAGTTTAAGTGAAAAGAAAGCCGAAATTATGAAAAAACAGAAAGAGTTTTTAGGAATACAAATAGATAAAAGTGGATTAAAAATGCAACAACATATAGTACAAAAAATAATAAATTCAAAAGAAGAATTAGATACAAAAAAGAAATTACAATCATTTTTAGGATTAGTAAACCAAGTAAGAGAATATATACCAAAATTAGCAGAAAACCTAAAGCCTTTACAGAAATAATTAAAAAAGGGCGTAGAATATAATTAGAATGAAGAAGATAAAAAACAAGTCCAGAAAATAAAAATACTTTGTAAAGAATTACCAAAATTACAATTTCCAGACGAAAATAAAAAATTTATATATATAGTAGAAGTAGATGCTAGTGAATATAGTTATGGAGGAATACTTAAATATAGATATGAAGAAGAAAAATTAGAACATCATTGTAGATACTACTCAGGTACGTTTAATGAAACAGAAATTAAATGGGAAATAAATAGAAAAGAATTATGTTCATTATATAAATGTTTATTAGCATTTGAGTCATATATTGTATATAACAAATTTATTGTACGGACAGATAATACACAGGTACGTTGGTGGTTAACAAAGAAAATGCAAAATTTAGTTACAACGAAAGAGATTCGGAGGCTAGTATTAAATATATTAAATTTTACATTTACAATTGAAGTAATTAGTACTAACAAAAATGTTATTGCAGATTACATATCAAGACAAAGCTACACAGACTGATATAATAGAAGATGATGCTTTAGAAAAAATACTCAAAACCCTAACTACGCTTTCAATGAAAGTGGACAGTATGGGTAATGAAATAGAAAAGCAAAAGACTAATGAAGTTAAACTGAAGTCTAAAGCTATGAATCAGCTAACTCAGCAGTGTGCAGAGCTATGTCGATCGGAAGACATTAAAATTCCAGAGCTAAAAGGAGACGTTGGGATACTCCATGAAACCCATAACGTTTATCAATCTACAATTGCAGGTACAAGCAAAGGAGTTAATGGACAAAGATATCAAAACATGAACATGAATAAGATATTTGAAAAACCATTTATACCAAAAATACAAAAAGACCCTTTGTACATACCCCCACAAATTACCACATATCGAGATAGCTTGAGCCAAGATAAAAAAGTTTATAACCATATAGCCCGAGAATATATAGAAAATATCTACAAAGTACAAACTTTTCTAAACCTTAACCCCAGAGCTACAAATATCCAAGAACCAAACACAAACTATATAACCCAAAAATTGCAAGGTTACAACAAGCTAATCGCACTACCCAAAATCAATCCAAGCTTAATAAAAACATATTTCGACTATGGATTATTAAATACCGTATATACCCAAGATGGAGAAGAACTAACAGCTATAGAAGAATTACATAAAGTATTCACCACCTATAAAAGAGTAACCAAAGGAAATCTATTTTATATAAAGTTTTATACTGCACCAGCAGAGATATTATACGACGAGATCAAACCAGTTATACAAGTTGTAAAAATAGGATTAACCAGAGATATGACTATACCAGAAGATATTGTGCAGCAGCCAGAGATACCCAAAATCGAGATACCTGATTTTTATGTAAATAAATGACTTATTGGATTAGCTACAATTATTCAAGAATTAGAAAATAATTACATCAATGGAAACCCAATATGGAGCTATTATTCAAGAGACCATCAAATGATTTATTCAAATTCAAGAGAGCTACAACAAATAGATATGGAAGATGTTAGACAATGGATAATGACGTTACTTTACTCAGAAAAATAATCTACTGCAAGAGCAATTAAGAAAGGATTTATTTCAGATGGATTATTAACAAGATATTGCAAGATAATTGGACATAAATACCCAGACCATCAATGTTCGAAATGTAATGGAGGAGATAATATTATCCCAGAAGTCCGTCTAGAATAAAACCAAGAAGATAAGGATGCCATCTAGAAGATAAAAATCAATGGATCAATAATGGAAGGAGACAAGGAAAATGACATATGGAAGAAAAGTTAGTCTTTCTTGAAATTTCTTTACATAAAGAGATAGTAGATTAGATTTTTTGGAATTTAGTGTCATTATTAATTTTTGACTTCCTTGTACCTACTATTAATAGTCTTTAAGACTTTTTAGCACCCACTTTGTAAAAAATAAGGCACGTGTAAAGTAAGAACAGTGTAGATAAGTTTTACGCATTTTCTTAGGCTATAAATATGTAAGCCTCCGGCAAGTTAAAGGCAAGTCTTCATGTGTTGAAGCAAAAAGCCCTCCTTTGTAAATAAAAAAACTTTTGAATATTTAATAAAAAACAGATATATTTCAAAGCAAAAGCTATGGATGAACAAAGCCCAAAATTATCAAATCTATCAGAACAGGTACATTTATTTATGGTTATGAATAGCTAAATTCATAAATTTCTAACAATCATGATATTGTAAAATAAGTTCATGTTAGTTACTTTATAGTAGAATTATTCGAACAATAGCATGTTAAGAAGTTTATTAGCAAAGTGGAAAAGGAGAAAAATCCCTAAGAACTATGTCATCCTAAAGGTGAAACCGGTGAGGCAAGAAAGCCGTGATAGGGGAGTAGCCAGAGTAGAGGCGCTGTTTAAGGGAAAAGTATCTATATTTCCATGCTAATAGTGACCGAAGAACATGTTATTTAAGAATAATCTAGTATATAGTAATCTAAAATGATCATATTTTATTATGTGTATGATTGAAGGGAATATTTTGAAAAAGCATCATATGAAAAATGAATACTTATTTATCTGACAAAATGGTAGATAAAATTAAAATACTTGTTTTGTATGTACTTAAGGATATAGAAATTGTAGATATAAGAAAAATCATATTTGAAAAATATTTGATAAATATTTTATGACTAGAATAAATTACATACCTAACTACTCTTATAAATACTTACACACCAAACCTACACATCAACCATGATAAATTATGAATATTGGAAAATGGATATGAAAAATATACAATTAATAGAAAAAATAATGAAAACAAATTTAGAAGAATATATGAGAACCGGAGATATAAAATATATAGAATAACTTAATGAAAATATAGAGAAATTAATAAGATTAAAACAAACAACTAAAGAATATTATGAAAAATCATTTAATTAACCCACATAAATGACAGATAATTTTGAAGTACTAGTTTTATACATACTTAAAGATATAGAAATTATAGACGTAAAGAAAATAATATGGGAAAACATATTTAATATTGAAGATGAAGAGTTAGATATAAATCAGATAGAAGACGAGTTAGGAGAAATATACTTTAGTGATTACAATCACTATTACTACCTAGATAATTATTTAGATGGATATTATACAGATTAAGAAATGCTAGAATATATTCAAAGAGTTAGAGAAAAACGAAGTTGGTTATATGAAGAAATTAATTATAGAAACCATCTTAGAAAAGGAAGAAAACAATTAAAAGAAAGATTAATTTGAATAAATAAAACCATAAAACAACTAGAATTAAAAGACAGTTTAGAATACGATTTAGACACGGAATTATGCATGGACGAAAAAGATAAGATAATTAACGAAATAGATAACCTAGAATTTAATATCAGATATAGTACAATTAGAATAAATTATTACAAAGAAATTCGTAGTATCACAACTACTTTAGGATAAAATTATAGACTATGAGTATTAAAAATATTGGAGACAAGATATGGAAGAAATAAGATTAACAGAAATATTTATGAAAGAGAATTTAATTGAATATTTTAGAACAAAAGATGTAGAATATTTAGAATACCTCCAAAATAATATACAAGAATTACAAAGACTAAGAGAAAAAATTAAAGAATATTACAATAAAACATTTAATCAAATACCATCTAATCACCCTCCAAGATACGAACATTAATAAAATTAAAATAAATACACTAAAAACAAAAATGTTTAGAGAAGTTAAGAAATATCCACGCACAAATAAAAATAGATTCATTAGAGATATAATAGATAATCTATTATCTATAATAGATATAATAGATCATCTATTATAGCTCTAATGGATCTATTTTTATTTGTGTGTAAATATTTCTTAACTTCTCTAAACATTTTTGTTTTTAGTATATTTATTTTAATTTTATTAATGTTTATATCTTGAGGGGTGATTAGATGGTATTTGATTAAATGCTTTACTGTAATATTCTTTAGTTTTTTTCTTAGTCTTTGTAATTCTTGTATATTATTTTGGAGATATTCTAAATATTCAATATCTTTTGTTCTAAAATATTTAATTAAATTCTCTTTCATAAGTATTCTGTTAATCATATTTCTTCCATATCTTGTCTCCAATATTTTAAATACTCATAGTCTATCATTTTACCCTAAAGTAGTTGTGATACTGCAAATTTCTTTGTAATAATTTATTCTAATTGTACTATATCTGATATTAAATTCTAGGTTATCTATTTCGTTAATTATCCTGTCTTTTTCGTCTATGAATAATTTCATGTCTAAATCATATTCTAAACTGTCTTTTAATTCTAGTTGTTTTATGGTTTTATTTATCCAAATTAATATTTCTTTTAATTGTTCTCTTCCTTTTCTAAGCTGGTTTCTATAATTAATTTCTTCGTATAGCCAACTTTATTTTTCTCTAACTCTTTGAATATATTCTAGCATTTCTTAATCTGTATAATATGCATCTGAATAATTATCTAGGTAGTAATAGTGATTGTCATCACTTAAGTATATTTCTCCTAACTCGTCTTCTATCTAATTTATATCTAACTCTTCATCTTCAGCATTAAATATGTTTTCCCATATTATTTTCTTTACGTCTATAATTTCTATATCTTTAAGTATGTATAAAGCTAGTACTTCAAAATTATCTGTCATTTATGTGGGTTAATTAAATATTTTTTCATAATATTCTTTAGTTGTTTGTTTTAATCTTATTAATTCCTCTATATTTTCATTAAGGTATTCTATATATTTTATATCTTTGGTTCTCATATATTCTTCTAAATTTATTTTCATTATTTTTTTTATTAATTGTATAATTTTCATATCCATTTTCCAATATTTGTAATTTATCATGGTTGATGTGTAGGTTTGGTATGTAAGTATTTATAAGAGTAGTTAGGTAGGTGAAGTATGTAATTTATTCTAGTCATAAAATATTTATCAAATATTTTTTTCAATATGATTTTTCTTATATCTACAATTTCTATATCCTTAAGTACATACAAAACAAGTATTTTAAATTTATCTACTATTTCGTCAGATAAATAAGTATTCATTTTTCATATGATGTTTTTTCAAAATAATTCCTTCAATCATACACATAACAAAATATGATCATTTTAGATTACTATATACTAGATGAATCTTAAATAACATGTTCTTCGGTCACTATTAGCATGGTAATCTGGACACTTTTCCCTTAAACAGCGCCTCTCCTCTGGCTACTCTCCTATCACGACTTTCTTGCCTCATCGGTTTCACCTTTAGGATGGCATAGTTCTTAGAGATTTTTCTCCTTTTCCACTTTGCTAATAAACTTCTTAACATGCTATTTTCAAATAATTCTACTATAAAGTAACTAACATGAACTTATTTTATCATATCATGATTGTTAGGAATTTATGAATTTAGCTATTCATAACCATAAATAAATATACTTGTTCTGGTAGATTTGATAATTTTGAGTTTTGTTCATCCATAGCTTTTGCTTTGAAATATATCTGTTTTTTGTTAATTATTCAAAAGTTTTTTGTTTACAAAGGAGGGCTTTTTGCTTCAACACATGAAGACTTGCCCTTAACTTGCCGGAGGCTTACATATTTATAGCCTAAGAAAATGCGTAAAACTTATCTACACTGTTCTTACTTTACACATGCCTTATTTTTTACAAAATGGGTGCTAAAAAGTCATAAAGAGTATTTATAGTAGGTACAAGGAAGTCAAAAAGTAATAATGACACTAAATTCCAAAAAATCTAATCTACTATCTCTTTATGTAAAGAAATTTCAGTAAAGACTAACTTTTCTTCCATATGTCATTTTCCTTGTCTCCTTCCATTATTGTTCCATTGATTTTTATCTTCTAGCTGGCATCCTTATCTTCTTGGTTTTATTCTAGCTGGACTTCTGGGAGAATATTATCTCCTCCGTTACATTTCGAACATTGATGGTCTGGATATTTGTATCCAATTATCTTGCAATATCTTGTTAATAATCCTTCAAAAATAATTTTTTTCTTAATTGTTTTTGCAGTAGATTGTTTTCCTGGGTTAAATAACGTCATTATCCATTGGCTAACATCTTCAATATCTGTTTGTTGTAGCTCTCTTGAATTATAATAAATCATTTGATGGTCTCTTGAATAATAGCTCCATATTGGGTTTCCATTGATGTAATTATTTGCTAATTTTTGAATAATTGTAGCTAATCCAATAAGTCGTTTATTTGCATAAAAATTAGGTATCTCGATTTTGGGTATCTCTGGCTGCTGCACAATATCATCTAGTATAATCATATCTCTGGTTAATCCAATTTTTACAACTTGTATAACTTGTTTGATCTCTTCGTATAATAACTCTGCTGGTGCAGTATAAAACTTTATATAAAATAGATTTTCTTTGGTAACTCTTTTATAGGTGGTGAATGCTTTATGTAATTCTTCTATAGTTGTTAGTTATTCTCCATCTTGGGTATATACGGTATTTAATAATCCATAGTCGAAACATGTTTTTATTAAGCTTGGATTGGTTTTGAGTAGTGCGATTAGCTTGTTGTAACCTTGCAATTTTTGGGTTATATAGTTTGTGTTTGGTTCTTGGATATTTGTAGCTTTGGGGTTAATGTTTAGAAAAGTTTATACTTTGTAGATATTTTCTATATATCCTCGGGCTATATCGTTATAAGCTTTTTTATCTTGATTCAAACTATCTCGATATGTGGTAATTTGTGGGGGTATGTACAAAGGGTCTTTTTGTATTTTTGGTATAAATGGTTTTTAAAACATCTTATTCATGTTCATGTTCTGATATCTTTGTCTACTAACTCCTTTTCTTGTACTTGCAATTTTAGATTGATAAACGTTATGGGTTTCATGGAGTGTCCCAACGTCTCCTTTTAGCTCTGGAATTTTAATGTCTTCCGATCGACATAGCTCTGCACACTGCTGAGTTAGCTGATTCATAGCTTTAGACTTCAGTTTAACTTCATTAGTCTTTTGCTTTTCTATTTCATTACCCATACTGTCCACTTTCATTGAAAGCGTAGTTAGGGTTTTAAGTATTTTTTCTAAAGCATCATCTTCTATTATATCAGTCTGTGTAGCTTTGTCTTGATATGTAATTTGCAATTACATTTTTGTTAGTACTAATTACTTCAATTGTAAATGTAAAATTTAATATATTTAATACTAGTCTCTGAATCTCTTTCGTTGTAACTGAATTTTGTATTTTCTTTGTTAACCACCAACGTACCTGTGTATTATCTGTTCGTACAATAAATTTGTTATATACAATATATGGCTCAAATGCTAATAAACATTTATATAATGAACATAATTCTTTTCTATTTATTTCCCATTTTATTTCTGTTTCATTAAACATACCTGATGTGTATCTACAATGATGTTCTAATTTTTCTTCTTCATATCTATATTTAAGTACTCCTCCATAACTATATTCACTAGCATCTGCTTCTACTATATATAAAAAAAAATTATTTTCGTCTGAGAATTGTAATTTTGGTAATTCATTACAAAGTATTTTTATTTTCTGTACTTGTTTTTTATCTTCTTTATTGTAATTATATTCTACGTCCTTTTTAAATTTTTTCTGTAAAGGCTTTACGTTTTCTGCTAATTTTGGTATATATTCTCTTACTTGGTTTACTAATCATAAAAATGATTGTAATTTCTTTTTTGTATCTAATTCTTCTTTTGAATTTATTATTTTTTGTACTATATGTTGTTGCATTTTTACTCCACTTTTATCTATTTGTATTCCTAAAAACTCGATCTGATTTTTCATAATTTCGGCTTTCTTTTTAATTAAACTTATTCCCAATTTTTATATTATATCTGTAAATTGTTCTAGTAATTTTAAATGTTCCTCTTTAGTTTTTGTATATAGTAGTATATCATTTATGTATACTATACAATTAGGTAATTGTTTAAAACAAATATCCATAAAATATTGATATCTACCTGGTGCATTTTTATATCCAAATGATAATACGTTCCATTCATAAAATCCTTGTGGTACCGTAAATGCGGTTAATTCCTTAGAATTTTCATCTAACTTTAAGTGGTAAAATTCTGATTTACAATCAAATTTTCTAAAATAATTATATCCTTGTATTTATTTTATTTTAATATCTTATTTGGTATTGGATAATTATATGTCATAGTTTTTGCATTTAGGTTTCTATAATCAATAACCATTCTACTTTTTCCTCTTTTTTGTTCACTATGTTTATTTACTATAAATGTTGGACTATTGTGTTTACTATTGCTTTTTTTGTATATACTGTTTTTCTAATAATTTATCTATATGCATTTTAAATTCTTTTAAATCGTCAAAATTATATGTTAATGGCTTTTGAGTTATTATGCTATTTTTCTCTATTAATTCAATTTTTATAGTAGTTTTATGTTTTTCCCATCCTTTTAATGGATCTTCACTATATAATTGTCTTAATATTTTCTTTTTGATTTCTACCTTATCTATTGAAAATATTGTTATTTCTTTTTTTATTTATCGAAAATACAACTAGTTCTACTGTGTCTTCTGTATTTTTTATATTTTTTTAACTTTTGTGTAATTTTTTCACTTCCTTCTATCCAATCAATTTTCTTTATTATTTTATTAATAACTCTTTTTGCCCTTACTTTTTGTTTACATGGTGTTGTAAACCACCAATCTGTTTTAGTTATTATATGTGGGTATAATTTATCTAAAAATGGCATTCCTAAAAGCATATCTTTTCATATTAGTTCATAATTATAGATTTCTCCTATTGTTATTATTTTATCCCATATCTGTATTTTTACATTTTTAGCTTTATATGTAATTAAGCTTCCTTCATTATTAAATCCTTTGACTACTGTTGGTGATTTTAATTTATCCCATTTACTTTCTGATAAAGAGTTTTATCTACATAAGATTGTTTCTGCTCCTGTATCTATCATAGGTGTATAATACCTATTATAATATCCTTCTACTATTACTTTTACAAGTACATATTTTTTCATATCATGTTAAAGCTCTTTTTATGAATAATCTTTCTTTATTATATGTTATAGATAATTGTGTATGTTCTATATTGTATGGTTTTACTTGTTCTAACCACCATTTTATTCCTAATATTATGTTTGTTTTTTGCATTTCTTCCTTTATTTCAAATTCTATTTTTATTTTTCTGACTCCTATTATTATTTCTTTTTCTGTCGTATCTTTAATGTTTATTAGACTCCTTGGTAGATCTGGGCATATATCACTATTAGATTTTATTTCTTCACTTTTTACTAGATATTTTGCTATATAAATTTCTTCTTGTCCTGTTTTTAAGAGTATTAAATATTCTTTTTCATTTATTGTTCCTGTTATATAATATTGATTTAAATTAACTGTTGAAGTTGTTTATAACTTGTTCTTTTTGATGAGCTTGATGATTCTATTTTTTTATGAGTTATTCTTTTTGTTGTACTTATTCTATCATTTATTATTTCTAAATCTTCTTCTATATTTAAGCCTTTGTAACTATAATCATTATTATCAATTGCTTTTACAAATTGTTCGAAAGGACTTTCTATTTATATTTTATCAATTTTATTTTTTCCCGTTATTTTATGTTTTGTTGTTAATATATATAGATTTTTACATCTTGCTGTAAATAATTTACTTCCTAGGGTTAGTTCTATTCATGATATTTTCCAATATAATACTAATGATTTATCTATATTTTTAGTTGTTATTGCTACTGAATAATTCACACTTATTATAAATTTAATTTTTTGGTATATTAAATTTCCTTTTATGGTTGTTATTATACTTTTTTCTATTGGTTTTATAATTCTATCATCTGCTAAATATAATTCTATTGGTGTATCTATTCCTTCTCTAAAACATGCTTTTATTAATATCTTTGTTCTCCGAGGTGTACATATTTTATTGGGTCTTTACTTTTTATGTCGTTTATTTCTTTATTAATTATTCTTTTTGTTATTAGTGGTATACTAGCTCTTCCTTTTGCATATCTACAGTCTATTATATGTTCTTTTTGGCTTACTACGTAGTCTTCTTTCTTTTTTCTACTAAATATATTTTTTATTATTGGTATTTTAAATATTTTTTCTACACTTAAGTCTAACTCTTTTCCTTTTATTTCGTCAAATATATTACTGTCAAATATTTTTTTTTTTATCTGTTCCTTCTTTATTTAAATATTCTTCCTTTGTTATTATTTTTATATTTTCTTCAGTTATTTGATTCATTTTTATATATTCTTCAGTTATTTGATTCATTTTTATATCTTCTTCAATTATTTGATTCATTTTTATATCTTCTTCAGTTATTTGATTCATTTTTATATCTTTTCAGTCATTTGATTCATCTAATTCACTATTTATTTCATTATCTGTTTCATTCTCCGAAATTTCATATATATTATCTTCACTTTCTAATTCATAATCTATATAATCTATCTGCATATATTCTGTATTTTATATTTTTGTTTCTGATATTTGTTTATTTTTTGAGTTTTTTGGTAATTTACAATCTCTAGCTAAATGTCCTAGTTTTCTACAATTATAACAAGTACATTCTTTTATAGATTTCTTTTTTCTATATGGTCTTTTATGTTTATAATTTTTTATATAATATCTTATTCTTGGTTTCTTATATTTATATTTTGATTTTTTGTATTTCTTATATTTCTTATGTCTTTTTTTTTCTTATAATATCTTTTTCACATTCAAATTGAGGTGCTATTTTATCTTTGCAACATGCTAAATTTCTTATTAATGTTTTTTCCATTTTTATTTCTTCTCTATATTTTTCACATAGATTTCTATACCATTGTTGTAAAAATTTTATTCTTGCTCCTAGGGTATCTACTATTTTTCCTTCATCTCAACTCTTTATTATTTTTGAACTAAATGGTTCAGGTAATTTACTAAACTATAATCTTCTTATTTCTTTACTTTCTTCTATATTATATGTTCCTTTATAATAATATTCTTTAAATGCGCACATATACTCATCTATATAACACATATTACATATTGCTTGTTTCAACATTAAATTTCTATTTATATCTTTTTCTTTATTTTGCTCTTCTTCTGTAGTTACTCTGCTAAATTCATCTCTTATAGCTATTTCATATTTTTTCAATATTTTTGTTGGTAGTATTTTAGTAGGTATTGATGTTCCTTCTGTTTTATTATCAGATCTTAGTACTTTTTTACTTGCTTCGGTTAGGTTTAAAAACCATAATTTTACTGTTCCTATTAATGTATTTTCTATATATTCTGGTGTATTTGATGTATCTATTTTATTATCTAATAATTGTTTTGAGATGTATCCTATCCATAGTTGTATTGTTTTATTTGTGTCTATTACACAGTCTAAATCTAAAAAATTGTAATTAATTATTTGTTTTGGTGTCCATTTATTATATTCATCCTTTGGATTGTATCTTTTAAACTTATTTTTGTATTTATAGGTTGGTTTTCTTATTTCTGATGTACTAGGTATTATATTTTTATGTAGAGTATTTACTTCTGTATTTATTAGTTCTAGATTATCTTTATTAATTACTTCTTGTTTTTCATTAATTTCTAGTTTTCCTATGTTTTCTAGAATTTATGTATATGTTTCACTATCTTCCGTATCATAATTATTTGTTTCTTCAGCATCTATTGCATTTATTTCTAATTCACTGGTTTCTGATTCTTTATTTTTTATTTCTAATTTTTCTTTAAATTGTTTTATATCAATTAATAATTTTTGTTCTTTATCTTTTTCTTTCTGTTTTTTTTCAAACAAATCTTTTATCATTTGTAGTCCTTTTTCTAATTCAGCAATCCTACTATTTTTAGTTTCTTCTATTTTTTGTATTTCTTCTGTGGTTTGTTATTTTATTTTATCTATTTCCTTTTTTTGTCTATCTCTTCGTTTTCTCTTTCTATTCTTACCATGGCTGTCAACTTATCTTCTAATTTTAATTCTTCTTTTTCTAACATTAAATATAAATGTTCGCCTATTTTCTTATATCTCCTTCCTAAATTAGAGAATACTATTTTTATTTTTAATCATTCGTGATTTTCATATGTTTTTTCATCTATTATAAATTCTTCTTTGTTCATTTTATTTAAATGTATATAGGTTATGTTGATATATATATATATTCTAGACTATCTATTGTTGATTCTAAATTTGATATTTCTTCTTTTTGTGCATTTATTGAGTTTTTACTAACTCCGGAAATTATGTTATAATGTAGTTTTTCTATCCTTATTTTTAATTCTTTACGTTTTTCAGATACTATTTGTTTTAATTCGTTATATTGTTGTGGTTTTTGTACGTTATTCATCTAAACAATATTTATAATATTTTGATATCTAAATCTAATTTTATCATAATTAATAATTGAATCAAATAAATCCAAATATATACTACTTCCGTAACTTTAATTAGCATAGGATACCATTTGGGGTGCGGATAACTTGGGTAAACAAATAGATAAATAGATCTATTATAGCTCTAATGGATCTATTTTTATTTGTGCGTGGATATTTCTTAACTTCTCAAAACATTTTTATTTTTAGTGTATTAATTTTAATTTTATTAATATTCATATCTTGGGGGATGATTAGATGGTATTTGATTAAATGTTTTACTGTAATATTGTTTAGTTTTTTCCCTTAGTCTTTGTAATTCTTGTATATTATTTTGGAGTTATTTTAAATATTCTATATCTTTTCTTCTAAAATATTTAATTAAATTATCTTTCATAAGTATTTCTGTTAATCATATTTCTTTCATATCTTGTCTCCAATATTTTAAATACTCATAGTCTATCATTTTACCTTAAAGTAGTTGTGATACTGCAAATTTATTTGTAATAATTTATTCTAATTCTACTATATTTGATATTAAATTCTAGGTTATCTATTTCGTTATTTATCTTGTCTTTTTCATCTATGAATAATTCCATGTCTAAATTATATTTTAAACTGTCTTTTAATTCTAGTTATTTTATGGTTTTATTTATCCAAATTAATCTTTCTTTTAATTGTTCTATTCCTTTTCTAAGATGGTTTCTATAATTAATTTCTTCGTATAGCCAACTTTCTTTTTCTCTTACTCTTTGAATATATTCTAGCATTTCTTAATTTGTATAATATCCATCTGAATAATTATCTAGGTAGTACTAGTGATTGTCATCACTTAAGTATATTTCTCCTAACTCGTCTTATATCTGATTTATATCTAACTCTTCATCTTCAATGTTAAATATTTTTTCCCATATTATTTTCTTTACGCCTATAATTTCTATATCTCTAAGTATGTATAAAACTAATACTTCAAAATTATCTGTCATTTATGTGGGTTAATTAAATGCTTTTTCATAATATTCTTTAGTTTTTTGTTTTAATCTTATTAGTTCCTATATATTTTTATTAAGGTATTATATATATTTTATATCTTTGGTTCTCATATATTCTTCTAAATTTATTTTCATTAGTTTTTCTATTAATTGTATATTTTTCATATACATTTTCCAATATTCGTAATTTATCATGGTTGATGTGTAGGTTTGGTATGTAAGTATTTATAAGAGTAGTTAGGTAGGTGAGGTATGTAATTTATTCTACTCATAAAATATTTATCAAATATTTTTTCCAGTATGATTTTTCTTATATCTACATTTTCTATATCCTTAAGTACATACAAAACAAGTATTTTAAATTTATCTACCATTTCGTCAGATAAATAAGTATTCATTTTTCATCTAATGCTTTTTCAAAATATTTCCTTCAATCATACACATAACAAAATATGATCATTTTAGATTACTATATACTAGATTATTCTTAAATAATATGTTCTTCGGTCACTATTAGCATGGTAATCTGGATACTTTTTCCTTAAACAGTGCCTCTCCTCTAGCTACTCCCCTATCACGGCTTTCTTGTCTCACCGGTTTCACCTTTAGGATGGAATAGTTCTTAGGAATTTTTCTCCTTTTCCACTTTGCTAATAAACTTCTTTATATGCTATTTTTCGAATAATTCTACTATAAAGTAACTAACATGAGCTTATTTTATCATATCATGATGGTTAGGAATTTACGAATTTAGCTATTCATAACCATAAATAAATATACCTGTTCTAGTAGATTTGATAATTTTGGGCTTTGTTCATCCATAGCTTTTGCTTTGAAATATATCTGTTTTTTATTAAATATTCAAAAGTTTTTTGTTTACAAAGGGGCTTTTTGCTTCAACACATGAAGACTTGCCCTTAACTTGCCGGGGGCTTACATATTTATAGCCTAAGAAAATGCGTAAAAATTATCTACACTGTTCTTACTTTAGACGTGCCTTATTTTTTACAAAGTGTGTGCTAAAAAGTCGTAAAGGCTATTAATAGTGGGTACAAGGAAGTCAAAAAGTAATAATGACACTAAATTCCAAAAAATATAATCTACTATCTCTTTACGTAAAGAAGTTTCAGGAAACACTAACCTTTCTTCCATATGTCATTTTCCTTGTCTCCTTCCATTATTGCTCCATTGATTTTTATCTTCTAGCTGGCATCCTTATCTTCTTAGTTTTATTCTAGCTAAACTTTTGGGAGAATATTATCTCCTCCATTACATTTCGAACATTGATGGTATGGATATTTGTGTCCAATTATCTTGCAATATCTTGTTAATAATCCTTCTGAAATAAATCCTTTCTTAATTGCTCTTACAGTAGATTATTTTTCTGGGTTAAGTAACGTCATTATCCATTGTCTAACATCTTTCATATATGTTTGTCGTAGCTTTCTTGAATTTGAATAAATCATTTAATGGTCTCTTGAATAATAGCTCCATATTGGGTTTCCATTGATGTAATTATTTGCTAATTCTTGAATAATTGTAGCTAATCCAATAAGTCATTTATTTGCATAAAAATCAGGTATCTCGATTTTGGGTATCTCTGGCTGCAGTACAATATCTTCTGGTATAATCATATCTCTGGTTAATCCTATTTTTACAACATATATAACTGGTTTGATCTCATCGAATAATATCTCTGCTGGTGCAGTATAAAACTTTATATAAAATAGATTTTCTTTGGTTACTCTTTTATAGGTGGTGAATACTTTATGTAATTCTTCTATAGTTGTTAGTTTTTCTCCATCTTGGGTATATACGGTATTTAATAATCCATAGTCGAAATATATTTTTATTAAGCTTGGATTGGTTTTGGGTAGTGCGATTAGCTTGTTGTAACCTTGCAATTTTGGGGTTATATAGTTTGTGTTTGGTTCTTGGATATTTGTAGCTCTGGGGTTAAGGTTTAGAAAAGTTTGTTATACACAATATATGGCTCAAATGCTAATAAACATTTATATAATGAACATAATTCTTTTCTATTTATTTTCCATTTTATTTCTGTTTCATTAAACGAACCAGAGTAGTATCTACAATGATGTAAGTACTCCTCCATAACTATATTCACTAGCATCTGCTTCTACTATATATATAAATTTTTTATTTTCGTCTGGGAATTGTAATTTTGGTAATTCTTTACAAAGTATTTTTATTTTCTGGACTTGTTTTTATCTTCTTCGTTGTAATTATATTCTACGTCCTTTTTTAATTTTTTTTGTAAAGACTTTAGGTTTTCTGCTAATTTTGGTAAATATCCTCTTACTTGGTTTACTAATCCTAAAAATGATTATAATTTCTTTTTTGTATCTAATTCTTCTTTTGAATTTATTATTTTTTGTACTATATGTTGTTGCATTTTTACTCCACTCTTATCTATTTGTATTCCTAAAAATTCTATCTGTTTTTTCATAGTTTCGGCTTTCTTTTTCACTTAAACTTATTCCCGATTTTTCTATTTTATCTGTAAATTATTCTAATAATTTTAAATGTTCCTCTTTAGTTTTTGTATATAGTAGTATATCATCTATGTATACTATACAATTAGGTAATTGTTTAAAATAACTATCCATAAAATATTGATATATACCTAGTGCATTTTTATATCCAAATGGTAATACGTTCCATTCATAAAATCCTTGTGGTACCGTAAATGCGGTTAATTCCTTAGAATTTTCATCTAACTTTAAGTGGTAAAATCTTGATTTACAATCAAATTTATTAAAATAATTATATCCTTGTATTTGTCTTATTTTTAATATCTTATTTGGTATTGGATAATTATATGTCATAGTTTTTGCATTTAGGTTTCTATAATCAATAACCATTCTACTTTTTCCTCTTTTTGATTCACTATGTTTATTTACTATAAATACTGGACTATTGTGTTTACTATTGCTTTTTTGTATATACTATTTTTCTAATAATTCATCTATATGCATTTTAAATTCTTTTAAATCTTCAAAATTATATATTAATGGTTTTTGAGTTATTATGCTATTTTTATCTATTAATTTAATTTTTATAGTAGGTTTTATGTTTTTCTCATCCTTTTAATGGATCTTCACTATATAATTGTATTAATCGTTTCTTTATTATTTCTACCTTATCTATTGAAAATATAGTTATTTCTTTTTTATTTATAAAAAATACAAGTAGTTCTACTGTGTCTTCTGTATTTTTTATATTTTCTAACTTTTATGTAATTTTTCACTTCCTTCTATCTAGTCAGTTTTCTTTCCTATTTTATTAATCACTCTTTTTGCCCTTACTTTTTCTTTACATGGTGATGTAAACAACCAATCTGTTTGAGTTATTATATGTGGGTATAATTTATCTAAAAATGGCATTTCTAAAAGCATATCTTTTGATGTTAGTTCATAATTATAGATTTCTCCTATTATTATTATTATTTTATCTCATATCTGTATTTTTACATTTTTAGCTTTATATGTAATTAAGCTTCCTTCATTATTAAATCTTTTGACTACTATTGGTGTTTTTAATTTATCCCATTTACTTTCTGGTAAAGAGTTGTATCTACATAAGTTTTCTTCTGCTCCTGTATCTATCATAGGTGTATAATACCTATTATAATATCCTTCTACTATTATTTTTACAAGTAGATATATTTTCATATCATGTTAAAGCTCTTTTTATGAATAATCTTTCTTTATTA
This sequence comes from Capsicum pubescens, assembly GCA_030864215.1. Lineage (NCBI taxonomy): Eukaryota > Viridiplantae > Streptophyta > Magnoliopsida > Solanales > Solanaceae > Capsicum > Capsicum pubescens. The sequence continues at coordinate 186,979,541 of CM061541.1, forward strand.
TATGTTATAGATAATTGTGTATGTTCTATATTGTATGGTTTTACTTGGTCTAACCATTTTATTCCTAATATTATGTTTGCTTTTCACATTTCTTCCTTTATTTCAAATTCTATTTTTATTTTTCTGACTCCTATTATTATTTCTTTTTCTGCCGTATCTTTAATGTTTATTAGACTCTTTGGTAGATCTGGGCATATATCACTATTAAATTTTATTTCTTCACTTTTTACTAGATATTTTGCTATATAATTTTCTTCTTGTCCTGTGTTTAAGAGTATTAAATATTCTTTTTCATTTATTGTTCCTGTTATATAATTTTGATTTAAATTAACTGTTGAAGTTGTTTCATAACTTGTTCTTTTTTATGAGCTTGATGATTCTGGTTTTTCATGAGCTATTCTTTTTGTTGTACTTATTCTATCATTTATTATTTCTAAATCTTCTTCTATATTTATGTCTTTGTAACTATAATCATTATTATCAAATTTTTTTACAAATTGTTCGAAAGGACTTTCTATTTGTATTTTATTAATTTTATTTTTTCCCGTTCTTTTATGTTTTGTTGTAAATACATATAGATTTTTACATCTTGATGTAAATATTTTACTTCCTAGGGTTAGTTCTATTCCTGATATTTTCCAATATAATACTAATGATTTATCTATATTTTTATCTGTTATTGCTACTGAATAATTCACACTTATTATAAATTTAAATTTTTGGCATATTAAATTTACTTTTATGGCTGTTATTATACTTTTTTCTATAGGTTTTATAATTCTATCATCTGCTAAATATAATTCTATTGGTGTATCTATTCCTTCTCTAAAACATGATTTTATTAATATCTCTGTTCCTCCAAGTTATACATATTTTATTGGGTCTTTACTTTTTATGTCGTTTATTTCTTTATTAATTATTCTTTTTGTTACTAGTGGTATACTAGCTCTTCCTTTTGCATATCTACAGTCTATTACATGTTCTTTTTGGCTTACTACGTAGTATTCTTCCTTTTTTCTACTAAATATATTTTTTATTATTGGTATTTTAAATATTTTTTCTACACTTAAGTCTAACTCTTTTTCTTTTATTTCGTCAAATATATTACTGTAAAATATTATTTTTTTTATCTGTTCCTTCTTTATTTAAATATTCTTCCTTTGTTATTATTTTTATATCTTCTTCAGTTATTTGATTCATTTTTATATCTTTTTCAGTCATTTGATTCATCTAATTCACTATCTATTTCATTATCTGTTTAATTCTCCGAAATTTCATATATACTATCTTCACTTTCTAATTCATAATCTATATAATCTATCTGCATATATTCTGTATTTTCTATTTTTGTTTCTGATATTTGTTTATTTTTTGGGTTTTTTGGTAATTTACAATCTCTAGCTAAATGTCCTAGTTTTCCACAATTATAACAAGTACATTCCTTTATAGATTTCTTTTTTCTATATGGTCTTTTATGTTTATAATTTTTTATATAATATCTTTTTCTTGGTTTCTTAGATTTATATTTATATTTTTTGTATTTCTTATGTCTTTTTCTTTTCTTATAATATCTTTTTCACATCCAAATTGAGGTGTTATTTTATCTTTGCAACATGCTAAATTTCTTATTAATGTTTTTTCCATTTTTATTTCTTCTCTATATTTTTTACATAGATTTCTATACTATTGTTGTAAAAGTTTTATTCTTGCTCCTAGGGTATCTTCTATTTTTGCTTCAAACCGACTCTTTATTATTTTTGAACTAAACGGTTCAAGTAATTTACTAAAATATAATCTTCTTATTTCTTTACTTTCTTCTATATTATATGTTCCTTTATAATAATATTCTTTAAATGCTCACGTATACTTATCTATATAACACATATTACATATTGCTAGTTTCAACATTAAATTTCTATTTTTATTTTGCTCTTCTTCTTCTGTTGTTACACTGCTCAATTCATCTCTTATAGCTATTTCATATTTTTTTAATTTTTCTGTTGGTAGTATTTTAGTCGGTGTTGATGTTCCTTCTGTTTTATTATCAGATCTTAGTACTTTTTTACTTGCTTCGGTTAGGTTTAAAAACCATAATTTTACTGTTCCTATTAATGTCTTTTCTATATATTCTGGTGTATTTGTTGTATCTATTTTATTATCTAATAATTGTTTTGACTTGTATTCTACTCATAGTTGTATTGTTTTATTTGTGTCTATTACACAATCTAAATCTAAAAAGTTGTAATTAATTATTTGTTTTGTTGTCCATTTGTTATATTTATCCTTTGGATTATATCTTTTAAACTTATTTTTGTAATTATAGGTTGGTTTTCTTATTTCTGATGTACTAGGTATTATATTTTTATCTAGAGTATTTACTTCTGTATTTATTAGTTCTAGATTTTCTTTATTAATTACTTCTTGTTTTTCATTAATTTCCAGTTTTCCTATGTTTTCTAGAATTTCTGTATATGTTTCACTATCTTTTGTATCATAATTATCTGTTTCTTCAGCATCTATTGCATTTATTTCTAATTCACTGATTTCTGGTTCTTTATTTTTTATTTCTAATTTTTCTTTAAATTGATTTATCTCAATTAATAATTTTTGTTCTTTATGTTTTTCTTCTTTTTCTTTCTGTCCTTTTTCATACAAATCGTTTAGCATTTGCAGTTCTTTTTCTAATTCAGCAATCTTACTATTTTTAGTTTCTTCTATTTTTCGTATTTCTTCTGTGGTTTGTTGTTTTATTTTATCTATTTCCTTTTTTCTGTCTATCTCTTCATTTTCTCTTTCTATTCTTACGATGGCTGTCAACTTATCTTCTAATTTTAATTCTTCTTTTTCTAACATTAAATATAAATGTTCGCCTATTTTCTTATATCTCCTTCCTAAATTAGAGAATACTATTTTTATTTTTAATCATTCGTGATTTTCATATGTTTTTTCATCTATTATAAATTCTTCTTTGTTCATTTTATTTAAATGTATATAGGTTATGTTGATATATATATATTCTAGATTATTTATTGTTGATTCTAAATTTGATATTTCTTCTTTTTATGCATTTATTGAGTTTTTACTAACTCCGACAATTATGTTATACTGTAGTCTTTCTATCCTTATTTTTAATTCTTTACGTTTTTCAGATACTATTTGTTTTAATTCTTTATATTGTTGTGGTTTTTGTACGTTATTCATCTAAACAATATTTATAATATTTTGATATCTGAATCTAATTTTATCATAATTAACAAATGAATCAAATAAATCCAAATATATACTATTTCCGTAACTTTAATTAGCATAGCCTCTGATACCACTTGTCTTTGCAATATAATAAGGATATTGGTGCAACTTTTCTTGTATAAAGCTTTGCATTTTCAATAGCTAGGTAGTAAATAGGACATTTTCTTAGAAACGTTAAGCAACTATTGTAGGTCCAAGTCTCTCATCTTTCAAAGCCTTTGATGACAAAGTTGCTCGATGTATGTGTTAGTGGGAGGTTGTTAAGTGTTCGATGGAATATTTGAGGTGCGAGCAAGTTATCTCGGACACCATAGTTAAAAATATACTATTGTACTTCCAAGTCATATTTTGTGGAGTGTTCCCTCAAAGTGATGAAAGTGAAATGGCTATCTATGATTATTGTATTTATAGCACTTCTAATTTCCTTTGTCTTCATGTTTTTAACTACAAATATGGTTGATACACGCGCTTTACTATGTTTTGTTTAAAATTTTAAGTAATGAATACATAATTTTGAATTGCAAGGATTAAAATTCTTATCCCAAACACATATCCCAAGTGTTAAAAACATAAAAGATCTCAGGTTGTTGGACAACACTGCAGATAAACAAATGTTGTTATACTACACACAAAAGCTCTTACAAAATGTTTCTACCAAAGTATCAGCTACACTGATTTGCATCATCCTAAATTCACCCTTGTGTTACAAAGTAATAACAAAAGAGACAGATTACACAGAAGTAACATAAACAGAAAAAACACAGAAACAAGATTGTCTTCCTCTACATTGTCTTGCATATTGATTATATATTCAGAGCTCTATGAAAACCTAGATTTAGATTTTTGATACTGATGATCACATGTTTTCCAGGATTGTTGTTTACAAGAACTGAGCTATATGACATTAGAACTCTTGCTAAAGCTTGATAACGCGTTTCTTCTCTATATTCCTGCAAAAAGAAAATGAATCTTAAATCAGCTTTTACAACCATGTTAATTTGTTATTAAAGGCGGACTCTTCTATAACAGTCATCCTCTATAGCAATCAAGTTTTTGTACAACTAACATTTGACTGTAGTGATAAAAAAGAGAAGATGCAATAACTTACCTTATTAGATTTCAATGCATTCTGAATCACATAATTGCCAAAACGATTGTTGGCAAGTTGAACTAGTGTTTTTGCATCAGATAGAAGAACATCAACTACTGAAATCATTCCATATTTTTCTTACTCTATGCATCTCTCAATAACATGACTACCACCTCTTTTTGAAGGCTAATAATAAGTACTGCTTCTCAAGTTGGCTGAATATATAACACAAAATATCTATGTCTCCGAGTTCAAGAACATACTGCACAACATAGTTCCTGTTGTATAACAACAATATACACAAATTGTTAACATAAACCAGAAACCAGCCAACAATAGTAAAGCAGACTCCTGTCGTTAACAAATCGTCTCATAAATACTCTTGACTGTAAGGGAGGCAGTTTATTACGCGGTATTTTGACACTTGAAATCAACTTAGTCCATACTAGATCTCCTTTAAAGTGAAGGGCAAATACAAGACGATTTGCTTATGGCGAGTAACAGATGAAGGAATATGTATATTAGTATTTACCCCGACACTTTAAAGAGGTCAGTCCCTCGCCGACATGATGCTTTAAATCTTCAAATACAATCCTCCGAACGACATCTTAGGACATAGCTGCAATAATGCAAACTAAAGTTCAGAATATATTACAAAAATAAGATGTTTCTTAACGTACTGGAAAATAAAATGATAGATACATAAACTGCACAATCGTGTACAATATGTATCTTTAAAAATACTCATATGTATCTTTTGTATGTTTGTATAGCTAAAAATAAAACATCACAAGATACATAATTATACTCAAATAAGATGTTACAAAAATAAGATGTTTCTTAACATAGTGGAAAACAAAATGATAGATACATAAACTGCACAATCGTGTACAATATCTATCTTTAACAATACTCATATGTATCTTTCGTATGTTTATATAACTAAAACTAAAACATCACAAGATACATAATTATACTCAAATTTAGCACCACATATACAAGAACACAAAAAATGTATCATGAACACAAAAAAGTTATGTATCTCGGCCATATTAACATAACTAAAAATAGTTACGTCGAAAAACTTATCAATGTAAAGTTAGATACATAATTCATTAAACTAGAGACAATTAACAAAAACTAATATGTTAAACAAGATACATACCTTTTCTTGTCCGGTCTTTTCGTATAGAAGTTGAAGGAATGCTCAATTGCATTACGAATCAATAAAGGTGTCGCATTACCATCAACTATGTACGATTCCATCACTTTTATAACCCTCGTAATTTGTATCGTTAATCCAAACTCCGGAATGACGTAACAACACGGAAATGTTCCTTGCAAGTACGTCAAAAAAAATCAACAAACGTGAAAGAAAAAGTTGGAGTCTTTCTGGAAAGTGATAATGGAAGATATTTCATTTAAGAATATGGTATAAGAAACAAATAACCTTTTTTATGGGATTTTATTGAGCATTTACTTTTATTAGTTATCTTAATTGCTACATTTAAGGAAATTTAACTGTTACACACCTTAATTTAAACAAATTAGTTTACTAACTACATGTATCTTTAGGATGTATCTAACGTTAATTAAATGTATCTTTAACAGTTAAATATTGGGATTTTACAAAATTAAATAATGTTGGAATTTTAGGTAAATATTGACAACATGTCGGGATATATGTAAAATATCATGTCGGGATATATGTAAAATATACTTTTTCTTTTCTCACTCCAGTCCATCTCTTCCATTCACATCTCCGTTAATATAGAATATTTTAATTTTTTAAATTTATATTTACTCATGCCATTTTATTTCACAAATTAAAATAACATCATTACCACTTCAAGGGACAACAAAAAGTAGTAACGGACATTTGGTCATGAAATAAAAAAATTATTTTATTCATAAATCTAAAAATTAAAGTTATTATGTTGACCAAACTTTTTATAATAAAAGGTCCATTTGACCACACAAAATATTTATTATATTTCAAAATAAATTTTTATTTTATTCTAAAACATTTATTTAACCGTAAATAAAATTGTATTTGAACATTTAAAAAACATCTCAAGAGGTGTTTTCACTTTTTTTTTTGTTTCACCATTTGCATTTTTTGACTTATTTTTTTAGAAAGTAAATTTTTATTTTCATAAAATAACTCCAATTTCATAGAATTTTATTTCTAAAATTTATTTTCAATTTTTATATTTTTTAAAAAAATAAGTTTAATTTTAAATATTAACTTCAAAATATTATGACCAAATACAATTTTAATTTACTTTTAACTTTAAAAATTGTAAGTAAATTGAATATATTTTTAATTTTCATGGTCAAATGCCTATAGAATTAAAAATTAAATAGTAAAACTAAAAAATAAATTTCATCAGTAATTATTCAACTGAGCTTATTAAAAATAACTTTTATTTTCTTGTTTTATAAAAATTATCTTAATTTTAAAATTTATTACACATAAACATTATTTTATCACACACCGAGTGTTTGATAATGAAAACTTCCGGTGAATGAATATATTGAAATAAGGAAAAGGGGTTTGTTAAGAGTAAAATAAATCAAATATTTATTTAAATCAAATATAAATATATTGAAAAACAGTCATCTCTAATCTCTATCTCTAATATATTAAAAATGTGAAGAATCACAAAAATACTGTTTGAACTTTTGCCCTTTATTAAAAGACTTCACAATAAATAAAATCATATATATATATATATATATATATATATTTTCCTTCAATTTATAATATTAAATATTAACTATAATAAATATATAAAAAATTAAATAAAGAAGATTTCCTACTTGAATTCCTAAATTTATGATAATATTTTATTAAAAAAAATTTCAAATTCAAAGAAATTATTATATAAAAAAAGTTTTGGATTACTTTATGATTTTTGAATTTCAATTTTTATTTATATTACGTTTTAATTTTATTGATCATAACTAATATGTCATTCTTTTATGTTTGTCAATAATTTTATTTTTGAATCTCTAATATAATGTGTTGATTTAATTTTAAGATTTTAATTTTTTTCATTACATTAATTTTATTGATCAAGATTAACGAAACATCTTTTCATGTTTATGTGCAAGTTTCATTATTGAATCCACAACGTGACTTTGTTGTTTCTAAATTTTAAATTTCTTTTTCTATTACTTTGAATTTATTTATCATGAATAACAAGTTTTCGTTATTAATTTTGTGATCTATACACAAATAATAAATTTATAATTTTTTGGGATAAAAGTAAGATTTAATTGTATTGTTTTAATATTTTTATTATCGTATTATTTTATTGTAGCTTACATGTGATAGATAAATATCGATCGATTTTGAAAATATTTTTTAAGTAAAAATTAAGTTTAATTATATTATTTTGATATCTTTACTTTAAGAATTTTTTTTTTTGTGTGTAAAGATTAAATTTAATTGTATTGTTATGACATTTTCATTATCATATTATTTTGTTGTAATTTACTACAAATGATAAATAAATATTGATCGACTTTGAGATTTTTTTACAAAATTTAAATTTGATTATATTATTTTGATATCGCTATTATAATATTGTATGCTATTTCTATTATCATATTATTTTATTGTAATTTACAAGTGATAGATAAATTTCTGAAAATTTTATTTAATGAATATTAAATTTAATTAAATAAATTTTTCTTCTTTACCTCATCAAAAAATATTATGTTCAACTATTGAAGTTTTTATTATTTTAAAAAAATATCCTATTTAACATAATATTTAAACTCATTAAAACAAGAACAAGATATATGCACGAAATGTGTATTATACCTAAAACTAAAAATAAAAACTACGTTGATGCTGCAAATTGGGAAGAACACAGTGCATGGGTGATCAAAAGTGCTAAAGGCAAATCACAAACTGCCCACATCTTTAAAATGGTTTACACAGAATACGTTTATGCAATGTGGATGGAAAGAAATTCAAGAACCTTCGAAGGCCGAAGCAGACAATGGCAATGCCTCACTAAAGAGATAGCCTACACATGTTGTGTGAAAGCTCCACCGGGAATTAGTTCTAAATTACAAGAGTTGAAATTTTAGTAGCTGCTATATTGCTGATTTTCTATTTGTTTTCTCTTGTAATTTTTGAATTTTCCTTTACTGGATGGTAGTTCTGAGGTAGGATTACTATAGAGTTTTAATTTTATACTTGGTAATGAATGCAATCGTTAGCTAAAAAAAAACTGAAAATAAAAAAATATGTAAGAGGAAAGAAATGGTGAGAGAAAAATAGGACACTTAGAACTTGGCCTCCTTTTTATGAGTAAGAGACCCACCATTCCCACTTGACAAAATATGAGATGACCTCACACAATTGACAAAATATGAAATGACCCTCGCACGATTTTTATCTGTCATGTAATAGTTGGACTTCTCGCACAAAAAAATTCAATAAAAAAAATTTCCAGTTGTGGATTATCACGTAGGGTGCATTTATCGTAATAGTTTAATTTTTTAATCGATACAGTATTTAAGGAGATATTTGGCTGTAAATAATTTAATTTTTAGTCTATTCGGTGTACTTTCTCCTTCATATATCCTTTTGGTCTTATGTTAAATTTCATAAATGCTACATATTTTAACCCCCCTCAATAGCCAAGATTTTTTAGTTGAAAAGTTCAAAAATAAGAAGTAAACACACTTAAGTGTAAGTTAAATCCTTACTAACTGTAATTCAATTTTACATTGATAAAGCCCCTTGGCTCTAATATCTACCGCCCCGAGCGACATTGCAAGATCATGAAACTAAATACCGGTATAATCTATTTAAACTCGATATTCATTAAAGTAGTACAATACAATACAACATAATATTATATAATACAATGTATTAATAATACAACATATTATGAAATATCCAAGCAAAGTGTAAGAGACGGAGCAAGTTACAAACTAAACAACTGGTATGCATTTTCAAGATGAAAGAGAACTAGAAACAAAGTGTTATGGAATGAAAGAGACAGAAAATAAAATTAAATAGAAATTGAATAAAAACTCTTGACTGATTCTTTTCCTTGATTCAAAGAGAAAAGTACATCTCTATTTATAAGAAACTAAATAAAATAAATAAGGAAAATATGATATTTTCCTTATATCTATAAGACTAAATATTATGTAATTAATAAATCATATACTTAAAAGAAAATAAATAATGTAAAATATTTTTAGACTAAAAATGAAAAAATAAAAATATTCCATCATTAATGAAAATCACAAAATATAAGGAAGATAAATCTCAACATTCCCCCTCAAACTCAAGTTGGTGTATCCAACTTGAGTTTGAACACTTAATTATTCTTGAAAAAAAATGTATTTTTCCTTAATTTTGTTGCAACAATTTAATAAAGTTGGTCTTCCTCATCTTCATGTTCTTCTTACACAAGTAATACTTTTGAATTATCTTGGGTGTCTTTGAACTTGCATACTTTTGTGACATGACTCTTTTGTTTGCAACTTTCACATAATGCATCAGATCTCCACCAGCAAAAATTTTCTAAGTGTTTTTTCTTTTTGCAATATTTGCAAGATGTTTAATCAACTTTTATATTTTGATGGTTCACATAAAAAATACATTCAACAACTTTGTCTTCCCTGTAAGCTCTTCTTTGCCCTTGTGCTTGAAGAGCGCTTATCAATTCAGCAAGAGAGATGGCAGAGATATCATTAGACTCTTCCAAAGCGGAGATTTTGTACTCAAATCTCTCAGGAATAGTCACTAGAATTTTTTCAACTATTCTATTGTCTTTAAAATCTTCACCAAGCAACCTGATTCTATTGACAATCAAAGAAATTCTGTTAGAATACTTAGTAATTGTCTCACCTTCTTGCATCCTAAGAGATTCAAAATCTCTCTTCAAATTCAGAATTTGATTTTGTCTGCCTCGTTCACTTCCTTGGTACTCCTTTTCAAGTTTTTTCCCAAGCTTTTTTTGTTGTTTCGCATGCAATGATTTTAGAAAAGATTGAATCAACAACTGAATTTTGAATTACAATTTTTGCTTTATATTTTTTCGATTTCTCTTCTGAGTGAAGTTTGATTTCGGCAGCAGAAGAATTTGCAGGGAGTGGTTGTATAGGTTTATCTTCCCTTACAATTTCCCACAAATCATAAACTTCAAGATAAGATTTATTCTTAACTACCCAAATTTGATAATTTTCACCAGTGAAGGTTTGTGGGGCACTAAAAAAGAGAGTATTGCTTGTCATGATTTGAAAAAATAAGATTTAAAATAATATAAATTAAAAAATAATTAAAAATAGCCCTACGTTAAAAATAAAAGTAAGGGTTAAAAATAGTCAGGCGTTAAAAATAAATGTAAGGATTAAAAGTAGGTTGAAAATAAGTATGGATTAAAAAATAGTTAATAGTTTTTCTTCAATAAATTCACAGATCCATGAGGATCAATGAAGGCTCTTGATACAACTGTTATGAAATGAAAAAGACAAGAAATAAAATTAAACAGAAATTGAATGAAAACTCTTGATTGATTCTTTTTATTGATTCAAATAGAAGAGTACATCTATATTTATAAGAAACTAAATAAAATAAATAAGAAAAATATGATATTTTCCTTATAGCTAGCTATAAGACTAAATATTCTGTAATTAATAAACCTAGACTTAAAAGGAAATAAATAATGTAAAATATTTTTAGACTAAAAAAGAAAAATATCTATAAATCACAAAATAGAAAAAAAAAGTAAATCTCAACACAAAGAACCCTTCAAGATAAGGCCATTACAAACACCGTAAAGTGTACAAAAAAAAAATTAGCATTAGTAAACAGTTTTACTCGCCGGTGCTGGTAACCCCCAAGTCCTTCTTGTCTATGTCCTTGCCGACCCCAAATACCTGACCACCTTTGCCAGCGGTATCATCTACCTTGTCTTGAATCTTATCTATTTGTATCCCTTTTTCATCTTCACGAGAATGAATGTCCATTCTTGTCTTATTGTTCTCTTTGGTAATTGATTCATATGTTGTTGGTGTTAGAGATTCCTTCGGTTGTTCCCCTTGTGCCCCCGACATCTTCCAAAGTGTTCTAACTTTCGTAGGTTTAATTTTTGTGAGCCCAAGTTTATATAGCTAGGCACTTCAATACAAAACAGTTAAGGTCGGTCCACTGCAATATATATCTAGTCTAGTCTATGATCAGTTAAAGTTGCGTGATAGAATAGAAATATGTTAAGGTGGCCATATTTCATTTGGAAAAGCTGCATATGACCCCATTCGGGACAAAAGATAAAATTTTACAAAAAACTATTTGTTGGAAAGTAGAAGAACATGTTTGTAGTTTTGATGAATGACAAATAAGAACTTGGTTTACTACTTGTTGTCTTTTGTATTGACAAATAAGAACCTGGTTTACTACTTGATGTCTTTTATATGTTGTATCATGTGAACCAAATCCTAGAACATGTGTAAACCAGGTCCCAAAATAGGTGACGTGAATACACAAGGAAATCAAGTACAAATAAGGAAGATTGGAGCCACGAAATAAAGAAGAAAATAAATAAAAGGGAAAGAAAGAAAGAATAGAGCAAATAAGAAAAGAAATAAAGAGCAAAGAAGGAAAGAAATAAAAAGTAAAACTAGAGTCTAAAGAGGAGTCAAAGTTTTCTTATATGATACAATTTCATTATAAGAAAAGAAATCACATATTTTCTCACAGGAAACCAAGTTCCATTTGGAGGAGTCCAATTTCATGATATTCTAGGGCATGACAAATCTCCAGCATATATATGGAAAAAATATCATTGAGAGCCGCACCTATTGCATATTCACAAAATTAATCATCTTCAGAGCAATAGCCATCAGAGCAAAAACTGCAGGAGTTCATCACAGCAAAACAGAAACCTGGTTCATAGTTTTTGTTTGAGTTTACACTACTTAATGCTGAAGTGTGAGAATCTTACGGCTAGAGTTAGTAGTCGTTGTTGAGTTCATCAGTTGGAGTAAATTAATGAGTTTCAAGTCAGTAATAGGATAGATTCTGAGTTGTAATCTTTTTTATTATTGAACGTTATTTAGTTGTGAGTGTGAATAATAAGAAGCGGGTTTGACTTCTTATTCATGGGGTGTTGTAACAAGAAGAGGGTTTGACTTTTTGTTTGTTAGTTGTTGTAACAAGAAGCGAGTTTGACTTCTTGTAGTGCTCATATAGTGGGTAGAACAGTTGGAGTAAACTGTGGAGTTGTGAGTTAAGAGTTAGGTTCTAGGATTGTGGGGTTGTAATCTTGAACAAAGCTCTTTGAAATTAGTGGAGATTGGTGGTCAAATCCTACACAGTGTAGGTCATAGTTTTTTACTCCCTTGAACAAGGAGTTTTCCACGATAAATTTGTGTTGCACTTTATTTTACTGTTTGTTGTTTTCTGCAATTTCTGAGACCAGGTTCCTAATACGTGCAGTGGTATTAGTTATTTACTACAGTTGGTATCAGAGACGGTCTTTTTAATTAAAGTCTAACACCTTGAAAAGGATCAAATGGCTGCCCCACCAAAATCTCAAGAAGGTGCTTCGCAAATTCGACCACCCCTCTTTAACGGGCAATATTATGGGTGGTGGAAGAACAGGATGATGGACTTCATTATTGGAGAAAATCATGATCTTTGGAATATTGTATTGGATGGACCATCAATCCCAATGAAGCCTGGTGAAGATAGAAAGACATGGGTTCCTAAAGGAAGATTGGAATTTGATGATAATGACAAGATAAATGTTCAAAATAATGCAAAGGCCAAAAAAATCCTTATCTATGGCATTGGACCTGATGAGTACAATAGAATATCCACTTGTTCCACTGCGAAGGAAATTTGGGATACTTTGCAAGCAACTCATGAATGTACTAGTCAAGTGAAGAAGTCTAAGATTGATGTACTAAACAGAAAATATGAATTATTTAGGATGAAGAAAGGAGAGACTATTCAGGAGATGCATATCAGGTTCACATCAATAATTAATGAAATCTACTCTTTAGGTGAGGTTATTCTCAATGGTAATGCTATTCAAAAATTGTTGAGTGTGTTGCCGGAGTCATAGGAATGTAAGGTTGAAGCTATCTCTGAGGCTCATAACTTGGACACATTAACCATGGATGATCTCATCGGTAGCTTGAAAATGTATGAGCTTAAGAAAAATCAGGAACGTGAAATTACTAGGGCCACAAAGAAAAATAATTTAGTTCTAAAAGCTACTGAAAAGGTAGATTTTGAACCTGAAAATTTGGCATTCATGGCTAGGAGATTTTGAAAGATGGTGAGGAAGAGCTTGAAGTCACAAAATAGGAACTAGGTTCCGAGAAATTATGAAAAAAAATCATGATGAAGTGTGTCACAAGTGTTGCAGTCCTGAACACTTCATCAATTTTTTTCCTTTATGGACAATGGAGCACAAGAAAAATAATCAAACAAAATTTAAGGAACAAAAGAAAGACATGGTTCTTTCATCGCACAGAATGATGACAAAACATGAAGCTGATGTTTCTGTTAAAAGGGTTCTTGCTAAAATTGGAAATTCTTCTGATGAATTTGAAGATGAAGAACCACAAAATCGGTTATTACTGGCTATGGTGTAATCTGATGATGAGGACACTCTAGCACTTATTGCAATTGTTGTTTCGGATGGTGAACAACAAGAAAAAAATTCTAAGGAGGCCATAGTTTCATACATGGCAAGTTCAGACTCAAATGGTGATACTGAACAAGGAGAATCAGAGGTATGTTTTCTTGATCTTAAACCTGAACTCAAAAATTTTCTAAAAATAAACATGAAAATTTGGCTTATGTTCTTATTGATGCCTATTATTCTGCTTGTTCTGACAAAAATCATCTTATGAGTGATTATGTATCTTTAAGAATGGACTATTAAAGTCTCGATGAACAAAACTGTTCCTTGAAAAACTCTTTAAAGGAATTTTCTTATAAAGGAAAAAGCCAAGCAACCACTTTTCGACAATCTTTAGAAGATAACATCAAGAAATTGACTGTAAATCTTCAAGAGCTTACTGAAAAAAATAGGTTGCTGTAGGAAAATCTTTTAAGGACTAAAGATGAGTTAGAACACAATAAAAAGTGGACCAGGTCCTCAACACTATTAACTCAAATTCAGGATAGTCAAACCACCATTAGACATGAGATTGGTTTTAAACCTGAAGAACACAAGTCCTCACAAGGTAACCCTGCTAGATTAAAAATTTGTACTCACTGTGGAAAGAAAGGTCATCTTAGAAATCAATGTCAAGGTCAAATTCGAGCAAATCATAAAAATATTAATTTTGTCAAAAAGAGACCTGGTTCTTGTCAGATAAATCATTCTAATTTTGTTAAAAAGAAATCAGGTCCTTACCATGTAAATGCTCAAAAGAAACAGTCCTCTTGTTTGCCTTTTTGGGCTAGTTTAGGTCTCATTTATCCTTTTACTCACCAAAAGGGGTCCAAGTTAATCTAGGTACCCAAGACTAATCTTTAACTAGTGTTTCAGGTGAAGGTGAGAGGAAAATACAAATCATGATAGCTAAATAATACATACTTCGGACACATGATCGAAATGCGAGAAAGTTTCCTCTCACTCGCGTATTTCCAAGGTTACAAAGTAGTCCTTGGAAAGAAAAAAAAGGGTTAAACATAACTTGTTAAGCGTCTCTTAGATGTATGAAAAAACAAAAGCACTCAAATTCTGAAACCTGGTTCTAAATGAAGGAGTCATGAAAATCCTGTTTCATAAGTTGCCCAACACCCAATTTAATGAATCATTGATCAAAGTGATCAAAAATCAAGAAGAATGTTAGAATGTTCTAGATTTAATACTGAAGGCTCACTCACAACAATTGGGAAAACTATACAAGGAACCTGGTTCATATAAATTTACAGAAAGATGATGAAAAAATTAGTCTTGTGAATGACAATCTTGATGATTGTGATCTTGAAGAGTAGGTTGACAATGAAGGATTTGTTATTGTTGGAGATAATTGTGAAGATTATTATTAGTCTGTATTGGTAGAACCTGGTTTCCAAGAAGTTCCTGAAAATTATCAAATTCACAGTCTAATGGTGATCCTTATATCAGTGAGGGGGTACATGAGACAGGGGGAAACAATGTTGAGAATATGCATGGTAAATAAAAAAAAGGGGGAAGTGTTGGATGATTAAAGGGTTCAATGCAATGTGAACCTGGTTTCTCTTTGCCTGGATCTTTGTCTTATGAAGAAGCATTGACGCATCATCATTGACTTAATAATTGGATAGTAAATGAATAATTTTATGCTTGATTGGACATATAATGCATATCTAATAACTTAGTCTCGTACTGTAACAAGTACACACCTCAGACACATTTTTGATAATGGCTAGAAGGTATGTAGATATTACCCTTGCTTTCTTACTAATTGCATCAAGAAATCGAGGAGGAACTCACAAAAAGGGAACTTGATTCCTTATTTATAGTCAGGTATGTACCATCCTTTTGAATGCATGTATTTCTTGAGTATGTGTAAAGCTTGAGCACTGGTGAACCTGATTCATTCTTAAAAAGCCAATTCTTCTAAGAAAACGCATGAAGAATCCTCCTTTGTCTTTTGAATGCTGAACATCCTTCAATTCCAAACCACTTTGATAGAGAGGATCTCAGTTTTAAAATTACCCTAGCTCTAATTCAGGGGGAACCTGGTCTATTTCCTTTAGTGTCATCATTGTATTAGCCACCTCTGTCATCTGAACCAGGTTCACAAATCCCAAATCATGGCCTCACCTTTCAAGTGTAACTAACTATTTCTTGGGGGAACAACTTTCTTAAGAACAAACTAATATCATTTCCCTTATTATTGCAAAATCAATCATTGTTGCACAAAATTTGATGAGTCCTTTAATCATATTTACTTTTCCTTAATCGGGGTTTAAAAGTCTTCAATAAGAATTCATTTGACAAAAATATCCAAAAGGAATAAGATCTCTGTGCATATGAACCAGGTTCTAAAAAATTTATAGGTTTCATCATTCAGTTGTTATTTCATCTACATCTTGCAAATGCATAGTTTACTTGAAGCTGACAATACTTAGCTAAAGGTGGACCTCATGTATGCTTAGCATGAAGTATTGTGAAAAAATGTCAAAAAAAAGAAAAGTGCACAATGGTATGGAAAAGTATTCTACCCTCTCCTTCTCAGCCTTAGTACTTCTCCTCCCAGTATATATCCTTGAGTACCTTTGCCTTTAGTTTGTCTTGTTATGCTTATGTTTTGTCTCATACTTATGATATGATATTCTTTTGATTAGGGTCCTAAGGGCTTAAATTGGTACATATCTACTTCATTGTGTTCCTTTTCTGCATCTCTTGGTTGGGTATGTAAGATGGTTGATATCCTTAGATTGACTTACCTCATTGTCAACAAGTGTGTACTGAATAGTGTTTCCTTAGGGGCCATGAGTTAAAATGATATTGCACTCATTGTATGTTTATTGAGTTCTTTGGTTGTTGATTTTCAATGATGCCAAAAGGGGGAAGTTATATGGCGTGGACAAGGAATATATAATGCACTATTTGTCATCATCAAAAAGGAGAAAACTATTGGAAAGTAGAAGAACATGTTTGTAGTTTTGATAATTGACAAATAAGAACCTGGTTTACTACTTGCTGTCTTTTGTATTGACAAATAAGAATCTGGTTTACTACTTGTTGTATTTTGTATGTTGTATCATGTGAACCAGGTCCCAGAATAGGTGACTGGTGTGTGAGCAGATGCTAACATATTTGAGGCTTTTAACTGAGAATAATTGCAAGGTCTTAAGCAACTTTTGTCGTTTTTGATTGTTTTATCTTTGAGTTTACAGTAGAAGCCAAGATGTAAAAGAACAAACAAGGATGAAAGTAAAAGAGTTAAAATCTGAAGCAAATAGAAAAGAAGTATGGCTGACGACATTCCTGATAAGTCATCAACCCTGTGATAAGTTATCAGATACACTGTCAGCCTTAGACAGAGAATGGACCTCAGCTGAAAGTTGTGACGACATTTCCTGATAAGTCGTCAAAGAGTTAATAAGTCGTCAGAGTCACCGTCAGCCTTAGGCAGAACATATGAGCTGAGGTGGAGAAGTGACAACATTGTCTAATATGTCATCACATTTCTGATAAATCATCAGGATTCATCGTCAGCCTTAAGCAGGAAGTGCTAAAATTGCTGAAGGAGCTAACGACATTTGTGATAAGTTGTCAGACTCCTGATAAGGTGTCACGAATGTCATCGCCTAATTCGAGGAATTATTAAACTCTGTGATTTTGTTTTCTTATTTAGGCTGAACTATAAAAAGTATTGTTCAGGGTTTTATAAAGTAGTTCTGAACATAATTTTGGAACACACGTACTTTCTTATTTTTCTCTCTAATTTCTTGGCTTGAAAAAACAATTAACTTTGAAGAGATTTTCATCAATATTTTGGGATTTGTATTGTGATCTAATCTGAGAATCACTAGTTATTATTCATCTTGTGGCAAGTTCATCTTTCAAATTATGAATACGTCTAGTTGTTTCGCTTATTACATTATGAGTGGCTAAATCCCTTTGACCCGAATTATGGGATCTATGGGTTAAATCTTGGTAAGATGCTATGTGTTTTCGATTCTAAAGGTAATAAGACTCCTTGATAATTTTGAGATTTTAATTATTGTCTATTGGTTGCAAACGATAGATAACACCTGCTTTGATTTGCTTGAGATAAGAAATCAAATATAGTAGGAAGTGAATTACTAACAGAGACTTGGAAACACTAAACTTTCATTTAATAATTGACGTTGTAACAAGGTTGATTAACCTGAGGTAAAGTTTGGTTAGTGAATATAAATTCTCTAAGTCTGAGATGATTAGGTAATTAAATGCTTAAGTAGCCCGAGAGACATTTAGGCATAACTTCGATAGAGATAATATGTTGTCCTACCTACTGTGAGAATCTTGAATCACTATTAGCATCTGTCAAGTACTAAAACCCATAGTGAACATAATTTTGGTTTTCCATAAACTCTTGATTACAACACTGAAACTAAAGTGACCAACAATTATGTGCTAATCTCCAAAACTCCCATTCCAAGAAACATCCAACTATCAGTTGATTAAATCGCAAACAACTTAAGTTCACACCATATTCCCTGTGGGATTCGACCCTAACCTAATTGGGTTATTTATTGACAACGATCGCTTATATTCTCATTAGAGAGGCGTAGTTTGAGCGTTATCAGTGACGTGAAGAAATAAGGAAATCAAGTACAAACAAGGAATATTGGAGCCAGAAATAAAGAAGAAAATAAATAAAAGAGCAAGAAGGAAAAAATGGAGCAAATCAGGAAAGAAATAACGAGCAAATAAGGAAAGAAACAAAAAGAAGAAATAGAGTCTAAAGAGGAGTCAAAGTTTTCTTATATGATACAATTTCATTATAAGGAAAGAAATCACATATTTCCTTATAGGAAACCCAGTTCCATTTGGAGAAGGAGTCCAATTTTGTGATATTCTAGGGCATGAAAAATCTCTAGCATATATATGGAAAAAAGATCATTGAGAGCCACACCAATTGCATATTCACAAAATTAATCATCTTCAGAGCAATAGCCATCAGAGCCAAAACTGCAGGAGTTCATCACAGCAAAACAGAAACCTGGTTCACAGTTTCTGTTCGAGTTTACACTACTTAATGCTGAAGTGTGAGAATCTTAAGGCTAGAGTTAGTAGTCGTTATTGAGTTTATCAGTTGGAGTAAATTAATGAGTTTCAAGTTTGTAATAGGATAGATATTGAGTTGTAATCTTTTCTATTATTGAACGTTATTTAGTTGTGAGTGTGAATAATAAGAAGCGGGTTTGACTTCTTATTCGTGGGGTGTTGTAACAAGAAGCGGGTTTGACTTCTTGGAGTGCTCATATAGTGGGTAGAACAGTTGGAGTAAACTGTGGAGTTGTGAGTTAAGAGTTACGTTCTAGGATTTCGGGGTTGTAATCTTGAACAAAGCTCTTTGAAATTAGTGGAGATTGGTGGTAAAATCCTACGCAGTGTAGGTCTTGGTTTTTAACTTCCTTGAGCAAGGAGTTTTTCACAGTAAATTTGTGTTGCACTTTATTTTACTGTTTGTTATTCACTGCAATTTCTGAGACCAAGTTCCTAATATGTGTGGTGGGATTAGTTATTTCCTATACTATTCAAAAATACTCAATTGCGTTTGCAAAAACAAGTTTTCTTTTTTTTGTAAAAGGTATTTTTATAACGAATCATGCTGAGATAAAAGTTATAGTCCGCATGTTAATTTTCAGCAACGCAGAAAAATATAAAAAGTTGTTAGGTGATTTGTTTTTGATTGGTTGAATTTTGAGTAGAATTCAATTAATGCATCAAGTTGGCTCTAATTTGTGCATTATTGAAGTATGCTACATTAAGAATCTCTTTTCTACAACTTACGAGTAGGGTTGTTATTTTTGGTTAGAAATCGATTCAAATTAAATAAATAAATTTTATTTGATTTTAATTTAGTTTAGATTTAAGTTTTAAAAAAATCTTTAAAAGTTTATTTAATTTGATTTTAATAAAAATAAATTGAATAAAAAAATCAACTTGAATCGATAGGCTGTACTTCACAATTTTATTATAACTAGTTCAGTTTACATGCTTTGTACATGTAACTTGCATCAATAAATAAAATTATGTATAAAAGAATAAAATAATTAAAAATAACAATGATGCTAAAATAAATTTATGTATATTCAAATGATGTAAATAAATATTGTATATCAAATATGTCATTGTCCGTTGTACAAAATTCATATATGTCATTGTCCGTTGTATAAAATTCATATATGTCATGTCCATTGCATAAAATTAGAGAGAGTAGTAATTATTCTATTCTTTCAAATAAAGTAGGAATGCATGCAAAATAACTGATTTTAGTATTGTTCTCTTTATCTTTAGGTCTAAACTCTTGAAAAAGGGTTTATAGATAAATCAATCAATCAAAAAATTAAATCCTAGTATCATACTTATTTCTATGCCAATATTAAACGTTTTTTTTAAAAAAAAACCTATGACAATTCCTACCCTAATTAAGAGTACTTGTCCTATTATTTTTATTTTTTTAGCTACAATTCTTTTTTCATTTTTTTTAAATCCGAGCCAATTTAAGGTACACCAAAACTACTTGTTGTCCTATTGTTTATATTTTACTATGATAGTTTGACTCTTATTAACACATTTATTCTTGTTATAAATGTATTTACATTATAGTGAATGTTTATCAAGATCTATCAAGATCTACTTTGATATCTATTAGGATTTGAAGTATCCGTCTTTTACTCAGACTAGGAGTATATTTTTCCTATAAATAGAGGAGTTTTGTTCATTGTATTTACAATCTTATGATCTCTCATCCCTCAAGAGAAGAAATAAGAATCACTCTCTCTATTCTCTCTACTTGTCTTCTTTATTCTTTCTTATTTTATAACACGTTATCAGCACGAGACTCTGACAAACAAGGTGAAATTATAAATCTGAAGGATTTCAAGGTTAGTAATTCTTTATGTTATCTTTCTTTTGCTACTATTACTATAATTATTATTGGATTTGAGGAAAAATAATTGGTTTGGAACCATTTATATTTTAAATTTATTCCTAAAAAATAATATTATCAAAAATGATGATAATATGTTGGGTTCAAGTTCCATCGATTCATGCCTAAGACGCCTTTATATGGATAAGATGTTGAGTTTGATTCTCAATACACCATATTGATGATATTATGATGGCTAAGGCAAAATAATGGGTGTTTAATGAAAAGTCATGAAATTTGACCTATTGAATATTCTCCATTCCATGAAGTGAATGTGGTAGCAATAAATGATAAGTCTGAAATATGACAACTTACTTCATTCTTGAGGTGTATGTGGTAGCAGTGCATAATATTTCTGAAAGAAGACAAGTGATTGAATGCACGAATATAATAATGATCATCAAAAGTAATGATATTTTCACACGCTTATATGATTATAAGATATGCTAGAGAAAAATTCTCTACATCATATGTATGCCTCGATTTGCTTCTGAAGTAGCAAAATCTTAAAAGAGGTTATAAGTTATCATAATTTGATAGGCTTAAGGCACGATTATATTCCATTCCTGGGGAATGAGAAACTTATTAATGCAAACGTGCACTTGATTGTGATTGTATCACAACTCACCTCCGAAAGAGGTTGAATAATTTTGAAATCTACTTCTGAAGTAGTAAATCTAAAATTTATTCATGTAATAGTAAATCTGAAATTTACTAAAGAAAAAGTACATGTCATGGTAAACTTGGAGTTTACTAGAATAAAAGTTCATAAATTGATATGAACGATTGTGACATCTCGAAGATGTGCATGTATTGAAGAACTACAAGATTCTTCAAGAATTGTTTATGTCGTTTGTTCTCATGACAAGTTGGTTGGACCAACTAATATTGGGATTGGATCCCTTCAAATCTGAAAATTATAAAAGGTGAATAAGGGTCCGTTCACCTATCATGTGATATGTTGAAAAGATGCATCAATAATATGATCACATGTACATTCATGGTCAACCTACGTTTGACATTCATAAAGTTACTTGTTCAATATAAATTGAGCATAATTTTCAGATTGTGTAATCAAGATAATTCATCTTGATGATGATGGTTTAGCATTGAATGTCTTCGATAAATATCTAAATCATTGTTAATGAGAACAAAACTTAATGTATTGGTCTGAAATATGATATATTGCAATAGCATTTGTATGCATTAGACCAATAAATTATGATTATTTCTTCCCCCTCAATTAGTTCAAGGTCGGAAACCAATTATTCCATCTAATAATTTTGATGTGCGGTATACGATTAATGAATATACCATAATGCGCAATGATGGATTTCTCAAAGAAGTAGAGGATGTATGTTAGTTTTCCTAACATAAGAGGGAGATTATAAGCACTATGAAATATGTTAGGAATTATCACCATATCCTCATCCAAAAGATAATTCAAGTCAAATGCTGAAAGTATCTCATATTAAGCGCAAGTGCTCTTATTTTGTGCTCTTAAAAGAAAAAGTCTATGCATGCGTGAAGCGTGGTAGACTGATCGGTTCCAAATGAAATAGTCCTTGAAATATAAGGAGCAAATAATCATAATAAGAAGTCAATGAGCTCTTGAAGAGCCTACGACATACCACTTCATGAAACCTTATGAGAGGTTCATATACCTGAAAATAATGAAGTGATAAGATCTCAAATGTTATGTCGCATTGTGAACCGATACGAAATGATATATCATCAATATCTTTGACACAATATTGGCACAATATTGTGAAAGATTATGAGGATCTGAATTCTACATTTATTTAAGCATGCTGACGTAGAAACATTTATCAAGTAATATGAAAGGGTGCATCTTGGTAAGTGAAAACTTATTTGATTTGCAGTCCAGACACTTGAAGATGTCACTCATGAAATGTTGAATATTGTCAATTGACAAAACTTATGTGAAAACTTTTAAGGATTCAAACTGCTTGAAGCATATAAAAGTTTCTGAGAAACTTATTTATAATCCTTATATTGTATAAGCTTATTGCTTGAACATCATTGGAACTCTTGGAGAGTTTTCAAAGCAATAGATTATTTGCTGAAATTCAAAGTATATCTAATTGGATTGGTTATGAAGTACCATATCTTAGTGCAATTGATGCACTCATGTACCTTGCAAATACTACAAGGCCTATAGCCTTTTCAGTCAATTTGTTAGCAAGGTATATTTTTGCTTTTACTATGAGACATCAAAATGGGATAAAACACATGAGCTTGTTTTATTCTAAAGATTGCAGTCCCGATCTTATTGGTCATGCTGATGTTGGGTACTTATCTGACCCGCATAAAGCTCGGTCTCAAATAGGCTATGTGTTCATATGTGGTGGTACTGCCATATCTTGGAGATATACAAAGCAGTCTATAGTAGCCACTTCATCAAATCATGCTGAGATAATAACTATTCATGAAGCAAGCCAAGAATGTGTATGGTTGAGGTCCATGATACATCTCATTCGAGAAAAATGTGGTGTGAAATATGACAATCTACCCACAATTTTATACAGAGATAATTCAGCATACATAGCACATCTTAAGGGAGGATTCATAAATGGAGATAGAACGAAGCACATTTTGCCAAAGCTTTTCTACATACATGAGCTACAAAAGAATGATGATATTAACGTGCAACAGATTCGTTCAACTGATAATGTGACTGATTTATTCACCAAATCTTCTCCAATTGCAACTTCTCAGAAGATGCTGCACAAGATCGAGATGCAAAGTTCAAGGATGTTCTCATTAGGGGTAGTTAATACGTGTTGTACTCTTTTTCCTTACGAGGTTTTGTCCTACTGGGTTTTCCTTGTAAGGTTTTTAATGAGGCAACCGAAATGCGTATTATTAGAGATGTGTACTCTTTTTCCTTCACTAGATTTTTTTTTCGTACTGGGTTTTTTCTAGTAAGGTTTTAACGAGGCACATTATCTACCAATTAGACATTCAAGGGGGAGTGATAAATGTATTTACATTATAGTGAATATTTATCAAGATCTATCAAGATCTACTTTTATATCTATTAGGATTTGAAGCATCTGTCTTTTACTCAGACTAGGAGTAAATTTCCCCTATAAATAGAGGAGTTTTGTTCGTTGTATTTACAATCTTATGATCTCTCATCCCTCAAGAGAAGAAATAAGAATCACTGTCTCTATTCTCTCTACTCTTCTTCTTTATTCTTTCTTGCTTTATAACAATTCTTCTTTTTTCCTTTTTTTTGGTGCAATTATAGAAATCTTTTACATAAGGTAAAATTCTTATTAATTTAGGAGTATTAAAATTATGATTTCTTACTTATATCAAATAAAATTTTTAATTAACTTTTAAGTCTTAAATCTGAAGATAATAATTAAATGATAAATATTTTAGAAAAAAAGTATATGACTATTTTGTGATTGTAGAAACTTTTATTGAAGGATAAAATTAAAAAAATTGTTAAAAATCAGCAATTGATGATAGATTTAATTTTATATCATTTAAATGATATAACGTGTAACAAACAAAGACAATCATTAGGACCTATTATTTAAAATAAGAATGATATACCATATCTCATCATTTATTCACAATTGAAACAATTACATATAATTAAATTTTAGAAGAGAATTCATATAAAATTAGAATGACAAACCAATTTCTCATGATGGAATGTAACGATTCAAAGAATCTAATAAAAATTATAAATGAGTCAATGTTAAATTATTAATTATTTATGTCATTCTAAATAAAAATCATAACAAAGAAAATTCTCAATTAACAATTATCTATCAAGAATACATGATAACTTATTATTTTCAACTTTCAGAACATACAAAAATCATAAAAGAAAACTTTTTAATTAGCAATTGTTTGTTAAATACAAGATAATTTATTCTTGTAAATACAAAAAATATACTAAAATCTAAGAAAACTTACCTCAAAACACAAGCAAAATTATCTCTTCAGTGGACCATGCTATCAATATTTCACACACACAAAAAAACTTCTCAGATAGCAATTGTCTATCAAGATTACATTATAATTTACTTATTGTAAGCTTCCAGAACATACTAAAATTCTAGAAAACTTACAACAAATTAATGTCAATCAAATTTATCTATTTAATTATAGATACTATCAAGATTTTAAACATCAAGAACATATTAAAATTTTAGAAAACTTACCTCAAATCACAAATAATTTATCTCTTCAGTTATAAGATACATCAAAAATTCACAAAAAAAAAATGCTTCTTAATGAGAAATTGTCTATTAAGAATACATGATAATTTATTTTATAAATTTTAAGAACATAGTAAAATTATAGAAAACTTACCTCAGATCACAAATAAATTTATCTCTTTAATTGCATTTACTGTCAAAAATGTAAATATCAAGAACATGCTAAAACATTAGAAAACTCACCTCACATCATATATCGAGATTTCACAACATAAAAAAAAACCTTCAATGAGCAACTATTTATCAAAAATACAAGATAATTTATTTATAATAAATTTTAAAAACATACTAAAATTTTAAAACTTACCTCAACTCATATGAAAATTTATATACATTAATAGAACAATTCTATATCTAAACCTGTTTTTTCTCTACATGTCGTAGTTTTGGAGAAAAACATCTAAACATAAATAAAAAAATATAACTATCATTAATTAATTAATTATTTAAAGAATTCTAAGGTTAAAGTGATTCAAAAGCTAAACAAAATACTTTTAAAATTTAAACAATTCATGATTTTTTCACGTCACGCATGTTTAAGCTTTTTCTTCCTTTTTTGTTTTTTGTCCAACTTTTAAGTTTGTATTAGGTTTAGGTCTTTGTTTTTCCTTTTATATAGACTATTCTAAGGTTCTTCACACTTTTAATATATTATAGATATAGATTATAGATATAGATTATAGAATATAGATAGAGATTAT
Source organism: Capsicum pubescens (assembly GCA_030864215.1). NCBI lineage: Eukaryota > Viridiplantae > Streptophyta > Magnoliopsida > Solanales > Solanaceae > Capsicum > Capsicum pubescens. Next base: position 187,005,481 of record CM061541.1, read on the forward strand.
AGATAATATATACAATATTATTTGTTATAAATAATTTTTAAAATCTGTATCTTTTGCATGAAAATTTTATTTATCTCTAATAGGATGATGGACTTTACACTTGACGATTATTTATTTAAAGAAATTATGAATCCAAGCTCCTTTATTTAAAGAACGAAAAAGAGCCAAAACTATTCTTACTACTAAATTAAATAGGACAACAGATAACAAAAAAAATATCTCATACTGTCAATTTTCCTGTTTTTTCGACCACAAAATCGATCACAAGCAGTGACCGGTTTTTTCAAAAAAAAAAAAGTGTATTTATAAGTTGATATTAATTATAAAAAATAAATATTTATCATAATTTTTTAATTTAAAAAATAACGACTATTTAATTATTTAATTAATTTTCTTTAAAAAATTCATCACTTGTAGTCGATTTTTTTTTATAATTAATTTTAAAAAAACCCGACCACAAGTGGTTGGTTTTATTTAATTATTTAATTTTTTTTAATAATATGATCAATTTTATTTAATTATTTAATTAAGTTTTTAACAAAATCGAGTACATGTGATTGGTTTTATTTATTTATTTAAATAATTTTTTTAATAAAATCGATCACATGTGATTGATTATATTTAATTATTTAAAAAAAAATCTATCACATGTGATCAATTTTTTAATTTAATTATCTTTTAATATAATCAACTACTTGTGGTTGATTTTATTTAATTAATTAATTCATTTTTTAAAAATAACTGATCACATGTGATCAATTTATATAATTGTTTAATGACTTTTTAAAATAAAGTCGATCACATGTGATAAAAATTTTAATTATTTAATTAATTTTTTTAATAAAATCGCCCACTTATGGTTGTTGTTTTTAATTTTTTTTTTAATAAATCGACTACAAGTGGTCAATTTTATAAAAAATTCTCAGATTATCGATCATTTGTGGTTAGTGTTTTTGATATTTTTCTGATAATTTTGTAAAAAAAGGTTACTGCATATATGCTACATTTTCAAGATAAACCTGTTATATAATACATCCCACCAAAATCAAATTTACATCGAACCAACCACATCAAAATTCAAACATTCAATCATAAAAATCAAGTTACTACACAAACATCAAAGTTTACAACTATGCAAGAAAATAAACCACAAACCACCAAAATATATAAAAGAGTACTAAGCTACAACTCACCCTCATCATCTTCATCTTCCTCCTCATCCTCTAAAGCGTAATTGGTAAGTGGGCTTAGGCCTCTTGCAGCAGCGCATCACCGAAATTTGGAGGAAGAATTCACGAAGAATGAAGAAAATTATTGATCTGCTCATGCATTATTTTCATTTGCGCAGCAGTTTCCTCCTCTTTCTTCCTCGTCTTCTTAGCCTGTGCAACAAAGTTTTTAATGAGCTGTGAAATCGTATATTGTTATAAAATAGTGATTTCTCTATCAACTGGTGGGGTAGAGGATGATCCACAATGCAAAGACCTAATATTTTTCATAAAATATTTTTTGAGTAGTCGTAGAGTACACCTCTAACTGGAGAACTCACACACTGTTGCTAGTACTCCTCCTCTACATCTTGACGTATTGGGTCCCCCTGACTTTCAGGAGGTCGAGGACTACGCAACTCATTAATCATCTACATATATTTTTTCTATATTCAAAGTAAAGTAAAAAATTAATAATAAAAAGATACTAAACTATTCATACTTAAATAATATCAAGTATGAGGAAAAAAATTCATAAGTACAAATGTAATTCTGACATGGGTAGCTTTTGCATGTGGCTCGACCCACACAGCTTCATTCAATAAATTTGTTTTCTTTTTACGTGAGTTTTCGCTAATAACTCATACCGAGTTATCCACCTACTCAATTTTTTTGCTGCATATTACTAAATTATTAATCTTCAAAAATAAAAATATTTAAAATAAAAATAAACAGTTAAATTGATAAAAGTTACGTACCAATTTATCCTCAATAATAATCTGACTGATAACTCCTCTATTATGTAGAGAGCCACCTTTCGTAGATGCTCTAGGTTTTTTTTTCTTTTTTCCTCAACTTCTGATATTCTTCACTATTTTAGTAGTGAAGAAAATTTTGTCACATATTTGCATTTGTAAACCTTGGCATTCTCATGTTTTTTCTTTGCATATTTCAATAGATCATTAAGTCTAAGCCTGCCTCTTCTAGAAAAAATCTTTCTCATTGTAAAGTGGTCCACTGGATCATACCAAGAATATTTACAACAAAATAATATTTTAATATTTTTTAATAACAATGTGTTAAGTAGTTTCTAAGATAAATCTGAAATTCTTTGAATATTTTTTCTCTACAAAATTCTGAAATCTTTTACCAACTTGTCCAATAAGATTTGTAGTTGCGACGGATGTATATGATCACAATTTTGACGATTCTATCATTAGGATTAAAATTGCAATACAGGATCAAAAATTAATATCATAAAACACAATAATATAGTAAATGAAAAATAAATAGTGTTGTTATATTTTGGAATCATACCCTACTCCATATGAAATAATGTACTCCCTCCGACTCTCATTTATCTGTCCTGATTGTAGAGTAAGTGCTCTTGAATACTCTGTCGTGGGGTGTATCTGAAAAACTAAATGGTGTATTTTTAAGACGAAGATCAATTAACCCAATAGATTCAGTAAAATCACTATGAGTGCGTGGCTGACTGCTAGCAGATAGTAGGGTAGACGGTGATAGATGACTGTAAGTGTCATCGATCGTCGAGTACTACTTTGAATGTGATGGCATGACGATAGGGGCGGGCTTGAGTTTCGATAGAGTCATGAAGTAGACCAACATGTGTAGGAACACTAACTGAATGATGAGACGACCTAGAATAAAAGGGTCGTGCTGGAATGTCATCTGACCGATACTCAGATATATAAATTCCTGTGGATTGTCTATAAGATGGAGGTTCTTTTTTTTGGGTTTACTAGGATCAACTTTTTTCTTACAACTGTCATCCTTACCTACTATCTAAATTATTTAAAATTAAAAAATAGTTAGTCCTTACAAAATAAATATAAGAAGATGATCCTTTTAGTTCTCTTATATGTAAAAATAAAAATTTGTTGTAAAAATTAACACACAACTAAAAGAATTTGCAAGTGGCCTAAAAAGTCAATTGTCCCAAGAAAAGAGAAGATTGATAGAATCAACAAGATAATTAATCCTTATTAAGCATATATGTCCAGTCAGTTATTTACTACAGAAGGCATTACTAGAAAACTGAAAAATGAATATTACATACATCTATTACTTGTTTGATGGGTATTTAATATCTCATTCAAACAAGTAAAATATGAAAAAAAATACATATATGTGTTGCTTTCACAAATATTAGAGTTTTCAACTACAAATAGAGTATAAGCCACTTAGGTGCCCAAGTAAAAAATTTCATTCTACTACAACATGGACAATAATTTCTCTTTTTTCTTGTGAAGAAATGAAAAAGATGAAGCAATTCACTTTACTGTAAATACTGAGGCTTAAGTACTGCTAGATAAAACTAATGAACTGAAGGTCAAATTTTGCTTAAAGAAAAAGAATTACATTAAAGAATTAAATCTAGTAATGTATCTTGTAGGAGGGTGCAGATAACTTGGGTAACTTAAATAGATCTATTATAGCTCTAATGGATCTATTTTTATTTGTGCGTGGATATTTCTTAACTTCTCTAAACATTTTTATTTTTAGTTTATTTATTTTAATCTTATTAATGTTCATATCTTGGGGGGTGATTAGATGGTATTTGATTAAATACTTTACTGTAATATTCTTTAGTTTTTTCTCTTAGTCTTTGCAATTCTTGTATATTATTTTGAAGGTATTCTAAATATTCTATATCTTTTGTTCTAAAATATTCAATTAAATTCTCTTTCATCAGTATCTCTGTTAATCTTATTTCTTCCATATCTTGTCTCCAATATTTTAAATACTCATAATCTATCATTTTATCCTAAAGTAGTTGTGATACTGCAAAGTTTTTTGTAATAATTTATTCTAATTGTACTATATCTGATATTAAATTCTAGGTTATCTATTTCGTTAATTATCCTGTCTTTTTCATCTATAAATAATTCTATGTCTAAATCATATTCTAAACTGTCTTTTAATTCTAGTTTTTTTATGGTTTTATTTATCTAAATTAATCTTTCTTTCAATTGTTCTCTTCCTCTTCTAAGCTGGTTTCTATAATTAATTTTTCCGTATAGCCAACTTTATCTTTCTCTAACTCTTTGAATATATTCTAGCATTTTTAATTTGTATAATATCCATCTGAATAATAACTATCTGAATTATTTCTACCATAGAAATCTATATTTTCTAATTCATCTTCTATCCAATTAGTACTTAGTAACTCATCTTCAAAATCAAATATTTTTTCCCATATTATTTTCTTTATGTCTTCTAATTCTAAGTCTTTTATGATATATAAAACAAGTATCTTAGTTTCATCAGATATATAACTTGTCATATTATTCATATTATGCTTAGGTTTCTACGAATAACTTGGATAACTTGGAATTGGATACTAGTAATTAAATACATTATCATAGTATTTATTAGTTGTTTGTTTTAATTTTAATAACTCTTGTATATTTTCATTAAGGAATTCTATATATTTTATATCGTTAGTTCTTATATATTTTTCTAGATTTGTTTTCATTAGTTTTTCTATTAATTGTATATTTTTCATATCCATTTTCCAATATTCTGAATATACGTAATTTATCATGATTGATGTGTAGGTTTGGTATGTAAGTATTTGTAAGAGTAGGTAGGTAGGTATGGTATGTAATTTATTCTAGTCATAAAATATTTATCAAATATTTTTTCCAATATGATTTTTCTTATATCTACAATTTCTATATCCTTAAGTATATACAAAACAAGTATTTTAAATTTATCTACCATTTCGTCAGATAAATAAGTATTCATTTTTCATATGATGCTTTTTTCAAAATATTCCCTTCAATCATACACATAACAAAATATGATCATTTTACATTACTATATACTAGATTATTCTTAAATAATATGTTCTTCGGTCACTATTAGCATGGTAATCTGGATACTTTTTCCTTAAACAACGCCTCTACTCTGGCTACTCCCCTATCACGACTTTCTTGCCTCACCGGTTTCACCTTTACGATGACATAGTTCTTTAGGGATTTTTCTCCTTTTCCACTTTGCTAATAAACTTCTTAACATGCTATTTTTCGAATAATTCTACTATAAAATAACTAACATGAACTTATTTTATCATATCATGATTGTCAGAAATTTATGAATTTAGCTATTCATAATCACAAATATAAATACCTGTTCTGGTAAATCTGATAATTCTAGATTTTCCATAGTTGTTTGATGATTCATAGCTTTTCCTTGGAAATATACCTATTTTATTAAATAATTTAAAAGTTTTTTGTGTACAAAAGAGGGTTTTGCTTCAACTCATGAAGACTTACCCTTCATCTGAGCGGATGCTCGTCTATTTATAACCTAAAAATGAAAACGCGTATACTATTTTACTTTACACGTGTCCTAATATAATTCTACAAAAACTACTTTACAAAAGTATAAATCAAAAAGTCTTAAAGGCTATTAAGACTAGTAATGATAGGTACCAAAAAGTCAAGAGTAATAATGACACTCTAATAGTGCTATACATTTTACGTAAAAAGAAGTTAAGAAAAACTAACTATTCTTCCATATGTCGCTTTCTAACTTGTCTCCTTTGTCTTTTATTTTTCTATTATTGATCCGTTGTTATTTTCTTCTTGTCGTATTTGCTGCTTTTTTTTATCTTCTTGCTATTGTAGCATCACATCTGGAATAAAGTTGTGTCTTCCACTACATCTGTTGCATATGTGGTCATCGTATCTTTGGCCAACCTGTTTACAGAATTGATCCATAGCTTCTTCTGAAATAATTTCTTTAGTAATAGATCTTATGACTGGTAATTCTTCTGGTTTTAGGATCGTTATGACCCATTTTCTTATCTCTTCTCTATCATTTTCTCTAATAATTTTATAAGTAGAGTAAACTAATAATTAATTTCTGTTACAGTAAATCCAAACTAGGTTTTGATTTATATAATATTTGCTAACTCAGTCAATATACTGCTAAGTCCAATAATTCTCTTATTTCGGTAGAAGTACGACATCTGATTTTTGGTTATCTCTTCTTGTTCGCATATTTCTTCAGGAATAATATAATCTCGTGTCATTCCTATCTTGACAACAGTAATTGTCTGTTTTATTTCATCAAATAATATTTCTGCTGGTGCTGAGTAGAAACGGACATAGAATAACTGTCCCTTCGTAATCCTTTTATAATCCATAAATTTTTTGTGAATATCTGGAATTCCTGTTGACTCTTCTCCAGTAATTGTGTAAACTGTAGATAATAGTCCATAATAGTAACATGAAGCAATTAAGTTTGTACTGGTGCCAGGCAAAGCAATAAGTTTGTTATAGTTCTGACATTTTTGTGTAATATATCCTTGGTGTTGTTTTGCTAAATCTTTACTCTGGATAAGTTTTGTATTTAATAATTTTTGTAAAGTATAAATATTATCAATATATGTACGAGTGATATGGTTATAAGTCTGCTTTTGTTGATTGAGTGATTCGGAATATGTGTGTATCTGGGGAGGTATAGATGACTCTGATATTTGTATATTTGGTGTATATGGTTTTGAGAATATCTGGTTGATGTTATAATTCTTTTTCTTTGGTGGTTCAGGTTTATTTTGAGTGACTATATTCTTTCTTTTGAATACATCTCCTGCAGCTGTAACTGTAATTTCGTTAGTAATTTGAGTTTTTAGGTGTTTCTCATCGTCACCTTCTAGGTCTAGTTTTTTAATGTGCTCTTCCTGCACAGTATCTTTGCTAATAGCTTTTTCTTATTTTTTATAGTGCTCAACCTGCACTTTTACATCTGTAACTTCAGCAGTTAATGTGATAACTCGTTCTTGTAATAACTTCATTTGTTCAAACACTTGTAATATTAAGTCTGTTTGGGTATCTTTGACATCAGCTTCTTCTATTGGTAAATCAGTTTGAGTAGCTTTGTCTTGATATGTAATCTGCAATAACATTCTTTTCAGTCTTGATTACTTCAATCGTAAATGTAAAATTTAATATATTCAGTACTAATCTTCGAATTTTCTTCATTGTAACTGAGTTTTGTATTTTTCTTGTTAACCACCATCGAACCTGGGTATTATCTATTCTCACAATAAATTTGTTATATACAATATATGGTTCAAATGCTAATAAACATTTATATAATGAGCATAATTCTTTTCTATTTATTTCCCATTTTATTTCTGTTTCATTAAATGTTCCTGAATAATATCTACAATGATGTTCTATTTTTTCATTTTCGTACCTATATTTAAGTACTCCTCCATAACTATATTCACTTGCATCTGCTTCTACTATATATGTAAATATTTTATTTTCATCTGGAAATTGTAATTTTGGTAATTCTTTACAAAGTATTTTTATTTTTTGAACTTGTTTTTTATCTTCTTCGTTGTAATTATATTCTACATCCTTTTTTATTTTTTTCTGTAAAGGCTTTAGGTTTTTTCCTAATTTTGGTATATATTCTCTTACTTGGTTTACTAATTCTAAAAATGATTGTAATTTCTTTTTTGTATCTAATTCTTGTTTTGAATTTATTATTTTTTATACTATATGTTGTTGCATTTTTACTCCACTTTTATTCATTTGTATTCCTAAAAACTCTATCTGGTTTTTCATAATTTCGGCTTTCTTTTCACTTAAACGTATTTCCGATTTTTCTATTATATCTGTAAATTATTCTAATAATCTTAAATGTTCCTCTTTAGTTTTTGTATATAGTAGTATATCATCTATGTATACTATACAATTAGGTAATTGTTTAAAATAACTATCCATAAAGTGTTGGTATCTACCTGGTGCATTTTTATATCCAAATGGTAATACGTTCCATTCATAAAATCCTTGTGGTACCGTAAATGCGGTTAATTCCTTAGAATTTTCATCTAATTTTAAGTGGTAAAATCCTGATTTACAGTCAAATTTACTAAAGTAGTTACATCCTTATTTGTCTTATTTTTAATATCTTATTTGGTATTGGATAATTGTATATCATAGTTTTTGCATTTAAATTTCTATAGTCAATAACCATTCTACTTTTTCCTTTTTTTTGTTCACTATGTTTATTTACTATAAATGCTGGACTATTGTGTTTACTATTACTTTTTTGTATATATTATTTTTCTAATAATTCATCTATATGCATTTTAAATTCTTTTAAATCGTCAAAATTATATGTTAATGGTTTTTGAGTTATTATGATATTTTGATCTATTAATTCAATTTTTATAGTAGTTTTATGTTTTTTCCATCCTTTTAATGGATCTTCACTGTATAATTGTCTTAATCTTTTCTTTATTATTTCGGCCTTATCTATTGAAAATATAGTTATTTTTTTTATTTATCGAAAATACAACTAGTTCTACTGTGTCTTATGTATTTTTAATATTTTTTAACTTTTGTGTAATTTTTTCACTTCCTTTTATCCAATCAGTTTTCTTTTTTATTTTATTAATAACTCTTTTTGCTTTTACTTTTTGTTTACATGGTGTTGTAAACCACCAATCTGTTTTAGTTATTATATGTGGGTATAATTTATCTAAAAATGACATTCCTAAAAGCATATATTTTGATGTTAGTTCATAATTATAGATTTCTTCTATCGTTATTATTTTATCCCGTATCTGTATTTTTACATTCTTAGCTTTATATGTAAATAAACTTCCTTCATTATTAAATCCTTTGACTACTATTGGTACTTTTAATTTATCTCATTTACTTTCTGGTAAACAGTTGTATCTACATAAGTTTTCTTCTGCTCCTGTATCTATCATAGGTGTATAATACCCATTATAATATCCTTCTACTATTATTTTTACAAGTACATATATTTTCATGTCATGTCAAAGTTCTTTTTATGAATAATTTCTCTTTATTATAAGTTATAGATAATTGTGTATGTTCTATATTGTATGGTTTTACTTGTTATAACCATTTTATTCCTAATATTATATCTGCTTTTTGCATTTCTTCTTTTATTTCAAATTCTATTTTTATTTTTCTAACTCCTATTATTATTTCTTTTTCTGTCGTATCCTTAATGTTTATTAGACTCCTTGGTAGATCTGAGCATATATTACTATTAGATTTTATTCCTTCACTTTTTACTAGATATTTTGCTATATAATTTTCTTCTTGTCCTGTGTTTAAGAGTATTAAATATTCTTTTTCATTTATTGTTACTGTTATGTAATATTGATTTAAATTAACTGTTGAAGTTGTTTCATAACTTGTTCTTTTTGACGAGCTTGATGATTCTGGCTTTTCATGAGCTATTCTTTTTGTTGTACTTATTCTATCATTTATTATTTCTAAATCTTCTTCTTGTCTATATTTTTGTAACTATAATCATTATTATCAATTATTTTTATAAATTGTTCAAAAAGACTTTCTATTTGTATTTTATTAATTTTATTTTTTTCCTGTTATTTATGTTTTGTTGTTAATACATATAGATTTTTACATCTTGCTGTAAATATTTTACTTCCTAGGGTTATTTCTATTCCTGATATTTTCTAATATAATACTAATGATTTATCTATATTTTTATCTGTTATTGCTACTGAATAATTTGCACTTATTATAAATTTAAATTTTTGGTATATTAAATTTCCTTTTATGGTTGTTATTATACTTTTTTCTATAGGTTTTATGATTCTATCATCTGCTAAATATAATTTTATTGGTGTAGCTATTCCTTCTCTAAAACATGCTTTTATTAATATCTCTGTACCTCCAAGGTGTACATATTTTATTAGGTCTTTACTTTTATATCGTTTATTTCTTTATTAATCATTCTCTTTGTTACTAGTGGTATACTAGCTCTTCCTTTTGCATATCTACAGTCTATTATATGTTCTTTTTGGCTTACTACGTAGTATTCTTTCTTTTTTCTACTAAATATATTTTTTATTGTTGGTATTTTAAATATTTTCTCTACACTTAAGTCTAACTCTTTTTCTTTTATTTTGTCAAATATATTATTATAAAATATTATTTTTTGATCAGTTCCTTCTTCATCTAAATATTCTTCATTTGTTATTATTTTTATATCTTCTTCAATCATTTGGTTCATTTTTATATCTTCTTCAATCATTTGATTCATCTAATTCACTATCTATTTTATTATCTGTTTCATTCTCCAAAATTTCATATATACTATCTTCACTTTCTAATTCATAATCTATATAATCTATCTGCATATATTCTGTATTTTCTATTTTTATTTCTGATATTTGTTTCTTTTTTGGGTTTTTTGGTAATTTATAATTTCTAGCTAAATGTCCTAGTTTTCCACAATTATAACAAGTAGATTCTTTTATAGATTTCTTTTTCCTATATGGTCTTTTATGTTTATAATTTTTTACATAATATCTTTTTCTTGGTTTCTTATACTTATATTTTGATTTCTTGTATTTCTTATATTTTTTATGTTTTTTTTCTTTTCTTATAATATCTTTCTTCACATCCAAATTGAGGTTCTATTTTATCTTTGCAACATGCTAAATTTCTTATTAATGTTTTTTCCATTTTTATTTCTTCTCTATACTTTTCACATAGATTTCTATACCATTGTTGTAAAAATTTTATTCTTGCTCCTAGGGTATCTACTATTTTTGCTTCATCCCAACTCTTTATTATTTTTGAACTAAATGGTTCAGGTAATGTACTAAAATATAATCTTCTTATTTCTTTACTTTCTTCTATATTATATGTTCCTTTATAATAATATTCTGTAAATGCGCACATATACTCATCTATATAGCACATATTACTTATTGCTAGTTTTAACATTAAATTCCTATTCGTATCTTTTTCTTTATTTTGCTCTTCTTCTTCTGTTGTTACACTGCTAAATTCATCTTTTATAGCTATTTCATATTTTTTCAATAGTTCTGTTGGTAGCATTTTAGTAGTTGTTGATGTTCCTTCTGTTTTGTTATCAGATCTTAATATTTTTTTTCTTGCTTCGGCTAGGTTTAAAAACCATAATTTTACTGTTCCTATTAATGTCTTTTCTATATATTCTGGTGTGTTTGTTGTATCTATTTTATTATCTAATAATTATTTTGACATGTATCCTACCCATAGTTGTATTATTTTATTAGTGTCTATTACACAGTCTAAATCTAAAAAGTCGTAATTAATTATTTGTTTTGGTGTCCATTTATTATATTCATCCTTTGGATTATATCTTTTAAACTTACTTTTGTAATTATATGTTGGTTTTCTTATTTCTGATATACTAGGTATTATATTTTTTATCTAGAGTATTTACTTCTGTATTTATTAGTTCTAGATTTTCTTTATTAATTACTTCTTGTTCTTCATTAATTTCTAGTTTTCCTATGTTTTCTAGAACTTCTGTATATGTTTCACTATCTTTCGGATCATAATTATCTGTTTCTTCAGCATCTATTGTATTTATTTCTAATTTACTGGTTTCTAATTCTTTATTTTTTATTTCTAATTTTTCTTTAAATTGATTTATCTCAATTAATAATTTTTGTTCTTTATCTTTTTCTTCTTTTTCTTTCTGTCTTTTTTCATACAAATCTTTTAGCATTTGTAGTTCTTTTTCTAATTCAGCAATTCTACTATTTTTAGTTTCTTCTATTTTTCGTATTTCTTCTGTGGTTTGTTGTTTTATTTTACCTATTTTCTTTTTTCTGTCTATTTCTTTGTTTTCTCTTTCTATTCTTACCATGGCTGCCAACTTATTTTCTAATTTTAATTCTTTTTTTTTCTAACGTTAAATATAAGTGTTCACCTATTTTCTTATATCTTCTTCCTAAATTAGAGAATACTATTTTTATTTTTAATCCTTTGTGATTTTCATATGTTTTTTCATCTATTATAAATTCTTCTTTGTTCATTTTATTTAAACGTATATAGGTTATGTTGATATATATATATATATATATATATATATATATATATATATATATATATTCTAGACTATCTATTGTTGATTCTAAATTTGATATTTTTTCTTTTTTTGCATTTATTAAATTTTTACTAACTCCGACAATTATGTTATACTGTAGTCTTTCTATCCTTATTTTTAATTCTTTACGTTTTTCAGATATTATTTGTTTTAATTCTTTATATTTTTGTAATTTTTGTTCGTTATTCATCTAAGCAATATTTATAATATTTTGGTGGATATCTAAATCTAATTTTATCATAATTAATAAATTAATCAAATAAATCCAAATATATACTACTTCCGTAACTTTAAACAACATAGCTCTGATACCAATTGTAGGGGGGTGCGGATAACTTGGGTAACTTAAATAGATCTATTATAGCTCTAATGGATCTATTTTTAGTTGTGCGTGGATATTTCTTAACTTCTCTAAACATTTTTATTTTTAGTTTATTTATTTTAATCTTATTAATGTTCATGTCTTGGGGGGTGATTGGATGGTATTTGATTAAATGCTTTACTGTAATATTCTTTAGTTTTCTCTTAGTCTTTGCAATTCTTGTATATTATTTTGAAGGTATTCTAAATATTCGATATCTTTTGTTCTAAAATATTCAATTCAATTCTCTTTCATTAGTATCTCTGTTAATCTTATTTCTTCCATATCTTGTCTCCAATATTTTAAATACTCATAATCTATCATTTTATCCTAAAGTAGTTGTGATATTGCAAATTTCTTTGTAATAATTTATTCTAATTGTACTATGCCTGATATTAAATTCTAGGTTATCTATTTCATTAATTATCCTGTCTTTTTCATCTATAAATACTTCTATGTCTAAATCATATTCTAAACTGTCTTTTAATTCTAGTTGTTTTATGGTTTTATTTATCCAAATTAATCTTTCTTTCAATTGTTCTCTTCCTCTTCTAAGCTGGTTTCTATAATTAATATCTTCGTATAGCCAACTTTGTTTTTCTCTAACTCTTTGAATATATTCTAGCATTTTTAATCTATATAATATCCATCTGAATAATAACTATCTGAATTATTTCTACCATAGAAATCTATATTTTCTAATTCATCTTCTATCCAATTAGTACTTAGTATCTCATCTTCAAAATCAAATATTTTTTCCCATATTATTTTCTTTATGTCTTCTAATTCTAAGTCTTTTATGATATATAAAACAAGTATCTTAGTTTCAACAGATATATAACTTGTCATATTATTCATATTATGTTTAGGTTTCTATGAATAACTTGGATAACTTGGAATTGGATTCTAGTAATTAAATACTTTATCATAGTATTTATTAGTTGTTTGTTTTAATTTTAATAACTCTTGTATATTTTCATTAAGGAATTCTAGGATTTAAATACATGTGAAAATTAACTAGTTTGTTAAAACACACACACATACATATATATTTTATAAAGAAGGTACATATTTTTTGTGATTTGCGCAAATTTTGTACTTCCTTATAAGCGTTATTGAGTACGTGTATGTGTATTATCGAAGTTGTTGTCGGTCCGTCGGTGGCATTGACGCATCGACGACTGCTGGGGTCATTATTGTCCATTGGCTGTCGTTGGGTTGTTGTCTGTTGGGGAAGAGAAATGATCTTTGGTTGTTGCTGCGTTGTTGTCCATCTATGGCATTGGCTGTTAGTCGATGGATATTGCGGCGATGACTGTTGTTGCGTTGCTATGAGAAAAAAGTGGTCGGTGTGAGAAAGAGTTGTTTGAGAGTGAGATATGAGCTACTAGGGTAAAGGAAAAGGGTAATTAGGATGGGTTGGGTGGGGCCTGAGTTGGGTTGGTTCGGGTATTAAATTTTTTTTGAAAAAATTGATCACAAGTGATCAGATTATTTTTAAAAAATTAATTATTCGAAAATCGATCACTTGTGATCAATTTTTATTAAAAATTTAATAAACTGTTTAATATTTATAATAACATGTAAATAATACGATGTATATAAATTGGATAATTAACTAATTCATCGTCATATTAACACGTGTAGTTTATTTCATAATTGTATAATAATATTTAGTATACTAGAATGAATTTTTGGTTAATTAGATTTTGAATATGATATTATATACCTCGTAATACAATGTATTAATTTGATGAATTATCGATTAAGTAGCTTACATTATTATATGTTCAACAATATATTATTACCTTAATCATATGATATCAACGTATTATTCAAAATGCCTGGGATATATAGATTCAGTTAACGATGTTTTACCTACTACATACATCACTACACGAGATATACGTATATATACATATATTCAATTGACTATCAACTTCAAAGTACGTACTATATACATCACATACATGATATATTACACCGTAATACATCTATTTCACATTATTCTGATGAATTATCGGTTAATTTAACTTACATTATTGTAACTTCAGCAGTATATTATTATCTTGATCGTATGATATCAACATATTCAATATATACTTGGATAGCTCTTGACTACGTACTACGTATATCAATACACGATACACACACAGTGTGTGCGCGCACGCACACACACTCTATCGACTATCAGGTTCTAAATACATACTACATACATCACATATATGAGTATATTATCACGTACTGCAATGTGTTTCATATATATTGTGAGTATATTATCCCGTAATGGGATGTATTTCATATATACTGTGATGAATCATTTGTTAATTTAGCTTACATTTTTATAACTTCAACAATATATTATTACTTTGATTCTTTCAAATCAAAGTATTCAATATATACTTGGACACATTCGGTAATGTGTTGATTTTGACTTACATCAATACAGGATACACACACACATATATACACTCTATTGACTATTAGGTTCTAAATACTTACTATATACATCACATATATACGAGTATATAATTATCCCATAATACAATGCATATACTCTAATGAATTATCGATATTATTATAACTTCAGCAATATATTATTACCTCAATCGTATGATATCAACGTATGATTCAATATACTTAGATAGATTCAGTTAGTTTTTGACTACTACATACGTCACTACATGCCACAAGTGGTAGTATTTTCTTGATTTTCTTATATATCAACTACTATATATATCAGATGCACGAGTATATTACCTCATAATACAAGGTAGTCCTAATTATACTCTGATGAATTATTAGTTATTTACATTACGTTATTATAACTCCAACATCATATTATTACCTTGACCGTATGATATCAACATATTCAATATATTTGTATACATTTCAATTAGCTTTTAACTACTATGTAAATAATGACACGGTATATATATATATATATATATATATATATATATATATACACACACACACACACGCACATACATATACACACATATAGGGGTGTTCATGGATCGGTTTGGGTCGGTTATTGGTCAAAACCATAACCAAACCAACTTAGTCGGTTTTTAAATTTCTAAAACCAAACCAAACCAAACAAAAAAATAACCATCGGTTTGGTTCTTGTCGGTTTAGTTCGGTTTGGTTAGTTTTTTTTGGTTTATAACTTTAGCTAATGATAAAAGTTAAAAATTTTAAAAAAATAAATCGAATATAACATATGAGATGTCAACCTTGAAACTAAGATGTCAATTGAGTGTTATACTTCGGTAAAGCCATGAACAACGCCATATGAACGTTTCTAAAAAAATATTTAAAAATTACATTTAACAGAATGATATGATAAACCAACCCCCAAAAAGGTGAACACATAAACTTGTTGCTTAACAAGGTTAAAAAAAAAGTTAAAATTAGTGACTATCTATAGTCTAATGAATCTCAACTGTAAATTTCAATAGACAACAAGATATTATTTTCACAATTAGTATCATTTGTCATTCAAAGTGAAAAATTCATTTAGAATCTCATAAGTTACTGTCAACTGGATGAAGACATATGACTGAATGTGTTATGACAAAAGTTAAATCATGATTAAAATATAAAATGTAACAAATTTTTATATTGTATTTATGAATAATATATAAATAATTATAACATATATATATATATATATATATATCGGTTTGGTTATTTTGTTGGTTATTTTAGAGTAAAATCAAACCAAATTAATTTAGGTTTTTTAAAATTCAAAGCCAAACCAAACCAAACTTAACCAAATATCAATTTTTGTAATCGGTTTGGTGCGGATCGCGGTTCGGTTTGGTTAAAAACCAAACCATGAACACCCCTAACCTACACACATACATACATACTCGATGGACAATGTATTTATTTTATTGAAACATAAGTATGAAATAAAGATTATGTTTCATGTTATATATGTAATTTATTTAATTTATTTAATATTTCTTAGTTTGTTTTTAGTATTTTTTTTTAAAATCAACCACAAGTGGTAGTATTTTCTTAATTTTTTTTTGTACAAAAACTAATCGCAAATGATCAGTTTTAAATATTAATTGATTTTTATTTTTATTTTATAAACAACTGAGTACATGTGGTTGATATGGTTAAAAAATATTTGATATATTTAATATTCAATTTTACATATTAATTTTTTGGAAATCAAAACCAATCACAAGTGGTCAATTTAATTTAATATTAATTATTTTATATTTTTATTATTTTTTTGGAAACTTATTGAAATATTATTTTTATTTTTATAAATAAAAAATAAACCATGTGTGGTCGTTTTTGTAAAAACTAAAACCGACTACAAGTGATCGTTTTTCATAATTGTTTCTCTTTCTTCTTTTTCCTTAATCAAAATTCGACTACGAGTGATCGTTTTTGTAAAAATACGTAGTCAATTTTTCATAATTTTTAAAGTTTTGTTTAGTAAAAAACCGACCACTTGTGGTCAATTATTTGATTTTTTTTTTTTAAATCAAAAGCCGACCACGAGTGGGCGTTTTTGAAAAAACAAAAGTAGTCGGGTTTTCATAATTTCTTAAAATTAATTTTTAATTAAAAATCGATCACTTGTGGTTGATTTTTATAAAATAAAATTAATATATTTTGTATAAAAATTTAAAATAGTTATTTTATTTGTATTTTGTTATTACCAACTACAAGTGGTTAGTTTTAGAAAATTATTTTATAAAACCGACCACTTGTGGTCGATTTTTGATTAAATTTTTTTAAAAAAAATTATGAAAAAATTGACCACAAGTGGTTGGTCTTTTTGCGACCACCATTCATGTTCAGTTTTTTGTGGTCACTTTTTTTGTTTCTTTTAGTAGTGCCTTGAGAAATGCAACAACAAATGCAAGTGCGATGGACTCAAACCTACAAACACAAGAGAAAGCTATAATCCATTACCTTGAGAAATAGTCAAAGCTAGAAGAATGTATCATGCAACAAAAATCAAGAGCTAAATGGATCAGGATTGGAGATTCAAATACTGCATATTTCTCAATTGTGGTTATGGAAAGGAGTCAAAAGAAACATATTCATGAGCTAAAATCCCTTTGGTGTTTTACGAACTGAACCTACAAATATTCAAGAGGAAATTATTGCTTTGTACAAGGGTCTTATGGGGACGGCTTCTCAGGAGCTACCTAACATCAATAAAGTAGTGATGTATAAAGGGCCTTTACTTACACAAGAGCAAAGGATCAAACTTATTCAGTCAGTGGCTGATGTTGAGATTTGGGATAACTGAAATGCAATTTGAGAATATAAAACACCAGGGTTAAATGGCTTTAATGTTGTGTTTTTAAAGAAATCTTGAATTATTATCAAGCCAGAAGTGCATGATGCTAAAAAGGAGTTTTTTTACAATAGGGACTAAGTACAAACCTATAAATTGCACCACCATTACATTAGTCCCTAAAAATCAAACTCCTGCTAACATAAAGGATTACAAACCCATTTCTTGTTGCTCCGTATTGTATAAACTCATCTCCAAGATTTTAGCTACAAGAATGCAAGATGTGATGCCTACTATAGTGTGTGAAGCTCAGGCGGGCTTTATACCTGATAGAAAAATTAGGGACAACATAATTCTGGCTTATGAATTGGTGAAAGGTTATATAAGGAAAAACATCTCTCTAAGGTGCATGATTAAGATTGATCTTCAAAAAGCCGACAACTCTGTGGAGTGGTATATCTAGAAAAAGTGTTGATAGAGTTGGAATTTCCAAATACTTTCAACTAAAGGATTATGGCTTGTGTTACTTCTGTGTCTTATAGTATGTTGTTTAATGATGAGCCTTTACCTCCCTTTGATGGTGCAAAAGTCTTGAGAGAAGGGGACCACATTGTTAGCCTCCTAAGTTTATGTTTTAAAAATGACAAAATAATGGGTGCATCCTTGCAAGTTATTGAAGACCGCTAATATTGGAAAGATAAAGGAAGTCGGCTTCAGGAATGAACGTACATCAATTCACAATCCACGACATCCAAGTAAATCAATCAAAATGAGAACAAATGGAAGGAGAATCTCAGTCCCAAAAGACACGACAAATCAGGTCAATCACAACTAAGTAAGAGGAAGAAAAGATCAGAAACACACTTGGAAAAGTATCAATCATTACAAGACCAAAAGGAAGAAAACAACACGGACATATCTGATATGGACGTGGGTAGAAGTCGTATATGGAATATCTGATATAAACATATCATACGGCTACATTCCTCAATCAAAGAATCAATTCAAATCCTTGATTGATAAGAAATATCTAGGGTTTACTTATGAAGAGTAGAGTTCGAATACTATAAAAGAAGAAGACTGAAGACAGACATGGGTTACACAACTTTAAAGAAGAATATCAAAGTGTCTCAATCTTAGTCTCACAAGGCTTTATAACTTTTAGTTTACAATTGTTATTTAAAGAGTAGGATCGAGTCAACTTTATAACATCAACTGAAGCTGTGTCACAAGATCTGCACAGGAAAATAACTCTTCAGAACTTGTTTCTCAGCACTGTACTCGAGAACAACATTGAACGATCTAAGAAAACTTTGAAACCCAAGGGGACTGGAAGTAGGCACCACATTGGTGCTCCAAACCAGGATAAATATCTATGTCTTTACTTTAAGTTCAATTATTTATTTGCTTAATTATTTTCAATCTAATCTATTTTCTGAAGTGTACTGATCTGCAGGCGAGTTGATAGTGAAGAGTCAGTAGTCGACTCACAGAAAATTTTCAATTCCCCCCCCCCCCCCCCCGCTTGAATTTCAATTGGTATCAGAGCAGGTCTCACTAACATCATTGCTTAACTGCAAGTGAGAAAAGATCAAATGACAAATTATAAAATTCCCGATGGTCTTCTCCAGGATGGTCACTTCTCCACAAGACCACCATACTTTAATGGACAACACTACTCTTACTGGAATAATAGGTTTAGAATCTTTGTCCAATCAAATGACTTCCAAGCCTTGGTCGTCATCAAAAAGGGTCCAAAGCCAATTCCAAAACTCAAGGAGAAACCAAAGGACAAAGACAAAGAATCTGTCAGTATTGACATAGAATACTTTGAAAGTTTTGAGGTCACGAAAGAACAACAAGATGTAATCCAAACTATGCACGTGCTATAAGTTTGATTCTTTGTGCAGTTAGTGGAGAAAAATACGACAAGATATCAACTTGCGAAACTGTAAAAGAAATGTGGGACAAATTGGAGGTAACCTTTGAAGGAACCACCAAAGTCAAAAATTCAAAAATTGCTACCCTGGTCAATGAATACGAGTTGTTCGAAGTGGAAGAGAATGAAAACATTGAATCAATATTTTCCAGATTCAGTAAGATCGTATGCGAACTGAAATCACTGGGGATGATCTATTCACATAGCCTGCAAGTCCAGAAGATGGTCCAAAGTCTTCCAAAGATTTGGGAAACTAAGGCTGCCATTCTGGAAGACGGAGATCTACACAACATGACATATGATAAACTACGAGGTAACCTCATCGTATATGAAAGAAATTATATTAACAGGTGCCACAAGGATGAAAAGAAGAAACTAGTAGCATCAACGCTGCTCCAACTAAAGAAGAGGACACTCTAGAAGATTCTAATAGCGAAGGGATGGCCCTCATCAACAGTGGAGTAAAGAAGATCATGAAATAGAGACAACAAAGATCCCAAGGATCCAAAAATAATGACTCCACCAGAAACGATGATCTTTGTTATCACTGTGAAAGGCCTGACTATTTCAAACAAAACTTTCTAGAGTTAAGAAGAAAACCATCTAGAAAGAATCAAAACTTTGGAGTCTAGAGTGATAAAAATGAAACTGAAGAAGAAGTAGAGGATGTCAATATATGATTCATGGAAACAGGTGAACCTAGCGAGGTAAGACCTTACGGTTGTCATAACTATACTATTCTTGAATCTAATCTGTATATGATAACCAAAGAGCTTCAAAAAGTCATAGATGAATATAATAAAACCGCTCAAGAGAAGAAAAATTGTGAAGCACGATTTAAACAAAAACTCAAAGAGGAACGGAGAAATTGTCAAATAGAAATTGAAGCATGTCAAATTAAAATTGACTTGCTTCATGAAGAGCTTGATGATGTAAAAATAAAATTAAAAATTTTTAAGAAATCCCCAACCCACAGTTTCATGGGATCAAACTTCCTTAAAAATAATTCAAGTTCCTCATCAGGATCGTTTAAATTAGCTAAGACCTTCTTCTCCCCTCGAGGATCCGTTTGTTTTATCTGTAGACAGTGAGGGCATAAATGTTACAAATGCAGGCACAATCCTAAAAGTGTGTGGGTTTGGAAGGCCAAAGAAAATACATGTAACCCGCAAGGACCCAAGACCACTTGGGTACCTAAACAAAATTGATTTTCTTATTTTGCAGGAACAGGTCAGCAAGAGCTATAAGAAGGGAATTTGGGTTATTGACAGTGGATATTCCAGACATATGAATGAAAAGAAAGAAATTTTTTCCTCGTTAAAGAAAATAGATGGTGGATCAGATAGATTCAGTGACAATGCCAGAGGCAACGTCATCGAAGTCAGCTCAGTAAAACTCAGCTCATCATGTGAATTCACTGAAGTATATCTAGTACACTGTCACGCCCCAAAATCCCATCGAGCCGGACTGGCACCCGAAGTCGAGAAGGCCCGGGAGAACTCGTTCAAATACTTGTACTTTCTCTTACGTGTCACCAAAAATTTGGACAACACTTCGTTGCATATAGAAGGATCTAATTACCTGTATCAGCACAACACGCACAAATATATATATATACATAATACTTGGCCGTCGGGGCCACCACATATACAGATATAACATCACTATATAAACTTCCATGACTTTACCCTTCCTTATGTCTACAAAGCCTCTAGGATATACATGACATAACTAGGGTCGAGACAAACCCCCGCCCACACATAAATCCTGTACAATAACAAAACATAAGGAACCGACTCGGAAAGCTCCGAAGCAAACTGGAGCTCACCAACAATAGATGTATGACCTGGCTCCTATCTATGCTGTGAATGAGCTGAGGTACCTGTGCCTGTAGCATGAAATGCAGGTCCCCGTGGGGACGTCAGTACGAAATATGTACTGAGTATGTAAAGCTGTAGATAATAACATATGATATAGGAGCTCAATAGAAATCCGAAACAAGTGAATAAATCGTAATAGGAGTGGACCACACTTACTAGAACTTGTGACAACCTGTACATTGTATTTATTCAATCACTTTACCTTCGTTCTTATCGTCTTTGTAATCATTACTGTACTGTACTGTGACCATTAGGCTGCCTCCAGTACATATCAACTGGGATCGACCTATGCTAGGCTTATGCCCCTGGGATACCACCCATAAACACATAAATAGGGATCGACCCATGCTAGGCTTATGCCCCTGGGATACCACCCGATAAGAGAGAACTTCCATCACTTAGTTCAATTAATCTTTGAGATTGTTATTTCGGTCGCCACCACATTTTTGATACTTTGAAACAATGATACATCAATAGGAACCAAGTAATAGACCTTCTATACAATAACGATGTAATAAAGACTTATTGGTACATCAACAATGTGTTTCAGAATCATCAATATCACAACAATGAAATAGGATCCTTTTGGTCTATCAATGAAATATTTTGACACTTTATAGGATGGAAACAACTTCGTTGGTAACGTAGAACAATACATGTTTTTGGACAACCTCGGAATCTTACTTGATGGAACATTGGTGTTTTCATGCCAAAGAACATTGTTAGAGTATGCTTTACATACCTCGTCGTAGATTCGGATACCAATTCAACACAACTTCCCGCCTTTACAAATCACTTATCTACAATGAAATGTTTGGCATCTAGTATTAGCAACCCAACACCACAATTCTCTTCCATAATTCCATACAACCAATATTTGCATAGCATTTCAAAAACCAACTTGAACAATAGGTTTATGTGTATATATATATATATATATAATCATCATTTCAATACCACATCATCACACCAAATACCTTCACAATTCAACATAATCCAACCATGCACAAGAATAATCCAACATCATTTCCAATCATCTTTCAACAACAATCAAATAACACACTTCTTATGCTTACATGCATATATATACATATCCATATAAATAACACCAACATAATTTACATCCTTACCATAAAATGGCCCTTTTGATTTCGAAGTCCTGTTGGAACAAATAAGGGGTGCTTCTCGAAGCCCTCGAGACGATGAACACAACTACGGAATCAATTTGGATTTTCTACGGTTGAATCACAAGATAATTGGAGTTGAAATTTGGCTAGGGTTTCTTATTCTTCAATAATGGATGATAAATAATGGATATGAGTCTAAGTATATGTATATAATGACCAATTTTCGTTCATGAGGTGATGGAAAATGACCATATTGCCCTTAAAATTTTAAGTAAATCCGAATTTGTCCATGGTGGACTGTTTTGATAAGCTAAAGTAGATTGACCATAACTCTTTTCTCCGATATCTGATTTGGGTGAAATTGGTATCATTTGAAAGATAATTCAAAGGTATTTCATTTCATATAAAGTAGGCCACCCAGTTCGTCCTGTACAAGGAGTTATGATCGTTTGAAGTTGACCCTAAAAATCTGTTTTGAGAGGCTAAAGTAAAACGAGTATAACTCCTTACTCAGACGTTGGATTTGGATGAAACCAATTGCATTGGAAAGAAGACTCAAAGATATTTCTTTTGATAGGTCGTAGATCTCCCAGTTAATTATATTAAGGGAGTTATGATCGTTCAAATATGACCCAAAAAACTGGCAGGACTCAGTAGTTTGTGTGCAGGAAATTTTCCTGCACATTTACTATTCACCATATCCCGGCCATCGTTTTATAGTTTCGAACGTGCTTGATTATATCCGAAACTTATCCGTTTTTGGAAATCTTTATATCGTTGGAAAGCTTATTCAATAACCTTCGTATGGAACCATCGACGGGCAAATTCCGGTATAAATAAAATAAAAAAATTAATTCCATATAAATAAGACCAATACACGTACTTGAATACGCCAATACATGTACTTGAATACGGGGTGTTACATCCTTCCCTCCTTTAGGACATTCGTCCTCGAATGTTAGCGTAGTTATTCAACCAAAACAAGTTCAAGTCCACCATTAACATTCACATCATCACATAAATACTATGCATATATAAACAAAAACTTACTTGTTAATGTTCTAACTCCGTTTCTTGAACTTCCTCTTCATCTTTGAAGAAATGAGGGTACTTAGATTTCATTGCTTCCTCAGCTTCCCATGTAATCTCTTCCCTTTGTTGATTTCTCCAAAGTACTTTCACCGATGCTACTTCTTTATTTCTCATCTTCTTAACTTGACGATCTAATATAGCAATAGGCATCTCCTCATAGGTAAGATCTTCTGTTACTTGCACATCTTCAGTAGAAGTAATAAAGGACGGATCTCCGATGCACTTTCGAAGCATCGATACATGAAATACTGGATGCACTGATGAGAGTTCCTGGGGTAGCTCTAATTCATAAGCAACTTGCCCACATCTTCGAACAATCTTATATGGGCCTATATATCGTGGACTCAACTTTCCTTTCTTGCCAAATCTCATCACCCCTTTCATTGGCGATACCTTCAAAAATACCCAACCGCCTAACGAAAATTCTAGCCCTCTTCTTCTACTATCCGCATATGACTTGTGTAGACTTTGGGCTATTTTCAACCGTTGCTGAATCACCTTGACTTTTTCTATGGCTTGATACACAAGATCCGGTCTGAACATAAGAGTTTCACCCGCTTCGAACCATCCTATTGGTGATCTACACTTCCTCCCATATAAAGCTTCATATGGTGCCATTTTGATACTTGAATGATAGCTATTATTGTAGGCAAACTCAATAAGAGGTAAATGATCATCCCAGCTGCCTTTAAAATCTATAACACATGCTCGTAGCATATCTTCAAGTGTTTGAATGGTGCGCTCTGCTTGTCCATCCGTCTGAGGGTGAAAAGCTGTACTCAGATTCACTTGTGTTCCCAAACTCCGTTGGAAAGACTTCCAAAAGTTTGCGGTAAATTGAGTTCCCCGATCCGATATAATAGAAGTTGGCACTCCATGTAATCGGACTATTTCCTTAACATACAGCTTCGAATATTCTTCAATTGTGTAAGTGGTCTTAACGGGTAAGAAATGTGCGGATTTAGTAAGCCTATCCACAATCACCCATATAGAATCAAATTTCCGAGCTGTACGAGGCAAACCTGTAACAAAATCCATGTTGATCATGTCCCACTTCCAAATTGGAAGATCTATGCATTGCATATAGCCTCCGGGTTTTTGGTGCTCAACTTTAACTCTTTGACAATTTGGACATTCAGCTACAAATTCTGCAATGCTCTTCTTCATGTCATTCCACCAATACATATCTTTCAAATCTTGATACATTTTGGTTGATCCTGGATGAATGGAATACCTTGAAAAATGTGCCTCTGTCATAATCTTCTTTCTTAGCCCGTCTATATCCGGCACACATAATCGGTTTTGGCACTGAAGTACTCCTTCTTGCGTAAGCTCAAATGCCTTGGTTGCACCACTCTGAACGTTCTCCTTAAGCTGTAATAAAATAAGGTCTGCATATTGCTTCTCTTTCACTTCAGCTACTAATGAAGATTCCGCAGCATTATGTACGATAAGCTCTTTATTCGGAGTTTCAAGAAGGCGAACTCCCAAACTAGATAACTGGTGAAGATCCTTAACCATCCCTTACCTTTCTATAGGCGCCATCATAGATTTACGACTTAACGCATCAGCTACCACATTTGCTTTCCCTGGATGGTACAAGATATCAATATCGTAGTCCTTTAATAGTTCAAGCCATCTCCGCTGCCTTAAATTTAGATCCTTCTGATTAAAAATATATTGCAAGCTCTTATGGTCAGTATATATATTAACATGAACCCCATATAAGTAGTGGCGCCATATCTTTAAAGCAAAAATAACTGCTGCCAGCTCAAGATCATGTGTAGGATAATTTTTCTCATGTGGCCGCAATTGTCTAGAAGCATATGCTATTACCTTACCATGCTGCATCAATACACATCCTAAACCAATTCTGGAAGCATCACAATACACTGTATACCCTTCGGTGCCTTCTGGAAGTACCAACACGGGTGTAGAAATCAACTTGTTCTTTAAATCTTGAAAACTCTTCTCACAGGCATCATTCCATTGGAATTTAGATGCTTTATGGGTTAGCTTGGTTAAGGGTGCTGAAATGGAAGAAAAGCCTTTAACAAACCTTCTATAATAACCGGCCAACCCGAGAAAACTACGAATCTCCGTAGGCGTTGTGGGCCTTGGCCAGTTCTTCACAGCTTCTATCTTTTGAGCATCAACCTTTATCCCTTCACTAGATACAATATGACCCAAAAATGCCACCGACTTTAACCAAAACTCATATTTAGAGAACTTTGCATAAAGCTTACAATCACGAAGAGTCTGCAATGCCTGTCGTAAGTGATTGGCATGGTCCTCTTCTGATCTAGAATAAACTAGAATATCATCTATAAAAACTATCACAAATACATCCAGGAATGGCTTAAAAACCCTATTCATCAAATCCATAAAAGCTGCGGGTGCATTTGTTAGCCCAAATGACATAACTAGAAACTCATAATGACCATACCTTGTTCGGAAAGATGTTTTGGGTATATCTTTTTCTTTGACCCTCACTTGGTGGTAACCTGATCTCAAATCAATCTTAGAAAAGCACTTGGCGCCCTGTAACTGATCAAATAAATCATCAATTCTTGGGAGAGGATATTTATTCTTAATAGTCACCTTATTCAATTGCTGATAATCAATACACATCCTCAGCGAGCCATCCTTTTTGCGTACAAATAATACTGGTGCTCCCCAAGGGGAAATACTAGGCCTAATGAACCCCTTTTCTAGCAAATCTTTCAATTGCTCTTTCAATTCTCGTAATTCTGCTGGGGCCATTCTATACGGAGGAATGGAGATTGGTTGGGTGCCTGGTATTACATCAATACCAAACTCTACTTCTTGTTCAGAAGGCAAACCTGGAAGATCTTCAGGAAATACATTAGAAAATTCATTTACCACCGGAACAGCGTGAAGAGTTGGTGGCTCCGCTTCTGTATCCCTTACTCTAACTAAATGATATATATATCCCTTGGAAATCATTCTTCTTTCTTTAAAATAAGAAATAAATCTACCTCTTGGCGCGCTAATTTCACCTTTCTATTCAAGGACTGATTCATTTGGAAAATGGAAATATACCTTTTTCGTGCAGCAATCAATTGTGGCATAACAAGACGCCAACCAGTCCATACCCATTATAACATCAAAATCTACCATTTCTAACTCCACAAGATCAGCCATCGTATCACGACCACAAACAGTTACTATGCAGTTTCGATAAACCCTTCTAGCTATAATAGATTCCCCGATCGGTGTGGACACTTCAAATGGCTTAACTAACAGTTCGGGTATTCTTTCGAACTTTCCAGCAACCAATGGAGTAACATAAGATAATGTAGAACCGGGATCAATTAAGGCATATAAATCGAATGAAAATATAGACAACGTACCCGTAACCACATCTGGGGAAGCCTCTAAATTTTGTCGATCCGCTAGAGCATACGTATGATTTTGAGCCCCGCTAGAACCCGTGGCTCCTCTATCACCTCTAACATGACCCATTGGTTGTGCACCCCTTCCTGAATAAGGCATCGATGATGATGATACAACAAATGACCTCGTAGGTCGTGCCATACCCCCTATGTCTCTTCGTGGGCATTCCCTCATCATATGCCCCGACATACCGCACCAAAAGCAAACATTGGTCCCCAGCCGACATGCACCCAAATGACACCTTCCACATTTATTGCATGGCTCTCGAGGAGGTCTCGATTGGCTCATATTCCCTTGCCCTTGGTAACCCATTGATCGCGAACTATGACCCTCACTTCTTTGCCCAAATTGACTGCCTCTGAACCCCTGATGCTGTGGTGGAGCACTAGCTGCAGAATAAGAAAATAATGGCCTAGGTGGTCTAGCAGAAAATTGAGGTCTAAAACCTCCCTGTGGCGCCATAAACTGCCCAGTAGATCTGGCCCTCTTAGAAGATCCGCTTTCAAATTCCTGTGTTCTTCTTCTTTGCCTCTGATCTTCCATTTTCTGTGCAAATGCTCTGATCCTAGCTATATCCATGTCTTTATTCAGTGCAACAATAGTACAATACCTAACCAAATACGGATACAATCCAACCACATACCGATGAACTCTGTCATCCATAGTAGCTATAACATTAGGAGCATATCTGGACAAAGAATTAAATCGAAGACTATACTCCCTCACACTTGTATTACCCTGTCGAAGATTTAAGAACTGATCCGCACGGGACTGACGAGTCTCATATGGAAGATAATGATCAATAAATGCCTCTTTGAACTCTTTCCAAGTAGCTGGGGGTGCATCAATGCCCCTTGACCTTTTCCAGTCTTCATACCAATATATAGCCTTACCTTTGAATCTATACATGGCTAACTCCACTGTCTCTCTGCCCGATACATGCATCACCTCTAGGGCCCTTTGGATCTGATCAATAAAGTCCTGCGGATCTTCGTTAAGATCGGATCCGGTAAAAGTAGGCGGATCTATCTTAAGAAAATCCTGTGTTCGAAGACTAGCCGCCCTATCTATACCACTAGGACCTGCAGTAGGAATGGCTCGCCCTTGAGATTGCCCAACAACTATACGAGTCAAAAGTTGCACTGCATTTCTAAGATCTTGATCAACAGCATTAATAGGTGGCTCTGGGGATATAGTTCTCCTCCCTCTTATTTCTTCCGGACTGGGGGAAGTTTCTGATGCATGCTTAGCTGGATCCTCACTTTGATTAGCTGGTATAGTGGGTGACTTACTAGTCCCCTCTCCGGTAGCCACATCTACTTGCTTACCGGTATTCTTGTTTCTGGTAACCGGCATCATTACTATAATAAGAGAAACAAACTGATTCAGTGGTCAACTATGACTTCATATACAATATAAGCTCTATCGCACGATATAAGACATGAAGAAAAGAAACAATTCCTAAATGTCCATAGCCTCCTATTTATAGATGTGGTGCACAACACACCGATAAACAAGACTCTACGTAGACACGGCTTTGTAGACTCACTAGGACAAACCTCTCTGATACCACTTTTGTCACACCCCAAAATCCCATCGGGCTGGACTGGCACCCGAAGCTGAGAAGGCCCGGGAGAACCCGTTCAAATACCTGTACTTTCCCTTACATTTCACCAAAAATTTGGACAGCACTTCGTTGCATATAGAAGGATCTAATTACCTGTATCAGCACAACACGCACAAATATATATATATACATAATACTTGGCCGTCGAGGCCACCACATATACAGATATAACATCACTATATAAACTTCCATGACTTTACCCTTCCTTATGTCTACAAAGCCTCTAGGATATACATGACATAACTAGGGTCGGGACAAACCCCCGCCCACACATAACTCCTGTACAATAACAAAACAGAAGGAACCGACTCAGAAAGCTCCGAAGCAAACTGGAGCTCACCAACAATAGATGTATGACCTGGCTCCTATCTATGCTGTGAATGAGCTGAGGTACCTGTGCCTGTAGCATGAAATGCAGGTCCCCGTGGGGACGTCAGTACGAAATATGTACTGACTATGTAAAGCTGTAGATAATCACATATGATATAGGAGCTCAATAGAAATCCGAAACAAGTGAATAAATCGTAATAGGAGTGGACCACACTTACTAGAACTTGTGACAACCTGTACATTGTATTTATTCAATCACTTTACCTTCGTTCTTATCGTCTTTGTAATCATTACTGTACTGTACTGTGACCATTAGGCTGCCTCCAGTACATATCAACTGGGATCGACCCATGCTAGGCTTATGCCCCTGGGATACCACCCATAAACACATAAATAGGGATCGACCCATGCTAGGCTTATGCCCCTGGGATACCACCCGATAAGAGAGAACTTCCATCACTTAGTTCAATTAATCTTTGAGATTGTTATTTCGGTCGCCACCACATTTTTGATACTTTGAAACAATGATACATCAATAGGAACCAAGTAATAGACCTTCTATACAATAACGATGTAATAAAGACTCATTAGTACATCAACAATGTGTTTCAAAATCATCAATATCACAACAATGAAATAGGAGCCTTTTGGTCTATCAATGAAACATTTTGACACTTTATAGGATGGAAACAACTTCGTTGGTAACGTAGAACAATACATGTTTTTGGACAACCTCAGAATCTTACTTGATGGAACATTGGTGTTTTCATGCCAAAGAACATTGTTAGAGTATGCTTTACATACCTCGTCGTAGATTCGGATACCAATTCAACACAACTTCCCGCCTTTACAAATCACTTATCTACAATGAAATGTTTGGCATCTAGTATTAGCAACCCAACACCACAATTCTCTTCCATAATTCCATACAACCAATATTTGCATAGCATTCCAAAAATCAACTTGAACAATAGGTTTATGTGTATATATATATATATATATATATATATAATCATCATTTCAATACCACATCATCACACCAAATCCCTTCACAATTCAACATAATCCAACCATGCACAAGAATAATCCAACATCATTTCCAATCATCTTTCAACAACAATCAAATAACACACTTCTTATGCTTACATGCATATATATACATATCCATATAAATAACACCAACATAATTTACATCCTTACCATAAAATGGCCCTTTTGATTTCGAAGTCCTGTTGGCATAAATAAGGGGTGCTTCTCGAAGCCCTCGAGACGGTGAACACAACTACGGAATCAATTTGGATTTTCTACGGTTGAATCACAAGATAATTGGAGTTGAAATTTGGCTAGGGTTTCTTATTCTTCAATAATGGATGATAAATAATGGATATGAGTCTAAGTATATGTATATAATGACCAATTTTCGTTCATGAGGTGATGAAAAATGACCATATTGCCCTTAAAATTTTAAGTAAATCCGAATCTGTCCATGGTGGACTGTTTCGATAAGCTAAAGTAGATTGACCATAACTCTTTTCTCCGATATCGGATTTGGGTGAAATTGGTATTGTTGGAAATATAATTAAAAGGGCTTTCATTTCATATAAAGTAGGCCACCCAGTTCGTCCTGTACAAGGAGTTATGATCGTTTGAAGTTGACCCTAAAAATCTGTTTTGAGAGGCTAAAGTAAAACGAGTATAACTCCTTACTCAGACGTTGGATTTGGATGAAACCAATTGCATTGGAAAGAAGACTCAAAGATCTTTCTTTTGATAGTTCGTATATCTCCCAGTTCATTATATTAAGGGAGTTATGATCATTCAAAGTTGGTCCAAAAAACTGGCAGGCCTCAGTAGTTTGTGTGCAGGAAATTTTCCTGCACATTTACTATTCACCATATCCCGGCCACCGTTTTATAGTTTCGAACGTGCTCCATTATATCCGAAACTTATCCGTTTTTGGAAATCTTTATATCGTTGGAAAGCTTATTCAATAACCTTCGTATGGAACCATCGACGGGAAAATTCCGGTATAAATAAAATAAAAAAATTAATTCCATATAAATAAGACCAATACACGTACTTGAATACGCCAATACATGTACTTGAATACGGAGTGTTACATACACGACCTTAAACATAATCTGCTCAGTATCAATCAGCTGTTTGACGTCGGATTAAGAGTCTTCTTCAAAGCCAAAAATTGCTCAATCAAATACGACAAAAGAGACTTCTGTCTCATCGGTGAACATATTAATATCATTTGTCTTAAGTAGTCCTAACTTTGTTACCTTAACTTGCTTCACTGTGCAAACCAATGATACTTGGTTGTGGCACAAAAAGCTTGGGCATGCTAGTATGCATATTATTGAGAAGTTGTCCATACTTGAATTGGTGAAAGGTTTGCTAAAACTCAAGTTTAAAAAGGATCATATATGTGATGCCTGCCAATTGGGTAAACAGACTCGGACATCATTCAATGTCAAAGACATTGTCTATACTACCAAACCTCTTCAAATAATCCACATGGATCTATTTGGTCCCACCAAGATCGCAAGCATTGGTGGAAAGAGATATATTTTTGTCATAGTTGATGATTACTCACAATTTACTTGGGTAATGTTTCTTTCTCATAAACATGAGACTTTCACAAACTTTGAGATTTTTTGTAGAAAGGTACAGAGAGAAGTTAGACACCTTATCACTTACGTTCATAGTGATCACGGAGGAGAATTTGAAAATAAGGCGTTTGAGGAATATTGTGCTCAAAATAGATACTCTCAAAACTTCTCTTTACCCCGATCTCCTAAAAAAATGGCATAGTAGAGCGAAAGAATTGATCCCTCCAGGAAACTACTAGGACCATGCTGTTAGAACATAATCTCCCAAATCACTTTTGAGCAGAAGCAGCTAGCACAACATGTCACATCATCAACAGGTGACTAATCAGACCTATTTTAAAGAAAACGCCTTGTGAACTCCAGAGAGAAAAGAAGCCCAAAGTTAGCTACTTCCACCCTTTTGGATGTAAATATTTCATTCACAACAACGGTAAAAATAACATGGGAAAATTCAATCCATGGAGTGATGAAGGTATTTTCCTCGGGCACTCTCCCACTAGTCGTACTTACAGGGCCTTAAATAAAAGAACCTTATGTGTTGAGGAATCTATGCATATTATATTTGATGAATCTAATCACCGCCCTATGAGTTTAAGTGTTGATGAAGAACAGGTGAGTAATTTACAATCTGGAGAAAATTATAGCACAACCTCTAAGCCATCACAAGATAAGTCGACTACACCCCCTCAAAAGTTGACTCCCACAATAGAAATAGTGAAATTGAGTATTCCAAGAGAATAGAAGCACGATGCTATCAATCCAAATAAACTCATCATTAGAAATCCATAAGATAGAGTGCGAACCAGAGCATCATTGAGAAGACAAGTATTTGTTGCCCTTGTGTCTCAAATTAAACCAAAGAAAATTGATGAGACTCTCAAATATGAATCATGGGTTGAAGCCATGAAAGAAGAATTGGACCAGTTTGAATGAAATTAAGTTTGGACCTTGGTTGAAAGACCAAAAAACTATTTGATAATTAGAACTAGATGGGTCTACAGAAACAAATTGAGTGAAGAAGGTAAGGTTATTAGAAATAAAGACATACTTGTAGCCCAAGTCTATTCCCAACAAGAAGGTATTGATTATGACGAGACCTTTGCCCCCGTGGCAAGGTTAGAGTCAATACAAATTTTATTAGTATTTGCTGCCTTTAAATGTTTTAAGCTATATCAAATGGACGTAAAAAGTGCTTTCTTAAATGGTTTTATTCATGAGGAAGTTTTTGTAAAACAACCCCCAGGGTTTGAAAATCCATCATATCCAAATCATGTTTTTAAATTATTAAAGAACTTTACATCCTCAAACAAGCTCTAAAGGCTTGGTATGAGAGACTAAGTACTTT
Source organism: Capsicum pubescens (assembly GCA_030864215.1). Taxonomy (NCBI): domain Eukaryota; kingdom Viridiplantae; phylum Streptophyta; class Magnoliopsida; order Solanales; family Solanaceae; genus Capsicum; species Capsicum pubescens. The sequence continues at coordinate 187,038,635 of CM061541.1, forward strand.
CTTGCAGAATGATAAATTTCAAAGGGATAAAATTGATACAACTTTGTTCATACAAAAGCTTGATTCAAATATTTTTATTGTGCAAATTTACATTGATGATATCATTTATGGTAGTTCTAACATGTCTACGTGTGGAAATTTTGCTAACTTAATGAAAGGAGAATTCAAGATGAGTCTTATGGGGGAGCTCATATTTTTTTTGGGATTAAAAATCAAGCAAACTCCCAAAGGAACTTTCATCAGTCAAGCCAAGTACATGAAGGAACTCATCAAAAAATTTAGTATGGAAAAAGAAAAGGCTTGTGGAACTCCAATGAGTCCATCTACAAGCCTCGATTCAGATTCGTTCAAAAAATATGTTGATGAAAAGATGAACAGAGGGATGATCAGATCTCTACTCTATTTGACTGTGAGTCGACCAGACATTATGTTTAGTGTATGTAAATACGCCAGGTTCCAGTCGACTCCCAAAGGAGTTTCATCTTACTGCTGTCAAATGAATCATTTGATATCTCATAGGAACTCAATAAGTTGGACTATGGTATCCCTGATTCTTATATTTTGATTTAATTGGATATTTAGATGCTGATTTTGCAGGAGATAAAAATGATAAAAAGAGCACTAACGAAACATGTCAAATTCTTGGTGATGCCCTAATCTCAAGGAACAGCAAGAAGCAAACCTCCGTTGCTCTTTTAACCACTGAAGCCAAATACATAGCAGTCAAAAGTTGTGGTACTCAAATCTTATGAATCATGCATCAATTACTTGACTTTAACTTATCCTTTGAATCTGTTTCTATAATGTGTGATAACACCAGTTTTATTATCTTATCTAAATATATTGTACATCACTTCAGGTCTAAACATATTGATATTAAGCATCATTTTATTCGAGATCATGTAAAAAATGGTGATTTTTATTTAAAATTTGATAACTCCGAAAATCAACTAGCAGATATTTTTATAAAACCTTTGCTAGAAGAAAGATTTTGTTACCTTAGACAGAGGATTGGTTTTCTTAGCATTAATGAATTATAAGTATTATTTTTAAACAGTAATTCTTGGATTTTTTAAAAAAGAAATTATTTTTGGTAGACCCCTTCTGAAAAAAGAGTCATCATTACCTCCCCTCATTTTACGCCAAAAATTACAGCCTCTCTGATACTTTTACCTTCCCAACATCCCCCTTCGCCACTCTTTCACTTCAACAGTCACCTCCTTCTTCACCTTCCTCATATTTATCTTCCCTTCTTCTCCATTCAACTCTTTTTCTTCCTCTCTATCTCTTTAAAAACCTTCATCTAAACTCCTCTCTACTAAATGACTCGAACTTGATCAATGGAAAATCTCTTGAAAAACCTTCTCTCTCTTTCTTTAAATAACCATGTTCTTATTTCAAAGTCCTCGAATGAGTCCTCCTCTTTCTCCGAGCAGTCGGTTGTCTAAAAAATGCCCTATTTCAAGACTTACCTTCTTCAAAAGACATCACCCTCTTCCCCCTGTTCCTCTTTCTCCAGAGGACATGCATAAGTTTTGGACCAATGTGCAAAAATAGATTTTTTTTGCTTTCAAAGGTCACCCTGTTGTGCCCGAACGTATTATCAATCTCAGCCAGTTAAAGGATGCTCACTGCAATGTAAGTTCGCTCCTTAAATTTCAAGACTTATACTTGGTCTTTCATCTTTGTGGATTGCTAGTGTATGAAGACCCTATTCGTATGTTCTATGCGAACCTCCGCATATCTCTAGATAGTGGTGAGTTGGAAATTCTTATGTTGGGCACAAGAATTATCTTTAATGACTTTCTCTTTGAAAAGGTGTTCGATACGAAGTTCTCTGGTGCAATTTCTTCCATGACTAGCTCTTGGCCTGGAGAGTTTGAGGTTATTTTTGAAGAAGCCAAAAAGGTTGTGTTCGATCCAGACTTTACATCTACTTCTAACTTTGGTCCTTTATCTCTCTGCTTCAAGTCTCGTATTCTGGCTCATATCATTGACACAACTCTAATCCCCAGGAAAGGGTCCTTTAGTAACATTACTTGTCGAGAGGTATTTGTTCTCTATTGCTTGGTGAAAAAGTGTAAGATAAATTGGGCTACATAGTTCCGTGAATATATGATTGAGAGTGCTGCAAATGCTCATGTTTCTGCTAGTCTTCCTTATGGACTGTTGATCACAAGGATTCTCCAATTCTACTTCATTGATGTATCTGCTTATCCGCCAGTGGAAATCTCTACCACCTACGACTCAAAAACCTTCATTAGTATGGTATACGTCTTAGTTAAAGATGAGTGGTGTAAAAAGGACTCCTCCAGAGCTAAACCCAATTTACCAATGCAAGCAAACCCGTCTATAACCCCATGTTTCAGGTATTGAAGGAATTGGAAGACCTCAAGGATCGAATGAGGATTGTTGAGGAAGGAGTAGTTCTGCTTCAAGAGTCAACTTCAAAATTGATGCAGCTAGGAAAAGACACTAATTATGACATAAGCAAAGTAAGGCAGACCATTGATGGGTTCAAACAAGAAGGCATCAAATTGTTTTCCAAAGTATTCTCACGTCTGGACTTCTTCAAAACTGAAGCCAACTCCTCCAACAATGATCTTGTTATCACTGTTCAGAACTCTTATTCCTCATTTTCTAAGAATGTTGAAAAATCTTATGAACGATTCTGTCACAACATGCATAATACCCTCACATACTTTCTGGCCAAACGCTAACTCTGATGACTTCTATTCAAAAGGGGGTCTTATCCCTTCTTCAAATTATGGGTTGTAAAATGATTTTACACTTTCTTTTGTGGTTTTCATCTGTTTAAACTATTCTTTGTTGTATATCTATGTGTGGTTTTCTCTTTTTGTATTCCTCTGCTTGTATGTTGTTTCTTTTTTATTATGTCAAAGAAGGGAAAACAGGAACATCAGAGTCGCCTACCAGTCAGGGGGAGCAAGTCAACTGATGATAAATGGAAGTCGACTGATACTCAAGAAATGTGTTTAAGTCAAGGGGAGCAAGATGATAGACAGGAAAGTCAATTAATGTTCATACTTGTTTGTTATTATAAAAAAGGGGGAGATTGTTAGCCTCCTAAGTCCACATTTTAATAATGACAAACTAACGGGTGGATCCTTGTAGGATATTGAAGACTGTTAATATTGAAAGGATAAAGGAAGTAGGCTCCAGGAATGGAAGGACATCAATTTAAAATCCATGACATCCAAGTAAATCAATCAAAATAAGAACAAATGGAAGGAGAATCTCAGTCCTAAAAGGTGCGGCAAGTCAAATCAATCACAACTAAGTAAGAGGAAGAAAAGATCTAAAACACACTTGGAAAAGTATCAATCATTACAATACCAAAAGGAAGAAAACATCACGGACATATCTGATATGGACGTGGGTAGAAGTCGTATATGGACATATCATATGGCTATATTCATCAATCAAGGAATCAATTCAAATCCTTGATTGAGAAGAAATATCTAGGGTTTTCTTATGAAGAGTAGCAGTTGAAGACTATAAAAGAAGAAGACTGAAGACAGACACGGGTTACACAACTTCAAAGAAGAATATCAATGTGTCTCAATCTTAGTCTTAAAAGGCTTTGTAACTTTTAGTTTACAATTATTATATAAAGAGTAGGATCGAGTAAACTTTGTAACATCAACTGAAGTTGTGTCACAAGATCTGAAGAGTAAAATAAGTCTTCATAACCTTCCCATCACTGTACTCGAGCTTGACATTGAACGATCTAAGGAAACTTTGAAATCCACGGGGACTGAAAGTAGGCACCATATTGGTGTTCCAAACCAGGATAAATTTCTGTGTCTTTACTTTATGTTTAATTATTTATTTGGTTAATTATTTTAAATCTAATCTATTTTGTGAAGTGTACAGATCTGCAGGCGAGTCGACTGTGAAGAGTCAGTAGCCGACTCACAGAAAATTTTCAATTCACCTCCCTCTTGTATTTCACCCATGTCCCCTTTTTGTTTGCAGTTGCTATGGAATATCTCAGCAGGCAACTTAATATGTTAAAGAGAGATTAGGGTTTTCCAATAGCATCCAAGATATGTAATATTTTCTATAAGTTATATTTGTTTCGCTAATAATTTATTGTTGTTCTTTAAGGGTGAGTTGAGGTCCGTAGGAAAGATGTATCAGTGTTTCACTGCCTTCTTTAAAGCTTTAGGTCTTCAAGCAAATTTAGGGAAAAGTTCTGTATATTTTGGTGGAGTGAAGTAAAGTGAACAATATATAATTCTTTAAATGTTGGCCCACACCAAAGGAGATTTTCCCTTCAAGTATTTAGGGGTGCCACTGTCAACTCAAAAACTTTCTTTAATACAATGGAAACCTCTAATAGATAAGATCACAACAAAGATAGCCACTTAGACAGTTAGGAACTTATCTTATGCAGAAAGGGCACAATTAATCTGGTTCGTTATATTTGGGATATAGGCTTATTGGGCTCAAACTTTCATGCTTCCAACCAAAGTGATGAAACTCATTGAATCACACTATAAATGTTATTTGTGGCCAGGCAGTAGCACCAACACAAAGAAAGCCCTTGTGGCATGGGAACAACTTTGTTCACCTAAATGTGTTGGAGGCTTGAATATAACTAATATGCTCTTACGGAATAAGGTTGTAATTACCAAAAATTACTAGGATTTGTAGCATTAGGTGGAAAAAATATGGATGAGCTAGATGCATACTTATTACATAAAATGGCAAAGGGTGGAGGGCATTCAAATGCCTAAGCAGGCATGGTGGATGATGAGAAAGATCATTGAAGCTAGAGAAGTGTTACACAATAGGGTAATGACTGATTCAGGCAAGTCCTTTGTTCGAAAAATCTATAACAATCTATTGATTTCCAGGTCTATAGTCCCTTGGAAGTGCTTAATATACAATAATTTGGTTGGGCCAAAATCCATCTTTACCACTTGATTACAGATGCATGAAGATATGCTCACAACTGATAGATTATTAAAGTGGGGAATTCAGGTGGAGCCCAAATGTAGTTTGTGTCAACTGCAAGATGAAAGCCGTGAACATTTATTTGTGCTTTGCCCATTTGCAAGAGCTTTGTGGAGCAGAATTCTACCGTGGATGAACAAAGCACCTTACAATGCTTATAACTTGCAGCAACACTAGCAGTGGAATATAATGCAGGCTAAGGGTAAGGTAATGCAGGCACAATTCTTTAAACTAATGTACTCTGAACTCACTCATGCCTTGTAGTTAGAGAGAAACTAGCACATTACTATATATAAGTGAGGATGGCCCTTTTTGATCGTCCTCATAGGGTCACTTTGGGAATATTATAAATAATCCAATTGGTTGATGAATACACATATTGGTGTCATTGTTTTGTTGCCATTAGTCCTTCACTGAATGTAATAAATTTTGGGCCTTTAGGTGTCATTTGAGCAGTAACTGAGTATGAGTTCTAAGTGTGGATCTCTTGGGGACTTTATTAGATATTTTTCATATTAATATATTGTTAATTTTTAAATTTATCAAGAATATGTTATTTAGATACACAAATTAAGTCATATTCTAATTAAACGTTTCAAATTCTAATAAAGTACTTTCTTGATTTCGTTTTAGTTGACCTTCTTGTTAAAATATTTGTTTCAATTTATTCTCTAATTTATGAAATCAAAAGAATCTTATTATGTTGTTTCAATACTATCCCTATCATTAAGCGACTACATAAAATTTGTATACTCAAACTTATATTTTCAAAGTATAAGTAATAAAGCTAATTCAGTAAAATAAATTCCTAATAGATATTTTCTTAGAAAAATGTCAAGTCAACAAGGGTCAACTATTTTGAAATTGAGAGATATCAATTAAATACTTTAGATTGTTATTCAGAAAAAAAAAGAACCACTTAAAATATGTATTCTCCTTTAATTATATGCATCATATATATTATGTTTTGTATTTCAATTTTTACATTTATTTTTGATACATATTATGGTACTTTTATTTCTAATATTTGGTTCAAAAGAAATATCTTTTTATCATAATCAAGAAGATTTTTTCTTTAAGTTTACTCTTAATTTTATAAGTGAGCATTTACATAATCAAGAAATCATATTAACTATTTTAGATTGAAAAATACATATTATTAATTATAGTAATATAATGAAAACACCTCATTTAATTTTGGAAAAAGGACGTGGGCAGGCCATTTTTTTTAAAAAATGGCTCACAATTTGAAAATGTGGACAACTGTAGCTAGTAGGCCCAATTTAATTCCCTTTTTTAGTCATTTGGCCCAATTGGGTACATGCAGTCTCTATACTCAATTGTTACACTTTTATACTATATTGATACACTTTTTAAAAAAGAGAAAGGAAATTCTATGCAAGCACATCCAGTCCCTATACCCAAAGAGAAAGGAAATTCTATGCAAGCACATCCAGTCCCTATACCCAATTGATACTCTTTTATACCACATTAATACACCTTTATACTACATTGATACAGTTGCAGTGTCCATATACTCAATTGATATTCTCTTATACTAGATTGGTACATTTTTAGAATGCATGTAGAAACAATATAGAGTCGTACAAAATATGTATCTAAATAATAATTGTAGTTAGAAATTGTATAGAATGTGTACAAAAAAGCTATATTATTATATAGAATATGTATATATATAGAAACTGTATCATTATTATATATAAATATATATCTTTAACAATTGTATTATATTAAAAGTATATGGTATTGTATTTTATTGTATAAATAAGTAAAAGTAAACAAAACAAATAGTATGTTATTTTAATAATGTTGGTGAATGCAAAATAATCTGAAAAAAAAAGCAATTACCCGATTGTTTAAAAAGAATAAAAAAAGAGTAGAATCTTTAAAAAAAGAAAAGGAGCCAAAAAAAGCAGCAACAAAAATTAAAAAAAAGAAAAAAAGAAAAAAGAAGGCAAGAACGTTACCTACAAAAATGAAACTAATGAATATCTAAACATTGTCCACCAAAAGAAGGCTAGAAACTGGGGGCTTTGAGCTGAAGGTGACAAAAGAGTTTTAAAATGAGGTGTAAGTGACACAAGTCTTAATAATTGAGTAGAGGTGACAATTACTTAATTATGGATTAAGAAAGTTTGGGAAATTTTAAAATAACCCACAAATTTTTAAATTTATACTTTGATCCAAATGTTAGTTAATATAACGGGAAATGGAAGAAAAAAAGGCACGTTTTTCCCTCCTCATCCGTTGTTATTTTCTCTCTCTTCATGATATTTCTTGTTCATTGTTGCTGCTGCTTTATTCATCATCTTCCGATTCATTATCATTATCTTATACTTCATTATCATCATCATATTCTTCTTGTTGACCATTGTTGTTGTTGTTGTTGTTGTTGTTGTTAGCGCAACTGTTGCTCTTTGATCAATTTCTTATGTCAAATTTTATTTCATACATCACTTTCAACTTTGGCATTTACTTGAGAGGAGACTTTGGTAAGTCAAATTATGACTTTTAGTTGAATTTGTCATCTGGGTAACTGCTAGTGTGCTATTTTTTCAACAATAGCTAGCACGCGAACATGAATGCAACATAAGAGCAATCAGTTTAAATAGATCCATCATCTGTGGCACTAGATAAATGTTCTGTTGCAACAGTATACTCATGTTGGATTCATGTTTTTGGTTTCAGGTGCCCATAATATGAATTGAATAGATGAATATTCTGTTGCAACAAATTGATAATCTGTTGCACCAGATTACTAATCTATTTCAACAGATAAATAATCTGTTGCACCAGAATATATATCTGTTGTAACAAATAATTATTCTGTTGCAATAGATGAATAATCTGTTTCGAACAACAAAATGCAGCTCCTATCACAAACCCAACAGATAACTCAACTCATATGTTGATCTCTTGCTATTGATACTGAAAATTAAATTATTCCTTAATTGTAGATATGTCATTCGTTGAGAGAAAAAAATAGACAACATGAAAATTAAATAAGAATTAAAATGTCAAATACATCAAACATAAATTTTTTATTAAACAAAAAAAATAAAAATACATAGGTAAAAGAAAAAAAAGCTTAATTATTATTATCATCATTATTATTTGTATGGACAGCTGGTCAATATTTAACCGGTAGCAGCAACGCCCTCCTCAGCCTGCGGATCTCCCGCAACATCCTTCCAACTCCAAATGTAGGTCATGAACCTCCTTCTGCAGTTCCCGCATGGCGTCTCGTAAAATAGTGACATCCCACACTGGATCAGCCATATCTAGAAAATGCATAAGTTGATAAAACACACACGTAAAAATAAAAGTAAAGAAAAGAAAGAATTTGAATGTAATACAACGTATATTTACACAAAAATCAAGAAAATAACTTACCAAAGACAGGAAAAAGCTATCAAGTCCTTAAAGAGAAAGTAGTTGAAGGTGTAACAATAGCAAGGAATAAATAGTGTGGAGTAGAATGAACAATTGAGTAAGGAGGAACCTATTTATAGAGGATTGAACTTGAGTTAGGAAAAAAGTCGCAACTGTTCACCTCCATTTATTAATGACATTCTTGATTACTGTAAAAAGTTATGACTTAATTAAATTAAGTAATATTGTGATAAGTCATGACTTTTCAGCTTATTATTACTAATAATTAGTTCTTTGCAGGAATCATTTTTACACTGAGTTGCGACAATAGATTATATATTTGTTGCATCAGATAACTCATCCATGACGGCAGATATATCACTTGTTGCAATAATATATAACCTGTTGCATCAGATAATATATCTGTTGCAACATATAATCTATATATATATATATATTTTAAAAATCATCACCATGACATCCAAATTTTTTGACTTTTTAATTATATAAATTAATAAAGCAGATTTAAAAACGCAACTGTTCACCTCCATTTATTAATGACATTCTTGATTACTGTAAAAAGTTGTGACTTAATTAAATTAAGCAATATTGTGATAAGTCATGACTTTTCAGCTTATTATTATTAATAATTAGTTCTTTCCAGGAACCATTTTTACACTGAGTTGCGACAACAGATTATATATCTGTTGCATCAGGTAACTCATCTATGACAACAAATATATCATCTATGGCAACAATAGATAACCTGTTGCATCAGATAATATATCTGTTACAACATATAATCTATATATCTTTTTTTTTAAATTATCATCATGACATTCAATTTTTTTTGACTTTTTAATTATATAAATTAATAAAGCAGATTTAAAGTCGCACCTGTTCACCTCCATTTATTAATGACATTCTTTATTACTATAAAAAGCTATGACTTAATTAAATTAAGCAATATTATGATAAGTCATGACTTTTCAGTTTATTATTATTAATAATTAGTTCTTTCCAGGAATCATTTTTACACTGAGTTGCGACAATATATTATATATCTATTGCATCAGATAACTCATCTATGACAACAGATATATCATCCGTTACAACAATAGATAGCCTGTTGCATCAGATAATATATCTTGTGCAACATATAATCTATATATATATTTTTTTTAAATTATCATCATGGCATCCAATTTTTTTGACTTTTTAATTATATAAATTAATAAAGAAGATTTAAAGGTGCAACTGTTCATCTCCATTTATTAATGACATTCTTGATTACTGTAAAAAGTTATGACTTAATTAAATTAAGCAATATTGTGATAAGTCATGACTTTTCAGCTTATTATTATTATTAATAATTAGTTCTTTCCAGGAATCGTTTTTACACTGAGTTGTGACAACAAATTATATATCTGTTGCATCAGATAACTCATCTGTGACAACAGATATATCATCCATTGCAACAATAGATAACCTGTTGCATCGGATAATCTATCTGTTGCAAAATATAATCTATCTTTTTTTCAAAAAAAAAAAATTATCATCATATCATTAATCCAAATTTCCTGACCTTTTTATTATATAAATTAATAAAATAGATTTAAAAACAAGAATATTTTTGGTGAGTTCGAGTTTTTTACGGTTTAAATTGTGTTTATCATTTATTTTCTTATTATTTTCTATGAAAAGAAATGACTTAATTAAATCAAGCTGGTGAGTTTTTTATTATTGTGACAAGTCATGACTTTTCAGCTTATTAAATTTAAAAATCAAAGACACCTGGTTTTCAATAACCATTTCTTTAATAAAATAATAACCATTTTTTTATTGAGTTATGGAAACAGATTGTATATCTGTTGCATCAGATAACCCATCCGTTTCATCAGATAATCCATCTGTTTCAACAGATATACCATCTGTTGCAACAAATCGACCATTTTTTTAAGGAGTTTTTTTTTATTTCTCCTAACTGATTCATCGGTCGCAACAGATGAGGAATTTGATGCATCAGCAGTGTTATTTGTTTTTGTTTGTTGAATGTGTTTAGAAAAAAAGTCACAGTCTCTGTCACACCCTTTTTTTACGTACTCGAAAATATTATATATGTATTAAGGTTCGAAAGGGTTTTTATTATTAAGTGACAAAAGATGAAAAATTTGTTTTCGAAAAGGATTCATTTTATTCAAAACTCAGAGTCGCCACTTGGCATAGTCCGGTGTTCCAAGTCACCTTTGGAAAACCCTTTTCAAAACGATTTTGACTCTGTAAAACTGATCCGCGAACAGAGAATCCGACTAAGGAATTCTGTTGATCGAGGGGAAGGTGTTAGGCACCCCTCGGTCCCGTGGTTTGACCACGTTCGCTTGGTGGAGTGTATCGGCTATTTTGGGATTACGAATGTATAAACCACACAAAAAAACATAGAACAATCAATCAAAACACACAAAGACAAAACAATCCAAAGTTTAGTATTCAGTCCAATTATACAGTCCCGAAATAGAAAAATGCAAAAATGTAAATCTACGCTAACCTATATTAATCCTAAACTATGCTCCAAAGCTTTACCCAATGCCTCGGGCCTTGATCACGAGCGTCCTCCGAGTACATGATACTTCGGGGCATTCCCCGGTGAATAAATACAACTTCTTTGGGGTATTCCCCGGCAAATGAATACAATTTTAATTTCATGAGATAAACTAGAAAAGCATTCGACCCGTTCAACATTCCACGCATTCAGTCAAACAACGAAAAACACTTATTCCTAAATTGATGCCTACCCAAACCTATGTTGCCTATCCATTTCCACATTTCATAATTCTTTCACGTTCACACCATATTTATGATTATTTCGGATTAAATCAAACAATAATAAACTCAAATTAGTCTCAGTTCTATTTTTCAACTCTACGATTCCACCCCAAATCCTTTTCTATCAATTACACCGTTAAAACTAATCAAGTTCGTTCCTCCTACAACTGGAGTCACATCATCACACACATGATCATAACATCAACAACATCAAACAATTACAATCACCCAACACATAATTATAATCATTTCAACAAGATAAAATAAAGAAGAAAGAAAGGGAGTAAAGAGATGGACCTCGAGAGCTTTGGATTGATTTTAATGATAAAAATAAGAGCTCGTCCAAGAACCTCAAAGAATTCCTACGAAATCTCAACTCTCCAAATCAGTTGAGAAACAGTCCAAAATGCGATAACCCAAAATTTGGTATTGAAAATTGAAAACTTGAAAAATGATCGTGATTAACAAGTCGAGACGAATGAGATTCTAATCTTCAAATCAATAGCAAAGATTTATGAAACCACAACAAAATAGCAACAGAAACAGACCGACCCGTATGTGAGGATATCCCAAAAATCAACCCAAAATAGAAACGATTCCAGCAAAAGATCTGCTGCCAGTTCACGTTTTTCAGCAAATCCTTAGCTTTTCCGGCTGGTTATGCCTTGGAATAAAAGGTAACAGTTAGATTTTGGGATTCGGGGGGGAATCCGATTGAACACGAACTAAAAAAATCAATTCTGGCGAAATTTCGCCAAAATTCTCGCAAAAAAATGATTGGATCTCTCTCTCTCAAACTGTCTTCATTCTCAAGTTTTCAATGCGTGTGGGTGGGTATGATTTGTGGTTGAGAATTTAGAGAGTGATTAGTGTGTGCTCATCCGTGAGAATTGAATGGAAGTGAGTGTGTGTTGTGGTGTGAGACGATTGAAGGAGTGGTGTTAGTGTGTTTGGTGTGAAAAAGAAGAAAGAAAGAAGAAGAGAAAAAATGGTCTCCTCTCCCTCTTGTCGTGCTCCCTTTTTTGTGATCCCCCCGGTGATGAGTATGTGCCTCTTTTTTTTATTGTGAGGGTCACGTGGATGGGTATTGGGGTAGGGTAGGTGGGGTAGAGTTTGTTAGGATAGGGTAGGTAGGTGTTGTTTTTTAATTGGGTGGGTTGTTAGAATGTGTTGTCAATTTTTGGTTGGGTGGGTTGTTAGAATATTGGGATAAGACAAAATTAGTTAGGGGGTTGTTATTTTGTCATTTTGTGGAGGGATTATCACACGGGTGAGGGTACACGGTAGGATAAGGTAAACAATAGGTAAAAATGATATCGAGAAGGGACGAAATTAGGTGTCTACATCATGCTCCCTTTGAATGTAAACACGCAGTGTTTTCAGACAAAGAAGTAGACAACGAGATAGAATTTTGTCCCGACCATTATTCAAAGAAAGAAACAGGAGAAAGAAAGACTAACGAGTCTTGAATTAGGACAGCCTACCCACCCAAGTTATGAAGGGATCAAGTGATAAGTATCTCCAAGGATTGGAAGGAGATGAACTATACCGAGTTGGAGAGTCGAGTGAGGTTCCATCGAGGTTCCGGTCCGCAACTCTGTTATTACATCAAAAATGAAAATTACAAGCTAAAACATAAATGAAATTACAAAAATCCTATCTATACAGCTTCTGTTGATTCTTGACTCGACTTTTCATCACCCTATTCTTCAGGCGGGCTCCTGACTTGCAATTTCTTTCAACTTGTTGTTTGGCTTTCAATTTGCTTTACTTTGTTGCTTGACTTTTCGTTTCTTTACCCTATTCTCCAGGCGGGCTCCTGACTTGCTATTTCATCACCCTGTTCTTCAGGCGGGTTCCTGACTTGCTATTTCATCACCCTGTTCTTCAGGCGGGTTCCTGACTTGCTATTTCATCACCCTGTTCTTCAGGCGGGCTCCTGAAACCCAAAATTAAAACTAGAACGAAAATTATCCCAAACAAGAATTATAATAAAGTAGTATTTCATTTTGAAAGTGTTGTCCCATTTTCCAGGAGGGTCCTGAACATAAGGTGAAATCCCATTTTTCAGGAGGGTCCTGAACAGAAAGTGAAATCCCATTTTCCAGGAGGGTCCTGAACAGAAAGTAAAATCCCATTTTTCAGGAGGGTCCTGAACAGAAAGTAAATTCCCATTTTTCAGGAGGGTCCTGAACATAAAGTAAAATCCCATTTTTAAGGAGGGTCCTGAGCATAAAATAAAATCCCATTTTTCAGGAGGGTCCTGAACATAAAGTACAATCCCATTTTCCAGGAGGGTCCTGAGCATAAAATAAAATCCCATTTTTCAGGAGGGTCCTGAACATAAAGTACAATCCCATTTTCCAGGAGGGTCCTGAGCATAAAATAAAATCCCATTTTTCAGGAGGGTCCTGAACATAAAGTAAAATCCCATTTTCCAGGAGGGTCCTGAACATAAAGTAAAATCCCATTTTCCAGGAGGGTCCTGAACATAAAGTAAAATCCCATTTTTCAGGAGGGTCCTGAACTGAAAGTAAAATCCCATTTTTCAGGAGGGTCCTGAACATAAAGTAAAATCTCATTTTTCAGGAGGGTCCTGAACAGAAGTAAATTCCCATTTTCCAGGAGGGTCCTGATCATAAAGTAAAATCCCATTTTTCAGGAGGGTCCTGAACTGAAAGTAAAATCCCATTTTTCAGGAGGGTCCTGAACAAAAAGTAAAATCCCATTTTTCAGGAGGGTCCTGAACATAAAGTAAAATCTCATTTTTCAGGAGGGTCCTGAACATAAAGTAAAATCCCATTTTTCAGGAGGGTCCTGAACAAAAGTAAAATCCCATTTTTCAGGAGGGTCCTGAACATAAAGTAAAATCCCATTTTGCAGGAGGGCCCTGAACAGAAAGTAAAATTCCCATTTTCCAGGAGGGTCCTGATCATAAAGTAAAATCCCATTTTTCAGAAGGGTCCTGACTGAAAGTAAAATCCCATTTTTCAGGAGGGTCCTGAACAGAAAGTAAAATCCCATTTTTCAGGAGGGTCCTGGATAGAAAGTAAAATCCCATTTTTCAGGAGGGTCTTGAACATAAAGTAAAATCCCATTTTTCAGGAGGGTCCTGAACATAAAGTAAAATTCCCATTTTTCAGGAGGGTCCTGAACATAAAGTAAAATCCCATTTTTCAGGAGGGTCCTGAGCATAAAATAAAATCCCATTTTTCAGGAGGGTCCTGAACATAAAGTAAAATGCCTTTTTTCCAGGAGGGTCCTGAACATAAAGTAAAATCCCTTTTTCCAGGAGGGTCCTGAGCATAAAATAAAATCCCATTTTTCAGGAGGGTCCTGAACATAAAGTAAAATCCCATCCCATTTTTCAGGAGGGTCCTGAACATAAAGTAAAATCCCATTTTCCAGGAGGGTCCTGAACATAAAGTAAAATCCCATTTTTCAGGAGGGTCCTGAACTGAAAGTAAAATCCATTTTTTCAGGAGGGTCCTGAACATAAAGTAAAATCCTATTTTTCAGGAGGGTCCTGAACATAAAGTAAAATCCCATTTTTCAGGAGGGTCCTGAACAAAAGTAAAATCCCATTTTTCAGGAGGGTCCTGAACAAAAGTAAAATCCCATTTTTCAGGAGGGTCCTGAACATAAAGTAAAATCTCACGGATGTGCATTTCCAATGGTAGCTGAATCAAGTGAAACGAATTTGCCCCTATTTCAACAAAAAAAAAATTCAGTTAAAAACTTAGTGGTGGCTTGCAGATCTTGGCTTCTCAGGTATCTGCCCAACACTCGTTCCTTTCATCTTTGTTCCAAATTGCTAACATTTGCCCTGTCTTACCGCATCATTGACCAAGATCCAGATTGAGGAAAATGAGTTCTGACTTAAACAATGTGTTTTCATTTTACCATGCCCCTGAGGTGCACTCTTTTCCCAAATCTGAATGATTCCACGAATCCAATAACCTGTCGGTTGATAGACTTCCTTTGCTTCGTGTTGAATTACGATCATATTTCTTTCCTGTGTTGTTCCTTGGCTTTTCCTCATATAATTGGAAAGACTGGTAGTAAATTTTGAAATCATTTCTCGCTTGTGTTGACACAGACTTGACTTAAAAATGTAAAGAAATGATGATGACTTTTGTTTTGAAAAATAACATAAGAAAAGAAAAAAACTTGAATATGTAAATGAAAGAAAAGGGCAATGTCCCATATTAAAAAAGAAAACTTATCTGAATACGATGACCAACTCCAATGAGTATGACATGCATTTTGGATTGAGCTGCCTGATCTTCCTATCCAAAATCCCCATTTGTTGTTGAGTTCGTGCCTTTTGTCACTGAGTCGCTTCTTCAAATCCATTGGACTCATACATCACATTCGACTGACGACATCTTAAAAGACATTCGCTAACAAATCTCTTTCTTTTTACTTTTCACTTTTCTCTTAAACTCTCCATCGCCTTACGGTGCCCGTGAGGGTTTTCACCAATAAGAATCTCTCATTTTTGTATTTCTCTCAACTCACCATCGCCTTACGGTGCCCGCAAAGGTTTTCACCAATAAGACTCTCTCATTTTTGTATTTCTCTCAACTCACCATCGCCTTATGGTGCCTGCAAAGGTTTTCACCAATAAGACTCTCTCATTTTTGTATTTATCTCAACTCACCATCGCCTTATGGTGCCTGCAAAGGTTTTCACCAATAAGACTCTCTCATTTTTGTATTTCTTTCCTGATTTCTTATGCTAAGGGAGACAAGCGGTACTTCGCAATGTATCGTCATATGCATTGCATGCTTAGTCTTAACACTATCAAAAATTGATCTGAAGGACTTTCTTTGGTTGTAACTTGGCTTTTGGGTTAAGGTTAGAAAAGATGGTAAGGGGCTCAAGCGATGCTTGAAGTGGGAGTGGGACTTACAACTTTTGGAATCGACTCAAATAATGCATTAACTCATGCCCCAGTTTTGTTGACTGGGTGAATCTTAAATGTTTATTTGGTTGGACCGAGCCCGAAATAGGGCAGCCTACGTATCTCATTCCCGAGAGAGGAGAATCAGGTCGCACGTAGTTCCATCAGCTTGTTCTTTGTTTTGATTTGATTTTTTTTCTTTTATTTTCGAGCTCTTTCTTTTATTCTTATTTTCTTGACATTTATCTTTGACTCTATTTTGATTCCAAAAGAGGGATATGAAAGAAAAATAAACGAGGCTCAAACGGGTAAACAAAGGATGACACAATGTTTGGATAGAAGAATAAAATGCCTTCATCATATCAATCTTCAAAAATGCAAGTACTAAACATGCAATAAAATCAAACAAAGGACCAAATATCATACATAGTATCTTTTGACCGCATCAGCATTGATAGCCATTTCTGCCATTTTGCCTTCAATATCTATCAAATATAAGGCTCCATTGGGTAATACTTTCTTCACAACGAAGGGACCTTGCCAGTTAGGTGAGAACTTGCCTTTCGATTCAACCTGGTGAGGAAGGATACGTCTCAATACCAACTGACCAACTTCAAAATTCCTGGGATGGACTTTTTTGTTATACGCACGAGCCATCCTCCTCTGATACAACTGGCCATGACACACGGACGTTAGCCTTTTTTCCTCGATCAAACTCAAATGTTCCAGTCGGGTTTTTACCCATTCGTCATCATCAATCTTTGCTTCTACAATGACTCGAAGAGAAGGAATTTCAACTTCTGCAGGGATGACCGCTTCTGTCCCATACACTAATAAATATGGAGTTGCCCCTGTTGAAGTGCGAACAGTGGTGCGATAACCTAGCAATGCAAACGACAACTTTTCATGCCACTGTCTAGAACCTTGTACCATTTTTCGCAGTATCTTTTTTATATTTTTATTGGCGGCTTCTACAACACCATTGGCCTTTGGGCGATATGGAGTAGAATTTCGATGTGCGATCTTAAACTGTTGACACACTTCTTGCATCAAATGACTATTGAGATTGGCAGCATTGTCTGTAATGATCATCTTAGGAATTCCAAATCTACAAATGATATTGGCATGAACAAAATCTACCACATCCTTCTTTGTTACTGACTTGAAAGTTACTTCTTCCACCCACTTTGTGAAGTAGTGAATGGCTACCAAAATGAATCTATGTCCATTTGATGCATTCGGCTCAATCGGTCCAATCACATCCATTACCTAAGCCACGAACGGCCATAGAGCGGCCATTGCATGTAACTCAACAGGAGGAGAACGTATCAGATCACCGTGCACCTGACATTGATGACACTTTCGAACAAATTGAATAGAATCCCTCTCCATAGTAAGCCAGTAATAACCTGCTCGAAGAATCTTCTTTGACAAGACATGACCGTTCATATGCGACCCACATACTCCAGAGTGTATTTCAACCATGATTGCCGAGGCTTCTTTTGCATCTACACACCTTAAAAGTCCCAGATCTGGGGTCCTCTTATACAAGATTCCCCCACTTAAGAAAAATCCACTAGCCAAATGCCTAATAGTCCTCTTTTGATCGTTGGTGGCATATGCTGGGTATTCTCCTGACTGAATGTACCGCTTGATATCTGATGATAGGCGAATTTACACGCCTATAGTACTATATTTTGCCCATATTTTAGCTAAGTTTTGAGGACAAATTATATAATTCATGCACTTTTAGTCCTTTTTCCTGTAAGTGAGCTAACGAACATGATTAGCAAGTTTTCAGGTATAAATGATGCAGAATTCAGCATTTTATGGATAACTTGACGCCAAAGAAAGCTTCACGAAAGGAGGAAAGCAAAGCTTGGACGCCAAGGACCAAAAGTGACGCATGGAAAATCTGTCCCGGGCAAAAACAACAATTCTAAAGACTTTGGGGACTAGCAGTAACTTATTAGGATTAGGATAATGATACCTTAACCTAGTAGGATTGGGTTAAGTAATTCATTAGCTTAGTAGGAATAGGATATGGGTATTATAAATACCCTATTTTGCTAGAGATTTTAATAATTCTCATTCTACTTTTAATTCATTCTTCTATTATTGATTCCTCTACTCTTCCAACCATTCTAATAATTCTACTTTTTATTCTTCTTCTATTCATCTATTCAATTCTTAATTTCTGCAACAAGAGAAACGTTACTTTGCAAAGAAGTCACGCCTAACGCCTACCACACCTTACTACACGAGATCTTTATTGTGGTATAATAATAATGTTTATTGTGATTTCCTTCGCACTCATGGGTAACTAAACTTCTCTGTTGGGGTTATGGAAGCCTTATGAGATACTATCTATTGCTATGAGTTTGTGAATTCGTGACACGTGTGTTGCTTATATCATTATTCTCTTCATCTTAATGCAAATTCTTGTGGCTGCAGACGCATAGAATACGCCAGTATAGCATTAACTTGTTCGAAAGAAAGGTTATATGTCTGGAAAAGAGATAATGTCAAGGTAATAGGGTCCCATCCCCTATTAAAAAGTTAGTGCCGTAACTAGATTAACCTCTTGGAGAATTTGTACCGCTAGATACGCTTTAAGCTCGAAAGAGTTAAAGTGAAATAGTCCTTGTTTAGGTCGAAAGACGCTTGGATTTACCATCGAATACAATTCTCTATAAGCACACGCATGTCTGAATTCCGTACAACTCATAGCCAATAGAGACGTACAACTCATAAGGTGGACATAACCCCAACTTCTCAATTCTCATTGTTTTACATCCTACTAAACATTCTTTCTTTTTGCTTTGCTATTTTTCGTTTTTACTTTAATAATTTGGTTACATTACTTGCACAACAAAACTCCCCCCTTTTTACGAGACTTGCACTAAAATTCTAGTAATCTTTGCTTACTTGTTGACCAAGCTATTCCCTGTGGGATCGATACCCAACCCAGTTGGGTTCTATATTTGACAAACGACCGCTTTACACTCCGACGAGAGCTGTAGATTGAGCGTTATCAAAAATTGGCGCCGCTGCCGGGGAATACAGTTGTCAACTAAGTTTGTGATAGTTACTACACCCTTTGGTCAAATATTCTCGTACTTTTACTTTTAGTTGTTGTTTTTGTTTTATTCAGGTTTGTTCAGTGCATCAATGGATGCACAACGTGAAATTGAAAGGATGGTTGCTCAAGCGCATCAGCAGAATATTGATAACCCAGGGCGTGCATCAAATCCTAATGATGAGGACCTGGGCGATGAAGAGCTACTAAACCCACGGCATACTGCTGAGATGGCGGCACCCATGCAGAGGAGAGATCGTCAAGCGCGATTTAGGCCCGAATGCCGAGCTGTGAAAATACTGTTCGACGATGATGATGATGATCTTGATGGAGCCGGAGCCACAGGAGCCATTATTCCTCCACTATTGGCACCCGGAGCCAAGTTCAACATCACAAGCACCATGATTCAGTTATTGCAACTCAAGGGATTATTTAGTGGACTAGCAGGCGATGATCCGAATATACATCTCATCAACTTTATTTCTACATGCAAGTCGTTTGACAATCCTGGTGTTGGTCAGAATGCAATTCGATTACGCTTATTTCCATTGTCTCTGTCTAGGGAGGCAACTCTATGGTTGAATGGGCTGACTCCTGATTCTATTACAAATTGGAGGCAATTGAGAGACGCTTTCCTAGAAAGATTCTTTCCGCCATCCAAAAGAGCACAATTGAGAGATGAAATCAGCAACTTTCGTCAGCTTCCAACTGAAGCCCTTCATGAAACATGGGAGAGATTCAAGACGAAGCTAATGAGGTGCCCAAACCATCATATGACTAATGTTCACCTAATGGAGATACTATATAGAGCCTTGAATTCAATAACTAAACCAGTGGTGGATAATGCGGCCGGAGGATCTTTTATGGATCTCACCTTTGGTCAGGCAAGCAATATGCTAGATCGTATGACGAAGTAAAGTAGAGCTTGGCATACCAGGGATTCTGTGGTAGCAAGCCCCACTTTTTCTATTGGCATGACTGCAGACCAAAGGAGACGAGAAGAAGAACGTGATCAAGATATGGCGCACATGAAAACACAAGTGGATCTTCTTACAAAGCATTTATTATCAGGGAAGACTGAAAAAGTCAAAGCTGTCGCGTCAAAAGGAAGAAACGAATCTGATTCGGAAGAAGATTCCAACTACTTGAACAATCAGGGGGTTTCCGAGGTAATACCCAAGGAAACCAAGGTCGGAACTATTATGATAAATATGGAAACAAGGACCAAGGTAGTTGGAAGAACAAGAATGACAAAAGTGGTTTGTATGTTCCCCCTGGAAGACGTGACGCCACCACATCTAGTTCTGGAAGTATGGAAGACGTGATGGCTAAACTATTGAAAGGAGTGGAAGCAACTAGCGCGGGAGTAACGGAGGTAATAAATGATTTTTCCGCCATGAAGCAATTAGTTGATTCACATTCCACTTCAATCAAGCAAATAGAGCAGCAATTGAGCCAACTTTCAGCAGCACTCAATCAAAGAAAGGCTGGCACTTTACCTAGCGACACTGTGCAAAATCCAAGGAATGATGGATCATGCATGGCTATTACTACTCGAAGTGGTAAGGCGCTGGAAACTTCATCTAATGGCAAACAAGTGGTCGACGATGTAGCAGACAACGATGATAAGGCTAATGAAGAAAACGCCATAGAAGCTGACCAAGACGTACATGACATCACCCCTAGTAGGTTGCAGCCTGAAACTATCAAAATTCGGAAGCAAGAGGAGAAGAAAGCTGTGGAGAAAACAATTCCATATCCACCACCACCTTTTCCTCAAAGATTGAAGAAGCATGCAGATAATACAAAATTTGGCAAATTCATGACTATGTTAAAGCAGCTGACCATTAATGTTCCGTTGGTGGAGGCACTAGAAAAAATGCCTGGTTATGCAAAATTTATGAAGGATCTTTTGACAAAGAAGCGGGCAGCAAGCTATGAGTTGAAAGATACTATTCATCATTGCGGTGCTATTGCCACCCGATCACTAGTTCAGAAAAAGGCCGACCCCGGTGCTTTCACTATTCCTTGCACGGTTGGATCTATGAATTTTGCCAAAGCATTGTGTGATTTGGGAGCTAGCATCAATTTGATGCCACTATCCATCTACAGAAAGTTGGGGTTGGGCGACCCTACACCAACTAATATGCGGCTCGTGATGGCGGATAGGTCAGTAAAACGACCTGTGGGTATCTTGAATGATGTGTTGGTGAAGGTGTCTACATTCATTTTTCCCGCAGACTTTGTGATTTTGGATTGTGAGGTGGATTCTGAAGTACCCATAATCTTGGGACGTCCTTTCCTTGCAACGGGAAGTGTTCTTATTGACATGAGAGCTAATGAGCTTTTATTTCGGTTGAATGACGAAGTGGTCCGCTTTGATATATGCAAAGCAATGAAGCAGCCCAGCGATATGAATGTGTTCTCTGTAGCTGATGTTCATCATGAGGATAAGAAAGCATTATCTGTAGAGAAACAGCTTACTGTTGAGCCATTGTCTGCTGCGCCACTGAATGTTGAGCATGAGGACGATGAAGATTATGAAGAACTTATGGGTGCTCTAACAGAAATAGAGTCCTATTCCCATACTCCTAAGCAACCAGACCTTGATCTTAAGAATCAACCGTCACCAACAACGAAGACTTCCCTTGAAGAGCCACCAATGCTAGAATCGAAAGAGCTCCCCGATTATATAAGGTATGTGTTCTTGGAAAGTATAAATATACTTCCGGTGAGTGTGGATGATTTAAGTAAACAGCACGTAGAGGCTCTCATCTCTGCTCTGAAGAGATACATGAGAGCTATGGGTTAGACTATTGATGATATAATTGGTATCCCTCCTGGGATAGGTATGCACAAGGGTCATCTTGAAGAAGATTGCATGCCTACAAGTAAGCCTCATTATCGTCTGAATCCATTCAGAAAATGATCCACCATCTATCTCGACAAAGTCTAAGTACTCGAGGTAACTATGTCATGCCGCGACAATAAATCAAGCGCTAGATGGGAGGCAACCTATCGTTTATCGTTTTTTATTTTTCTTTCGTTCTATTACGTGTTTGCTTTTGATAAATAAAAATCCAAAAATAAGAGTCGTGCCACTACCAAAACTAAGGCTCTTGATTGGAGGCAACCCATCGTTCTAATCGTTTTTATTGTTTTTGAGCAAATGTAGGTGCAAGAGGTGTAAAACGAGGAGATTGGTTTCAAATTTCGATTTGGACGTATTGCATGTTAAAGGTGGTAAGTTAGGAATGAAGAAGCAAAAGGCTATGGATTGAGCATTGCTCATGAAAATATAGGCATCGAACAAGGCTAGGCCTATACTATGGCCTAAGGTCTCGGAATCTAGTGTGCCATAGCATAGGCGCCGCCCATGCCCAAGTATGCCATAGCATAGGCGCCGCCTATGCTAATGTCTTTTGTCTATGAATCTCATATGATAAGTGAAAGGCGCTGCCTATGCCTAGGAATGCCATGGCATAGGAGCCGCCTATGCTAAACAATGCTTTGCAAAAGGCGCCGCCTATGCCAAGCATAGGCAAAGCAAAATGCGCCACCTATGGTCACTTCTTGTCTCCAAATCCGATTTTAAATGGGTCAAAACCCGACCCAACCTTCTCCTATAAATATGAGACTTAGTCTTGAACCAAAAACACATTGGAAACCTAGCTTAAGCGCCGCCTATAGTCCCCAAATCCTCTCAAAATTTTTCCTTTTGCTGTCTTACTTCACAAAAACAGCATCCAAAGTCATCAATCAAGTAAGTGCTTCTTTGTTCTTCATTTATATTCCGTAAGTACTACATTACTACGCCTATTATGAATTGCTAAATCTTGAAGTAGTATTGATGATTTGAAAGTGATTGAATTGTTATGATACAACCAAGTGAGTGAATGAATACGTAAGGATGATCGTAACTTATTTCCAACTTGAATTTGATGCACTGTCTTACTTTTGCGGAATTGATATGGTCACAAAAATTGCATAATCTTGTCACTTGAATACTTACATGTTGGAATGACTTGTTCATCGGGATAAGAATTATAGATGCCTACCGACATAGGAGGTTGTGATTATTTCTAGATGTTATACCTTGATTCAATCTCTATGTAGTAGTCTTGATATCTCACACATGCAAGTATTGCCAAGATTACAAGAAGTATGACTGCACTGATTTTATTGTTGGAATAGAGCACCTAAAACGTATGTCGATGAAGTCTGAGTAATCGACCACTTTCACTTTACTAGTCTGTACCAACAAACTAAGTGTGGGGTGGTGCCACTACTGCTTGTTTATAGATTGTATCCATCGAGATGATGCTAACATGAACATTGTTTTAAGTCTCAGGTACAATGACACCCAAAGCAAGACAAGGCAAAGATAAGGCTACCACTTCACAAAAAGGCAAGAAAAGAGGCCGAAAAGAGCAAGGAGAACCCTCCTCGCTGCAAATACCTCGACTCACTCTTGGAATTAAGTGGGATACTTATGAGGAACTTCTGAGGATGACGACTCTGATGATGATTCTGACGAAAGGGGTATGACCCCAGACATAGAGGATGAGTCCGACTAACCAGGTTCTTCTTATTTATTTTCCACTGAGGACAGTGTGTCCCGTCTAAGTGTGGGGTGCTGGTATTTGCATGCTATACTTCTCTATCCACATTTGCATTTATTTATGTTTGTTTGTTTTGTTAGTAGTTAATTGTTTTTTTCAGTAGTTAAATTTTTTTTTTAACTTAGCTTCGCATGAAATTATTCTAATAGGCAGCATGAGATTATGACAAGAGTTTGTGCTAAAATCATGACTATTGAGACGTTTAGGCTCTAATTGTGACTCACTATGTGATATTGTTTGGTTTAATTCCTTCCTCTGTTGGGTCAAGAGTCTATACTACTCCCAATAAAGTCGACCATGTGCCTTGTGTGTGTGAGATAATAGTATATTCTGTGCTTGTGGCTGATGCTAGAACTTGCCTGGTATGTATGTAAAGCGAAAATAAAGAGTGCAAGTCTAGGAGATGATTTAGGCATTTCTTTGGCAACCTATGATTATTTACCTTCTTTTTACCTACCCATGGACATTATCCTAGTCAACCCCTTTTGAGCCTTTAGCCTATTTTCTTTGACAACCTCATATGAAAGCCTAATCCATTTTTTTCAAGACCATAATTTGATCCAAATTCCTAAGTGCTTTAAAGTGTAAAGTCATGTGACAAAATAAGAGGAGATTGGGTGAATATGATGCTTTAGAATGTATGGGTGCTTGAATTCATTATGAAAAAGAAGTGCTATCATAAGAGGTATGTTATGAAAAGAAAAAGGAAAGGAAAACTAAAAAGTTGGTTATGTTTAAAATTGAAAAACAAAAGAGGAGAAAAAGGGTGGTAGATTAAAAGAAAGTAGAGAGGTTGTTTGAAAGAAAAGTGTTAATGATATAATGTGATGTATTAACGCGCTTAGGAACATAGTCACTATTTATGGCCAAAATAGTCCTACCCGTCCCTTAGCCTACATTACAACCAGCAAAAGACCTATTTGATCCTAAGCTTAGCATTCTGATATTTAGTGGAGCACTACACTAAGGGCAAGCCTATGGTCATCAGTTGCAGCATATGAATTCTTTGTGAGAGTGAGAGCAAGGATAATTTTATACTCATGTTTCGATAAATATACTATACTTGTGAGAGATTATGGGTAATATACTGTGAGACACACATGGTTGATGAGTTTTGGGTAGTCGTATATGATTCTTTGTACCTCAACTTGTGAACACGAATTAACCACCATCACGAGTCTATGTTGGAGGCTAAATTGTTTCTACTAATGATAAAAAACTACTCTTTGTTGATAATTGTTGTGCTTGTCTTGACGAATATTTTGTGTTGTTGCTGTGAAACCCTAAGTAAATGTTGAGAGGGACATGATATTTTGTTCAAGGACGAACAAAGATTCAAGTGTGGGGTGTTGATGATAGGCGAATTTACACGCCTATAGTACTATATTTTGCCCATATTTTAGCTAAGTTTTGAGGACAAATTATATAATTCATGCACTTTTAGTCCTTTTTCCTGTAAGTGAGCTAACGAACATGATTAGCAAGTTTTCAGGTATAAATGATGCAGAATTCAGTATTTTATGGATAACTTGACGCCAAAGAAAGCTTCACGAAAGGAGGAAAGTAAAGCTTGGACGCCAAGGACCAAAAGTGACGCATGGAAAATCTGTCCCGGGCAAAAACAACAATTCTAAAGACTTTGGGGACTAGCAGTAACTTATTAGGATTAGGATAATGATACCTTAACCTAGTAGGATTGGGTTAAGTAATTCATTAGCTTAGTAGGAATAGGATATGGGTATTATAAATACCCTATTTTTCTAGAGATTTTAATAATTCTCATTCTACTTTTAATTCATTCTTCTATTATTGATTCCTCTACTCTTCCAACCATTCTAATAATTCTACTTTTTATTCTTCTTCTATTCATCTATTCAATTCTTAATTTCTGCAACAAGAGAAATGTTACTTTGCAAAGAAGTCACGCCTAACGCCTACCACACCTTACTACACGAGATCTTTATTGTGGTATAATAATAATGTTTATTGTGATTTCCTTCGCACTCATGGGTAACTAAACTTCTCTGGTAGGGTTATGGAAGCCTTATGAGATACTATCTATTGCTATGAGTTTGTGAATTCGTGACACGTGTGTTGCTTATATCATTATTCTCTTCATCTTAATGCAAATTCTTGTGGCTGCAGACGCATAGAATACGCCAGTATAGCATTAACTTGTTCGAAAGAAAGGTTATATGTCTGGAAAAGAGATAATGTCAAGGTAATAGGGTCCCATCCCCTATTAAAAAGTTAGTGCCGTAACTGGATTAATCTCTTGGAGAATTTGTACCGCTAGATACGCTTTAAGCTCGAAAGAGTTAAAGTGAAATAGTCCTTGTTTAGGTCGAAAGACGCTTGGATTTACCATCGAATACAATTCTCTATAAGCACACGCATGTCTGAATTCCAAACAACTCATAGCCAATAGAGACGTACAACTCATAAGGTGGACATAACCCCAACTTCTCAATTCTCATTGTTTTACATCCTACTAAACATTCATTCTTTTTGCTTTGCTATTTTCCGTTTTTACTTTAATAGTTTGGTTACATTACTTGCACAACAAAACTCCCCCCTTTTTACGAGACTTGCACTAAAAGTCTAGTAATCTTTGCTTACTTGTTGACCAAGCTATTCCCTGTGGGATCGATACCCAATCCAGTTGGGTTCTATATTTGACAAACGACCGCTTTACACTCCGACGAGAGCTGTAGATTGAGCGTTATCAATATCCAAAAACCAAGGTTCTCCATCGAGCTCTTCTTCAACCGCATTACAGTAAGCATGTTGATCACGACTCTGTATATGCACTGGATCGATATAGGCTTTGTCAGGATGTTGGAGCATTGAAGACAGAGTGGCTAAAGCATCAGCAATTTCATTATGAATCCTTGGAATATGCCTAAATTTTACTAACACAAATCGTCGACATAGCTCCTGCAAGCATTGTCGATACGGGATGAGTTTCAAATCTCGCGTCTCCCAATCGCCTTGAATTTGATGGACGAGCAAATCCGAATCTCCCAACACCAATAATTCTTGGACTCCCATATCAACAGCTAACCTCAAACCAAGGATGCAGGCTTCATACTCTGCCATATTGTTAGTACAGTAGAATAGAAGTTGTGCTGTTACCGGGAAATGTTGTCCCGATTCAGAGATAAGAACCACACCTATTTCGACTCCTTTCATATTGACAGCTTCATCGAAGAATAACCTCCAACCTGGATCAGCATCTATAACGACTTCATCGACACACAACACTTCTTCGTCAGGAAAATATGTCTTTAATGGCTCGTACTCTTCATCGATGGGATTCTCAGCAAGATGATCTGCCAAGGCTTGGGCTTTCATGGCGGTTCGAGTCACATATACGATGTCGAACTCGGTAAGCAATATTTGCCACTTTGCCAATCGACCTGTCGGCATAGGCTTCTGAAAGATATACTTCAAAGAATCCATGCGGGAGATAAGATAAGTAGTATAGGATGAGAGATAGTGCTTCAACTTCTGTGCTACCCAAGTTAGGGTACAACACGTCATTTCAAGAAGAGTATACCTGGCCTCATATGCGGTGAACTTCTTGCTAAGTTAATAAATAGCCTGCTCCTTTTTGCCTGTGACATCATGTTGACCCAGGACACAACTGAAAGAATTGTCCATGACTGATAAATATAAGATCAAAGGCCTACCAGGCTCCGGGGGTACCAGCACAGGCGGATTTGACAAATATCTTTTGATTTGATCGAACGCTTCCTGACATTCTTCAGTCCATTTTACCACAGCACTCTTTTTCAGCAACTTGAATATGGGCTCACAAGTGGTTGTGAGTTGAGCAATAAACCTGCTAATGTAGTTCAGTCTACCAAGCAAACTCATCACCTCCGTTTTATTCTTGGGCGGGGGCAAATCCTGAATGGCTTTGATTTTTGAGGGATCCAATTCAATTCCCCGACGGCTGACTACAAACCCCAACAGTTTTCCAGATGGAACTCCAAATACACATTTTGCCGGGTTGAGTTTGAGATTATACCTGCAAAGCCTCTCAAAGAACTTTCTTAAATCTTTAACATGGTCGGCCTGACTTTTTGACTTAATAATCACATCATCCACATAGACCTCAATCTCCTTATGCATCATGTCATGAAACATAGTGGTCATGGCTCTCATGTATGTTGCTCCAGCATTCTTCAAACCGAACGGCATCACTCGATAACAATAAGTTCCCCATGGTGTGATAAAAGATGTCTTCTCTGTGTCGTCATCATCCATAATGATCTGGTGATACTCTGCATAGCAATCCACAAAAGAGGCAACCTCGTATTTAGCACAGTTGTCTAACAAAATGTGGATGTTGGGTAATGGAAAATCATCTTTCGGACTTGCTCTGTTCAAATCGCGGTAATCAACACACACTCGAATTTTGTCATCTTTCTTTGGTACGGGAACAACATTGGATAACCACATGGGATAACGAGATACTCGAATTACTTTGGCTTCAAGTTGTTTCATGATTTACTCTTTGATTTTAATACTCACATCGGTTTTAAACTTCCTCAACTTCTGTTTGACAGGGGGGAACGCGGGATCAGTTGGCAACTTGTGAGCCACTAATTCAGTGCTTAAACCGGGCATATCATCATAAAACCATGCAAAAATGTCCTTATAATCAATCAATGCTTGAATCATTCCCTCTTTTAGCTGTGGCAAAGCATGTACACTGATTTTAGTTTCCCTAACATCTTCTTGATCCCCTAGATTTATTGGCTCAGTTTTATTCAAATTAGGATTCGGTTTGTCTTCAAACTGTTCCAACTCTTTGCTTATTTATTCTAGTGCTTGTTCTTCATCATATTCCCCATCCTTCTTCATTACATCTTGATTAGTTTGGATTTTAAAATCAGGCTGAAAATTCTGCATGCATGTCATGTCATTAGAATCAGCATAAAAAGAACTGTGTAAGAAAAGAAAAACAAAATATATTAGACACAAAATAAAAGGGACATTTCATTTCATTAAATAAAAGATAGAAGGGTTTAAACACAGACGCCAGCATAACATAAACAAACTAAAATCCGAATTACAACCCTAAAATAACTCGGATAAACAAAAAGAAAAACAAAATAGACTACCAAAACTCCCTCCTGACAGGGAGATAAGTGATTTCCCAATTATTGAGCTGGACAGCTGGACCTATGAATTGCACGTCTGCCATACTGCTACCTTCTCCTGCTTCGACCATATCAACTTCGATACAAAGGTTCTGGAAGTCATCAACCAATTCAACCTCAAATTCTACATGCTTCGTGACACCGCTCTTAACAAAAAATTCACTGAGTAGTGGCATTGGGCGAGGGAGTGACCATATTTCCTTTTTCCTTCCCTTGGCTTTCTTCAAATCTTCAGCTGTAGGCTCAAATCCCAGACCAAACGTGCCCAGGTTCTCACTCGGACATATGGGATGAACTATACCGTGCAGAGACGCTCCCAAACCCTTTCCTGGCTCAAATCCATATTTCCAAAGTTCACTCACCATCATGATAGAAGACAAAGACAATTGCGGTCCCGGTATAGCCTGCCATTCAAGGATATGATTCACTGGCACTGTATCAAAAATTTGATAGATGAATGTCTCCTCTACGTTATTTGCTTCAATAAGAGACAAGGGAGAATCTACGTAGGCTGACAAATCTCCTTCACCATGAATAACTACTTCTTGCCTGTCATGCTCAAACTTAATCATTTGGTGCAGTGTAGATGCAACCGTCTTGGCCTTGTGGATCCATGGCCTTCCCAACAACAGATTGTAAGAGGAGTCTACATTCAATACTTGAAACTCTATGGCGAACTCAACAGGCCCTATGGTCAATATTAGTTCTATTTCGCCAATGGAATTTGATTTTGCACCATCGAAAGCCCTGACACATACATTGTTGGGCCTGATCCTCTCCGCACCAATATTCAGCTTTTGCAAAGTAGAAATAGGGCAAGTGTTTGATCCTGAACCTCCATCAATCATAACATGAGTGACATAGAAATCTTCACACTTCACTGTAATGTAAAGGCCCCGATTATGCCCTGTACCTTCAATAGGCAATTCATCATCAGAAAAGCTGTTCTGATTGACCTCAAAGATTTTTCCAACCATTTTCTCAAGATGGTTGATTGTAATCTCCCTTGGAACATATGCTTCATTTAATACCTTCAGTAAAACATCACGATGCTCCTTGGAGTGCAACAACAAAGATAAAAGGAAAATTTGAGCAGGGGTTTTCTTCAGCTGGTCTAATATTGAATACTCTGGCAATTTCATCTTTTTCAAAAATTCTTCGGCTTCTTCTTCGGTGATAGGCTTTTTGATAGATGACGGTCCACTCACCGTTGGCTTAGACTTTCTTAAGCTTTCAGGCACGAAACATCTTCCTGACCTAGTCAAACCCCATACCTCATCTACATCTTTCACTACTTTTTTCCCATGATAGGTCATCATGGTCCGCCCATAATTCCAAGGAATCTTTTTTGTATCAACTATCGGAGGTTGGGTCACCGGTTTGAGGACAATAGGCGCTGCCAGTGCTCCTTTCACTGTCAAGATAGGCTGACTCATAGCTCCCACCACTGTCAACTTAGGTTTATCTTGACTCGAATCACCATACCTTCTGGCGCCTTGTACTGTGATCAGGGGCTTCTTTGTGCTTCCTTGAGCTTTATCTTCTCTCATTCCTTCCTGGCTCAATGACATTGCTTTCAAAGACTCCGCTACATTCACCGATTTCTTCTCAATGGTCTGTATCTTAACAATAAGCTTATAACCCCTCGAAGACTCTTTCCCATAATATATCAATTCTAACATATTGGCTTCAGCATGGGTTGGCAGCGGATTTTGGTTAATGTTTGGACCCTCCGGGGCCTGGACCAGCATCTGATTTGTGTCAATTAAATCTTGGACAACTCTCTTTAAATGCCAGCATTCCTCAATATCATGGCCTGGCATATCAGAACAGTACGCACACCTTAAAGAATAATTGAGATTCCTTGGTGGTGGATTTGAAAGCCTTCCTTGAATTGGGCTTAAAACCTTCAACTTCCTCAACCTATCAAACAAGCTAGCATATGACTCCCCAAGAGGTGTGAATTGATTTTTGACCGTTTTCTCCTTCTTATACTTGGGCCTAGGCTGAAAACTGGGTCTGGAGGGGTTTTGGTAATTTGGTGGAGCGAATGGACAATTTTGTGGAGCTTGCGCGCGCCACTGCGGGTAAGAAGGGGTTTGGGCATATGGCTGCGCGCTATATACTGGGTATGGTGGTGGTGGAATGGAATATAAAGGGTTTTGTGGAGGGTAGTAATGGTGAGGAGGAATATATGGAGCTTTGGTGTAGATTTGGGCTTGGGATTGGGGATAGGGGCGAGGTGGTCTTTTGGGATAGGAATGGGTTCCGGCTATGACAGTCGCAACATCCTCTTTCTTCTTTTTAGCTCTAAATGAGCCAGATCCACCTTGAATCGCTTGTGTGGTAGCTTTTAATGCAGCAAAACTCACTATTCGACCGGTCTTAATCCCGTCCTCTATCATCTCCCCCATTTTGTGGACTTCCATAAAAGACTTTCCCATTGCCGGAAGTAAATGTTGAAAATAGGTCTCATCCTGCGCCTGAATGAAAACTTCTACCAACTTACTTTCTTTCATTGGAGGCTTTACCCTAGCGTCCTATTCACGCCACCTTATCGCGTATTCCCTAAAACCTTCAGTGCTCTTTTTCTTCATGTTGACCAAAGATTTTTCGTCCGGAATCAAGTCGATGTTGTACTGAAAATGTTGAACAAATTCAGAAGCCAAATCATCCCAACTGTTCCATTTATCAATATCTCGATAGATGAACCATTCTAAAGCCAGATCTGAAAGACTCTCGCCAAAGAAGGCCATGAGCAGTTCTTCCTTTCCTCCTGTAGCCCTCAACTGGTTGCAATAACGTCTCAAGTGTGCAATGGGATCACCGTGTCCTGCGTACTTCTCGAACTTAGGCATCTTAAAATCGGGGGGCAGGTTGATGTCTGGGAACATGCACAGATATTTATAGGAAACACTTCTATAATCTCCGATTCCTTACAAATTCCTCATAGCTTGTTCTAAACTTTTCAACTTCCGCGCTATGACTTCCTGTTCCTCTATTGCGACAGGTTTCTCCGTATCAAATGGAAATGCAGGCGGCTGAGTGTACCCATACGGTTCATTCATTTGCAAGGTAGGCTCCGGGGCATAATACTGACTATCTGGAACCTTCAATACTGGCTCACTGGCAGACCGAGGAAGCCTCATTGTGGGACGCACAACATATATGGGAGTTTCATGTGGTAGCGGGGCCACGAATACCGGTGTGATCGGTGGCGCTGTCTGAGCAGCTGGTCTTAATTGGGGAGCTGCCAAGGGCACACCAGAACTGCCAGGATAATAATGTCGTGGAGTGAATCCTGGCGCGTGCTCAGGTGACTCAGTAGGAGCAGAGAATTATGCCTGAGAGAGCGGTGGGCAATTAGAGATATTCCCAAGACCTTCAGGGAGCGGAGGAGGAGGCATTCCGCTGGCCCATGCCCAGTGCAAATCTATCAATTGTTGCCTGAGCCTTACTACCTCATCATTGTGTTCTGAACTTTCTTCCCTGTGATCCTGATCCGGGTCAATGAGCGAATTTTCAATCTCCCTGCTAGCCATGGCGAGCTTTGCTTTGGATCTAGTGAAGTATGGGTGACTAGCCAGAGTGCTGCAAACCTACCACTGTTATCTGAAAGAACATGCTCATAAAAAACGACATCCGTTAGGATTAGGGCACACAACAAGAATGAGAGTCACATTGGTAAAATTGTCCTAAATTCATGTTCATTTCTACCATCTTTTGAGGGTAGCGAGGTCATTTCAACATCATCCCGATTTTTATCTACACTCTTTTTTTTATATCGTATCCATCTTTATTCTTTCCACTTCTTTCATTATCTACCTTTATTTTATTATTCTTTATGTCTTTTGTTTTTTCTTTAAAAGAGGAAAAATAATGAAAAACAACGAAACAAAATGATTAGATCGAACCCAAAAGTAGGTTGCCTACGTATCATGTTGTACATGAATCAGATCTTGCGTAGTTCGGGCAGCTTATGCATAAACATTACACAATTGAAGGTTTTT
This sequence comes from Capsicum pubescens, assembly GCA_030864215.1. Classification (NCBI taxonomy): domain Eukaryota; kingdom Viridiplantae; phylum Streptophyta; class Magnoliopsida; order Solanales; family Solanaceae; genus Capsicum; species Capsicum pubescens. The sequence goes on from CM061541.1 coordinate 187,071,622, forward strand.
TTTTCACGAAACACGAAAACAAGTAAACAAAAGAAAGACGTAACCTCCTAACATTTCGATAAAAGACAGCAAAACATACAACGAATTTAGGACCACTTTAAAACTAAACAACAAATACAAAACAACACTTTAAACCCCTAACGATATGCGTGCAATAAAGACCCGAATATCAAAAACAACTTGACTCCGACTTAACACAGACACCAACCTACAATGACAGAAACATAAAAGACTCAAAACTACATAAAGATAAGACATGCTCTTTCAAACTGGTGCTTTGTGTGATGTCCCCGGCTGAGATGAACCCATCTGTGAAGTCCCCACTTTTTCACTTAGACTTTGCAACATGTCCTGCAACGACGTTTTGATACCCGGAAACAAATTTCTTGCCCGTATCCCCGCCTCTTGGAGAGTACACCCGCAAAGGTTTCTCTGACACCCATCCACAGTTGTGATCAAACGCGACAACAGAACTCTCAAAAACTCCACCTTGGCACCCGGATCTTCCTGCTCATCATCTTCTACCATGATTGCTTCCCGTATTTGCCCTCTAAGTTGGGCTGGTAAGGGTCTACTAATGCCACGGGGCAGAGATTATAGCCAGATTTCATAGTTTTGAGTGCATCCTGGATTTTCCTCGAAAGTGTCGACACCTAACTTTATCGCGTTATTCCAAAATTGCTCATATTTGCTTTCCCCCACGGCTTGGTCTTTAAAGTATTCTACATCCTTTAGAAGGTCCATTATTGGGGGGACGTCTTGCATCCTACCCAACTGACGCATCACCCTTCTTGGACTGTAAGGCCTAGTGTAGTTAAGTCCTATCAAAACTAGAAAGAGTTGCATTTGAGATCCAATCTAGATTTTCTTAGGACAAAACCACATATAGCACCAAAGAATGTTGTTTGGAGTTCTTGATTCGAGAAATTCGATCCAAGAATTGACTCCAATAGGAAAAGAAAATTTGTCAAAACGCATTCTTTCTTGCATGGCTTGCACTCGATCATTCAAACAACGGTCGATCACATCTGCTCTAATCAAAGAAGGCGTATGCAAGTGCTCCATCATCCACAACTGCAATATCAGATTACTCCCCTCAAAAAATTGTACCCCTCCTTTTACTTCAGTTAAAGCCTTATATATTTCTGTTAAGATCATTGGTACAATGGTGACCTCATCTTTTTTCTTGAATAAAGCTATCACCACTGATTGCAGACGAGTATTGATACACCTCTCATCTAATGGGAACACTAAGATACCCAACAAAGCCAGACAGAAAACCTCAAGACGATGTTGTTCCCAGATTTTTTTGGTAGTACAGAATTCATCCCAAAAGCAGTTGAAACCCTCTAAAGACCCAAATCTAGCAAACAAATAGTCCAAGGAAATCCAAGACTATTTGAGACTCCCAGATGCTTGTTATCTTTTAATCCACAGAGTCGAAGGAATTTCTTACGAGTATGATTGCGGGCTAAAATCATTTGCTGGCCCATGTAAGTCAACCGAAACAAACAAGATATTTCTGCCAGGGTAGGAGTCAATTCACAACTTTCGAACCTAAACACCAAATTATTTGGATCCCAGAAAGTCAACGCAGCTTCTATTAAATCCGGACGAGGCGTGAGATCCATGAGTGTTACAAGATTGCCTAACACTTTCCTGACTTCGTGCTTTTCGGAGTAATTGAACGTGCCCCACCACTTGATCAACTTTTTGGGCACCTTGACAACCATAAGGACTCTAGACTTTGTGGACAGATCCATCCTGTAGTAGCAGATAAAAAATTGTCTCAAAATTTGATAAGAGCAAAAGGTTCCCAACCAATGGGAATTTGATGCGGACATACGTCAATGAGACAGACCGCTTCATGACTCCAAATCGCCGAACAGTAATGCTGAATAAAATCAGCCTACTGGGCTAACAACTCTAGGTTACGGAGTAAAAGACCTAGCCTAAGACTAAGACGAAGACCAAAATAAAGGTTACCGGACCCGCCGAAGGTTTCCTACGTATCCCGCCCCGAGGTACGGAAATCAGGTATGCATAGTTCGTCCAGATTGGACAACTAAAGATTAACTAATAAATTGACCCTAACTTAAGAGACAAAACCAAAAACAAACGAATAAAAACTTTTTTGGATTTTTCAATTAGACACTTTAACTAAGACTGACACCATCCATTATGGAAAAAATCTTTTTGGTATTTTTTCTTTTGACAAATACGTAGAAAAAACTTTTTTTTTTCTTTTTGAATTTACGGTACTTTGAGAAGACAAAAATGCAAAAATGTAAAAAAAAATCTTTTTGAGTTTTTGGGATCGTGAAGAAAAAAAGCCATAAAAAATTCTAAAATACACTACGACATTCCTTTTGATTCATTCTTTTCGACTCGCTTTCTATATATATATATATATATATATATATATATATTTTTAAAAAAAAAAAAATTCGTCCGTCAAATGACCACGTTACCCTCAAATATACAACAGTTAGTAAGTAGGGATGCTTTAAAGGTGAGTCTCCTACAAAGGACCGTGTAGGCCTCGCTAGGTCTCAATATGATGCACATAAGAATGACCTAAAGGCTGACCTACGTTGTGGTTTACTAACAAGGCCGTTCGGGGGAGCATATGGTCGATAGTGGCTGCTTTGCTTTCCACCTACTCCATACATCCAACGGCTCCCCCCCTAAAATAAAGGTGACTCAACTAGAGTTCGTGCGCACGACGTGCGCTCCGAGACTTGTTGCAGAAAGAAGGCCGGGGGGATGGACTCATGATGACAGATATAAAGCGGTAACACATAGGATAAATACTATAAACAAAAAGCACGAAAACGCACAAAAGTGAAAACAATAATCACAAACAATGCTTATACACTCGTAATGCCAAACAAAGACGATACGACTCAAAAATAAGCTCGAATTCTAAAAATTCCCCAGCAGAGTCGCCAGAGCTGTCACACCCTTTTTTTACGTACTCGAAAATATTATATATGTATTAAGGTTCGAAAGGGTTTTTATTATTAAGTGACAAAAGATGAAAAATTTGTTTTAAAAAAGGATTCATTTTATTCAAAACTCAGAGTCGCCACTTGGCATAGTCCGGTGTGCCAAGTCACCTTTGAAAAACCCTTTTCAAAATGATTTTGACTCTGTAAAACTGATCCGCGAACAGAGAATCCGACTAAGGAATTCTGTTGATCTAGGGGAAGGTATTAGGCACCCCTCGGTCCCGTGGTTTGACCACGGTCGCTTGGTGGAGTGTATCGGCTATTTTGGCATTACGAATGTATAAACCACACAAAAAAACATAGAACAATCAATCAAAACACACAAAGACAAAACAGTCCAAAGTTTAGTATTCAGTCCAATTATACAGTCCCGAAATAGAAAAATGCAAAAATATAAACCTACGCTAACCTATATTAATCCTAAACTATGCTCCAAAGCTTTACCCGATGCCTCAGGCCTTGATCACGAGCGTCCTCCGAGTACATGATACTTCGGGGCATTCCCCGGTGAATAAATACAACTTCTTTGGGGTATTCTCCGACAAATGAATACAATTTTAATTTCATGAGATAAACTAGAAAAGCATTCGACCCGTTCAACATTCCACGCATTCAGTCAAACAACGAAAAACACTTATTCCTAAATTGATGCCTACCCAAACCTATGTTGCCTATCCATTTCCACATTTCATAATTCTTTCACGTTCACACCATATTTATGATTATTTCGGATTAAATCAAACAATAATAAACTCAAATTAGTCTCAGTTCTATTTTTCAACTCTACGATTCCACCCCAAATCCTTTTCTATCAATTATACCGTTAAAACTAATCAAGTTCGTTCCTCCTACAACCGGAGTCATATCATCACGCACATGATCATAACATCAACAACATCAAACAATTACAATCACCCAACACATAATTATAATCATTTCAACAAGATAAAATAAAGAAGAAAGAAAGGAAGTAAAGAGATGGACCTCGAGAGCTTTGGATTGATTTTAATGATAAAAATAAGAGCTCGTCTAAGAACCTCGAAGAATTCCTACAAAATCTCAACTCTCCAAATCAGTTGAGAAACAGTCCAAAATGCGATAACCCAAAATTTGGTATTGAAAATTGAAAACTTGAAAACTGATCGTGATTAACAAGTCGAGACGAATGAGATTCTAATCTTCAAATCAGTAGCAAAGATCTATGAAACCACAACAAAATAGCAACAGAAACAGACCGGACCGTACGTGAGGATATCCCAAAAATCAACCCAAAATAGAAACGATTCCAGCAAAAGATCTGCTGCCAGTTCACGTTTTTCGGCAAATCCTTAGCTTTTCCGGCTGGCTATGCCTTGGAATAAAAGGTAACAGTGAGATTTTGGGATTCGGGGGGGAATCCGATCGAACACAAACTAAAAAAATCAATTCTGGCGAAATTTTGCCAAAATTCTCTCAAAAAAATGATTGGATCTCTCTCTCTCTCAAACTATCTTCATTCTCAAGTTTTCAATGCGTACGGGTGGGTCTGATTTGTGGTTGAGAATTTAGAGAGTGATTAGTGTGTGCTCATCCATGAGAATTGAATGAAAGTGAGTGTGTGTTGTGGTGTGAGACGATTGAAGGAGTGGTGTTAGTGTGTTTGGTGTGAAAAAAAAGAAAGAAAGAAAAAGAGAAAAAATGGTCTTCTCTCCCTCTTGTCGTGCTCCATTTTTTGTGATCCCCCGGTGATGAGTATGTGCCTTTTTTTTATTGTGAGGGTCACGTGGATGGGTATTGGGGTAGGGTAGGTGGGGTAGAGTTTGTTAGGATAGGGTAGGTAGGTGTTGTTTTTTAATTGGGTGGGTTGTTAGAATGTGTTGTCAATTTTTGGTTGGGTGGGTTGTTAGAATATTGGGATAAGACAAAATTAGTTAGGGGGTTGTTATTTTGTCATTTTGTGGAGGGATTATCACACGGGTGAGGGTACACGGTAGGATAAGGTAAACAATAGGTAAAAACGATATCGAGGAGGGACAAAATTAGGTGTCTACAGTCTCGACTATTTATTCACCTTTTTCTTAACAATCATATCATCATATAACTTAATTAATCCAATGTTGTGACTTTTTTTAAATTGAATAATCTTTCTTTTACGGTTATAATATCATTTAGTTCCTTATTATTTATTAACAAACTATTTTTAGGAGAATCGTCATGACTTTTCACCAGCATCTGTTGCCACAAGTGCTCAATCTCTACCTCCAACCGTCGACATGTTGAGAAAAAGGAATAAATAGAATGATAATTAAATAATAAATAAGAATTAAAAATCCAAAATCGACCAAACCAAACCAAACATATACATAGATTTTTTTGAATCCCTTATAGGTAGATCGGATATAAAAAAGGAAAATACATAAGCTAAAAGAAAGAAGAAACATAACCTAATTATTATTACTACTACTATTATTATTATTACTATTATTATTATTATTATTATTATTATTATTACTATTATTATTGTCAACCGGATAATTTTCATCCGGTAGCAGCAGGGCCTTCCTCAGCCTTGCTCCGAAGTCAGCCAAATCCCTCTGGAATTCATCAAAATGCCTTTGAAGTTCCTGAAAGGACTCAATATGAATCTTCTTGTACGAATCTAGATCAGCCATATTTGTATTGTAAGTGTAGTGGAATGAACGAGTGGGGGGAGGCTGGAGGGACCTATTTATAAACTGATTGAATTGGAAGGGGTGACTTGACTTAGTCAAACAAAAATCTACGACTGTTCATATCCCTTAATTAAATAAAACTGGTAACTTTTCAAATATGTAAATTAAAAAAAATGGATCTAAATACAATATTTTATTGTATTTCGGAAAGAAAAGAAAATTTCTTTAAAATAAATCTAACAGATTGGTAAGCTATTGCAAAATATATTCCACCTTTCAGATAACTTACAACATATTGACAATCTATTGCAATAGATGGATATATCAGTTTGCTTTTCCATCAGCTGTGGCGTCTATTGCAACTTGCTAGTCATTTGTTTATTCAATTTCACTGAGAGCATTAGATTTTTCTAAACACTTCTTGGCCAAACTCAATTTTTGCTCTTGGATTGCTTCTCTTTTCTGCTTTGCAACCTTCAAGCTAGCCTTGAAAAAAAGAAAAGAAATCCAAGAGCAAAAATTGAGTTTGGAGGCCAGCTTGAAGGATGCAAAGAAAAAAAAAGAAGCAATCTAAGAGCAAAAATTGAGTTTGGCCAAGAAGTGTTTAGAAAAAATCTAATGCTCTCGATGAAATTGAATAAAAAAATGACTAGCAAGTTCCAACAGACGCCACAGTTGATGGAAAAGCAAGCTGATATATCCATCTGTTGTAACAGATTGTCAATATATTGTAAGTTATCTGACAGGTGGAATATATTTTGCAATAGATTACCAATCTGTCTCTTTACAAAGTATAATAAAAAGATAAAATGTTGTATTTAGATCCATTTTTTTTATTTACATATTCGAAAAGTCACCAGTTTTATTTAACTAAGGGATATGAACAGTCTTGGCTTTTTGTTTGACTAAGTCAAGTCACCCCTTCCAATTCAATTATTTTGTCATTATGGCCGTTGAGCTCAGTATAGAGCTCTTGATCTTTTGTGAGTTTGTCAACAAGGACCACTTTCTTGGCAGCTTCCTTATAATACTCCTCTTGGTCCTTCTTAGCTCTACGCAAGGTCAAGGAGAAGTATGGAAGGTTCTCTTTGTGTTTTCCAAGTAAAGCACTCTCTCGGCTGATAAATTCGGTGCTGCAACATATATGGATAGTGCAACACTCAATGCAGAACAGTTTTCTGGTAGAAGCAAGTTTTGAGAAGACATAATCAGTAATCTCTCGATATCAGCTTTCGTTGTGTCAAGCAGTTCTGTTGATCGAATGGAGTGAATGAAAATGAAATCCTCTTTGATCGAATGACACTACTATTAGATATCAATTCCTTTACATCAACAGTTAATGCATTAACAGTATTAATCACTCCATCATATTTTGCCTTGCACTCTTCACATTTGCATGCACAAGTTAAGAAAGGAGGGGCAAGATCTCCAAACCTTAGCCCGAGTTAGTGAACACATTAAACTATCTCAATATCTCAGCCTTTCTACTGATCATTTTTCTCCCATATAGAGGACAACATATCCGTCATGCAAAAGTCTACACTGTCGCCAGAAATACTTGCCACAATAAAAGCCTGTAGAAGGCATGACAAATAAACATGAGCAACAAGAGATATTAAATCTTAACAGGGTATCAGAACCATATTCATGGTCCCTCAGCCTTATTAGTTAGGACCTACCAAACTTAACTGTAAAACTGAAGATATCTTATTTGAATGATCTATGACTAATCGGTAAAAACAACATTCACAAAATCAGTGTACTCTATGTGTGTTTCCATGAAAACATTATCAGTAATACATACCTACCACATATGAAGTGGTTCCATCTTCATGCAGCTTATTCCTCCGAACCCATCTTTACTGCAACCTCTTGTGATGGTCTGACAAAAGTTTATCAACTTTCAGTTCCTTATATATACAAAGAAGAAGAAAAAAATTAATGTCACAGAAAGAACATTATTTATCTGTTACAATAGATGTAGAGCCTGTTGTATCAGATGTGGAGCCTGTTGCATCAAATGTGGAGTCTGTTGCATCAGATGTGGAGTCTGATGCAACAGATGTGGAGTCTGAAGCAACAGATGTGGAGTCTGTTGGAATACATCAAACTAGCCTTACTGGTGGTTTGATTTATTCCAATAGTTGCTTCGTCTGTTGCAACATCAACAACAACATAATCTACAAAGAAAGAACAAATAAAAAACATCAACAACAAAGAAAACAACAACATTTGTTCCAATAACATCATCAACAACAAAGAAGCAAACATCTTATGTTCCAACACCATCAACAACCAGGGGCGGACTCACATGGAGTCCTCCGGGTGCGCGAGCACAGACTGAACTCGTATCGAACTTTATATATGTATAAGAAAATTAAGAAAAAACGTATATAATCTAATCAATGAGAACCCATAGTAAGAGTTATTTGGGTGGCCTAGTGGTTGTTTATGGGTGCTTAAGTCTATTTATTTCTTTTGGTCTTGAGTTCAATTCCTACTCAACACATATTTTTTTAATTTTGGTAACCAACTCTTCTCTCCTTATTCACTTTAAATTTTCTTTTATTTTTTCTTCCTTACTACTTGTGTTGATTGTTCGGACTAAACTATTTTTAAGCTAAGAAGCACCCACCGTCTAAAAAGCCTGGATCTGCCACAGTCAACAACACCACACCACAAGTTCCAACAACGCCAATCCCACCACCAACATCAATAACAACATCAACAACAAAGAAACAAACAAAATACATAAAGAATATGATACTGCCAACAAGGCTTTTAAACTTCTCCCAACAGATGACTTTTTTTCACATCTTGTAATAAAAATTCTTGGTTCGTTTATTCAACAATTAAAAGTTCCTTCAAATTTTTTAAATAAATATGATATGGGTAAATGATAATTAAATAAAAATAAGATGTAAATAACTTGCAAAGAAGAAGACGAGAATGAAAGAGCAATAGTGAACTATAACTTAATGTCAAAAGGGGATCAAAACAATAATTTCAGTCGAGGAATCTAACATATGGATCGGTTTAGATCTGAAAGGATCTTTATGAGAAAGAGGAGTGAAAAAAAAGTTGTCATAACCCTAAAGATGATAGAAAAAAAAAGATGAGAGACGAATAAAATAAATTTAGGGTTGAAGAAGAGATGAGATAATTCTAATTTCTAGATGTACTACCCTTAATATTAAATGACTAAATAAAGTGTATTTATTTAAATTTATATTTTCAAAGCATAATTAATAAGGCTAATTGGGTAAAATAAATCCCTAATTAATATTTTCTTAATGGGTGTGCCAAGTCAATAGGGGTCAACTAATATGAAACGGAGGAAATATTAGGGGTTTCAATATTCATTAATAATTTGAGGAGCGCGAGGAAGAAAATGGGTGACGTTGAAAAGATAAGACAAGACTACTCAATAAGATTTTTGAGTTATCCAAGAAACATTTTTTACCGCCTTTAGTAGTACTACTTTATCTACTTGGACAGAAGCTTGCTTTTAAATTAAAAGAAAAAAAATTCAAACAGATATGTCGTCTGTTGTAACATATATAAATATATATTTGAAAAATCCCAATAGCTCAGTCATTTGTGACAACAGATGCAAATGTCCATTTAATAACTAAATCACATATGTCATCTGTTACAATAGATATAACTATTTGTTTGAAAATTTCCAACAGCTCAGTCCTCTGTCACAATAGATGCAAATGTCTATTTGATAATTAAATCAGATATGTCATCTGTTGTAATAGATATGATTATCTATTTAAAATTCTCCAACATCTCAGTCATTTATTGCAACAGATTTCATTACAATTAATTTAGGTGGAACTAGGGATGAATGAATGATCTCACAGGGTCAACAACAACTTCAATTAAGTCATTGCATTTGCATGGTGTTGGTATTGCGTTCATCCCGACCCGAGTCATCGATCGATCACTCTGAGTTGAAATGAGTTCTCATCAACTTAATGTTAAGCTTAATAATAGTACCTACATTGATCTAGGTGGAACTAGGGATGAATAAATAAGCTCACAGGGACAACAACAACTTCAATTGAGTTGTTGCATTTGCATGGTGTTGGTATTGCGTTCATCCCGACTTAAGTCATCGATCGATCACTCTGAGTTAAAATGAGTTCTCATCAACTTAATATTTTAAAAACTATATCTTTTAAAATTTTTAAAATTAATTAAGATCAATGTAGACCAAATTAACAATTTTAAAACTTGTCATTCTTTTCCAAAATTACAAATCAACCGATACAAATCATCCATTTGCGGAAAAAACTTTTTTTTATTTCAAATCTCAAGTTCTCGCTCCTCTCTCTCTCTCTCTCAAAATACAGACAACAACTACTAAACATATTGCTCAACCCTTCAAAACAGATAGATTTTCTTCCCATTTTCGATCACAAAGTTGTTATTTTTGACTTTTTTCTCGCTTGTATCCATCATTTTCTCTGTCTTTGCAGGTAACAGAGTTTGAGAAGAGTTATACATTTGTTTTTTATTCTAAAAATTAGGGCTTTTTAGTTAATGATGGAAAATAAGACTTTTAGTTGTATTATCTTCGTGAATGGGTTAATAATTTTGTGTTTTGATGCTAAAAAGTAGGAAGCACCCGAGAAAACCGTAGTTTTTATTTCAGTGTTTTGTTGACTGTCGTGGTATGGTTGGATGGAATTTGTGGTGTTGTTGGTGGTTGTTGGTGGTGGTATCGGTATTTGTATTTTTGGTGGTGGTGCTGGTGGTATTGGTATTGGTATTGGTATTGGTGGCATTGGTGGTGGTCTTGGTGGCATTGGTTGTGGTGGTGGTGGTCCATCTGTTGCAATGGGTGTAAGATCTGTTGGGAGATATTAAATAGGTCTTCAAATAGATTCTCCATCTATTCCAACTGATGGGTTATCCGTTGGAGTATTTTTTTTGTAATGTGGCTCAGAATAATTTATTGAAATTTTTCTTACCTTTTTTTAAAAAATTATGCAGATATCAAATGCAATGTATTTTTTATTTTTTCTATTATTTGTAGTTAAAAGATGTCTCCTAAAAGAAAGGAAACTGAAAGTGGAGAAAGTGGATCAACTTCTTATCACCAGACAAAAAAGGCTAGAGTACAGATAGATTCAGAGGAACTTCCAGAACAATCTCAGTCAGGGAAAAATGAAGTTGAGGAAAGTGATAACTCCTCCTCACCAATGGGGCGTGAAATAATATTGAAATCCTAGCATGATTTTTTCAAAACCATTAGTATTGACAAGTTTTGAGTTGCGATGCTGATGAATAGCCCTAACGCAGTATTTGTTGATCTTGTACTTAAATGTTAGTTGGTGAAACCTTTTGATGAACTTAGGAGTATTATAAAGAATGAAAACATAGATGAAATTTTTAAGAAGAGCTGCTTTGCATACTTTATTGAGCTATCTGAGGAACGTACTCTCCATTTCCCAATGAGCATGGTATATGGCCTTCTTAAGCATAGGCTCGAGTATGCGGGGAGGGAGGGAGGAAAAAAGATGGATAAAGTCTGGATCAAATACTGTGGCATGCTGGTTTGATTTGGATTGAAAGAGTTTTCCATAGTGATGGGCGTGAGATGCGATCGTCCAGAAGAACCTCTTATCAAGGAAACACCCCACAAAGGTTCCAACAAACGCAAGGCTAAAAAAAATAGGTTGTTAGGCATTTTTGGACCTAGCTACAAAGGGGAGGATTTGATGGTGGATCTCGAGAATAAAAACATACCAAAGCACTGCAGGGAGAAATTGTGCTTAGTTTGGTTTGTCCATTCCGTTTTATTGGCAAGAGACATCAGGAAAGTCATAGAACATGATTTGTTGGCGCTTGCTGATGATTTTGGGAAATTCAACGATTATCCCTGGGGATATGAAAGCTACTACTTGACTTTCGAATATTTACTGACAAAGCTATCGGCAAAGAAGACCACAATATAAGGCTTTTCCTGGGTTTTCATGGTAAAATTGATCACTATTTTTACTCATCCATTAATTTATAATGAATATACTTATTATGACTTTTTTTGCTTGCTTCCTGTTAACATTTTTTAGGCTTGGGCATGTGAAGCCATTTCTCTCCTCCGAAAGTAGTTCAGGGTTTACCCGGATGAGGTTTCTCATCCAAGGATCCTTAGGTGGTTAACGGCTGCAAAGGGCGGCAAAAAAAATATTAAGGAGCAGGAGGCTGATCTCTTTAACCCTCTGAATGATGCAGTACATCTTCTTTCAACTAAAATAATTTGCCTCAAAGAAATATATTAAAATAGATGTTCCAACTATTGCGACAGATAGGCCATCTGTTGCAACAGATTACCTGTCAACTACAGCTGGTGCAATAGATGGGTAATCTGTTGCAACAGACGATCCATATTTTGCAACAGATTAACCATCTGTTGCTCTGGTTCTCTGAACCCGACTCAATAGATTACCATCTGATGTAAATTATGTAACAGATGTGTAATCTGATGCAATATATAGTCAATCTGTTGCGACATATAGATCAGTTGTTGCGGCAGCTAGATCATCTGTTGCATAAGTTGGCATCCATGTAACCCAACTGACTACAGATTATTATTATATGATTTAAATGCCTCCTGTATTTTTTTATAGATTGTGCATCATTGGATCGTGCCTACTATTGATGAGTTGGGGATGACTTATTTTTTTACTTTGGTTCTTGTTGATACAAAAGAAGACCCAATAGTGGAGCTAATAAAGAAAGAATTGGCTGGACCAACATCCATAAGAAGAGAAGTTAGGCAAGGTCAGCCTAATGTTGAAGCTCTTCATGACCAACCTCAAACTGCAACAGATTTATGTGCTTCTTCTAGGGTCTTGCTAGTGGAGTTATTTGTGATGGTGGTAGCCATCCTGATGCTGCTACCAATTGTGATTATGATCATGTTGGTGCTTAGCAAAAAATAAATACTTTTGAAAATATCCCTTGCATAGGTCCTCCCTCCTACCCTTACAGTGGTCCCTCTCACCCCTCCTCACCCTCATATTCTTATTGCAAATACAAAGTGTGCAAGGACAGAAAGGATAAACTCCTTAAAAAGCTAGAGGTTATTGATAAAACTGCTGAGGAGTTGAAATCCAGGAGGGGTATCATACCATCCAACGAGGTGAGGGAGCCATGCACTCCTACGGTGGCGGTTAGGAGGAAGAGAAGAAAAATTAGACAAATTCTATCCATTCTAAAATCAGCAAAAATTGCAACTCCTCCCACTCCAAGAGTTGTTGAAGTTCAGGGGTCACCGAAGAAGATGGACATATTCGCGGAGCTTGGCAAAGAGTAGAAGGAGGAACTGTAAGAAATCATGAATGCAAGATGAAGGTTCGAAAAGAATACACCATGCATTCATTTGCCGCCGAAGACTTCACGAATATGACAAATATGTGTGTGTGGTACGGGGATAATGTAAGTTTACTTTTTCTAACCTAGACTACCAATCTAATCCATGAAGAAGAATCTACACAATAGATTTTTAATCTTTCGCGACAACTTGGTATTCTGTTGCAACATAATGCACATCTATTGCATAAGTTGCGTTGGCTAGGTAATTTATGAATTGATTCGGAGAACCCTCTACATCGGATTCTTTCCACTGTGTTTTTATTCTTTACAATTACTAACCTATTTAAAAATTGTCTTCTTATACCACATTATATTGATGAAATTCTCCGTCTCATGAGGGGTAGGCAATTAGCATACCCGGATGCTTATGATGCTGCCGATAGGATAATGGACCTAAACTTCTACAATAATTTCAAGAATAGGTACGCTTCTCTCCATGAGCTAGCTGGTACCGGTATCCTAGGATTTAATGAGTTAGTTTCTACGTTCCAATGGGATGAAGAAGCAATTAAATATGTTAGAGGGAAGAGTCCATATCTACACGACAAGAGCTGGACCAAGGCAAAGAGAATCCTTGCAGTCATAAACGTGGAAGTCAAATATTTTTTTGCTGTTGAGATACTACTCTATGAGGGAAAGATTAAGGTTTATGACTGCAACTTACCTATCTTCAGTAAGGATAAGTTTTTAGCTCACATGCAGCCACTCTAGAAGTTGTTACCCAAGTTCTTGAAGTAGAGTAAGATGATAGATCATTTGCCAGCTGAAGTCTTGATGAAGGAATCATGGGATTTTGAAGGTCGAAATAAGAACATCAAGCTCCAGAGAAATAGACTCGGTGTAGCGTGTGGGCCGTTCTCGCTTGCATATATCGAGTGTTTGCTGACCGGTACAGATACGACCGGTATGTATAACACTAATGTGGGAAAGATACAATGGGTCTGGGCTTATGAGGTACTAACTAAATGGTTGGAGCCCGTGTATAAAGAAGAATATCTACAAATACAGAAACAAAAATGAAAATGAAAACGATAACAATTATTTATTTCAAGCCACTTTACTCTACATGTAGTGGCAATAATTTCTCTGTCTGGCGAAAGTTGAATTTTTATAATGCAATAGATTTAATATCTATTGTAACAGATATTATATCTATTGTAACAATATAGTACCTGTGTGATAGATATAGTACCTGTTATGACAAATTATCTGTTGGAATAGGTTGATCATCTGTTGTATTATGTAGATGTTCTATCTGTCTGACGTAATAGATATATAATCTGTTGTAACATATTATCTATCTGTTGCAACTGATCGGTAATCTATTGGAGCAAATAAAAAAAGTAGAAAGACCTGTTATATAATTTCTAGCAGATGACCTACGTGTTGTATCTCATGTTGCAACATATGTCTAAATCTATTTGATAAGATATGTCATCTGTTGCAGCAGATGTATTATCTGTTGCGATATTTAAATCTAGTACTCCATTTCAATTAACATGTTCAAAACTAAGGATTAAATTATATTCATAGACAACATAAAATAAATTGAAGCCTTCAGAAATTACATGAAATAACTCAACAAATAAATGAAATGTAAAAAAAATCATTATGGGTACAAATGATCTACTCTTCAAATAAATCAACAAGTTAAACCAATGAGGATAGGTTATTATATTGACGTACTCAAGCTATAAAGATCTAATCAATATGGACAAGTTGTTCTTCATCCAGTGTTACGAAATTCGGCTTTGGTCGTCGTGGATCTTTAATGTCGCTTGCGTACGGCTTCTGAGCTTTCGCTTCTCCATATTTCCATAAAAGAGAAACATATCTTTTGTAGAGTAATATGGCATCAAGTTCATCATTTGGTACTTGTAATCCATCACTCAAATACTCGGCGTAAGTGGCAACAAAAGGATCGCAATTCTCGCATTTTAAAAAAATAGATAATCCATATCTTGCAGTTCATGCAAGCATTGTGAAATTTGTGGAATGAAACTAAATCATGACACTTATACTTACAGGCTACCAATGGTTTGTTGAGAAATTCCTTCAACATATTGTACATCAAATGGATTAGCCATTTTATTCCGGTATGCTTCAATCTCTGACCAATCAGTACGAATCTTTTGGTCCAAAAATCCACTCATATCAAGATAAGTAGGTAATATTTTGGCCATCTTTTGTATCTCAGACGACGGCCAGGAACGTCTCCTTCGCGGCATCGAGTCATAAACTCGGATGCTCCTCTCTTTTAGAACGATGACAGTCAACACCCAATAGAATTTATAACCTCAATTGATTGGGATGAACACTTCGTCGACCAAATGCCAAGGTAAGCTAGCCGGAATGCTAAAACCTTTGATGATGTTGATTAAGCATTCCTTATTTTGGAAAACTTTTGGTTGTTGTTGACAATACCTATCGTAGGCATTATTGATGTAAACTTTGTACAAATAATTACCTGTCGTGTATCTGTATTATTCTTGTATTTGCAACTTGGCCTTCTTTCAAAGGTAGTAAAAAATGACATTGATGTGCTGCACATATTATCAAACATTTCGGATTACATGATGAAAATTAATACGCAAATGCAATTAACTAAAGTATTAATTAATAATAATATGTATGACATTTAAACCACATCATTCCAGCAAGTTTAGGGTTGTGACATCAAATAGAACCAATTCTTTGATCTGGGATGTGCAACAATAAAGTCGAATATATCAAAACCAAGACTCGATTCGTTCACTTTATAGCGTTCGTCATTTTGTTTTCTACATAATGATTTATATGTGTTAATGTCACGTTCTTACAACAAGAATAGTATAAACCAATATCTTCAAAAATTGATTTATGTACCTGCCGACATGATGCTTTAGCAGCCTATCGGCAATCCATTTTGAATAGTCGTTGATCAACTATGTTAGTTTTATTAGAGCCTCGTTCGAGATGTTGAACCCTTCAAATGGGTAATTCTTCCGTTCTCCCAAACTAACAAGCTCCATTTTTTTTCTTCTTTGGAAGCAGTTGATGGATTATCAACTGTGATATTATGCTCTTCAGTAGTGGCTTCTACTATGACATCTGCTTGGAAAGATGGAATTGCCAATGCTAATTACAGATATGCAATAGATTATCCATCTATTATAATAGATGAGCCTTATGTTGCAACAGATGGATTATTTTTTGGGACAAATTCGAACAGGTAAATCAAAGAAGTATAATAATTTTGAACACATGACCCATCTGTTACAACATAAGACTCATCTGTTACAACAGATAACACATCTGATGCAATAGGTTAGATAACAGTTGCAACAGATGTATATATCTGTTTGATAATTTTCAACAGATGTATCATTTGTTGGAACAGGTGATGTACATTTACCTTCTTCATCTTATGATGCTCTTCTGTAGCCCTTGCATACTGAACATCAGTGCAAGACAAAGATAGAGGTGTTGCAATTTTTCTTTTTTCAATGCTTGATGATGCCTTAGATGTATTTTTCCTTCTCCTCTTATCCACTTTGATCTCTAGTGGAGTGTATGGATATAAAATCTTCTTTAATGAAATGACACCCCTATTAGATGTCATTTTCTTTACAGAAGCAGTTAGTGCATTAATAGCATTAATCACTCCATCGTGTTTTGCCTTGCAGTCTTGACATTTCCATGCAGAACATTCGCTACATGTGGTAAAATCTGAAGAAAAATCTATACAGCTAGTATGATCATAATCATGATGGCTTGTTGTTTTAAAAATGGTAAGAGGAGCATCATTAGCCCCAATAGTAGCACCACTACCACTACCACTACGACTACCATAGTCAACAGCAACAAACCCACCCTCTAAAATTATTTTTCTTGTGATGGTTGTTGCTCCAAACAATTTCATTTTTATTCCATCAACGACCTTAGGGTTCGATAAAGTTTGCACAGACCGTAATGTAAGAAAAAATGATATCTTCAACTCTTGGTTGGTCAGAACGAGCCACGGATGGACAATCTAAAATAAATTGGTACATATATTAGAATGATGATGAATCATTTAAAATAATCATTAATTAAAACAAAAACTTGATTAGAATTGGACTTACTGCTTTCTCGGGGGGTTGAAAAGATCAAGAAATTTGCATTTCTATCGGTTTTGGCCGACAACTATCTCAGGATTCTTGGATAGAAAACTTCTTCCTAGTAGTTTACTTTTTGTTTCAAATAAGGAATGACTTCAAATGCCCAATCCTATAACATAATGTCAATAAATCAAAAGCATTATTGAATAAAAAATAATGAATTATATCATGATAAAAGAAATATTTACCATGAAGGTTCATAGAAAGCCATATAAGTTGACTCTCTTTGGCATTAACGGAGTCAAAAAATATTGGACAGTCATTTTGAACCTTTCATAACCCAAAGGATAGGTGTTAAATGCCTCAAGATCCTCGGAGAGATTTATTAAACCAACACTTATGTTGTTGTTAACGTCTCTCACCCAAAGAATATTATGTACAAACCAAAACAAGCACAATGATTTCTTGTGCTTCTTTGAGAGTCCTTTACCTTTCAACGCTTCTATTAAATTTTTATTTTTGAAGCTTGGACCAAAATCGACACCAGGTCATCATGATCACTCGACTTACCTTTGCCTTTTTTGGGTGTGCGGGGTGCTTTTTTGGGTCAGAGTAGGTATAACTTGAGAAGGAGAAGGAGGATAACATTTTAGTTCGGTAACTATGGCAAACTCCTTCCAACCAAAACAAATAGGCATGCCACAGTAATTTATCCATACCTCATCCATCTTGTATTTGTTTTCATATATAAACCTACGCTTGAGAAGATCGTATACCATTTTCATCTGGAAACGAGCATTGTTTTCCACAGTAAATCAAGATATTGCCCAAAGCAGCTTATCCTGAAATAAGCATCCAATTTTTGTTCTCAAAGTATTTTTCTGAAGGCGTCAATTTTTTTTCCATGGTTGACTTAACCACGAAATCACCCGTTAAGTCTGTGGCATCATCGCACTGCATTCTCATAGGATAACGATCAATGCTGAAGGTTTTGACCAACTCTTCGGCGAAAGGGCTATTAGTATTTGGATCATCCCTTTTGAGATATTCCTCCTCCCCGTGTTCATTATCTTCTGCTCCTGATTGAGATAACACTTGTAAAGCAAGCTCATAGAGTGGTGGAAATAGTCGAGCTGTTGTACTTGTTTCTTTACTTGGACTTGATTCGATTTTTTTTCTTTTGGGAGCCATATTATCTTAAATTAACAGAAACATAAAATAGATTATAATTGATTAATGCATTATTAAAAAGGGATAACAGTAAATCTAACATGTACAATTGTAAAATAACAGTTCCAACAGACCACACATCTATTGCACCAGGTATGTTATATGTTGCAACATATAACCGATCTGTTGCAACGGATGAGTAAACCATTAGAAATAATAAAAATAGATCTCTAATCTGTTGCACCAGGTAGTTTATCTGTTGTAATATATAACTAACCTGTTGTAATGGATGATTAATCCATTGAAGTAATAACAGATCTCCGATCTATTACACCAGGTAGTTTATCTGTTGCAATATATAACCAACTTGTTGTAAGGATAAATAATCTGTTGGAAACAGTAGTAACAAATCACATATCTGTTGCACCAGGTAGTTTATCTATTGCAACATATAACCAAACTGTTGTAACAGATGAGTAATCCATTGGAAATAGTAATAACATATCACATATCTGTTGCACCAGGTAGTTTATCAGTTGCAACATATAACCAACCTGTTGCAACGGATGAGTAATCCGTTGAAAATAGTAAAAACAGATCACATATCTGTTGTACCTGGTATGTTATATGTTGTAACATATAATCGATCTGTTGTAACGGATGAGTAAACCGTTGGAGATAATAAAAATAGATCATTGAACTGTTGAAACATATCACTCATCTGTTGCAAAATGAGTTATTTGTTGGATCAATATTGTTTAGATTTCTTCCAAAAAGAAGAGTCGTCTGTCGCAACAAATGAATGATCTGTTAGATTGTTCATCTATTGCATCAAATTTTCATAGTTGTATCAGATTTTAATCTGTTGCATCATATATTTTCATCTACTGCATCAGATATTTTCATTTGTTGCATCAGATGTCTTAATCTATTGCATCATATGTCTCATCTGTTGCAACACCATTTTCACCAAGACAAACAACAAATCAACCCAGCAACACCAACACATCATACACACACACACACTAAGAACATCAACTGTGAACAAAAATCACCAACAAATCCGACTCAATAGTAGACAACAGGAAGAATAAATGCCAGAAATTAGGATTTCATTCAGTCCACATTTCAATACTAGAAGAGTAGTTGACTCAAGTTCCTCTGTTTCTTCATAATTTTTTACCTGTGAAAAAGGAAATGGGACAACGAAGAACTCGAAGTTGTTGGCGCCGGAGAAGTCTTCACGTCGATTAACGATCGAAATTCGAAAGGAAACTCGCCCGACTATTTTTCGTCGGACGTTGAAGTCGTTGGAGATTGAAGAGAGAATTTTGCAGAACTGTTGGTTGGGAGAGAGTTTAGAGAAGCTGTCGAGAGAGAGAGGAAAGGGACTGGTTGATTTGGATTGAAGAGGGGTGTGAGTTGATTTGTATTTTTGAAAAGATTAGAAAGTTTTGAAAATATTAATCAAGTCTATAATTAACTTAATCAAGTTTTCTAATGATGTTTGACCCTTTAAGTTGGTCAATGTCACCAATCCTTCATTTAAGATTTAAAAGACACATTTTCTTCAATTTTCTCTAGAAACTGGGGTATCTATTTCTTGGCCATTTGGTTGGAATTACTTTCTACCGAATGGCTATTTACCGGATTTTTAAATTTAGGTGCTAGTTTTGTGGAATTATTTTAGTTTTAAGTGTTATTTTTATCCTTTCCCCTTTGATTTTTAAGGAAATATACTCAAGTTAAAAATTGCATATAATATAAATTGTTGGGCAAAATTTTGAGAGAATGAGCTTATTATTATGATTTGTTTTTATTATTTTAATTTTAAATTAAATATTTTAAAATACTTTTAATCTTACTCAAGTACTATGAAAAAGGTCTGAAATATTATTTATTACTTTTACACTATATATAAGTGAGGATTTACTACTATATGAAAGGGAAAACATTTCATTTTGATAGTCTTTACATGAATGTATTTTGTCTATTTTATTCTTAATTAAGTTTAATTGACCTTTTAAGATCTCATCCATTTTAGTAAATTTGAACAGTTATATGAGCTTTTAAAATGCTATACAAAAAATGATGAGTCATAAAGAAGTGATAGTGACACTACAAAGTATCTATATATCCAATTAAATTTAAAATTAAATCAAAATTTATTGTCTTTTTTTTATGTGGGATAAAAATAATTGAAGAAAAGAGAACACTTATTTTTTTTTTACTCTTCACAAAGAGATTTTTCAAGCTTTAATACTTGTAAGGTTCCATCGAAGAAACGTTTATAATTTTTTTTTATTGAGACTGACTTTTAATTATTTAATTTAAATACTATTTTTATTCATAAATCATATAATAGTTTGTAGCATCAAATATTTTATAATAATTAAATATTGTATTGGTCTTTTAAAAACATGAATTAGCCAATATAAAATTTAACTGATAAAAAAATAATAAAATTAATTAAATATAAGGCAAAAGTCAGTTTAGATCATTAAAGACTTTCATTTAAAATCTTTCAGTAAAATAAAAAAGAGAAAAGTTTTAGCGTGTGCATTATTTTAAAAATTAAAAGAAAGACTAGAATATACCATAAGAAAAATGTTATTATTTAATTTATAAAAACTTTTACTCCCTCTATTTTAATTTATTTGTTTGATTTTGATTTAGCACAAAGTTAAAGAAAAAGTAACAAATATTTTTGAATTTTGTGGTCATAAATTAAAAATATGTAGAAAGAATCGAAATATCTGTTGATTTTGTTGTCTTAAACATGCTACATGAAAAGTTGAAATTAACTCAAGAAAAAAAAAGACATTTTTTAAAAACGAACTGAAAGAAAATAGGACAAAAAAATTAAAACAGATATATAATTTAATATTTTAAAAATATTAAGAAATAATCGAAGTATGTCATTAACTAATATAATGGTACAAAACAGATAAAAGGCAAAAATAGCAAAACACGAAAAAAAAAATTACAAATATAAATGTTAATGTAGTTTGGACTCGGGTTTAGCACGGGCAAAACGACACTAGTATTTGAAAATAGAAGTAGATCATGGGAAGCTATAGCTAAAGGAGGTCATCTATGTTACATGTGTAAGAGCACCCCAAGAATGCAGGATGTAGTACATAGTTACGTGTATTAGTTTTTGCTCTTTTAGTAGTTATTAGCTCACCAACATGGGTTGTGGTGTTCGACCCTGGGTATGGAGAAAACTCTTTTGGGAGCGCTACCATCTTAATAGGCCCTGCAACGCGCGATCCGAATTAGTCGGGGCTCCAATGCGAGCACCAGACACTGGATGGGAAACTAAACAAAAAAGTAGTTATTAGCTCTGAGTTTTTTCTTGTTAGTTTGAATGCTGAGCAATAGCTTTGCTGAGTAATTGCAAGATATTTTTGATTCTGTAATGTATTATTTTGGTGATTAATGAAAGCAGTTAGTGAAAAAAAAAATTCCATTAGTTTTTTTGCTCAAAAATATCCCTCGGTTAAATTTTTGGCTCAATAAAGCCCCTCTCTAACGAAATGCCATATGGAAAAAAATTTCCACATGACCGGTCCACGTCAGCATCCACGTATAAAGCACCTTTCTAAATACTAACCCAAGTTTTGTTTTCAGCAATCTTTTTTGCCTATTGCCGAATGCCGACTATCATGAAGCACGCCAAGCAAAAAGGTGTTAGATTAAGTGTCTGTTTGGATGGTTATTTCCCATGGTATGGTATGGTATGGTTACCATGGAAACCATATTTGTTTTGATTGTTTGCTAAAAGGAATGGTATGGTATGGTATTTTTTCATGGTTTGATAATCATGGAATCCCCCAATTTCCTGAACCACCAATTTGGTGGTATCCCATGATTTTTTTTCCAACTATGCCCTTATATAATTTTATTTAATCCTATTTTACCCTTTACCCTATATTACTTATTCTTACGCTTTTCTGCTCTCAATCTCTCTCTGCTCTTTGTTGCGTTGTTCTTCAACTGTTTTCTATCCATCTGCATATAATTTTGAATACTTAACAAAGAATTCAACTATGACAGCAACGATGAATTTATTAACATCTGCACATAAATTTAAAATTTATAATAATCAAGGGTATTTTAGTAACATTACCCATTACGATACAGTACCATACCATCAAACCAAATAAAAAACTATTATTAAACAACAGTGAACGATACAGTCTATCCAAATATTGTATTGTACTATACTATACAGTACCATACCATACCATACTGTACCATATATTATGAAACCATGGCAAACCACCATCCAAACAGAGTGTAAGAAAATTGAATTAGTCTTGAAAGGAAAAGGGACACTAATAGTTCTGAATGGAAAGCTTTTTCAAGTAACTCAGCAATCTTTCTTGCCATATTTATAGGATTTATTTCCTGGTCTTAATCGTCTTATACAATCAAGTGTTGTTTTCTTCAACTAGAATTTGATACTCCTTGTACCTGCATAGCTAATTTGTTTAAATCAACGGTAAGATATCTTTTTAATGCATATATATAGCTTAATGCATTCCAAGTAGAAGTGTGCTAATCGATTTATCCTTTACTTTGCCTCTTGAGTCATTTTTTTTAAGATGGCTGGGATCGGGTTCTTTTAAGGGGATCTTTCAAAAATAGCCACATTTTGCTGAAAAACTCACCTTTCATAGCCATATTTTACATAATTACCATTTATAGCCTCTGTATTCAAATTACGCCCGCTGTATTCAATTTTATCAATAGTATGTATTCATATAAAATATAAATACAGTATCATTTAGCTGTTGTATTCGATTCATAGCCGTTGTATTCACTTTTACTCAGTATTTTGTATTCATAAAAATATAAATACACTACATATTTAGTCTTGCCAAAACACTACCATTTTTTTTCTTTTTTCTTTTTCGTGTTTTCCTCGTTTTTTCTTCTTCTTTTTTCTAATTTTTCCTATTTTTATTTTTTATATATTTTTTCTCTCTTCTATCTCTCTTTCTTTTTTTTTTTATATTTTTTGTACTTATTTTCTTTATCATTTTTTTGGTTCTATTTTATATTTTTTGTATTTTTAAAAAATATAACTACTCGAGCACAAGTCATTGATGATAACGTAAATACCATAATTGTTTATCTATTTGTAGTCATGCCGTCATTTAATTTTTGTATTCATTGATACAACTGTATTTGTATTTTAAAGTTCACGTTTGTATTTGTATATTGTAGTTCGTGTTTATATTTGTATTTGTATTTTATAGTTCGCACTTATATTTGTATTTGTTAGTTCGCACCATCATTTATATTTTGTATAATTCGCACTTGTATTTTAAAGAACTGTTTTGTATGTATTTGTATTTTATAATTGATTGTATATTATATTGGATTATATTTGTATTATGATATTATTGTGTTTGTATATTTAGATTATATTTGTATTTGTATTCTATTTTTGTCGATGTCTTTTTATTTTTAAATAATTATTTTGTATTTGTAAGTTGATTGCATATTTTATTTAGCCGTGATTATGTACAATTTATCATTTGTATTTGTATACAAACAAGTAAATGCATTAATTCGCCTTTGTATTTGTATTTTATAGTTTCCACTTGTATTTGTATGTTATAATTCACCTTTATATTTATATTTTATAGTTCACACTTGTATTTGTGTTTGCTAGTTCGCACAAATGAAAAGAAGGAGAAAAATAAAAAGGAAAAAAAAGGAGAAAAATGTGAGAAAAAAATACAAAAAAGGTGAGTAATAGAAAATAAAAAAAACAAAGAAGGAAAAAAAATAAAAAGGAAAAGAAGAAAAAGAAAAAAAGACAACGAAAAAGAAAAAATTGAAAAAAGAAAGAAGAAAGAGGAAACAAAAAAAGGAAAAGAAAAAATGAAGAAAAAAAAAGAGTAATAGAAAATAGACAAAAAAACAAAAAAAGGAGAAAAAATAAAAAGGAAAAATAAAAATAAAAAATACAAAAGGAAAAAAAGAAAACGAAAAAGAAAAAATTAAAACATATTTCATACTTGTATTTGTGTTTGCTAGTTCGCACAAATGAAAAGAAGAAGAAAAATAAAGAAAAAAAGGAAAAAAATGTGAGAAAAAGGAGAAAAACTACAAAAAGAAAAAAAGAAAAAAGAGAGTAATAGAAAATAGAGAAAAAAAAACAAAAAAGGAAAAAAATATAAAAAGGAAAAGAAGAAAAAGATAAAATGAAAAAAAGACAACGAAAAAGAAAAAATTAAAAAAAGAAAGAAGAAAGAGAAAACAAAAAAAGGAAAGGAAAAAATAAAGAAAAAAGAGTAATAGAAACTAGACAAAAAAACAAAAAAGGAGAAAAAAGAAAAAGAAAAAAAATACAAAAGGAAAAAAAAAATTAAAAATTAAAACATATTTCACACTTGTATTTGTGTTTGCTAGTTCGCACAAGTGGAAAAAAAAAGGAGAAAAATGTGAGAAAAAAACGAAAAAATACAAAAAAAGGAGAGTAATAGAAAAATAGAGTAAAAAAAAAGAAGAAAAAAATAGAAAGGAAAAGAAGAAAAGGAAAAAAAAGACAACGAAGAAGAAAAAATTGAAAAAAGAAAGGGAAAACAAAAAAAGGAAAAAAAATGAAGAAAAAAAAAAAGAGTAAAAGAAAATAGACAAAAAAAGAAAAAAAAAGGAGAAAAAATAAAAAAGAAAAAAAGAAAACGAAAAAGAAAAAATTGAAAAAAGAAAAGAAAGAGAAAATGAAAAAAAGGAAAAGAAAAAATGAAGGAAAAAATTGAAAAAAGGAAAAAAAAGGAAAGTAATAGAAAATAGAGAAAAAAAAATACATGAGAGAGACTATGAATTGTAATTATGACAAATTAATAGGCAAGAGGAGGCTATAAATTGTAATTAATTGAAATTATGCTAAATAAGGTAATAAGGAGTCAATATTGGCTAAATTATGTAATTATCCATTCTATTAATGAAAAGGAAACTTGATGGTTAGTGGTGTTTAAAAAGGTGTTTTTCCATGTGGGTTGGTCATGTGATATGCTTGATGACATTCCGTTAAAGAGAGGACGTTTGTTAGCCAAAAATTTAATGGAGGGTTATTTTTAAGTCAAAAAATTAATGAAAGATATTTTTACTTCATTTTAAATAGTTCAGGAATAGTTTTAATCCTTTTTCGTTTAAAGAAACTAGATGCTCAATGAGAACTAGATTAGTTGGAAGATTGGATGAGATAATTTTTTTTTGTAAAAATATAAAAATTCCAATCCTTTTGGAGTTAATTACTCCCTATCCCATTTTTTTTAATTACTAAAAATCTTTTATTTAGTCCATACGGATACATCACATTCTTCTGCATACATCACTTAATTTTATACAGATACATCACATTCTTCCAATGCATCATTTAATTTTACGTGAATTCATCACATTTTTACTTAGTTTACATGGATACATCACATTTTTCGGTTAGAGCCGTCAATATGGGTCAAGCCCATTGGGCCGGGCCGATCCAACCTGTAATTTGATGGAGTTGGGTTTCAGGTTTTGCAGCCCATTTAAGAATATGACTTTTTAGCCCGGCCCGGATAAGCCCATGGCCCGTGGGGCTTAAGCAATGTGGGTTGGGCTGGCCCGTGAGTCGGCCCGTAAGTCAAATGCATGTAACTATTTAGATTGCTTATTAATATTTTTATTTGGTTCGAAGGACATCATATCAAAAGTTATTTAATTTCGCTTTGAGGAGTATTTTTTGGGGTGTTGGAGACTTGATTAACAAGTATTAACACTATGTAATATTGTCTGGTAATATTTATGTTTATTAACATTCTAAAGTTAAATTATAAAAATATTATTTTTTTAAAAGTGGGCTGCCCTGTGAGGACCGCAACCCACAGAGTAATGGTGTGGGCTTGATGTTTTTTGGCCTATTATTTTGATGGGCCAACCCGGCTTGATCCGTCAAACTAAAGCCCGTGTGGGCTAGTTCGGATGGGCTGGGCCGACCCGTATTGACAGCTCTGTTTTCGATGATGTATCTGAACTCTTAAGTAAAATTAGTGATTTATGTAATTACGTAAACTGATTGAGATTTAAAATAATTATGATAAGTCAAATTGTGGTAGGATATAGTTTTCCTAATTTTTACCTTAGACTACGGTTGTAAATGTTGTTTTTGACTTGAGTTGTAGCTAGAGTTAATAACCCAAATGGTTACTCAATTATGAACTTTTATTTCAGAAAGTCACTCAACTTTGATCTTCTTTCAAAAGTCACTCAATCTATTCAAATATTTTTTTCAATAAAATTTGCTTATGAGGAATTTCTATTTAAAAGCAAAATTTTGAAAATTAATAAATATCTCTTTAATGACCCTTTTATCCTTATCCCTCAAAATTAATATCTCTCCCTCGTCTCTCATTTTTCTTCTCCTTCTCACTTTCTTCCCATAAATTTTTCCATAAAACGCACATTTACAGTATAACCTAGGAAATTAACATTTAAAATTGTGTGAATTACAATTTTTTAAATAAAAAAAATGAATGATCGCTATTAATTTAGGGATATTAATTTTTTAAGAGAATATAAAAAGGTTAATATGATGATGATGATGGCAAAAAAGTAATCTTTAACTACTAATAGGGACTAGCATAATCATTTAATACAATTACGAAGTTTTAAAGCCAACATAATTTTAAGAGAGCTCCAATAATGTTTCACTTTCTTCTCATGCGACTTTTGATTTGACGAGTGCAGCCTTTAACCCTCAAGAGATTAAGACTACACAGGGTTTGGCTTTAAATAAATGAAATTCAATTTATTACGATTCTTAAGTTAGTATAATCAAATATATAGCATCAAACATAGTAAATTTTTTTAGTTCTGATTTTGCTATTTTTCTCTTTGCTTAATATAATTTTTCTGTCTATTTAACTTTTTACCACTTTCACTCTTTATTTCACACTACATTTGTATGTTAGGTCATGTTTTCAAATAGAATGTTCAAAATTCTAGATTTAACTACAAGGAAAGCTCTCCCAAAATGTTTATGTATAACAATCAAAATAAACAGTAGTAATTATTAGCAGTAAAGCTAATATTAAATTGCTAAAAGAAAGAAAGACAAGTGGCTAGCGAGTGGTTAGGAATGGAGGGCATGTCATGATGAGGTGAAAATGGGGAATGGAAAGGAATAAGAGATCGTTTGATATGCATACATACAATAATTTCCAACTATAAATTGGAGGAAGTGAGAAGGAGAAGAGAAATGAGAAAGAAGGGGGAGAAATATTAATTTAGGGGAATAAGGATAAAAGAGTCATAAAAGAATATTTTTTAATTTTTAAAATTTTGTTCTAAAATAGAAATTCTACATAAGTAAATTTATTAAAAAAATAATTAACTAGGTGAATGACTTTCTGAATAAAAATGTGATAGTTGAGTAACTTTTGGAGTAAAGATCCGAGATAAAAGTCTCTTCTTTGGGACTGTCCATATCATCAGCAGCCTATACATTTGATTACTTGAAACTGGCTGAGAGTATTCTCCCTACACTTTTTGGGAAAGGTTCAGCCGTCAACGGATTCGAATTGAAGACCGAAGAAAGTTGGAAGAGGATAAACGATATTTATCTAGCTTAATGAGAATACCTCATAGAAATACAAAATCGTTAAAAGAAATCGAGAATAATTTATATAGTTTATACTTAGAATATAAAAGACTAAATAGTACAAAAGAAGATTTGAGAAGACTAGATAATCTAATCAACATAATATCTGGCTTAGAGTACGAATTGATAAAGCACCTCAAGTCTAGAAACAATATTTAATAAAAAGATATTCATTTGCAAGAACTATAAAAATAAGATATTGGTATTTAAACAAAGAAACAATACAAAGAGCAGAAAAAATAGAACTAGAATTAATCTTAAGTAGTTATTTAAAAATATTAACTACACTAGAATTGAATTTTTTAAAAGAATATATAAGTGCTTTAACATGGGAATTAGAAGGCATTAGAAATGATCTAGAACATTATAATAGAATAATAAAATATTGTAGAGAATAGTGTAAAATAGCCGTTTCTTTAGGATAAATCATGGTATATGAAAACACATCCGTTGCTAGACAAGTTCAAAGACCACGCAATTACTTATATAAAAACTTAAAATATTTTAACCTAATTCTAAAAAAGGAACAAAATTTAATAGAAGAAATAAGAGTAGTAGAATCAATAGATTTGTCAGAAGCAATTACATTTTCATACCGCGAAAAACTTTTAGGCTGTGTAGACCACTTAATCCCGCTAAAAAATAAATTAGAACAAGTTGGATATTGTATAGATTATTGGAATATTAGAATAAAATCAATTAGAGAAGAATACAATAGAGAGACTTTTTGTCTAGGATAAGAACATTACAATAGATTCCTTCAAGAAAATAGAATATCTAGATTTGCAATTAATAGCAGAAAAGAGACACATACGAATAAAAGATAATTCATTAATTAAATGTAATTTCGGTAACGGAGAACATATTTTGCACAGAGAAGATTTTCAACTAAATATTATTACAGATCTCATAATAAATCTAGGAGAAACAGTACAAAGAGAAGATCTTAGCTCACAATTTACAAAATGTTCTTTAGCTTTGCCGAGATTAAGATTTTCCATTTTACGGCCTATACATTTGAACTTTCTATCGTTATTTATTTTGTATAGGGTTTCTGCTTTTATTATGGATTTATTCCCTTCAAAGCCTTCTTCTAATATTTCTATATTCATAAAATTAGTATTTTCACATTCTTCAATTTCTTTATTAGTTTCTTTTTCATTTGTATATTGGTAGTCTGTGAATCTTACTGAAGTTTCTCCTTTAGTGTTTATATACATTAAATGATCGGTTGACTTTAGTATTTTGAACCCATAATACCTATACAGACTATATACCAAAAGCAAAGGTAAATTTTATTAATAATTATGAAAAATTCTACCAGTCATCATATACACTCATTGGAATACTAGTTAGAGATTTAAACATAAAAGCAGACTTTGTCTAAGGATTAGATTTTATGATGCAAAATAATGACGAATGTTTTGTTACAAAAAATTGGGTAATATTCACTAACAATATCACTCACTTACCAGTACAGAAGGAGATAATATCGAATTCAGAGTATTATTGGGATATTCGTCTATTATTAAAAGACTATAAAAAATTATATAAGATTTTGGTAGAACAAAGACAGTTATAGTTTCAACTTCTTGAACTTTCACCTGAACTAAGCGGAGATCTTGTAAAATACTTATATGTTCTAACATTTGTCCTTTTTCATTTATAAGGTTTTCATTGTATTGTCTAATTTTATATTTTTCTTAGGGAGAAGACACAGGAAGTATTTCAGACATGGATAGAGGTAATGGATTCTGTAAAGGACTATACAAACCCTCTCTATAAAGGCTTTAATAATTTAACAGAGGCATTAGAGCCTTATACGAAATAAATAATGACAGAAAGTTCAAATGTATAGGCTGTAAAATGAGAAATCTTAATCTCGCCAAAGCTAAAGAACATTTTGTAATTTGTGAGCTAAGAACAGATAATTATAGTTATACACATAAAAAAAATGAAAAGGCGAAGACTTTGAATCGATTTATAGTATAGACGAAAGTATAAAAGAATTTATGAAAAGTGCCGCAAGTACTGCAAGCCTTTTCCAGAGAGCAACCGAAGTGCAAAGAGTAAATATAACAACAGAAAATTTACAAGATATAGAGTATTTAGAATAAACTCAGACACTCAAGTTGAACAAGACATAAAACCTAGAGGAAAAAGAATGCCAATAGAAGAACCCATTAGATTACAAGAAGGTGGTAATAAAGGAAAAAATTTAAACTTACCAGCTCATGATCCTCAGGCATGGAATAATGTAATAGACATATGAAAAAATATTAGCAATGAATTCTCTAATCACCCCCTCCCCCCGAATGATACAACAATCCTTTAAATCGTTATCCGACTTTTTTAATTTCCTAGGAATTTACAGATTAATTCATCGTTATTGCTAAACACTGAGAGAATAACCATAGACTAGGGGTATATTTATAAGTAATTTACCAACAATACAAGATCGGAAAACTGACGGTAATCCGCACGGCCATCCATATCTATAGTATTTAAAACACATCTACGAGTAAATACATACTAATAAGTAATTTAAACTTTTTCACTCTTGATTTTTCTCTCACTTCTCTCTAGCTATATGTCTTTTTTTTTTTTAACAAACTTTTGAAAACTAAGAACTTTATGAACTAACTAAGAACTTTTTCATTCTTGATTTTTCTCTCACTTCTCTCTTGCTATATGTCTTTCTAGACTCATCAAATCCATTGACGGCTTACATTTTCTTAGTATAAATAACATAGAAAAAGAATTAAAAGAAATATGTAAAGAAATTAGTCAACTAAAAGAAATAATCCTCTCATGAATAACATCCCTATAAATGATCAACTCTACTTAGCAATATTACAGAAAGCGACACAAATTTAACTAAATTCCGAAGGATTATCAGATCATTAACCCTAGAAAAAAGCAGACTCTACAATAATAAAATAAAATAATATTATAATATTACTACTATTAGAACTTATCAGTTTCTTTTTCATTTGTATATTGGTAGTCTGTGAATCAAGCTAGAACAACAAGCTAAAAAAGAGAAAGCTAGAGATTACAATTCGACCATGGATCAATTTGCCTAAGATCCAAATGTAGACGATGATTCAGGAATGAATTTCGACTCAGAAACGTTACACAATTTAGACACGTAAGCAATGACGATATCAACAAAAAGACAAAATAAGAGACGTATGCAATGATATAACAGATGAATAAATGGAAAATAAATGAACGGAAGAGAGTTAAAGTGGAAACATAATCACGTGACTGTGGGGTCCACTCAACTTGCTAAAGTTTTTATCAAGTCATTTGAAATAAGGATTTGAGGTCCACAAAAATGCCTATAAATACCACCTTATGGATGACTAATGAGAAATAAAGCAGAGATAGAGTGGATGTTTTACAATATGGTGCAAATTCTACTCAGTACTTCCTCCTTCGTTATCCTTAGTTCAGTGTAGTAGACAAGTTATAAAGATCAAATATATTTTCTCCTAACAAAATAAATTTTTTATATATATATATATATATTGCTTTATACCTTGTTCATCTCTTTCTCTTCAGTTTTAGGTATTTAGCAATATCTTCTTTAATTTAGACTCCACAATAATAAAATAATATTATAATATTACTACTATTAGAACTTAATAAAAATCTAGAAAAAGCAATCGAAAAAAAAGTTCAGCTAGAACAACAAGCTAAAAAAGAGAAAGCTCAGATCGAACAACAAGCTAGTATAGAAGAATTAATAGAACAACTAAAGAAAGTAGAATTAACTCCTCAAAAGGAGAAAGAAAAGCTAAACTCTACTAAAAAATCATGGATCCTAAAAAACTAATATTGTTTTTACATAATTTCATTTTCTTTCTACTTATTATTATTTTATTATCTACAAATAATTTAAAAATATTAGATTTTATGATGCAAAATAATGGCGGATGTTTTGTTATAAAAAAATAGGTAATATTCGCTAGCAATACCACTCACTCACCAGTACAGACACAACCCCTACTAACTAAAAATCGTTTCCTTAAAGATAAGACAGAAAAAAAAAATCGAAAGCAGTCCAGACTATATGATAAATTCTCTAGAATTTGGAAAGTATATAAAGATAGGTATCCAAACTAAAGGATATGAAATGAATAATGGAAATAATTTACTAATATGTGTAAGATTTATAGGAAAACTCACCATTTCAACTTCTTGAACTTTCACCTGAACTAAGCAGACTGATCCATCAGGAAATAGAAAGAATAGATACTAGATTACCAGAATTACAAGTGTAAATAAAATATTATAGACACAAATTGAAGACCGAAGAAAGTTGGAAGAGGATAGACGATATTTATCTAGCTTAATGAGAACACCTCATAGAAATACAAAATCGTTAGAAGAAATCGAGAATAATTTGTATAGTTTATACTTAGAATGTAAAAGACTAAATAGTACAAAAGAAGGTAACAATGTATGAGGAATTACAAGATCTTTTATATATATATATATATATATATTTGATATATCGTATCAATTTATTCAATTGATTAAAACTAATAGATCTTTAGATATTTTCTTCATAATTCAAGAAAATTGTAGTTATCACAATAAAAGATTAATAATGGATTATAAGTTGAAAAATGATGGGTTATTTTTTTTTAATTGTAGGTAAAAAAAATTAAAAGAGAGAAATATCATATTTTTAAAAATTACTGAAAGATTCGAACCAAATTGAACCAAACTGACAACAACCAAATCGATGAATATGATTTATATTTTCTTTGATTTGATTTTAGTAATTAAAATATTGACTAAATTGGTTTGATTTTGATTTTACCCAATCGGTACCTGAACACTACATAATCACATATTTTCTATTTTTCAGTGCTCCAAATCTGAAAACAAGTTATTTGTAGTTCTTACACACAAAAGTATTATATTTATATAGCTATAATATGCTTTTTCATTCCATTTATTCCATAATTATTGAACTAACTAAGATTTCTATGTAATTTATATTTCGTTCTGATTTATACTAATTTTAATAATTACTTACAAATAAGAGGAAAAGGGCAAAAGAGAAGCACATAACTGGATGTCAACGTGTGTTCTTCCTTGATAAATAAGTTGCTTTGACCTGGTGGTTTGAAGCCTGGCATTTCAGGTGTGAGGAGATCAAGCCTCAATTGCAGTAGTTTTGGTCTCTTAAACTAAACATGTATTTCTTGAGACATTGAATTTTGCACTCTTTTAAAAATGTGGACCCATTAAATTTTGCATTTCCCAGTTTTCATTTGTCTTTTAATTTGTGAATATTGTGGCCCTCTATAGCTATATTTTCATTTGCATAAAATTTTCTTCAATAGTTAAAAAATCTATTCGAAATAATTTATATATTTGAAAATAAGAAATGATGAAAAATTTAGTCTAAATAAGAATAATTAATAATCTAAAAAGAAATTAAAACATTACAGTTAAAAAAAAGCTTTTTGATTCTCATGATTTCATTTATGTTACATAAATTACTGTAAGAAAAAGGTAACATAATTTCTTTGTTCTAACTTATGTGGCATAATTTAAACTTTAAAGTTAAATAAATTTATTTTTACTTGACATTTTGACATGAAATCTTTAAATTTCTTAAAATAACATCTACATATTTGAAGACTGTTTTGAATCGTTTAAACATTTTGAATTTTTAATTATCGTGACTTGTTGTATTGTAAAAAAAAAAAAAAAAAGTCACAATAATTAAAAATTTAAAATATTTAAATGATATATATAAAAAATTTATGATAAAAAAAACTTGATTAAATCACAAAATTTGAAAGGTTCCATATAAATTGGGATAAAAAAAAATTATTTTCATTTAAAAATATAATTAACAGTGAAATTAAAATTATACTTTTGTTAAAAAACTCTTTTTGCTATCTAATTTCATAGTGTTGGCCCGTTCCTAGCACGAGCGTCTCACAACTAGTTTATTTTAGAAAAGTAAACCCACAAGTATCTCGAGATTTATGTGCCTTGTATCTTGTCATGCATTATTAGATGAAATAGCTCGTACCAACACAAACCCAATATTATTAAAATCAAAATTATTAATATATTTTTTATCAAACTAACAATTAGGATACACACACACATATACATGTATGTATATATACATACATACATACATACATACATATATATATATATATATATATGCATACATATCTATGTATATATATATATATATATATATATATATATGTATGTATGTATGTATGTATGTAAGTATGTATGTATATGTATATGTATATGTAAAGATTTATTCATGTTCTAAATTCTCAATTATTTAGGAGTACAATAAGCATTGGAGGAAGGTGTTTTTAGATATTATAGGTAATTTTATGTGTATCCATAAATTTTTAAAAATCAGTGTAACGGATCGAATTGAACTACATACACACACACACATATATATATATATATATATATATATATATATATGTATATATATATGTATGTATATGTAAAAATTTATTCATGTTCTAAATTCTCAATTATTTAGGAGTACAATAAGCATTGGAGGAAGGTGGTTTTAGATATTATAGGTAATTTTATGTGTATCAACAAATTTTTAAAAATCAGCGTAACGGATTGAATTGAACTACATATATATATATATATATATATATATATATATATATATATATGTATGTATGTATGTATGTATATGTATATGTATATGTAAAGATTTATTCATGTTCTAAATTCTCAATTATTTAGGAGTACAATAAGCATTGGAGGAAGGTGGTTTTAGATATTATAGGTAATTTTATGTGTATCAACAATTTTTTAAAAATCAGCGTAACGGATCGAATTGAACTACATTGACTAATTATTATGCTTTTTTTTAAAATTAAAATTGTAGGTTAGGCAAGTTTTTAGTCTATAGAAGTAGTCGAATAAATTTATATGAGCAAAATACGTTTTACATATGAAGTTTGAAACAATGAAATATTAAAATTTTCACTTTGAATTTGAATTGATGTAAATGATTATAAGATAACATATAATTAACCCCCCAGAGTTTAAATTTCAAAACCGAGTATGTTATTCTTATGAAAACTAACATAATTTTATCATTTCTAGTAATAACATCAATAATTTATAGGAGTAGTATTTTAATCAAGTACAGGATGATATGTTTTGCATATAAAAAATACAATATTATTACGAGTTATTTGATAGTGAATTATGTTTACCCCTCACAAAAGTAAAATTTTATTTTATGTTTTTATTTAGTTTCTTTTACTTCATACATATTGACTTGACATAAATCTTAAGAAATTTATTAGAAATTAATATTATTAAATTAACTTTATTAATTATACTTTAAAATTTCAATATTAGTATTTCTATATAAGATAAAAATAAGAAACATTTTTTAACTTACTAAAATAAATAAGTTAAGAAATAATTGTTGAATATGAAATCCAATTAACATAATAAAATTTATTTACTTTAAATATTTAGTTATAATTAATTAATATGAATTGTCATCTAGTTGAATTACTCCAAATATATTAAATTTAAATAATTTACTTTAAACCTAAATAAAGATGGTAAGTAATTACACTTTGCCATATTCAAGTTAAAAATAAATGTGAAATATATGAAAGATTTAGAGCCCACGATCTATGTCATTTATGGCAATTGGAAAGTACAATGGAATCCATCCTATCCTTCAATGATATCTATGTACAGATTGCAGGGGCATGATTAGTAATAAAATGAAAGAAGAGGGACCTTTTGTATAGGCATGATTTGTAATTAAATGAAAGAAGGTGAACTTTTCTAAAACTCTTCGTAAGGTACAAATAACACAACACAAAAGACATTTTTTTAAAGTATATTGATCTTGTAAACTTCTTTTAAAGACCTTAACATCCACAAACTTCTATTTAATGTCTAACAAACATGTTGAAAGTTTCTCTTCTAATATACATAAATGTCCCTATAATAGTGTTCAAAATAAATTTTCAAAGTGCCGACAATTAACTACAACAAAAAAATAAAATAAAAGAAAAGAAAAAGTAATTTTGTGAGTACAATTTTGTGTCTCTCTTGATTTTTCTCTCCTAAACTTATGAATGATTCGAGTGCCTTCAGTAGTGTGTTTCTCGAATCGGTAGATGATTTGGACTCCTAGAGATGTATTTCAATCGCCGAAAATGATGAAAATTATTTTGTCGCTTTAGAAATTTTTTTGGGAAGAACTTCGTTGATTACTCTTCAGAAGAACTTAGCAGATGCCGATGTTGTTCCAATGCTTGTAGAAGTGTTTTCAGAATGTCCTTTGAATGTTATGTAATTCCCCTACTTAAAGTTTTAGGTAGTACGCCAAGTGACTTGTGGTTGGTCAAAACATGTCATTTTGACACTTGACGACTTTTGATTTGCCCTTGAATTTGAATGAATTTTTCACATTATTTAGACACGTGGCATCACTTGTTGTTCTTGAATTTAACGAGGACATCATTTGCATTATTTGTACACATGGTATCATCTTGTTGGTCTTGAATTTGACGAGAACATCAAGTCACCCTAACACGTGTCATGAATTTAGGCTTGAAATTATAATAGACCTTGATTTTAAATTTAATAAAGTGGACTAATTAATTTGTAAAACTCAAAGTAATTAATCAACCCAAATGAACATGAATTAAATTCAAATTTTATATGAATTTAATCGATAAAATTTATATGTCTACAAATACTCCTTATTTCGAGACTTGTCGATGTATAGGCCTGTTGAAACTTGGAAATAATACATGAAGTAATCATGAACGTGTTTTCAATTTTGTGACTTCAATAATACTTGTTTATCATTGGTGCATTCTAGCTAGACCACTACTTTCGAGTGGTCTAACTAAAATTTTCTTCGTACACTTCCACATCGTGAAAGTATTCGCCGAAGCAACAAATGATTTATTTGTAGTGATCTTGATTTTCTCATTCTCATGAAATACCAACTTGATATTATTTCAAGTGCATGGAAAAAAATAAAATCACAACTTGATTTTCTACTTGTACTTTTCTTGGATAAATATAAATATGAAAAGATAATGATCAATGCCACATTATTTCACCACCATTTCAAGTTGGTAAATATTAAAAAAAACCATTTAAACTTTGAATGACTCCATATGATATATAAAAAAGAACCAAAATCTTCTCTAAAGAAATCTTCCTCAATATGATAATTTTTTTCCATTTGTGAAAGCTACTTGAAAAGTGGTATTTGACAAGAATTTTCTTCAATGGAAGAAACTCCCTCAAAGATTCACCCTAATTCATATCCAAATTTAGATCAAATAAATCTTTCATATCTTCTAAATTGAGATCTCTTCATTTCTTAAATTGTTGGTGATTTCAATCAATCCGAATCAGATTTTCTTCTTTCAATTTTACAACAACTTTCCTCGTACAAGGAAGGAGATTTTTCCCAAGAACTTCTATATAAGATTATTCCCTTGTACAAGAGATTCATCAAAGAATTCATTAGTTGTAATTGAGAGATTTTTTTAGTGTGTTTAACTGCCAAGCTACAAAATTGCTTGATTCGATTGAATCCAGGAACATAGGCTTCCATCACATCCAAAAAAGAACTTGAACCAAAATACACTTTGGACTTTCTCAGGTAATTATGAACATGGTTGGGCAGTATGTTGCTTGCGTTGTTCAAATTTGTGCGCTTGTAGTATAAAACTCATAGCTTTTCATGAAAAGATCTAAATTGGAAGTCGTTTGATTATTTTTTGAAACTAGACTAAAAACGGGGGAACTATAGCCTAGCAAAGATTTGCAGCCATATTAATCATGGATTGCTACAGATCTTTTTTTTTAAACTCAACTTTCAATTTATTTTTGATTTCTCAAGTTGTGTTTTCACTAAGTAACTCTCAGTTTTTTTATTTATAGTGTTGTGCGCTCTTGATTCCTAGAAATGACATGTTTTAGCTATCGCAAAATCCCATACCCTTGCCTTGATATCATGGACAACAAGCAAAATTCATGTGCCAAAGCTCTCACCTTGAAAGTTCACCTTCGATGATTGGCGTCTTTCCACTTGTTAGATTGCCGCTGGACACTTCCCTTCATCTCACAAAATAGTCAATGATAGAAACAAAGGATGTCATGGACAATATCTCTTGCAAAATTATGATCGAAAAGTCCCCCTCTTGAAATCTTCTACCCATCAAAATATTTTTTCTGCAAGTTCTCTTAACCACAATGAGAGCCTTAGCAGTTGGCGTGTTCCTTCCACTAAATTTGGTGAAGTTTGATATACATCTAGCTATTAAGAATGGGTAGAAGACATTCTTGACTGCACCAAAGAATTTTTGGAGTGAAACAAAACTTATGATGCTATCTTTGCTTTAATATTCATGTATGATCATCACGAGAATGTGTTCCTACCCTTCTGTGAAAATTGGCGCCCATCCTCTAATATAATTTCTACTCACACTAGAGAGTTGTCCATATCTTTATGGGACTTAAGAAACATCGAAAGATTTCATATTCATGGATCATTTTATGATGAAGTTATTCCCTCGGCTAAAAGTGTTAACACATGTAAATGACCAAGGAAATTCTTTTCTCTCTAGAAGCTGCTTATACTTGTTTTTGGCATTCTACCAGCTTACAAAAGGTATCATCGATGATGTCTCTTTTCTTGATTGGAATAATCTTTGGTTTTAATAGATAAGAAAATATGTTGAACCTTAAGAAAATTCATCTAATAACCAGACAGAGCCAAGGATGAATAATAATTCTTTAGGAAATATTGACATGAACTTTTTACCACGAACCGAACAAGAGAATGCTCCTTTTGTTGAGCTAGGCATGGAAGAATCACTCAGGGATAAAACTTATTTGGCGACTTTCCTTGCATGTTGGCTCTGTAATTTTTGCTCGCCAACAAGAAGGCTTGTTGTGTTTGTGCTAGAGTTTTTGAAGTTGCAATCTTGATGGCTCATGGAGAATTTTTTTATGGCGGTTCTGATTCTTGCAAGCATCTATCGTGGTCTTAGGGAGATCTCCATCTATTCAAATTTTGGATCTTGCAATGCACTCCTTCCCATCCATTATTTTTATTTATGGATAGGTGAGTATTTTGAAATTTATTACCATGTTAACCGTTAGCAATGAGGGGTGAAAATGTGGCTAATTTCAAGAGAAAAGATGGAAAAATATTTTGACCTTGTTGATGCTCGCAAGTTATTTTAACAAGTCAATGTAGAAAAGCTTTCTTATTAGGTCCTGCTACAAGAAAAAGAGGTGCAAATTGAAGATAACAACAAACAGTCCAATTCTTAGAGTGATTTCTACATAGGCCTTCATTTAAATTTTGTCACTTTAAAGCATGATAATGACCCAATTATGGAACCTTATAGTTTATTGATTTAGTCGATAATTTGAATTTTGTTAAGACATTCCCAGTGTTTTGATGAAGCACCATTATGTTGGTTCACTGCTAGATTTGGTGCAGCTCTAGGATTCTTGTGTTCTTCTTGGAAGCTTGTAAAACCTTAATATATCAATGCATCCATTAGACAATGGACCTTTTATGACTCGTGAGTACTTAGATTGTCACCATCACATCGAAATACTGTATTGAGATGAAGTACCCATATTATTTTAAGAGGTTCGAAGAAGGATGATGCTCCCTCATCAAACAAAAAACCCAGCTTCAGCTGGATGGTCAAGACAAGCTTTCTCACTCTTCAAAGTCCAAGGTGACGACGAGTAATCCTCCACAATGTATCAAAGTTGTTCCCAAATCTAAAAATTTAAAGGCAAAGATACAAACGTGGACAAAGTAGTTAAGATCCCCTCATCGTCCCCCAAGATAGTAACTATCACCACTTCTGAAGTGATCAATATTGTTCACAAAAGAAAAAAATCTTCCATCCTGTTAGACAAAGGCGTTGAAAAGTCACTAGGCATTATGCCATTTTGCAGTGACACATCTAAACCACCTGTTTCACTCAATGGGGTTGCCATTACTAGTGCCGCCTCTTCCTCAAATGAAAGCAATGCTAGCCAATAACCTACACAAAAAGAGTTTGAAGAAAAAATATAAGGACTTAAGCAATCAACATTGCGAGTTTAATGATTTGGATTCCATAAGTTTTGATACTGTTATCTTTGATGATGGTGTTGTTGGTTAAACAATGCCCTTGGCTGGTTTGGTACATCGAGTAATAATTATTTCTCTAGTATCCCACCCAGATTTTCTTATTACTCGATATTAACTTCATTTTTTCTGTTGGGTCTTGTGGATGTCTCCAATAATGAATTTGGTGATGATTGTGTCATAAGATTGAATCCCTCCAATGTAATAAAGAGTGCTCATCTTTCGCTAGATGACGTCAAAACTCAAGCTACAAATAAGGGTCCATCAACAAAGTTGTCAAAAAATATTGAACCTTCCCAATATGTGTTAACTACTAATAAGGTGTCTAGAGCAAATCATAATAGACGTTTAAATGTCTTCAAGGATCTGTTCCGTCCATTACAAAAAATATCCTCAAATTTTAACCCACAAGAGGCTATTTTGACTTTCAAATTTTCTTATATTTCTGGAATGTGGCTACCTTGTGTGAATGTATTACACAATTTTTTGTCGAGTCCTCCAAAAACCTTAAGGAGTTGGAGAAAGGTGTTGCTCTGATTCTTAAAGGGATTCGGGAGGTCAACATCATCGACCTTTCTTCTTTGGAGGTTCTACTAGACGATTTTTTCAAGAAGCATGGAAATTATTATGCTGCAAAGTTGTCTAGTTCTCAGAAGATAAGTAGATATTCTTATCAAGAGTTGCTTTCTGCTTCACAACAATGCCTTCATACTGCAAATGAAGAAAAAGACAAGATGGACAAACATTTGAAAAAGCTTCAAAAAGTTCTTGTGAGAGCTGAAAAAGAGCTAGAAGCCTAGACGTCTAAGAAGAAGAATACTATCTCACTTATTAAAGAACATCAAGAGAAATTGTCCAAAAATCAATAAAGTATCGCCAATACTGAAGATAAGATTCATTTTCTTGAGAATATCAACCCATTGTCAGAAAAAGAAACACAAGAACTAGCTAAACTAAAGGATGTCATTGAAACAAGTCACAACCAGATCCTTAGTCATTGGCTTTTCCCTTAATTTTTTTGCATAATAATGTTTTCTTTCATTTTTGTTCTATTTTTTTCGAGTACTATCATGATGTAGTGGCAATCCTTCTTGGAGCAATAAAAGCGACATATTTCTTTTAATGCTTCCTGTACTATGTAGTTTATTTTCAAATCTGACACGCCACCCAAATTTTATTTGCCTTCCCCGACTTATATGCTTTGACACTCGTGGAATGAGATGAATAACTTAAAATTATGAGACAATTACATCGTTGAAACGAAAATTCACAAAACTATAATATGTATAAAAATCAGGGCCAAAAAAATATTCTCATTTATACAATTTTTTTTATAAAAGACTTGGGTGAATTCTGCCTCGCGTAACTTTTCAGCTTTGTACGGTTATGGAAAAAATTCATAACTCGGATTAAGAGTGCCGAAACTATGAAATTTTTGTTCTTTTACCTCATGGAACTACAATAAGATAGTTACCACCTATCATACTACTAGTATAGTGTAAATGCGTTGCATGTGCGTTACATCAATTAAAAAAATTATACATAAAAAGAGCAATAATAGTACTTCTCATTAAAATACATACATTACACAAATATAAATAAGTAAATATTTAATTTGATGCAGTGAAATATATTAGGAAAGTACAAAAATGAGAAAATCATTTGTACTTATAGATATGTTAATATTTAAGATAGTAATTTATTTTGGTTGCATTTCCTTTTTTTTTCTTATTATGTTCTAGGTGTTTGATGCAATTCGCGCACTTGTTTTATTTTAATGAATACACAATTTATAAGATCTCTAAAATATTGCTCTCTTCATTTTAATTTTTCTGGCTTAATTTTGACTTGACATGAAATTTAATGAAATAAAGAAATTTTTGAAACTTGTGATATTAAACAAAAATACTTAGAGTATATCAAACAAAAAATAGTATATTATATTATAATTAACCTAAAATTTGGTCATAATCCACAAAATTTTTCTCGTCCATCCAATATAAAAAAACTGAAAGCAAGTGCAATTTAAACACAAGTGCGACATCATGTACTTTCATTGTTTCAATGAACATCAACAATAAATTTAATCACAAGAAGTTAAATAACATTAAGCAATAATTTACCTTGGTATCATGAAAGATTTAATTTAATAAATCTATTGTATAATATATGCATTCACCATTTCGCTAGCTCATTCAAGGATCGTCTTTATCGAGCCACCACTGTATCTCACACATCTTTTCTAGTTTTAATATCAACTCGATCATTAAGTAATTGACTTGAGCTATAAATATAAAAAGACTTGAATACTATAAAAAAAACTTAATTCATGAATAATG
The DNA here is from genome assembly GCA_030864215.1 of Capsicum pubescens. Lineage (NCBI taxonomy): Eukaryota > Viridiplantae > Streptophyta > Magnoliopsida > Solanales > Solanaceae > Capsicum > Capsicum pubescens. Next base: position 187,114,109 of record CM061541.1, read on the forward strand.
TATTTGACAAAATTAATATATTCATAACATAGGAGATGAAAAGTTAGTTACAAACATTAAAGGACGATTTGTTATTTATGATCGATAAAATCCACGCAATAGAAATCTAAAAAACACAAAAGTTAATCAATAATGAAAGCTTCATACTCACGGTCAATAAATCCATTGTAATAGAAAAAAATTGAAACCTCGAAACCACAAGGTTAATATTGGAGATTCAGTAACACAAGTGACTTACAAACATAAAAAGATGTTTTGTATTCTTGAATAATAAAACTAACACAACAAAAAAAGAAATCTGAAACCTGAAAATTAAACCAAAAAATTACGTTGGAGAGTCAATAACAAAAGCTAGTTATTACAAACATAAAAGGACGATGTTATTTAGGATCAATAGAATCAACACAACAGAAAAAGAAATTTGAAACCTAGAAACTAAAAAGTTACTCAATAACAAAAGCTTGCTATCCATGATCAATAATAAACCCAATGTAATAGAAAAGAAAATATGAAACCTTGAAACCACAAAGTTAAGCTGGAGATTCAATTACTAAAGTTACCTACAAATATAAAATGTGTTAGCCTCACATTCTCATAATATATTTTAATAACGATAAAATAATAAACAAATATCTCACAGGATACAATGAAGATACAGTCGCATCAAAGAAGATCTCTAAGGAATCAATATATTAAAGAATATCTCACAAGGAAATAAGTATCTTCCCATAAAGAAGCCGACGGTAAAACTTGAAATCACATTAATCATGGATCTTATTAGATCCCTAAGTAAGTACAAGAAGATCATTGACAATTACAACAACATCTCTCACGATAAAGCAAAAGGAAAGAAGATCACACCCTCTACATGGACATATCTGATATGGACATGTATGGCTGTGAGCTTATATACGAGAAAAAAGGCTGACCACGTATGGATATATCTAATATGGACATACCACATGGTGCTATCCCTCAATTAATAAATCAATCCAAATATTTGATTGAAAAGAAATTCCTTGGGTTTCCTTATGAAAAAAGGAAGTCGAAGCAGCTGAATAATATAAAAGAAGAGTCTGAAGACCGAAGAAGACACGCAACTTTACAAGAAATTCTTAGTGTGTCTCAATCTTAGTCTCATAAATTTTTGTATTTCTTAGTTTACAATAGTTACAAAAGAATAAGATTGAGTCAACTTAGTCATACCAGTTTAGGTAGTGTCACAAGATCTGAAAATAAAAATAATCTTAAGAACTTGTCCACTACGTTTGCACTTTGACTCTACTTTGAAAAGCTCTAAGGAAACTTTGAAATCCAATAAAACTAGAAGTATGCACCACATTGGTGTTCCGAGCCAGGATAAATCTTTGTGTCTTTATTTCAATTAGCTGCTTACTTGATTATTTATTTGAATCTAATTTGTTCTGTTGAAGTATGCCGATCTGCAAGTGAGTTAACTGTCAAAACAGACCGGTCGACTTAAGTTAAATTTTCAATTCACCCCTTTCTTGAATTTTAGTTGGTATCAGAGTAAGATCTCACTAATAGTGTTGCTTAATCGTACGTGAGTAATGATTCAATGACAAACTATCAGATTTCATGAGCCCTCCATCAAGACGGTCACTCTTCCACGATTCCACCATACTTCAATGGACAACACTACTCTTATTGGAAAAATAGATTTAAAATCTTTGTTCAGTCAAATGACTTCCAAGCGTGGGTTGTCATTAAGAAGGGACCAAAGCTCATACCAGGACTCAAAGAAAAATAAAAGGACAAGGAATCAAGCAATGTTGACGTGGAAGATTTTGAAAATTTTAAAGTTACCAAAGAATAACAAGAGGTAATTCAAACTAATGCAAGAGCTATAAGTTTTCTCCTTTGTGCGGTTAGCAGTGAAGAATGTGACAAGATATCAACCTCTAAAACTGCAAAAGAAATGTGGAAAAAAATTAAAAGTAACTTATGAAGGAACCACCAAAGTCAAAAAGGCAAAAACCAGTGTTTTGGTCAATGAGTACAAACTCTTCAAGATAGAAAAAAATGAGAGCGTGGAATCAATGTTTGCTAGATTTAGTAAAATTGTATATGAACTGAAGTTATTGGGGATAATATATCCACACAGACTGTAAGTCCAAAAGCTTATAGGAAGCCTCCCAAAAGCATGGGAAACTAAGGCCGCCATTCTAGAAGATGGGGTTCTCCACAATATGACCTACGATGAGATAAGAGGTAATCTCATTGCCTATGAATGAAATTAAATCAACAGGTACAATAAAGAAGAAAAGAAGAAACCAATAGCCTTCAATGTTGTAACAACTGGAGATGAAGAATCCTTGGAAGAGGACAACAGTGAGGGAATGACTCTCATAAATCGCGGAGTAAGGAAGATCTTGAAACAAAGAAAATAGAGACCACAAGGATTCAAAAATAATGATGAACACTTTTATTACTATGGAAAACTGGGTCATATTAAACAAAACTACCCAGAATTAAGAAGAAGATCATCCCAAAGAAACAAAACTTTAGGGCATGGAGTGATGAAGATGAAACTGAAGAGGAGACAGAAGAGGCCATTATGTGCTTCATGACAAAAGGTGAATCCAGTGAGGTAAAACCCTACAATTGTCATAATTGCAACATTCTTCAAACAAATCTTGATATGATTACTAATGAGCTTAAGGTGTATAGCATAAGGTTTAAGGTTCCTATTTATAGTAGGACAAATCTGCCGATATGAGCTAGGGTTCGCATCACGCCCTCTATAGAGGTGCCTAGGGCATGTGCCACTCTATAATTGTAGAAAAACACTGGAAATGGTCCCTTAGAAAGCACCCAAGGCCATGGCATAGATCCCAACATGGTGGATAAGGTGAACGATGCGCCATTGACTCCAAGATATTTGTTTTACATCATATCTTATCCTGTGCTTTTGTCCATCCATTCTAAGCCTTCTGGTGTTGTTTACACTTGATTTAGTTCTTTTGTATCATCCATATATAATCATAATCAACTCAACAAGCATACTATAGAATCACACACCATGAATTAGAGATTAAAACAACACAACATCTAAGACGGTGAACTATAAACTTAAGCTAGGAATACTGGTTTTGTCCTTTTGATCTTTAACTTAATTTTGAATCTTGGCTTGTTTCAATTGAATCTTAAACACGATAAACAAGTTATTCGCCACATAATTATACAATCATACCATTAAGAACTCATTAATCACACTAGAATCCATCGAGATCAACTAGAACAACACATAGCTCAAGCAAGTAATACTAGTTTTCTCGTCTAAACTTTAAGTGACCAATTTGAATCCAAACTTGTTTGAAATACACCTTAAACATTATGATCAAGTATTTTAACACTTAGATGCTCAAGTATACCATTAAAAACACCTTAATAACACAATAATTCCTCAAAACAACGCTAAACAAGCATAAATAATGACACTTAGGTGCATAAATCCACCTAAGATCACAACCCCACACTTAAAACCTTGTTCATCCTCGAACAACTCTTTACTCTAAGGATCATAGTAAGGGAAGAATCCAAACTTCTACAATAAGCAAGAAATTCAAGATAGCACTACAATGAATACACAAAATGCAATATTTTTACACTACGCATGTTACATAAATAAGTGAAAGATCAAGAACACTACTCCAAAACATCCTAGCCTTAAGAATTAACTCACCAAGTTGGCAAATTCACACGTATTTCTCATTTAAATATATCATACAAAGCACCCAACTATCATTAAATATGTGCCCTCACCATAAGAGAGTTACCCATACTCACTCACATCGATGCAATTTATCACAGAATGGGTACAAGAATCAAATTACGCTTACTCTCACAAAGAATTCAAGGGTTACACAAGATGAACCATATGCTTTCCTTTATTGTAGTACTCCACTAATATCAGAATGTTAAAGCACATGATCAAGTAGGTCTTTAAGGGTTGTAATCTAGGCTAAGGGATGGGTAGGAACTATTTTGACAAAGAATAGTGACTATCTTCCCTAAGCGCTTTAATACATCACGCTTTTTATTCAATTTGCCTCTAACAACCAATTTCCACCACTTCTGTCTACCTATATCTTTAGTTTTCCCTATCTCATTAAGATCACTCACATACAATATGGAAGAGAGTGTTGTCTATTAATTCATGATTTAATTTTAGTACAAATTTATTTCACTCCCAACCATAACACATCAATTGTACACACTAGTAACTATTACTTTGAGGATTCACTTTCACCTTTTTCCCTCTTATTTTTCAAACTATTTAACTTCCTCAAGTTTTCACTAAAGCGCTTAGGAGATTTGGATAAAATTAAGGTCAATCAAAGAATTGAATTAGGCTACATACAAAGATACCAAAGAAAACAAACTAAAGGCTCAATGGGGCTTACTAGGATTATGCATAAGGGTAGGTCACAAAAGGTATGAAATATGGATATAAAGAAATACCTATATCATCTCCTAAACCCACACTCTTTATTTTGCTTTGCATACATACTAGGTAAGTTCTAGACATCACATGCAAAAAGGAATACAAAACAACCTTACACACATGGCATATGCTCAACTCAAGTATGATCATGATAGACTCTCAACCAAACCATAGTATGAATTCAATATTAAGCCAACAATGTACAAGAGTCATAATCATGAGCCTAGGAGTCTCAAAAGTAGTCATTCACACAGTCAACATTCTTTAAAAACAAAAACACTTGCATCAAGAAATTACACACAACACCAACAAAAATATCTCACTTACCTAAAACAAAATTTTTAAAAATTTCTCCTAAAAAGAAAAAAGGATACTGGGTTCAAGGTGCTCCCCTGTAGAAAATAACTGAAAAGAACAACCACGGGGTGGGTGAAGTGTGCACCTACTAAACTGACCCAAATAACTAAAAACTAAAAAGAGAAATTCTTTTTATAATACTTCTTTTTCAAATTTACCAAAACAACTAAGACTCAAAACCCTAAAACAACACTTCACCTGAAACAATAGGAATTTCCCCACCCCACATTTAAAAATCTACTTTGTCTCCAAAGTATACTCAAAAGTAGAGATATAAATACTCCCTGAGGCCTCTAGGCCTAGCTAGTAGCATCTTCATACATCAAAAGGTCTGGGGATCCCTCACCCAGTCTTTACCGTGCTCTTTAGCTCAGGTTTCTGATACTCAGAGTTTCCATCAATCTGTTACTCAACATAAATAAAAACTACGTGAAGTAAAAACTAAAATACTAAAAGTAAATACCTACCTTAACTTGGGTTGCATCCCAAGAAATGCCTGATTTAGTGTGGTGGCATGACCCACATCAACTCATCCATTTTTCTTCATCCTCTTCCTCTTGCTTGGAGGCTATCTTCTTATTCATTTCTGACCTCTTAAGTATGAACTCTCAAGGTCAACAACTTTCTCAACAATAGAATTTTCAGGATCATCAATTAGCATCCTTTTGGGGTAGGTATTGGTGGCTTGGACAGCTTAATGAGGGAGTCTGAAGAGGTTTTTGGTGGATTGGGCTTTACCACCCCACACTAATCCACTTCCATCACTGTAATCATGTATAAATATTTGTCCTAGTGTGTTGAGTGGTTTGTAAACCCTGAAGACCACCTCTTTATCATCTAACCTCATTGTGAGCGTTCCCTCTCTCACATCTATTAATGCTCCTCCCATCGCTAAAAATTGATATCCCAAGATAATCAACGCCCTGTTATCTACTTTATAATCCAAAATAATAAAGTCTACAAGTATAATAAACTTACCAATCTGGATGAGAATGTCCTCGATGATTCTTTAAGGACGGACTATAGTTTGGTCTACCATTTGGAGTAGCAGAGAGCATGGTCTTGGATTTCCCAAACCCAAGGTGTTGAATAATGATAGGGGCATCAAATTGATACTTTCCCCAAAATCACTCAATGTATGGACCACCTCACTGTTACCAATATGAATGAGGAGAGCGAACTTCCTAGGTCCTTAAGCTTTTTGGGCATCTTCTGCATCACCACAGAGCTATACTCATTAGTGAGTGCTACTGTCTCAATATCCCGCAACTTAATTTTATTAGTTACCATGTCCTTCAAGTACTTAGTGTACTTGGGCATTCCCTGTAAAATATCTAAAAGAGGAAGGTTAATGTAAAGCTTTTTGAATATGTCAAAGAACTTCTTATTGTATGCATCCTCCTTTGCTTTTCTTAGCCTCCGTGGAAATGGTGGTAGTGGTCTCTCCTTCTCAGCAACTTTTGTTTTTGGGTACCTAGACTTTCCCGAATAATCTATAACTTTGTCTGCAATTGATTGAGGAATCAACTCTACATATACCTACTTGTTTGTCTTTGGAGATCTGTCAATCAACTCATTACTTCCCCTCAAAGTAATTTCCATTGCATGTTTAGAAGGTTCATTGTCACTTAGAAAACAACCTTGAGGCCTACTACATTTTCCCCAACTGATGCTCCAACTGCTTCTGAAGTACTTGATGATTTTTGAGTTCAACATCCATCTGTTCTTGGGTAGCTATGATCTTCTTTAACATGTCCTCTATGTTACTGACCTGTGTGTTTCGTTGCTTCTGATATTGCTGATTATTATTCCATGAATAATTTGGTGCCTTAGTCTACCACTTTTGGTTGTAGGCATTACCATAATTTGGCCTTTGAGCATTGCCCACAAAATTAGCTGACTCAAGATTTGCACCATACATTTCTATGGAGTATCTACTATTGGCACAAACCACACTTTATGTCGTAGTCTCTAACACTACATTCACCTGATCCCGAGACTGCTATATACCCAACTTGCTGAATTGCATCATCATTTGGTTCTGTAGAGCTGATAGTTGGGTGGCTAAGGTTGTAATACTGTCAACTTTAATCATGCCTTACTGTTAACTTTAATCATGCCTTCAGCCTTTTTCATTGAGCCTCTTGAGGAATCACCATGCCAATTTGTATTTTATTATGCAATACGATTCAACAAAGTATACATCTCTTCATAAGTCTTTTCCAGAGCCTGACCACCTGCAATTGAATCTAGCAAAATTTTTGTGTTATGGTCAAGTGCTTCAATAAAGGTCTGAGCTAATACCTCATTGGGCTGCTGATGATATGGACAGTCCCAAAGAAGAGACTTAAATCTCTCCCAATAATAATAAAGGTTCTTATTTAGCCTTTATTTGAAGCTCAAAATCTCACTGCAAAGTCTCACAGTCTTGCTAGATGGAAAGAAATAGATGAGGAATTGTCGGGTTAAGCCTTTCCAAGTTATGATTAAATCTTCTGGATCAACATTCAACCACTTCTTTACTTGCCCCAATGGTGAAAAAAGGAAGAGTGTCACCCTCATATAGTCAGTGATATCCCGGTGAATTATCCACTGCTATGCAAGAGCTGCACCATGTTCTAATTAGCTCAAATCTATCTCCAGCAGTCGGTTTTTGAATAGGAGAGGTCAAATTTATTTCATTTGGGATTTCCACTTTGCAAACTATCCTGCGGGCTGGTGGGTGCTTAGCCATGGGAGAAGGAATATCTTGTTCTTAATTGATTTGTGGAATACAGTAGAGAAGGACTGCTTCCCTCCTTCTTTGGTGTAAGCATTACTCGTGCTCGGGGTTTAGTTCAACCAATTCCTGGTCTCTTTCTAGCTTACTAGCCTGTAAACTTGTGCCTGCAAACTCTAAACCAAGACCAAGTGAGAAGCACCTAAGAAATAAAAAAAGTAAAAGTAAAACTAAAATAGTTTCCAAATTACAAGTCCCCGATAATGATGCCAAAAAATTATTGCACCGAAGCGCACACATAAGTGTACATTGTCTCACTAAGTAATATCGTGGCCTTTTACAAGCCAAGTTTCGATCCCTCAGAGACTTGAGTTAACAACTATCCAATTCTAGTTCACTATTGAGATAAATTAGTGCAAATGTAACCACGAGAGTTTGAGAGTTATACCAAAAAGTAAAGTAAACAATGCGGAAAAGTAAAGGTTCTTGGACATTCAATGGGAGTAAGGGTTAAGGCTCTACGAATAATAATACTATGATATTAAACTTCATTGGTTATGTTACTTATCTTTGTTGTTGATTCACGGGGTTGATATTATGACTATCATCTTCCGAGCCTCTAGTCACCTATCTAACTTAGACCCACAACTACATCGTTGAGCGAGGATGTGAGAACTAAGTTAAATGCCTTCATATTTTATCCCGTAAGAAAATTATAACTTCATATTTCATCGTTGATTGGGGATGTGAGAACTAGGTATATTCCTATCCGAAATTCAAATTGTAACTTTATTCTGTAGAAGATTACAATCCTATTCTATTTACCCCATGTTCTATCCTCTTGTTCCTCCTTCCGGGCTTACAAGATAACAATGGATATATTCTAAGTGTCATGAATCATTAAAATAGCAATAAAAAGGATAAATAAACAAACAAATATGATAAATAACAAAAACCAAGTTAGTATATAACAAGAGTAATCATGTTCTTGGCCTTAACCCCCGGAAAAGGGTTTTATTCGCTCATGAACATTACCGTAATCACGATAGATGAATAAATGATAAAATCCATAAAATACTAAAGAAAATGAATAAATACCCTATTTGAAGTGTTATGCAGCCTCTCTCCAAGTTTCAAAGTCGTCAAAGGTGTATAGCATAAGGTTTAAGGGTCCTATTTAAAGTAGGAAAAATCTGCCGATATGAGCTAGGATCCGCGTCGCGTCCTCTATAGCAGTGCCTAGGGTCTGCGTTGCACCATAATTTCAGGAAAACACTGTAAATGGTCCCTTATTAAGTCCCCAATTCCATGTCGTGGATCCCAACATAGTAGCTAATTGTAACGCCCCAAAATCTCATCCCGAAGCGTCACACGGTGCCTAAGGCTACAAGTAGCCCCAAGCTAACCCTTTGAGCCTATTACTACATATAATAACTTATTTCGAGATGAAATAAACAAAACACTGGTATTATCATATCAAATGATAGGAAATATGAAGAAAATACTCAGTCCAAATGACCATAATACTGGAAATCTCAACATACTAACAATCTGATAACTAGTCTGACAAAGCCTCTACTACTCCATGACTAGAGAGCCATTGGGACAGCCTCCCAATTGACTCAAACTAAACTGAAAGCAATAATATATCTACTAAAATACTGAAATGTCTGAAGATAGGTCCTCGAACCATGAGGACTCACCACTGTGGAGATGTAGACAAAGGTACTCGAAAATTACTGACGAGGCTGGGACTGCTACCTGAACCTACATTATAAGACAATGTAGCACATAGACGTATATGTGGATCATCACTTGGGAATGTAATGAGTATATGGGGGTGTATGCATTTAAATAAACATTATCTTTACTCTTTATAAAATCATGCATGCATATAAGAATGACTCACATGGCTTGAATAAATCTGAAATATAATTCTTATGAATCGTGAAAAATAAATCTCAAGAGTCATTATACTTAACTTTAAAATCTCTACTCTCCTCTTATTCTCAATACTTGACGGCTAAAGAAACTTTAAATAATACTTTTAAACTCCTACTTTAATCTCATTGAGAGTAAAACTTCTTTAAAACTCAAGGACTCAGAACTTTTAGGAACTTTCAACACTTAGGAACTCTAGAACTCTTTTAGACTTGGGACACTTAGAACTCGAGATTATATAACTTTGGACACTCGGGAGTTTCTTCTAACCGACATAAACTATGTGAGCTACATAGAGTCCAACGTATTGTCCTCCTAAGGAAGAAACCTCACTTTGGGGAGAGGCATCATACTCTTGCTAGGGAGTATAACCTCAACTCAGTGATCACTATCTCGGCCATGGGCCCATAAATCTCAATCCTACGGTGGCACGTAGTTCTGGGGTATGAGACCTAAGAATCATACCAAACTCAGTGCTAAATACTACTCCCATACTCAGCTCAGAACTCTTAGGAAATCTACCTCAAATAGCTTAAGGATCTATCCTGATGACCAAAATGTATTACTATTTGTTTTAATAGAACATCATTGTGGATTCCAACTCTATTAGGACCAAAAAGGTCAAATATTTCTCAATAATCTCAAAGTACTCAAATCATAGGTGCTTATAGCACAGAAATTCATAAAATTGCAATTCTCAAGTAGGGCTTAATGTCCCATAGTTCAATCTCAAGTTAAGACTCATCAAAGTGCATACTAGAGATCATAAGGATTCATAAATCATATAGAAATCTGGAATTTCAGCATTATGCATTAAAATCTCAACATACTCATGTATCTAAATTTCTAAAACATGGAAATTATCATAATCTCAAGAACAACAACAAAGGGTACAAATACATACTTCAATTTTCATAAGAAAACCTGTGAAACCATATATTCTTGTAATTTAAAACCACTTCTGGGTACAAGGACGAAAGGAGTGTCCTTGTTCAAACCCCATATACCTTGAATTAGAAGCTTTGGATGAATCCTTACTTTTGGGACTCTATTCATACTCTTGAACGAGGGTTCTTGAAGCCTTGGACTTGGGAACCTTGAATCTTGACTCAATTTAGAAAATCTATGGTGGATTCTTGAGATTCTTGGAAGAGGTTTTGGATACTTAGGGTTTTTGTTGAGAGAAAACACAAGAAAAACTTCATAGAATGCTTGTAAATGAGTTTAATTTGGTGTTTTTATGGTTTAAGAGGCTTGGAAAAGTCCAAAGTTCCCTTTTTAACTTCTGTACGAAGCTGGAAAAAATTGAAATGGGAACCCGATTTTATGGGCCACCGCGATGCGCCACTATCGCGGTGGCTCACTGGAAATTGACAAATGGGAATCTGGGAGTCACCGTGACGCTGAGACATCATGTTGTCCCACTAGTTGGGACCTAAAACTTCAGTGCGACGCTTCACAATCATGCTAGGCCACTGGAAATTGACTATTGGGAAATTAGGGTCCTCCGCGACGCACCACTATCACGGAGTTTCACTGGAATTTGAAAATTTTCAAATAGACCCTCTTCACGATGCGCCAAGCACTAAAATGATGCTGTTTTATGACTAGGACTTAAATTAGCCATAACTTATTGCCCGGGCATCAGATTTGGGCGAATCTTATATCGACGGAAAGCTTATCAAATTTCCCATATGATAAAAAGTTGAAATTAAGTAAATTCTATATGGTTAAAATTATACTCGCTTAGGAAGTCACTCCTTAAACTTCTTGAGGAGAAATTAATCTTAGGAAAAATTTGGGGTATTACACTAATGTTCGCAACGCGCCATGGACTCCAAGATGTCTGTTTTACGTCAAATCTTATCCCATGCTTTTATCCATTTATTCCAAGCCTTGTGGTGTTGTTTACACTTGATTTATAGATTTTATATCATAAATTTATCATAATAATCAACTCATCAAGAATCATATAGCATCACACACGACTAATTAGAGCTCAAAACAACACAACAACCAAGACAATGAACTAGAAACTTAATCTAAGAATACTAGTTTTGTCCTTTTGATCTTTAACTTAGTTTTGAATCTTGGCTTGTTTAAATTGAACCTTAAATACTAAAAACATGTTATTACCCACATAACTACATAATCATACCATTAGGAACTCATTACACACACTAGAATCCATCGAGATCAACTAGAACGACACATAGCTCAAGCTAGTAACACTAGTTTTCTTGTCTAAACTCTACGTGACCAATTTGATTCCAAACTTGTTTGAAACACACATTAAACATTATGTTCAATTAGTTTAACACTTAGATGCTCAATTATACCATTAATAACACATTAAGCATACAAGAAGTCCTCAAAACAAAGCTAAACAAGCATAGATAACGACACTTAGGTGCATAAATCCACCTAAGATCAGGAATCAAGCACAACCTACTGAGTATCAGTCAACTATATGATGCAGGATTCAGAGTATCCTTCAAAGTTGAGATTTACTATTTAAAACATGAAAGAAGAAATATTTCTCTTATCAGTGAACATTTTGACACTATTTATGTTCTTAATAGTCTTGACTTTACTACTCTGACTTACCTCATTATGAAAACCAATGGCACCTGGTTGTGGCACAAAAATCTTGGGCATGACAACATGCATACCCTCGAGAAACTCTCTATACTTGAACTGGTAAAGGGTTTATCAAAGCTAAAGTTTGAAAAGGATCACATCTATGATCCTTGTCAACTTGGTAAACGAAACTCGGACATCATTTAAAGTTAAAGATATTGTCACTTCCACCAAACCCCTTTAAACAATCTTTATGGATTTGTTTGGCCACACCAAGACCACAAGTATTGGTGGAAAAAGATATGTATTTGTTATTGTTGATGATTATTGTTACTTTACCTGGGTAATTTTTCTTGATAATAAGCATGAAACATTTACTAATTTTGAGATCTTATATAGAAAAGTACAAAGAGAAGCAGAAGACTTCATTACCTATGTTCATAATGATCATGTAGGTGTATTTGTAAACAAAGCTTTCAAGGAATACTGTGCTCAAAATGGATACTCTCAGAACTTTTCATCTCCCCGATCTTCCCAATAAAATAGTATGGTGGAATGAAAAAACCGATCGCTGCAAGAAACTGCAAGAACCATGCTTCTAGAACATAAATTACCAGATCATTTTTGGGCAGAAGCAGTGAGCATAGAGTATAACATTCTTAACAAATGTCTCATCAGACCAATCCTAAAAAAACTCCTTATGAGCTATGGAGAGGGAAAAAGCCTAAAATTAATTATTTTCATCCTATTGGATGCAAATGCTTCATATACAACAATGGTAAGAATAACTTAAGAAAGTTCGACCCTTAAAGTGACGAAGGTATATTTCTTGGATACTGTCCCAGTAGTCGTGCTTTCACACTTATAATAAAAGGAATTTATGTTTTGAAGAATCTATGCATATTGTATTTGATGAAGCTAATCACCTTCCTATTAGTTTGAGTCCTGATGAAGAGTAGGAAAATTATCTAAAATCAGGAGCTAAAGCAAAAATAACTCTTGAACTATCGAACAATGAGTCGACTACAACCCATCCAGAGTCGAATCCCATTGATGAAACAACTAAAAAAATGTTGTAAGAGAATAAAGACACCATGCAAGTTTTTCAAATAAATTTATCCTTGGAAACCCATATGATAAGATACAGACAAGAGCCTTATTGAGAAAAAAAGCATCCATTAATCTTGTGTCTCAAATCGAGCCAAAAAAGGTTGATGAGGCCCTCAAAGATGAGTCCTGGGTTGAGGCCATGAAGAAAGAATTAGAATAGTTTAAATGAAATCAAGTCTAGAATCTAGTTGAAAGACCCCAGAATTGCTCAGTAGTTAGAACCAAATGGGTCTAGAGAAATAAATTGAATGAAGAAGGTAAGGTTATCAGAAATAATGCCAAACTTGTAGTCAAGGCTACTCCCAACAAGTAGGTATTGATTATGATGAAACCTTTGCTTCTGTAGAAAGGTTAGAGTCAATTCAAATTTTGTTAGCTTTTTCTGCCTTCAAATGCTTTAAATTATATCAAATAGACGTCAAGAGTGCCTTTTTTAAATGGATTTATTCATGAAGAAGTTTTTGTAAAACAATCTCCCAATTTTGAAAATACATCTTATCCAAATCATGTTTTTAAAATATCAAAAACACTCTACGGTCTTAAACAAGCTCCAAAATTTTAGTATGAGAGGTTGAATACTTTCCTGATAAATGATAATTTCCAAAGGGGTAAAATAAATACAACTCATTTCACCCAAAAGCTTAACTCAAATTTACTCATTGTGCAAATTTACGTTGATGATATTATCTTTAGTATAGGAGAATTTAAAATAAGTCTCATGGGAGAGCTCATGTTTTTCTTTGGATTACAAATCAAGAAAACTCCCAAATGTATTTTTATCAGTCAAGAAAAATATACGAAGGAACTCAAAAAGTTTGGCATAGAAAAAGGGAAGGCCTATGGAACTCCAATGAGTCCTTCCATAAATCTTGATTCAGACTCATCTATAAAATATGTCGATGAAAAAACATATTGAAGAATGATTGGATCACTCCTCTACTGGACTACCAGTTGACCAAATATTATGTTCAGCATATGTAAGTGTGCAAGGTTCTAATAGGCTCCCAAAGAGTACCATTTAATTGTCGTCAAAAAAATTATTCAATATCTCATTGGAGTATAAGATATTGGACTATGGTATCCTCGTTCCCCTCATTTTGATTTAGTTGGGTATACAGATGATGACTTTGAAAGTGATAAGAATGATAGAAAAATCACTAGTTGAACATGTCAAATTCTTGGTGCTACCCTGATTTCATGGAATAGCAAGAAACAAACTTTAGTTGTGCTATCAACTACTAAATCTAAATACATAGCCGTTGGAAGCTGTGTTACTCAAATTTTATAAATTATGCATTAAATTGGGCTTAAGGTATGTATTTTTCTTAACATCTTTAATTGTTGTCTTTGTTAAAGGGAAGTATGGTTATGTATCTCTGTTAAATCGTACTAACAAGTGCCTGGAACCATCATTTGAGGATGAATGATCCAAGTGGGGGAAAATTGAAACACCCCAGATTGTTTCCATTTAAAATTTCTTGAGGTTTGATCTCAATTCTTTGATTATGACTCACCCTATGAGTCGTAGGGTGTCTTAATGGGTCAGGTAACCCTAGTCGTAAGGTGTCTAGTAAATGGTGTTTATGTTTCTGTCCTGGGTATGACTTGTGGACATGAGTCATAAAGAATTATGATGAGTCATTAGGACGAGTCGTAACCAAACTATGTAAGTTAGTGGCATGATTCTTCTTTGAGTACTAGTGGCTCACTATGAGTTATAAGGACTTGTTACGAGTCATGAGATGAAATTATAGGATGTCTAGTTTTTAACCTATTTGGATTTTTTGTTGGCTGTGACTGGACCCTACGATTCGTAGGATCTCATTACGAATGGGTTGGTTGAGTTATAAGAAAGACAATGTATGGGAGTCCTAGTCACTATCTTGGTTACGACTCGAGGTAACGAGTCATAAGTATTGGTTAAGAGTCAATGGTTGACTTGTAATCAAAGGCGACCCTTTTTTTCCAGTTTCAAGTTAAGGGCATTCTGGACATTTTCCCTATTACCCAAATAGAAACCCATGTCTTACAACCTCTCTAGGGTGTTATTAGAATTAAAAAACAAATACAAGTAATTTCTTAAATACTCCAAAAGGTTCTCTCTATTTCCTCAAGCAAGTCAAGCTAGGGTTTTCAAAAGGTTGATCAATTAGGGCTTTCAAAGGTGATTTCTCTCAAATTTTCTTAGTGTTTAAGGCATGTTACTCTTCTCCTATACATGTATTTTCTTAATGGCATGATTTGGAAAAGGTTTATATGGTTTTGATGTTGGGTTTTGGACTATGGGTTGAGGGTTTTGAAGATAGATTGTTTAAATACTTCTTCTACGATTTTATGAAATTATTTTGCCTAAATTGATGGTTGGTAAATGATTTGGGGTGCATGGGAATGGTGGATGGACATGGTTACAGTAGAATCCATAAATTAGTAAATCATAAAAATAGGGGGTACAAAGGAATCCCCAAAATAATTGGTTTGGTATGGAAATCGGTAACAACCTCAACCCACTTGCATAATTGTTTTTTAGAATATGCATTATCTATTGGTTTGATTTATCTTTGACCTTAATGCATGTCTTTAATTGGTTAATTGGATGACAATGATCTTGAAAACCTTGCGGGGTACATGAAAATCCTCCAAGTGAATTTTATAATGGAGTTTAGGGGGGTATACGAAAATCCCTAAGTCTTGGCTTAATGACATTGTTTGCAAGCTATAGTCGGTATGATGATACCACTTAATAATGCCTTAATAATTGAATCCTGAAATTGGTAGTTTGGTTATGTGTTAAATATTTTAATTAGGAAATAAAGGGGGTTTTGTTAGCTAGCCATGAAGGTGTGAGTCTAGAAGGTTGACACTGGAAACTCACGTTTGTCGACTTGAGGATTGGTTTTGATGATCATGTTCTTGTGGGGTACAAAGGAATTCCCTAAGTATATACACGTACATATGTATCATTGAGGGCGAAGGGCATAAGTGAATCCCTAGCAACCATGGTATCACCAGTTCGTGTGACTAACATATATTGAGGCCCGTCTAGGGGGTAACACTGGACCCATATAGCCCGTGGTTAGATTATGATGGTAACACTTCACAACTAATTTAATCTTTTTAAAGTGCATGCTAAACTTTTTCCCTATCCCAGCATGGTGCAAATATATATAAATGCATGTATTTGCATATGGTTATGTGCATTATTTTGAATTGGTTTTGGATTGATGGCATTACTTTATCTTTATACCTAAGTTACATGCTAGCGTTCACCCCACTAACCATCTTCAGATCCTGTATCCCTACGCGATGCAGGAATCAACCATACTTCCAAATGTATTGATTAATGAGTAGGTGATTTGGGGATAACTTGTAAGTCAGACTGAAGTGGTGAGATTCTGTACTTCAAAAGACCCCATTTCATGCTATGGATTTCTTTGTCTTTACTCTTCCTTTTGGTCTTGGTTTTGGCTATTGTCGGGGGCATGTCCCGACTGGATATTCTTTTGTTTTGATTAGAGGTTTTTTTGATGTTGCTTCCACTTGATTTTCAGCTTGTATATCCTCAATATATCATCATCCTCAACTGACCAAGGATCCTATAGCATTAAGCACCATGTATTAGATCTCAACACAACACACAATCCATAACGGTGAACTAGAAACTTAAGCTAAGAACTAGTTTCGTCCTATTAATCATTAGCTTAGTGTTTTGACTCTTGGCTTGATTCGATTGAACCTTGAACACTATAAAAAAGTTTTTACCCACATAGTTACACAATAATAACATTATTAACTCATTAAACACACTAGAATTCATCGAGATCAACTAGAACAACACCTATCTCAAGCTACCGAATTGAGTACAAACTTATTTGAAAGACACCTTAAACATTGTAATTAAGTAATTAAACACTTATATGCTTAATTATATCATTATCAATACATTAAGAACACAAGTTGGCCTCTAAATAAGGCTAAATAATCTCGGATAACAACACTGAGGTGCATAAATTCACCTCAGATCACCACCCCACACTTAAAGCCTTATTCATCCTCGAACAACTCTTTACTCTAAACATCATATCTTGTGGTGACTCCACATTTCTACTACAAGCAAGACACTCAAGCTAGTACTACAATGACTACACAAAATGAAAGTTCCCACACTAAGCATGTTACAAACACGATTGATAGTTCACGAATACTACTCTGAAACATCCTGGCCTCAAGAATTGAGTCACTTAGTGGGAAAACTCATGCATATTTTTAAATCACAGATATCATACAAATCACCTAACTATCATCAAATATGTTCTCTTACCACAAGACAGCTACCTATAATCACTCACATAAATACAATTTGTTACAAGTGGGGTATAAGAATCAAATTAAGCTCACTCTCATAAAGAATTCACAAGTTACACAAGATGAACCATAGGCTTGCCCTTAGTGTAGTGCTCCACTAATATCAGAATATTAAAGCTCAAGATCAAGTAGGTCTTTAAGGGTTGTAATTTAGGATAAGAGATAGGTAGGAACTATTTTGGCAAATAATAGTGACTATCTTCCCTAAATTTTTTAATACATCACATTATACAATTAAGACCAATATCCAACAACCAACTTTCACCTTCACTACCTCCACACATCTTTTGTTTTACTCCATCTCATTAATCTTATTCATATATAATATGGTGGAAGTACTATCTATTTATTGATGATTCAATTTTACCCTTATTCACACCTACTTTATGTTACACGCCCCTATGATAGACACCCTGAACTTAGGCGATTTGCCTTAGTTGAGGTGCACAATGTCCTAGGAGGACCAGGGCCAAAATAGGTATATTGCAACACAACTAGGCTAAAAATGGGAATTTCTTCAGCACAAATTTCTCAAACTCCCAACCACAACACATCAATTGTACACACTAATAACCATTACTTTGGGGCTTCAATTTTACCTTTCTCCTACTTGAATTTCAAACTCCTTAACTCAACTTAATTTACACTAAAGCGCTTAGGAGATTTGGATCAAATTAGGGTCAATCAAAGATGGGGGTACAGGATGCATATGAGGTTTCCAAATAAAATAAGCTAAAGTCTCAATGAGGTTAACTAGGATTATGCACAAAGGTCTGTCAAAAGAAGGTATGAAACATGGCTATCAAAGAAATGCCTATATCATCTCCTAAACCCACACTTTTTATTTTACTTTACACACACACTAGGCAAGTTCTAGAATAAAATGCAATAAGGAATAAACAACAACCTCACATCACACATGGAAAATGTTCAATTCAAGTAGGATCATTATAGAATCTCAACAAAACAATTACATGAATTCAATCATTAAGCCAACAAGTACAAGAATCATAATCATGAGCCTAGAAATCTAAAAAGTAGTAATTCATGTAATCAACATGCTTTAACAACAAAAACACTTGCATCATGTAATCACACATAGCACCAACAAGAACATCCTACTTATTCCTAACACAATTTTTTTTAAAATTACTCCTAAAATTAGGAATTTCCCCACCCCTCACTTAAAAATCTACTTTATCCCCAAAGTATACTTAAAATTAGAGATAGAAATACTCTCTGAGGACTCTAGGCCTAGAGAGTAGAATTTTTATACATTAAAATGGTCCTAGGACCCCACACTTAGTCTTTGCCATGCTCCTTAGCTTAGGTTTTTCGATATTCAAACTTTTTATCAACCTGTGACTAAAAAAAACAAAAATGAGTGAATTACAAACTAAAATATTAAAAATAAAACCTACCTTAACTTGGGTTGCCTCCCAAGCAGCTCCTGATTTAGTTTCACTGCATGACCCAATCTTTAACTTTTCCATTTTCATTCATCCTCTTTCTCTTACTTGGAGGCCATCTTCTTACTCATTTATTACCTCTTGAGTGTGAACTCTCAAGGTCAAAAACTCTCTTAACAATAGTATTTTCAGTCTCATCAATCTGTATCATTTTGGGCTAGGGTATTTGTGGCTTAGACAATTCAATAAGGAAGTCCAAAGAGGTTTTTTGTAGACTAAACTCTACCACCCGACACTTATCTCCTTTAGTCGCTACAATAATGTACAAATCTTTATTGTGGGATAGTGTGTTAAGTGGTTTGTACACTTTGAAAACCGTCTCTTCATCATCCAACCTCATTGTGAGTGTGCCCTCTCTCACATCTATCAATGCTTCTCTCATTTCTAAGAATGGACGTTCTAAGATGACTGGAACTTTTTTCATCTTCCTGAAAATATAAAACAATAAAACCAACAGGAATAATAAACTTACCAACCTTTATGAGAACATCCTCTATGATTCCTTCAGGATAGTCTAGGGTCTGGTCTGCCAATTAGAGATCACAGAGCTCGGTCTCAGCTTTCCCAAGCCTAATGTGTTGAACAAGGAGAGGGGCATTAAGTTGATACTTTCCCCTAAATCACTAAGTTCTTAGACCACCTCACTATTGCTAATTTGAATAGAGAGCGTGAAATTCCCAGGATCTTTGAGATTTTTGGGCATCTTTTGCATTAACACAGAACTACACTCCTTAGTGAGTAATACTATATCAATATCCTGTATCTTAACCTTATTAGTGACCACATCCTTCAAATACTTAGTGTAGTTGGTCATTCCCTGCAAAACATTTAAAAAAGGTAGGTTAATGTGAAGTTTGCTGAACATGTCAAAGAACTTCTTTAAGCATGCATCATTCTTTTATTTTTTAAACCTCTGTGGGAAAGGTGGTGATGGTCTCTCCTTCACCTGTTTAGCAACTTTGGTTTTCGAGTACTCAGACTTTCTTGTATTTTTAGTAACTTTGTCCTGTACCTGTTGAGGAACCAACTCTGCATCTTCCTCCTTAGTTGTCTTTGGAGGTTCTTCCTTCATCTTGTTACCATTCCTTAAAGTGATTGCGATTACATTTTTAGGATTTAGCTCTGTATCACTTGGTAGGCCTCCCTGAGGCCTAGTGTTTGTGCTCCTGCCATTTGACCGATCTGGATTTCTAAGTTCTTTGTAACTATCTGCTGGCTCTTCATATCTGCTGCCACCTGTGCTTAAGCAGCTATAATTTGTTTCAATATCTCTTCCATATTTCTAGTTTGAGTCGCGGCTTGATTCCCTTGAACCTATTGCTACTGAAACTGCTGTTGTTGGTAGTTCCATGATGGAATGCTGAGTCTACTACTTTTGATTGTAGGTGTTACCATAATTTAGCCTTTGAGAATTGCCCATAAACATTACAGACCCAGGATTTGCACCATACATGGTTGCAGAATGACCACTATTTCCACAAACCTCACACCAAGTATTTATCTGATGAATTACATTAGCTGTTGTAGTAGGCTGTCTAACCCCCAATTTTATATTACTGAGTTTAGTAGTAAATTGATTTTGTAGTGCATCAATCTGAGCTGATATAGAAGTAAATTGGTCCACCTTCAACACACCTGCAATCTTCTTTGTAGCACTTATTGAGTAAGAATGCCACTTAGGATTCCCTTGTGCAATCCGATTCAAAAAAGTGTATAGCTCATCATACGTCAATTCCAATGCTTGACCACCTACAGTTGAATCTAGAAAAAATTTTGTGTTGTGATCAAGTGCCTCAACAAAAGTGTGAGATAGTACCTCATTGGACTTCTGATGATGTAGATACTCTTGAAGAAGAGCTTTGAACCTCTCCCATACATGATATAAGTTCTCATCTGGCTTCTGTTTAAAGCTCAAGATTTTACTATGCAGTCTTTCCAGATGGAAAGAATTGGATGAGAAATTTCTGAGCTAAGTCATCCCAGGTTGTGATTGAACTTGCTGGCTCAGCGTTCAACTACTTATTCACTTCCTTCAACAGTGAAATGGGGAAAAGTGTCATCCTAACATAGTCAGTTGACACACCTATAGGGATGAATGTGTCACGATCTCCAAGAAGTTCTGTAGATGGACTTGTGGATCTTTATGTGAAATCCCCATAAACTGTCCACTGCTGATCAAAAGTTGCACTATATTCTGTTTAAGCTCAAAGTTACCTCCAGCAGCTATTTTTTGAAAATGAGAGGTCAAATTCGTCGGAAGTGGGATTGCCACTTCGTGAACTTTCCTACGGGATGGTGGATCTTCATCCATGAGAGTAGGATTGTCTTATTTCTCTTGAATTTGTAGGATGCAGTGGATAAGGACTTCTTCTCTCCTCAATTGATAAATGCATTGCTCGAGTTTGGGGCTTGGTTCAACCAATTCCTTATCCCTTGCCAGCTTACTAGTCTGTAAACCTGTTTCCTACAAATTCAATACCAAGACCAAGTGTAAAGCACCAAACAAATCTAAAAAGTAAAACTTAAACTAAAATAGTTGCCAATTTACAAGTCCCCAACAATGGCGCCAAAAACTTGTTGCGCCCAAGCGTACACACAAGTGTACATGGTCTCACCAAGTAATATAGTGTCCTTAAATAAAGCCAAATATCAATCCCTCAGAGACTTGTGTTGACAACTATCCTTTTCTAGTTCACTGTTGAGATTAAATTAGTGTGAGGTAACCAATAGAGTTTTTAAAGTTTATAATTAAAAGTAAACTAAGATAATACAGAAAAGTAAAGACTTTGGATAATCAATGGAGAGAAACCCAGGGTTAATCCTCTACGAACAATCATACTAATTTATTGAACTTGATTGGTTAGATTACTTATCTTAGTTATTGATTCGCAAGGTTTATCGTATGATCATGGTCTCCCGACCTCAATCTTTTACCTAATTTGACATTACAACTACATCATTTAGTAGGGATGTAATAATCCATTTAGATGCATTAAGATATCATCCTTTAAGTGAACCAAACAATGATTTTAGGTATATACCTATCCAAGATGCTAATTTAAATTCCTTATTTTATAAAAGAATAAGAACCTTACTATCTTTCTCCACATTCCATCCTCTTATTCCCCCCGGGATCATAAGACAATAATAGATATATTCTAAGGAACACGAATCCTTAAAATAGTTATAAAAAGGATAAATAAACAACCAAATATGATAAGAAATCAAAACCAAATCAATTCAAAGCAATAGTAATCATGTTCTTGGCCTTAACCCTAAAAATGGGGCATTTAGACACTAAAGGACATAACCGTAATCAAGATAAATGAATACATTATATAATCCATAAATAGACAAAAGTAAAGATAGGAAAACCCTAATTAAAGTGTTTTACATCCCCTATCAAAGCTTCAAATATGTCCCAAAGTATTTAACAATATGTTTAAGTGTCCTATTTATAGGATGAGATTTTTGCTGTGTGGGAGTATGGTCCGCGATGTGCCACCCATTCTATGGGAGTAGGGGCCGCGATGTGCCACCTATTCCATGGGAGTAGGGGTAGCGATGCTCTACCTATTTCATGGGAATAATATCCATGACGCGCCACTTATTCCATGGGAATGGGGATCGTGCTGCCTCTCCATCGCAAAGGCTCACTAGAAATGCCTCAATTTGACTTTTAACTCGTCTTGTGCATTTGTCTTTCATCCCAAGCATTTTAGTGTTGTTTCCACTTTATTTTCAGCTTGTATATCCTCTATATATCATCATAATCAACTTACCAAGGATACTATAGCATCAAATACAATGGATTAGAGCTCAACACTACACACAATCCATAACTGTGAACTAGAAACTTAAGCTAAGAACCCGTTTTGTCCTATTAATATTTAGCTTAGTGTTTTGACTCTTGGATTGATTTGATTAAACATTGAACACTATAAAAAAGTTTTTCCACATATAAATACACAATAATAACATTAGGAACTCATTAAACACACTAGAATTCGTCTAGATCAACTAGAGCAACACCTAGCTCAAGTTAGTAACACTAGTTTTCTCATTTGAACTCTAAGTGACCGAATTGAGTACAAACTTGTTTGAAAGACACCTTAAACATTTTAATTAAGTAATAAAACACTTATATTCCCAATTATATCATCATTAAAACATCAAGCACAAGTTGTCCTAAAAAAGGCTAAATAAGCTCGAATAACAACATTAAGATGCATAAATCCACCTCAGATCAGACACCTCTGGGCAAAGTGTCCAACGCTAAATTTTTCTATTCTATTCATCTATGGACCCAGATAGTAGTCTCTCTATAATACTAGTCTGGTCTTGTTGGTGGGAGAAGGAATTAGGATAAGATAGGGGATAAACAGAATAAGAAGTTTAGATATTCAGAGTAGGGTGGGGGCCATCACCATAGTGGTATACATGGGATATATTGGATTAAGGAAAGAAGTGGGGTAAATTCTATTTCATACCTATCGGCTAGATCCCTTTACCCAAAGTCATTCGGTGATTGTCATTTTTAAAAGGGTATTGGTCTTAGGGAACAAGGTGCCCAATATCAATCTAATAGAGCCTGGTTAGTCCCTCCCTATCCTCCTTGTCAACTTTATGGTCAGTAGTATCGTGGATTTTGTCATGAGGGGAAGATTTGATGCTTCAAGTGTCCTTCGATCGTATACAATGGCACTGTCCTTCGATCATTGTTGCTACTGGAGCTAATAAGATTCTAATTGCTAGCTGTTTGGATTCTACACTAAGGGGTGCTACTTCTGATAACAACACTGGCTGGAATTATATTTATACTTTTTCTACTCGCTCGGAGTCTGAGGGATCACCAGATATCATTGCTGGTATATTAATAATCTTTCTCATGATGTGTATTACTTTTTTGTTCTGAGGTCCACCCTCTCTTATGTAACCCTATTTGTGGTTGTGCATTTTGGTTTTGGCCCCGAGTAAATTTTGGACCCCTTTTCTATTTCTACATCGATGGATGACTCTATGGTTGCTAGAAGAGTCAATAGGGGTTGTGAGATATCTACTGGTGGTAGGGAAACTTTAGTGGATTTGATTAAATTAGATAGGGTTGATCTTGATATCATCTTGGGGATGGATTAGTTGCATTCGTGGTATGCCTTTTTAGATTATCAGACCTGTAAGGTCTTATATAAATTCCCTAAGGATCTGGTTTTAGAAATGGGAAGGGATTTCCTTAGTGACTAATGGGATGATAATATCATATCCTCGAGCCTAGAAGCTAATTTTTGAACGGTGTCTTTATCAATTGGTCTTGGTTAAAGATTCCAATTTGGTGGATCTTTCCTTAAAGTCCATTCTCGTGGTTAGTAAATGTCCTTAGATTTTCCCTGGTAACTGTAAGACCCAACAAATTTCCCTCGTAGTTTGAACCTTAGATGCGTGTTGAATGAAGTGTAATTCTGGCCCTAAGAGATTGAGAAAGGACTCCCTAATTAATTAGTGATTTATCCTTGTGGATTTTTTCATAAAAATAACTTCCTATGGTGTGGGAAATTGAGTTAGCTTTCCAACGATACCAATTTTGTCAAAATTTGATATCGGGGTAAGAAGTAATGGCCATTTTCCAAAGCATTATCGGAATCGCCCAGGTTTGACGGTTGATCCGACAGACCATCAGGTCTTCGACGGATCGTCGATCTCCCCGTTAAACCAAGGTAGTGACTCATTTTTCTATCCATCGTGCGAAGGCCAAAATGGTGAACCGCCAAAAATTCGATCGACCATCGGGGTGATCGTCAAGCAGAGGTAGTATGGCCTAATCCTGGCCCTCGTACGATGGATGAACTGGCGGACCATCAAACTTTCGATGGACCATCGTTCTGACCATCATATTGAGGCAGTGTGTTCCATTTTTGGCCCTCGAGCGACGGACGATCTGGCGGATCGTCAAACTTTCGACGGACCGTCATTTCGACCGTCGCAGACCCCGATCAACAATTTTTAACTCATTTTTAAAAGGGTATTTCGGTCCTTTCTACTCCTTTAAACCCTTATATATATTCTAGATGAACCAGCTGGCGTCATTTTCTCATCTCTAACACTTAAGGGCTAGGGTTTTCTCCTCCAAATCATATCAAAGCAAGAATTCTTCCCCAAGAAATCTAAGAACTCACCAAAGATTTTGCTAGTGAGTTGACAATTGAATCTTCCAAGTTCAAAGACTTCAAGAACCCTCTCCTAAGAGTAAGAAAAGGAAGGTTAGAGAAAACTTGTTCATTCAATCTCCTAATCTAAGGTATGTGGGGTTTTGAACAAGGCTAACCCTTTCACCCTTGTGCCCAAAAGGCTTATTTACATCATGATTTTCCTGAAATCTATGAGGTTATACATGAATTTGAATTGGGGTTTTTCACCTATTATTTTTGAATGCATTATCTTGATATTCCCCATGAATTAAGAGTCAAATGACATGATTTTTGCATGTTTCCTTGAAAAATTACAGCTGGGTATAAACCCTATGATTTTACTAAATGAGAAGTAAATATTTGCAATGTTTGAGATATTAAAGCATATGACTAAATTAAGACTTTGAGATAAATTGCTGAAATTCCCAGATTTCCATATGATTTATGAATCTATATGCTATATATTATGCTTTTGATGAGCTTTAACTTGATATTGAACTATGGGTTAGTAAGACCTATTTGAGACTTGTGAATTTATGAACTCTTGTGCTATAAGCAGCCATGATTTGAGTATTTCAAGATGATTGAGAAAGGAATTGACCTAATGGTCCTTGACCTTTGAAATCCACTTCATTATATGATATTATCGATTTGATTATTGGGTTCGTGGTGAATCATGAGATTATTCTAAAAGTGGATTTTTATGAGATAAGCGTAGATAATCTAAAGGGAGTAGTATTTAGTACCGAGGGGGTAAGTTTCTATGGTTTCTTACCCCAAAACTACATGCCACTGTAGGTTGGGCCTGAGGCCGAGTTTATGATGATTATGATTGGGCCAGAGGTCAAGTTTTGTTTAGTGATCACTAGACCTAGGTTATACTCCCTGGCAAGAGTATGACGCTTCTCCCCAATATGGGGTCTCTTCCTTAGGAGGACAAAACATTGGGCTCCATGTAACTCGCATGGTTTATATCGGTTACAAGAAACTTCCTTGCCCTTTTAAACTTAAAATCAGCTACTCTTTTGCAAACCAAGGTATTTTTCCCTCCTATGAATCATTTTCACTAAACTAGAGCATTTTGACTTGAGTGTTGAGAATAAGAAAAGATTTCCTATTTTGAGGTTGAAGAACGATGACTCAAAGGGATTGCGCAATATGCCTCATCTTATATGATTTATGAACTTTATATTTCATACTTATTCAAGCCATGTGAGTCATCTCATAGTGCATACATGATTTGAATGAAGAAAATTAATACTGTTTTATATACATGCATTCACCCCCGCATATTCAGTGCATTTCCAAGTACTGATTCATATATATGTCTATGTGCTACATTGTCTCGTAATGTAGGTTCAGGTGCTCAGTCCCAGCCTCGCCCATGATCTCCGAGTACCTCACGTACCTTTCCTACAGTGGTGAGTCCTCTTGGTTCAAGGACCAATCTTCAGATATTCCAGGGACTGAAAGACTATGTTGTTACCTGTAGTTCATCCCGAGTTAGTTGGGGGACTGTCCCATCGGCTCTCTAGATTATGGATTTGTAGAGGTTTTGTCAAACTATTTGGTAGATTGTGGTTTTGTTGGGATTTTTTTATCATAACCATTTGGACCGAGTACCCCCTTTTTTCCTTTATTCCCTTCTATGAACATGGATGTGCTAGTGTTTGAATTCAAATTTTCTCCTTGAATTAAGGGTTATCAGTAGGAATCGGCTCTATGGGTTAACTTGGGGCTACTTATAGCCCTAGGCACCATGTGATTCCCCGGGAGGCAATTCCGGGTCATTACAAAGTGGTATCAGAGCCCGGTTTCTAAGGAGTCCTTGGGAGTTTGACAAGCCGCGTTGAGTAGAGTCTTGCTCATCGGTGTGTAGCATGTCATATCTATGGGCAGGAGGCTACAAGATATTTTAGGAAATATTGTGTCTTTGTTTCAGATTCTATCGTGCCTCCGGTTGTCTCCTCCTTCTCTAATGATCTGTGCTTCTCTATTTTCAGAAAATGCCTCTTTGAAGGACGAATGTTCATGGTAACAATGATGAGCATCCCCCACCCGTTGATCCTTTGAATGAGCCGGTGTCCCACACTGAATTTAGGGTGGCCTTTCAGGCATTGGCCCAAGCGGTCACTACTAATATTCGAGCTAATAACCGGGCCCCAGCTGCTAATCAACAGGGAGGTGATGTAGCCACGGGTAGAATTCATGACTTTCTACGGCTGAACCCGTCTGAGTTCTATTGGTTGGGAACTGATGAGGACCCACAGCTGAACTTGGAGGAGGTAAGGAAGATCACTGACGTGATGCATGTCTCGAATGAAGAAAATGTTGTGTTAGAGTCTTACAGACTGAAGGACAATTCTTATGATTGGGTTACGCCGTGGAAGAAGGGTAAAGATGAAGATGCCTCTCCTGTGACTTGGCAAGTATTCCAAGATTCATTCTTAGACCGATTCTTTCTGCTTGAGATGAGGGAGGCCAAGATTGAGGAGTTCATGAACTTGAGGCAGGGATCCAGGACTGTTAAGGAGTACTGCTTGAAGTTCAGTCAGTTGGTCAAATACGCTCCTGATTTGATCTCCAACACCTGGGCTTGTATGAGTAAATTTGTGACCGATATTTCTAGGATGGTGCTAAAGGAGTGTAGGACCACTATGTTGAATAGAGATATGGATCTAGCTAGGTTGATGATTCATACCAAATAGATAGAGACAGATAAGCTTAGGGAAAGAGAAAGGATAAGGGGTAACAAGAGGACGAGATCTGATCAACATGAGTTTAGCCGGCCTAGGTTCCATGGACGGAACTGCCCTCAGTTTCAGAGATGTCCCTCTGCTCCAGTGCCTTTATTTGTTAGCGCTCCCATGCCTAGAGGCAGGCCAGAGCAAGGGGGTAGGCCTTCTATGTCTGGATTGCAGAACAACATTGGTAATTGGCACCGTCATCCTCCTTGTGCTAAATATGGTAGGAATTATCTCGGGGAGTGTTTTAGTGATGCGAGGGGTTGTTTTGGTTGTGGCAAGCATGTACCTCGTCCCACCTCTGTTCAGGGTGCTTCTTCTAGCACTGCTGGCGTTCAATGCCAGAACAGATTCTATGCCTTTCCATCCCATCGGGAGCAGAAGTACTCCCCTAATGTTGTTAATGGTATGCTTTGAGTCTTTTGTCTTGACGTTTATGTGTTGTTGGATACCGGGTCAAATCTCTCTTATGTGACCCCACTTATGGCTGTGAATTTCAAAAGGGGTCCCGAAAGGATTCCTGAGCCTTTCCTAGTTTCTACACCAGTTGGAGAGTCAGTTATTTCTAAACAAGTGTGAATTTTGGCTAAGGTCTGTAGCCTTTATAGGCTAGGTTATTTCAGCCGATGGTGTTAGAGTTAATCCCCAAAAGACCCAAGCTGTTAGAAATTGGCCTAGACCTATCTCCTCATCCGATATTAGGAGTTTCTTGGGTCTAGCTGGATATTACTGTTATTTTATTTAGGGTTTTTCTTCCCTTGCATCTCCTATGACCCGATTGACCCAAAAGAATGTTAAATTTTGGTGGTTCGAGTCCTGTGAGAAGAGTTTTCAGGAGCTGAAGACTCGGTTCACTTCAGCCCTTGTGTTAACTTTACCTGATGGTTCTGATGGTTTTATGGTGTATTGCGATGCCTCTGGAGTTGGTTTGAGATATGTATTGATGTAGAGAGGTAAGGTTATAGCCTATGCCTCTAGACAGTTGAAATCGCATGAAAAGAATTACCTGACCCATGACCTTGAACTAGCTGCTGTGGTCTTTGCTTTGAAAATTTGGAGACACTATCTTTATGGTGTCCATGTGGATATGTTTACTGATCATAAGAGCCTACAGTATGTGTTCACCCAGAAAGATTTGAATCTTAGGAAGATGAGGTGGTTGGAGTTGTTGAAAGATTATGATATGAGTATGTTGTATCACCCAGGCAAGGCCAATGTAGTGGCGGATACCCTTAGCAGATTATCCATGGGTAGTGTTGTGTATATAGGGGAAGGTAAGAGAGAGTTGGCTCGTGATGTTCACTGTTTGGCCAAGTTGGGTGATAGGTTGCTTGATTCAGCAGAGGGGAGTATGTTGGTGCAGAGTAGTTTCGACTCCTCTTTAGTCTCAGAAGTGAAGGAGAAGTAGGATAGGGATCCTAGTTTAGTCAAACTGAAGGAGTCAGTTAAGGACCAAAAGGTCAAGGTTTTCTCCCAAGGGGGAGATGGTGTGCTGAGATTGCATGGTAGGTTGTGTGTCTTGTGTGTTGATGATTTGAGGCAGAGGGTTTTGGCTGAAGCGCATGGCGCATGTTATTTCATTCATCCCAACACTACCAAGATGTACCGTGACTTGTGGGAAATTTATTAGTGGAACGGTATGAAGAAGGTCATAGCCGAGTTTGTAGTGAAGTGTGCAATGTGTCAATAGGTTAAGGTAGAGCACCAAACACCAGGTGGCGTGATGCAAGAGTTTAGTATACCCACTTGGAAGTGGGAAGCGGTGAATATGGACTTCGTGACTGGATTGCCTCATACGAATCGTCATCATGACTCTATTTGGGTTGTTGTAGATAGGTTGACAAAGTCCACACATTTCTTTCCCATGCATACTTCTTATATGGTTGAGGATTATGCTAGATTGTATATCTGGGAGTTGGTCAGGCTACATAGAGTCCCCTTGTCTATCATTTTGGATAGGGGTACTCAGTTTACTTCTCGGTTTTGGAAGGCATTTCAGCAGGGTCTTGGTACCCAAGTTCTCTTGAGTTGCATAGTTTACCCGCAAACAGATGGTCAGTCTAAGAGGACCATTCAGACCCTGGAGTATATGTTGAGGGCGTATACTCTTGATTTCAAAGGTAGTTGGGATGAGCATTTGCCATTAATTGAGTTTGCCTATAATAATAGTTTCCATTCTAGCATTGAGATGGCACCGTTTGATGGCTTGTATGGTAGGAGCTGTAGATCGCCCGTAGGTTGGTTCAAAGTGGGTGAGGTGGCCGCGATTGGACCCGATGCAGTATTTGAAGCAACAGAGAAAGTTAAGTTGATTACAGAAAGGTTGAATATGGATAAAAGTCATCAAAAGACTTATGCCGATGTGAGGTGGAGAGATGTTAAGTTTGAGGTGGGTGATTTGGTGTACTTGAAGATTTCACCCATGAAAGGGGTGAAAAGATTTGGTAAAAAGGAGAAGCTGAGTCCTCGTTATGTTGTCCCGTATAGAGTCTTGAGCCGTGTTGGTAAGGTAGCATATGAGGTTGAGTTTCCCTCAGAGTTGTCCGCCGTTCACCTTATCTTTCATGTCTCTATGCTTAAAAAGCATATTGGTGATTCTATTGTGGTTGATCCTTCAGAGAGTGTCAATATTCAGGATAGTCATTCCTTCGATGAGATTCCCGTGGATATCCTAGATTTTCAGATCCGTAGACTCAGGAACAATGAAGTTCCCTTGGTCAAGGTTTTGTGGCAAAACCAATCTATTGAGGGTGATACTTCGAAGGCGGAAGTAGACATGCGAGCAAAATATCCGCACCTCTTTTCCGCGAGTTCAAATCAATTTGAAGGTACTATTCTTCCTTAATTCATCCCTTCTTATCTAAAGTTTAGCTATGTATCCATCCTTGTATGAGTTCTTGCAATATCCGGAGTGGTCATGAGTTTAGAAAGATCTGGAACCGTTTAGTAATTGTTTCAGCAATGTGTACTCTGTTTTTCCTGTACCCCTATACTAACTAGCGACATTCGAGTACAAATGTTCCTAAGGGGGAGATATTGTAAGACCCCACAAAGTTCCCTCGTAGTTTGAACCTTGGATGCACGTTGAATGAACAGTAATTCCAGCCCTAAGAGATTGAGAAAGGAATCCTAATTGATTAGTGTTTTAACCTTGAGGATTTTTTCATAAAAATTACTTCCTATGGTATGGTAAATTGAGTTAGGTTTCCAACGATACCAATTTCGTCAAAATTCGGTATCGGGGTGAGAAGTTATGGCCATTTTCCTAAGCGTTGTAGGAATTGCCCAGGTTTGACGGTCGATCCGATGGACCGTAAAGTCTTCGACAGACCGTCGATCTCCCCATCAAACCAAGGTAGTGACTCCTTTTTCTAGCCATCTTGCGACGGCCAAAATGGTGAACCGCCAAAAATTCGAAGGACCGTCGCGGTGACCGTCAAGCGGAGGCAGTATGGCCTCATCCTGGACCTCGTACGATGGACGATCTGGCGGACCATCAAACTTTCGATGGACCATCGTTCCGACCATCACATCGAGGCAGTATGTTCCATTTTTGTCCCTCGAACGACGGACGATCTGGCGGACCGTCAAACTTTCGACGGACCGTCATTTCGACCGTCGCAGACCCCGATCAACAATTTTTAACTCATTTTTAAAAGGGTATTTTGGTTGTTTCTACTTCTTTAAACCCTTATATATATTCTAGATGAACCAGTTGGCCTCATTTGCTCATCTCTAACACTTAAGGGCTAGGGTTTTCTCCTTCAAATCATATCAAAGAAAGAATTCTTCCTTAAGAAATCTAAGAACTCACCAAAGATTTTGCTAGTGAGTTGAAAATTGAATCTCCCACGTTCAAAGACTTCAAAAACCCTCTCCCAAGAGTAAGAAGAGGAAGGTTAGAGAAAACTTGTTCATCCAATCTCCTAATCTAAGGTATGTGGGGTTTTGAACAAGGGTAACCCTTTCACCCTTGTGCCCAAAAGGCTTATTTACATCATGATTTTCCTAAAATCTATGAGGTTATACATGAATTTGAATTAGGTTTTTTTACCTATTATTATTGAATGCATTATCTTGATAATCCCCATGAATTAAGAGTCAAATGACATGATTTTTGCATGTTTCCTTGAGAAATTATAGCTGGGTATAAACCCCATGATTTTACTCCATGAGAAGTTAATATTTGCAATGTTTGAGATATTGAAGCATATGACTAAATTAAGACTTTGAGATAAATTGCTGAAATTCCCAGATTTCCATATGATTTATGAATCTATATGCTATATATTATGCTTTTGATGAGCTTTAACTTGATATTGAACTATGGGTTAGTAAGCCCTATTTGAGACTTGTGAATTTATGAACTCTTGTTCTATAAGCACCCATGATTTTAGTATTTCGAGATGATTTAGAAATGAATTGACCTAATGGTCCTTGAACTTTGAAATCCACTTCACTATATGAGATTATCGATTTGATTATTGGGTTCGTGGTGAACCATGAGATTATTCTAAAAGAGGATTTTTATGAGATGAGCACAGATAATCTTAAGGTAGTAGTATTTAGCACCGAGCGGGTAAGTTGCTACGATTTCTTACCCTAAAACTACGTGCCACCGTAGGTTGGGCCTGAGGCCGAGTTTATGATGATTATGATTAGACCCGAGGCCGAGTTTCATTTAGTGATCACTAGACCTAGGTTACTTCCTGGCAAGAGTATGACACTTCTCTCCAACGTGGGGTCTCTTCCTTAGGAGGACAAAACGTCGGACTCCATGTAGCTCGCATGGTTTATGTAGGTTACGAGAACCTCCCTTGCCCTTTTAAACTTGAA
Source organism: Capsicum pubescens (assembly GCA_030864215.1). NCBI lineage: Eukaryota > Viridiplantae > Streptophyta > Magnoliopsida > Solanales > Solanaceae > Capsicum > Capsicum pubescens. Next base: position 187,146,877 of record CM061541.1, read on the forward strand.
ATCAGCTACTCCTTTGCAAACCAAGGTATTTTTCCCTCCTATGAATCATTTTCACTAATCTAGAGCATTTTGCCTTGAGTATTGAGAATAAGAGAAGATTTCCAATTTTGAGGTTGAAGAACGACGACTCACGAGAATTGTATACTATGCCTCATCTTATATGATTTATGAACTTTATATTTCATACTTATTCAAGCCATGTGAGTCATCTCATATTGAATACATGATTTGAATGAAGAAAATTGATACTGTTTTATATATATGCATTCACCCCCGCATACTCAGTACATTTTCAAGTACTTATCCACATATATATTTATGTGCTACATTGTCTCGTAATGTAGGTTCAGGTGCTCGGTCCCAGCCTTATCCATGATTTTTAAGTACCTCGCGTACCTTTCCTACAGTGGTGAGTCCTCTTAGTTCGAGGACCGATCTTCAGATATTCCAGGGACTGAAAGACTATGTTGTTACCTGTAGTTCGTCCCGAGTCAGTTGGGGGACTGTCCCATCGGCTCTCTAGATTATGGATTTGTAGAGGCTTTGTCAAACTATTTGGTAGATTATGGTTTTGTTGGTATTTCTTTATCATAACCATTTGGACCGAGTACCCCTTCATTTCTTTATTCCCTTCTATGAACATAGATGTGCTAGTGCTTGAATTCAAATTTTCTCCTTGAATTAAGGGTTATCAACAGGAACCGGCTCTATGGGTTAGCTTGGGGATACTTATAGCCCTAGACACCATGTGATTCCCCGAGAGGCGATTTCGGGTCGTTACATAACCCTCATGGTATCACTCCTGATAGGGAAATTGATTTTTGGATTGATCTTCTTCTAGATACTTATCCTATCTCTATCCCTCTTTATAGAATAACTCCAGTTGAGTTGAATGAGCTTAAGGAACAGTTGAAAGATAATTTTGATAAGGTTTTTCTCCACCCTAGTATTTTTTCGGGAAGTTCTCCTGCATTTCTCGTACGTAAGGAAGATGGGCCTCTTAAGAGATGTATAGGCCATCGATAGTGGGATAAGAGAGAGGGGTTTTAGGGTGACCTCTTCATTAGGTGGACTTTATGGGATTTAGTGGTGCTTGAAGGTTGTGCTAGACACTATGTTTAAACCATATATATTGATTTTGGTGAAAGGAGTTTGCTAGCTCAAGGATAGAAATGCGAGATTTATGGGAGAAAATTTGGTAGACTTAATGGGGTGGGCGGAAGAGATGAGGTTGATGACTTAAGGGATACTGGAATGGGAAAGTTGTGATATATAGGCCGGAGGTCCAGGTTTAATTGATGGATTGGGGATAAGTCATTGAATATGTTAGGGCATAAATTTTGTAAGACTAGGCTAAACCCTAGGTAGCATATGGATAGATGAGGTTTTAAGTATAAGAGAGCCAAGTGGCCCTAGTATATGTCCATGGTGATACCCCTTAGAGTAGAGTGTTGTGCTGTGCTAATAGGTGTAGTACGTTTGAGATCGAGGACTAATCTTAAATTTTCTCCAAGCAGTGGACTTCATGGAAATTCAGGGTGAATTTACTCATATTCGAGCGATTCCCTCCTATTTTGGTTAAGAGGGAACTGAACTAGTGTTGCACGCATTCTAATAGTGCTTATGACTAGGGTCTGCATTCTACGTGCTGCGTATATCCATACTCTAGACCCTGAGCCTAAGGCAATAATGGTTCTTAGAAATACGATCTTTTAAGTGTTCAAGCTCTATGTAATGATGCTCATGATCCATACATTCATGTCTCATGTTATTCCTAGTTCCAAGAAATAGTAGTTTCAAGTGGCAATCCTTACCTTTTTCCTTTAATATCAATCTCAGCTTTACGTTATATTACCCATTATATATGCAGTTATGTTTCTCCCAGTGCCCAGTCCTAAGGACTTGTGCTATGGTGTGTTTATTTCAAAACGATTATCCAATTATAACCTAGGTGGTTTCTATAGAGTACCTTATTTCTATTGTATCGTGTCTTATTTTGCGAGTCTCTCCTTGAGTAGTACGAGAATTTGAGAAGTAATCCCCCATCTTTGATGCCCGTACTTTAGTTCTCAATGACCCTTCTTATGTTAGGGTGGTAGTGGTGTAAGACCCCGCAAAGTTCCCTCATAGTCTAAGACTTAGAGCATGTCAAGTGAAGTGTAATTCCATCCCTAAAGGATTGAGAAGTAACTTCCTAAGTGAGTATCATGTTAACCATATGGAATTTCCCCAATTTTGACTTTTCATAACCTGGGAAATTTGATAAGCTTTTCGTCGATATAAGATTCACAAAATTTGATACCTGGGTACGAAGTTATGGCTAATTTAAGTCCTATTCATAAAACAACGTCATTTTGGTGCTCGGCGCATCACGGAGAGGGTCTATTTCATAATTGTCAATTTCCAGTAGAACTCCACGATAATGGTGCATCGCGAAGGACCCCAATTTCCCAATAGTCAATTTCTAGTGGCCTGGCGCGATTGTGACACATCGTGCTGAAGTTCCAGGTCCCAACTAGAGAGACAACGCGATGGCTCCACATCGCGGTGACTCCCAGATTCCCATTTATCAATTTCTAGTAAGCCACCGAGATAGTGGCGCATCACGGTGGCCCATGAAATTGGGTTCCCAGTTCATTTTTTCCAGCTTCGTACAGAAGTTAAAAAGGGCATTTTGGACTTTCTCCAAGCCTCTTAAACCATGCAAACATCAAATCAAGGTCATTTACAAGCATTCTATGGAGTCTCTCTCAAGTTTTCTCTCAACAAAAACCCTAAGCATCCAAAACCTCTTCCAAGAATCTCAAGAATCCACCATAGATTTTCTTAATTGAGTCAAGATTCAAGGTTCCCAAGTCAAGGGCTTCAATAACCCTCATTCAAGAGTACGAATAGAGTCCCAAAAGTGAGAGTTCATCCAAAGCTTCTAATTCAAGGTATGTGGGGTTTTGAACAAGGTTAATCCTTTCACCCTTGTGCCTAAAGGCTTATTTAAACTACAATTCTCTGCAATTTATGAGATTTTACATGAAATTGAATTGGGTTTTTTCACCCATTATTATTGGTTGCAAGCTTTTAATGTTTCCCTTGAATTGAGAGTATAATGGCATTATTTTTACATCTTTTCTTGAGAAATTGCAGCTGGGTCTATACCCCATGATTTTAGTCCTAGAGAAGTTAATAGTTGAAATGTTTGAAACATTGAAGTATGTGAGTATGTTGAGATTTTGAGATAAATTACTGAAACTTCCAGATTTCTACATGAGTTATGAATCTATATGCTATGTATTATGCTTTTGATGAGTTTTAACTTGATATTGAACTATGGTTTATTAAGCCTACATGAGACTTGAGATTTTATGAACTCTTGTCATATAAGCATCTATGATTTGAGTATTTTGAGATTGTTGAGAAATGTTTTGACCTATTGAGCATTGAAATCCACTTTCCTACATAAGAGTACAGATTTGATTATTGGGTTTGTGGTGAACCATGAGATTATTTCTAAAAGTTGATTTTTATGAGATGAGCACTGATAATCTAAAGGGAGTAGTATTTAGCACCGAATGGGTAAGTTACTATGATTTCTTACCCCAAAACTACATGCCACCGTAGGTTGGGCCTGAGGTCGAGTTTATGATTATTGGTGGGCCTAAGGCCGAGTTGATATTGGGCCCAAGGTTGAGTTTGTTTAGTGATCACTAGACCTAGGTTATACTCCCTGGCAAAGAGTATGACTCTCCTCCCCAACGTGGGATCTCTTCCTTAGAAAGATAAAACGTTGGACTCCATGTATCTTGTATGGTTTATGTCAGTTAAGAGAACCTCCTTTGACATTTAAACTTCGAGATTAATTACCTCCCAAAACTAAAGTATTTTTCCATTGAGATCAGATATTTTCCTTTAAAACTAAAATACTTTCCCTTGATATGAGTATTTTTCCCTAAAGCTTGAAATGAGATTTTTTCCTAACGTGAATAAAATGCCTTCAAGTATGTTCCAAAGTTATATGATTTTGAATTCCAAGTATTTGAGTTTAAAAGAGTTATGAGTGCTTGAGCATTAAAGAAGTTTTACTCTCCATGAGACATATGAATGATTTAAAAGTATTGTTTAAAGTTTCCTTTAGCCTATGGGTAATGAGAATAAGAGAAGATTACCGATTTCAAAGTTAAACTATGATGACTCACGAGATTTGTGTTACATGCTCCATTCTACATGATTCATGAGCTTTACATTTTATACTTATTCAAGCCATATAAGTCATTACTTATTGCATGCATGATTTGATTAAAGAGTATTGATATTGTTTTATATAAATGCATGCAACCCTACAAACTCAGTATATTCCTAAGTGCTGATCCACATATACGTCTATGTGCTATATTGTCTTATAATTTAGGTTCAGGTGCTCAGTCCTAGCCTCGTCAGTGATTTTTGAGTTCCTCTGTCTACATTCCTATAGTGGTGAGTCGTCATGGTTCGAGGACCTATCTTCAGACATTTCTGCATTTGAGAGACTACTTTTTTTCTTTTTGTTCATTTCAAGTTAGTTGGGGACCTGTCCCAATGGCTCTCTAGTTCATGGATTAGTAGAGGCTTTGTCAGACTAGTTATCAGATTGTGGTTGTGTTGAGGTTTTCGGTATTGCTTGGTCATTTGGACCGAGCATTTTCTCCGTATTTTATTTCATATGATATGACTATGCTAGTGTTTGAATTATTTCATCTTAAAATGAGTGTTGTTAGTAGAAACAGGGTCAAAGGGTTAGCTTGGGGCTACTTGTAGCCTCAAGCACCGTGTGACATCCCGAGAGGCAATTTTGGGTTGTTACAAACTTGGTATCAGAGACTAAGGTTTAAAAGAGCCCTAGGGAGTCTTATAAGCCACGTTGAGTAAAGTCTTGATCATTGGTGTGTAGCGCGCCACATCTATAAGCAAGAGGCTACAAGACATTTTTGGAAATGTTGGACCCCGGGTCAAGTCTCTCTTATGTGACCCCACTTGTAGCTATGAATTTCAAAATGAGTCCCGAAAAGATTCCTGAGCCATTCTTAGTTTCTACACCCGTTGGAGAGTCAGTTGTTGCTAAATACGTGTATAGAGATTGTCCTGTTACTGTTCTTCATAGAGTCATACTTGCTGATTTGTTAGAGTTAGACATGGTGGATTTTGACCTTATTCTGGGTATGGATTGGCTTCATTCTTGTTATGCATCTAAAGACTGTCGTACCTGTGTGGTCAAGTTTCAGTTTCCTGATGAACTAACTTTTGAGAGGTACGGGAGTTCGGTATCTCCCAAGAGTCATTTTATCTCCTATCTCAAATCCAGAAAGCTAATATCCAAAGGTTTCATCTATCACTTAGTTAGAGTCAAAGATACTAATTTTGAGTCTCCAACTATTCAGTTAGTCAATATTGTTAATGAGTTTCTAGATGTTTTTTTGGAAGATCTCCCAGGGGTACCTCCCGATCGAGAGATAGAATTTAGGATTGACCTTTTTCTCGATACTCGGCCTATTTCTATTCCACCATATCGTATGGCACCTGCTGAGCTTAAGGAGTTGAAAGAGCAACTCAAATATCTTTTAGACAAAGGTTTCATAAGGCCCAGTATTTCTTCTTGGGCGCGCCTGTCTTATTCGTGCGAAAGAAAGACAGTTCTTTGCGTATGTACATTGACTACCGTCAGCTTAACAAGGTCATAGTAAAAAATAAGTATCCTCTTCCGAGAATTGATGACCTGTTTGATCATTTGCAAGGTGCAAGTTATTTCTCCAAGATAGACCTTAGATCCGGCTATCATCAACTTAAAGTGAGGGAATGTGATATTCCAAAGACAGCCTTCTGAACCCGCTATGGTCACTTTGAGTTTCTAGTCATGTCCTTCGGGCTAATCAATCCCCCAGCCTCCTTCATGGACCTCATGAATCGAGTGTTCAAGCCATATCTTGATATGTTTGTCATTGTCTTCATAGATGACATCCTTGTATACTCCCGTAATGAGAATGACCATGCTATGTTCACTTTGAGTTTCTAGTCATGTCCTTTGGGCTAACCAATGCCCTAGCTGCCTTCATGGACCTCATGAATTGAGTGTACAAGCCATATCTTTATATGTTTGTCATTGTCTTCATAGATGACATCCTTGTATACTCATGTAATGAGAATGACCATGCGAATCACCTTAGAGTTGTATTGCAAACTCTTATAGATCACCAGTTGTTCGCCAAATTCAGTAAGTGTGAATTTTGGCTAAGATCTGTATCCTATCTGGGTCATATTATTTCTGCCGAAGGTATTAGAGTTGACCCCCAAAAGATAGAAGCTGTAAGAAATTATCCTAGACCTTTCTCTCTATCTGACATTAGAAGTTTCTTGGGTCTAGCGGGATACTACCGCCGTTTTGTTAAAGGTTTCTCTTTTATTGCGTCTCCCATGACCCGGTTGACCCAAAAGAAAGTTAAGTTCCAGTGGTCAGATTCCTGCGAGAAGAGTTTTCAAGAATTGAAGACTCGACTTACTTCAGCCCCTATGTTGACTTTGCTTGATGGTACAGATGGTTTTGTGGTGTATTGTGATTCCTCTAAAATTGATTTGGGTTTTGTGTTGATGCAAAGAGGTAAGGTTATAGCCTATGCCTCTATGCATTTGAAGCCGCATGAGAAGAATTACCCAACCCATGATCTTGAGTTAGCTGTTGTGGTCTTTGCTTTGAAAATCTGGAGACACTATCTTTATGGTGTTCATGTTGATATTTTTACTGATCATAAGAGCCTGCAATATGTGTTTACTCAGAGGGAGTTGAATCTTAGGTAGAGGAGGTGGTTAGAGTTGTTAAAAGACTATGATATAAGTGTGTTGTATCACTCGGGCAAGGACAATATAGTGGTGGATGCCCTTAGCAGATTGTCTATAGAGAGTGTTGCCCATGTAGAGGAGGGTAAGAAAGAGTTAGATCGTGATATGCATTATTTGGCTAGGTTGGGTGTTAGGTTTCTTGATTCAGCTGAGGAAAGTACTTTGGTGCAGAGTAGTTCCAAATCCTCTTTAGTTTCGCAAGTGAAGGAGAAGTAAGACATAGATCCTAGTTTGGTCAGACTGAAGGAGTCAATTAAGGACCAAAGGGTAGAGGTTTTCTCCCAAGGGGGAGATGGAGTATTGAGATTACAGGGTAGATTGTGTGTTCTATGTGTTGATGATCTGAGGCAAAGGATTATAGATAAAGCGCATGGCGCGCGGTATTCCATTCATCCCGACACTACTAAGATGTACCGTGACTTGCGGGAAATCTATTGGTGGAATGGTATGAAGAAAGATATAGCTGGGTTTGTAGTAAAGTGTGCAACGTTCCAACAGGTTAAGGTAAAACACCAAAGACCTAGTGGTGTGATGCAAGAGTTTGGTCTACCCACTTGGAAATGGAAGGTGGTGAATATGGACTTCGTGATCGGGTTACCCTTTTTGCATCGTCATCATGATTCTATTTGGGTTATTATGGATAGGCTGACTAAGTCCACGCATTTCTTGCCTATGCACACATCTTATACAACTGAGGATTATGCTAGATTGTATATCCGGGAGTTAGTCAGGCTGTATGGAGTTCCCTCATCCATCATTTCGGATAGGGGAACTCAATTTACTTCTCAGTTTTGGAAGGCGTTTCAGCAGGGTCTTGGTACCCAAGTTCTTTTGAGTTTCGTTTTTAATCCGCAGACAGATGGTCAGGCTGAGAGGACTATTCAGACCCTGGAAGACATGTTGATGACGTATGTTCTTGATTTCAAAGGTAGTTGGGATGAGCATTTTCCATTGATAGAATTTGCCTTTAACAATAGTTACCATGCTAGCATCGAGATGAAACCATTTGAGGCCTTGTATTGTAAGAGATGTAGATCACCCGTAGGTTGGTTTGAAGTGGGAGAAGTTGTCATGATTAGGACTGATGTAGTATTTGAAGGTTTGGAGAAAGTTAAGTTTATTAGAGAAAGGTTGAAGATAGCTCAGAGTCGTCAAAAGTCATGCCAATGTGAGGAGGAGAGATCTTGAGTTTGAGGTGGGTGATTTGGTATACTTGAAGATTTCACCCATGAAAGGGGTGAAGAGGTTTGGTAAGAAGGGAAAGATTAGTCCCCGTTATGTTGGCCCGTATAGTGTCTTGAGCCGTGTTGGTAAGGTGGCCTATGAGGTTGAATTGCCCGCAGAGTTGTCAACTGTTCATCCTGTTTTTTATGTCTTCATGCTTAAGAAGCATATTAGTGATTCCGTTATAGTAGATCCTTCAGAAAATACCGATATTCAGAACAGTCTTTCCTTCGATGAGTTTCTGTTGAGATCCTAGATTTTCAGATCCATAGACTAAGGAACAAAGAAGTTTCCTAGGTCAAAGTTTTGTGGAAAAACCAGTCTGTTGAGGGTGCTACTTTGGAGGCAGAAATAGACATGCAAGCCAAGTACCCGCACCTCTTTTCTGCGAGTTCATATCAATCTGAAGGTATTATTCTTCCTTAATTCAACCTTTTTAATCTAAAGTTCAGCTATGTATCTATTCTTGCATGAGTTCTTGCAATTTCTGAGGTATTCAAGAGTTTAGACAGATGTTGAGCCGTTTAGCAAATTTTCTTCAGTTATGCATACTCTATTTTTCCTGCGTTCCTAGTCCAACTAGCGACATTCGAGGACGAATGTTTCCAAGGAGGAGATATTGTAAGACCCCGCAAGGTTCCCTCGTAGTCTGAGCCTTAGAACGTGTCAAGTGAAGTGTAATTCTAACCCTAAAAGATTGAGAAGTGACTTCCTAAGTGAGTATCATGTTAACCATATGGAATTTCCCCAATTTCGACTTTTAATCACCGGGGAAATTCGATAAGCTTTCCGTTGATATAAGATTCGCCCAAATTTGATACCCGGGTAAGAAGTTATGGATAATTTAAGTCCTAGTCATAAAACAACGTCATTTAGGTGCTTGGCGCATCGCGAAGAGGGTCTATTTGACAACTGTCAATTTCTAGTGGAACTCCGCGATAGTGGTGCATTGCGAAGGACCCCAATTTCCCAATAGTCAATTTCTAGTGGCCTGGCGTGATTGTGACATGTCGCGCTGAAGTTCTAGGTCCCAACTAGTGGGATAACGTGATGGCTCCTCATCGCGGTGACTCCCAGATTCCCATTTATCAATTTCCAGTGAGCCACCGCGATAGTGGCGAGTTGCGGTGGCCCATGAAATCGGGTTCCCAGTTCAATTTTTCTAGCTTCGTACAGAAGTTAAAAAGGTCATTTTGGACTTTTTCCAAGCCTCTTAAACCGTGAAAACACCAAATCAAGGTCATTTACAAGCATTCTATGGAGTCTCTCTCAAGTTTTCTCTCAACAAAAACCCTAAGCATCCAAAACCTCTTCCAAGAATCTCAAGAATCCACGATAGATTTTCTTAATTGAGTCAACATTCAAGGTTCCTAAGTCAAGGGCTTCAAGAACCCTCATTCAAGAGTACGAATAGAGTCCCAAAAGCGAGAGTTCATCCAAAGCTTCTAATTCAAGGTATGTGGGGTTTTGAACAAGGTTAATCCTTTCACCCTTGTGCCCAAAGGTTTATTTAAACTACAATTCTCTGCAATTTATGAGATTTTACAAGAAATTGAATTGGGGGTTTTCACCCATTGTTATTGGTTGCAAGTTTTTAATGTTTCCCTTGAATTGAGAGTCTAATGGCATTATTTTTACATCTTTTCTTGAGAAATTGCAGCTGGGTCTATACCCCATGATTTTAATCCTTGAGAAGTTAATAGTTGAAATGTTTGAAACATTAAAGTATGTGAGTATGTTGAGATAAATTGCTGAAACTTCCAGATTTCTACATGAGTTATGAATCTATATGCTATCTATTATGCTTTTGATGAGTTTTAACTTGATATTGAACTATGGTTTATTAAGCCTACTTGATACTTGAGATTTTATGAACTCTTGTGCTATAAGCACCTATGATTTGAGTATTTTGAGATTGTTGAGAAATGTTTTGACCTATTGAGCTTTGAAATCCACTTTCCTCCATGAGAGTACAGATTTGATTATTGGGTTCGTAGTGAACCATGAGATTATTTCTGAAAGTTGATTTTTACGAGATGAGCACAGATAATCTAAAGGGAGTAGTATTTAGCACCGAACGGGTAAGTTACTACGGTTTCTTACCCCAAAACTATGTGCCACCGTAGGTTGGGCCTGAGGTCGAGTTTATGATTATTATTGGGCCTAAGGCCGAGTTGATATTGGGATCGAGGCTGATTTTGTTTAGTGATCACTAGACCTAGGTTATACTCCCTGTCAAAGAGTATGACGCTCCTCCCCAACATGGGGTCTCTTCCTTAGGAAGATAAAATGTTGGACTCCATGTAGCTTGCATGGTTTATGTCGGTTAAGAGAACCTCCCTTGACATTTAAACTTAGAGATTAATTACCTCCCTAAACTAAAGTATTTTTCCATTGACATAAGATATTTTCCTTTAAAACTAAAATACTTCCCCTTGATATGATTATTTTTCCCTAAAGCTTGAAATGAGATATTTTCCTAACGTGAATAAAATGCCTTCAAGTATGTTCCAAAGTTATATGATTTCGAATTCCAAGTATTTGAGTTCAAAAGAGTTATGAGTTCTTGAGCATTAAAGAAGTTTTACTCTCCATGAGACATATGAATGAGTTAAAAGTATTGTTTAAAGTTTCCTTTAGCCTATGGGTAATGAGAATAAGAGACGATTACCGATTTCAAGGTTAAACTATGATGACTCACGAGATTTGTGTTGCACGCTCCATTCTACATGATTCATGAGCTTTACATTTTATACTTATTCAAGCCATGTGAGTCATTACTTATTGCTTGCATGATTTGATTAAAGAGTATTGATATTGTTTTATATAAATGCATGCACCCCCACATACTCAGTATATTCCCAAGTGATGATCCACATATATGTCTATGTGCTATATTGTCTTATAATGTAGGTTAAGGTGCTCAGTCCCAGCCTCGTCAGTGACTTTTGAGTTCCTCTGTCTACATTTCTATAGTGGTGAGTCCTCATGGTTCGAGGACCTATCTTCAGGCATTTCTGCATTTGAGAGACTATGTTTTTACTTTCAGTTCATTTCGAGTCAGTTGGGGACCAGTCCTAATGGATCTCTAGTTCATGGATTAGTAAAGGCTTAGTCAGATTAGTTATCAGATTGTGGTTGTGTTGAAGTTTCCGATATTGCTTGGTCATTTGGACTGAGCATTTTCTCCGTATTTCCTTTCATATGATATGACTATGCTAGTGTTTGAATTATTTCATATTAAAATGAGTGTTATTAGTAGAAACAGGCTCAAAGGGTTAGCTTGGGGCTATTTGTAACCTCAAGCACCGTGTGACATCCCGGGAGGCGATTTTGGGTCGTTACAAGTGGCTGTAGAATCATTGTAATATTTTTGATGAGGGAGTAGATGTTCTTTATTATAAAGATTTTGGGGTGACTACTCGAGCTAAAGTTATAGATAAAGATGAAAGAGTAAGGTGAGCCTTTATTATGTGAATAGTTAAGAGGGAGAGATATGGTGAAATCCATCGCAATAATGATTGAAGTTTCTACCTTTTAGGTGGAAGATCCCTGAAGCGGGAGTAGAAATGCAGGCTTGAATGTTAGGGTTGATAGCTACACAAACCATTTACTATGTGGTTAGTTCTCCTTAGCTAAGACCTGAGGTTACTTGATTATTGTGATAAGATTGAGTAGTTCTATTGGAGTAATGCAAAGTATAGGGTAACATGGCTCACTACTAACACTTTTAACTTTGAATTAGGCCTTAACATGGGAGGGAGGTGCGACAAATGCTCAGGTCTCATAGTTATGTATTTTGTGGGAGAGTTAGGAGGTTGAAATAGTGGAGTGTTGTATTCCAAGTTAAAAGCTGAGCGGAGAGTGTAGTCATAATTTAGGGTTATTAAATGTATTATTTGGGAGGTAGGAGCTATGTGGGAAGCTAGAGAGGACATAAAATCTGAATATCCATTCTTTCTCCCGGTCCAAAAAATCAGGCTTTAGGTATGAGTTGATCTTAACAACTTTATTTTCTGTCTTTGCTAAAGGGAAGTGTGGTTGTGTATTTGTATTAAATCATGCTAACGATTGCTTGGACCCATAATCCGAGGATGAATGATCTAAGTGGGGGGGAGGGTGTGTAATTGAAACACCCTAGATTTTGGCCCATGAAAATTTCTTGATCTTTGAGCTTACTGCCTTGATTACGACTCACCCTATGAGTCGTAGGATTCTTGATGGGTCAGGTGACCCTAGTCATAAGGTGTTTAGTTAATGGTGTTTGTGTTTTTGCCCTGGGTACGACTTAGGGACATGAGTCTAAAGACTAGTGATGAGTCATAACCAAATCATGTAAGTTAGTGGCATAATTCTTCTCTGAGTACTAGTGGCTCACCATGAGTCGTGAAGACTTTTTACGAGTTATGGATTAAATCATAGGATGTCTAGTTTTTAACCTATTTGGATTCTGTGTTGGCTATGACTAGACCCTACGAGTCTTAGGATCTCATTACGAATGGGTTGGTTGAGTCATAAGAAAGATAGTGTATGGGGGTCCTAGTCACTTTCTTGGTTATGACTCGAGGTAATGAGTCATAAGTATTGGTTACGAGTCATTGGTTGACTCATAATCAAAGGGGACTCTTTTTTTCCAGTTTTATGTTAAGGGTATCCTGGACATTTTCCCTCTTACCCAACTAGAAACCCATATCTTACAACCCCTCTAGGGCGTCATTAGCACTCAAAAACAAATACAATTAATTTCTCAAATACTCCAAAAGGTTCTCTCTATTCCCTCAAGCAAGTCAAGCTAGGGTTTTCGAGAGATTGATCAATTAGGGCTTTCAAGGGTGATTTCTCTCAATATTTCTTGGTGTTTAAGGCATGTTACTCTTCCCCTATACTTGTATTTTATTAATGGCATGATTTGTAAAAGGTTTATATGGTTTTAATGTTGGGTTTTGGACTATGGGTTGAGGAATTTGAAGATAGATTGTTTAAATACTTCTTCTATGATTTTATGAAATTGTTTTGCTTAAATTGATGGTTGGTAAATGATTTGGGGTACATGGGAATGGTGTATGGACATGGTTATAGTGGAATCCCTAAATTGGTAAATTATTGAAATATGGGATACAAAGGAATCCCCAAATTAATTGGTTTGGTATGGAAATTGGTAACAACCTCAACCCACTTGTATAATTGTTTTTTTAGAATATGAATTATCACTTGGTTTGATTTATCTTTGACATTAATGTATTGATTAATTGGTTAATTTGACAACAATTATCTTGAAGACCTTGTGAGGTACATGGGAATCCCCCAAGTGAATTTTATAATAGAGTTTCCGGGGTACACGGGAATCCCTAAGTCTTGGCTTAATGAAATTGCTTGTAAGCTATAGTCGGTATGCCGATACCACTTAATAATGCATTAATAATTGACTCCAAGAATTGATGGTTTGGTTACGTGTTAAACATTTTAATTTCGCAATAAAAGGGATTGTGTTAGCTAGCCATGAAGGTGTGAGTCCAAAAGGTTGACACTGGAAACTCATGTTTGTTGACATGAGAATTGGTCTTGATGACCACGTGTTTGTGGGTATATACATGTACATATGTATCATAGAGGGCGAAGGGTACATGGGAATCCCCGGCCACATATAGTATCTCCGATTCATACGGCTAACATGCATTGGGGGACTGTAAAGGAGGTAATACTAGACCTATATAGCCCGTGAGTGTATTATGACGTTAACACTTCAAAACCCAAGTTAAGTTTTTTAAAGTGCATGATAAACATGTTCCCTTTCTCGGCATGGGGTATATATATGTATGTATTTTCATATGGTTATGTGCATTAGTTTGTCTTCGTCTTGCACTGATGGCATTACTTTATCTTTATTCCTGAGTTATATGCTTGCATTTACCCCGCTAACTATCTTCGGATGCCGTATCCCTATGCGATGCAGGAACCAACCATACTTCTACTCCTCCTGCTTAGTGACTAGGTGATTTGGGGATAACTTTTGAGTCAGACTGAAGTGGTGAGCATTTATACTTTGGAAGACCCCATTTTATTTTGGATTTATTTATGTCTTTACTATTTCTTTTGGTCTTGGTTTTGGCTAAGTACGGGGGCATATCCCGACTAGATATTCTTTGGTTTTGATTAGAGGCTTTGTTGGACTACTGTGGAAATGGGCATTATTGGTTAGTTGTTGGTGGTTGGTTTTGGTTGTAGAATTATCATAATGTATTTAAATTGATATTCTTGTAGTGACCCTTCAGGTCATTTCTCGTGATTCTACTTATTTTTGCCATTAAAGCTTTTTCATAGCTACCCCAAGTCATTTATATCTTGATGGAATAGATAGTTTGGTTATCGGGCAGTTCATTTGGTTTTTAGAAGCATTTTAGAAGTCTTTGCGGGTTCCAAATGGCCTCTAAGCAAAAACCACAGTAAGACTATATTAGATGCAAATTTTGACAATTCCAGTAGCTCCGAAATATTAATTTTAGGTTGAGTAGACCTTTGGTTTGGGTCCCGCTGCACCCGAACTCATTTCGACCAATGGGTCAGAAAGTTGATAAATTAGATATTCAGGTGTGGGCCCCACATTTGGTCAAAACAATCTCGGATGGAAAATCCAACTTTGCCAATGCATACAGAATGTTGAAATCAATGTGGTTGCATATTTATTTTGATCATATTGGATTTCGGATGCATCCCGAGGCATTGGCCAAAACTTGGAATAAATTTCAAGTTTCAACTGTCATCTGGTGCAGCAAAGGTACCGCAATCGCGGAGAGTGTATCACGATTATGATGCCGTGATCGTGGCCCGCGTGATCGTGATTGCGTGAATCAAGGGCTTGGGAAGGGGTATTTAAATACCCTTTTTGGTCGAGAATTGATCATTTTGCAATTACTTTGAGTCTCTTAAACCCAAATAGAGTTTGTAGTCCATAAATTGAGTCTTGGATATTGATTGGGATCTTGAATAACTTGCATATTCGTGATTAACAATGAATCTAAGGTATGAATCCTTCATTTTTATGTTAAATTCTTGATTATTTGACCCAAAACCCTAAGTGGCTTGAGGCTTGATCTTATCCCAAATATGCTTGATTTGCACCAATTTCTTGAGGGATATTACTCCCTAATGGTATCTTAACAATGGGTTGGTCTTGGAAACTCATTTTCCGTATGTGGGACCCACTTAGAGTTTTTTGGTATTGTTTTGGATTCGAAGCATAATGGTGCAATATGGGTATCGATGTTCTCTTAATAATCCATAGATTGTGTTTTTGATAGTTTGGTTCCTTGAAGAAGCTTCAAGGAAAGAAAAAGCGAAGGTTATTGGTTCGTGAGCTATATTTCGATTTGAGGTAGTTTAGGCTTACTTCTTGTTAGATTGAGCTTTATTATATTATGGCTTTGATATCTTGATAAGATTGAGCCCGGTTTTAGGTGTTGAAATTACAGATGGTTGTGTTTGGGATTAGTTGAACCACTTAGGCTATTGAACTCATAAAGTGTGATATATGACTTATAGACTAGAACCTTGGTTAGTTGGACTTGTTATCTCATGAATAACATGAAAATTCTCTAGTTTCTCTAGTAGACGGGAGTGACCTTGTCACTCACATTAAATAGTAAGTTAACCTAGTTTTGCGTAGTTGTGGAAATTTCCCTAGTAGACATGGATGAGTTAAGAGTAACACACGAGGAAAAAATATACTATAGAACTAGTGTGGATTGATAAACCTCTAAGACATGGCTTAGATGACTTAGCTTAGTCCTGGGTAGAAGTTAGACTTGAAGAGGAATTTGGGTTATTAGAAGTGGAGTTTGACCCGTCTTAAGCTTGGACTATGTAGCTTCATTAGTAACCTAGATACTTGTTAAACACATAGAGTGTGACTTTGGTAATATGATGGCTAACCCCCGGTAAATAGCTTATTCATGATGTTGGTGTTGGAAATAATGTACATGATTGGTCGCTAGATTATTCATAATGCTTGGACAGTTATGAAATGTCATATAGATTGAATCCATGACTATGCTATCACTTAAATCATTAACTAAATTACCATGTGGGATTTGGATTTTGTTATTACTCACATTATGTTCAAGCATAGTGACTAAATCAACGTTTGTGGTAAAAATCCTCTTATGTACTAATAATGCAAATCATGCTAATAAAGAGGGGTTATAAAAGATATAACTATGGCTTTGTATTTGAAAATGCTAATGATTATGTTAAGCCCGGTAAAGTATTGAGTGTTCAAACCATATGAATAAACTTGGTCATACACATATTAATATATTGTGTTATAATAAATGATGAGGTACGATGGTATACCTTTCCTTACTTCTCTTTCACTCTATCCCTCGTGGGACTTGAGTTTATTATTGATTGAATTGATTATATATATATATATATATATATATTGATGTTATGATGATGCCCGGTATGTCTGGATGATATATTGATGTTATGATGATGCCCAGTAAGTCCAGAGGCTATATTGATGATTTAATGATGCCCGGTAAGTCCGAAGGATATATTGATGATATGAGGATGCCTGGTGAGTCCGAAAGGTATATTGATTTTGTGATGATGCCCGGTAAGTCTGGAGGATATATTGATGTTATGATGATGCCCGGTAAGTTCGAAGGATATATTAATGTTATGATGATGCCCAGTAAGTAAGAGGATATATTAATGATGTGATGATGCCCGGTAAGTCCGGAGGATATATTGATTCTATGATGATGCCCGGTAAGTCCGGAGAATATATTAATGATATAATGGCAAGCATGTATATATATGTATATGTGTGATTATGCATTTATATGATTACATCCGTATATGCTTTGAAGGTATGGTGTTATTCTTGGGATGTTGGCTATAATTCTTCGATACTAATCGCTTGTTAAGCAACATAGTTCTTGCTAGTGTTAAATAGTGAGTAGAAGTAGTATATGCCAAATAATATAATAGAACAAGTTGGAAAGTGGGGTATTGTGTGGCATTTGAGGCTTCACCTAGTGAGTATAGATAGCATTAGATAAATGGATTAATTATCGAATATTGCCTATTAGAACGAGTTATGTGGTAACTAGTTGTCCAATAAGTGACTATTTCACTTGATGACTAGGAGTCTAGGTACTAGTTAATGGACCTTGTTTAGTTGAAATGTGGAAACTAGCAATTATGGTTGTTATGTGGTTAATGATGATAATAGGTTAGCATTGGTGGTGATTGATGATATTGATGACTAAGTTATGATATCGATTAGCTATTAATTATGGATTTGTATATTTAATGATGCTAGATAATAAAGGATATTAACAGTTAGATAGATAAGTATTGGAATGATGATTAATGGTCTTTCGCTAGATGATGACTAGTGCGATTATGATGACTAGAATTCTGTTTTGGTTAATGGAAACTATGGTCCAGTAGTGAACCTCGACTAGATGTTGGATATTGGCTATTTAGTGAATAATGGTTAATTGAGATCATGTTAATAAGGATTATGTAAGAATAAGTTAGGCTAATAATTAGAGGCCATATGATGACTAACAAATTAGTGAGCTATTAATAATCATCTTTGGTTCGCTAATAATGAGCAAGTACGGTATATTGATGAGGTAGACATCTTTATGGTGATATGATTATGGGTATTAGTACCTTGGTATATGTTTGTTAATTCGATAATATTTGATGATTATAATTGTTGATAAATGACCGTTGATAGGAAATGAGCAAAACCATGCAAATTGAGAAAGTTGGTTATATATCTATTTACGTTGCTTTATTTGATCCTTGATGCACTCTATAGTGGTATGGGATGCTGTGATGGGTTCTTTATTATATGTTTTTTTGGGTGCATTCCCCGGTGGTATGGGATGCCGTGGTGAGTTCTTTTACTTTATGCTCTAATGGATCTATGTGCGCCAACTTGGTATTTTACGCGGTTGTAATTATATAAGTGTCGCGTTATGCTTTTGGATCACGTACTTCTACTATATGATTACATTGGCGTGTATTGATATGATATGTTGCATTATCATTCTAGTTGATCATTGATTTTATACAGTTATGATGAAGATGATTAAGGTTCGATTCTGCACCTTGAATTAGAGATATTATCTTGCTTTATATCATCTTTATATAATAATTTAGCTCATTCGACCGATGATGCCTACCAAGTACCCGTTGTTTTGGTACTCATACTACACTTCTGTTTCTTTTTTATGCAGACCCGAGTATTAGTTGCCTCCACTAAGTTGAGTTCGTGTAATGTTGATCTTCCGGAGATAGGGTGAGCTCTTGGAGTTTTGAGTCACCCGCTTCCCTCTATTCTTGTTCAGTCTTTTGTATTCGAGATAGAATTGTTGACTATTTTAGACTTTTGGGTCTCATACAACTAGAGAGTACACCCAAGGAAATAAAGTAAAGAAACCCATCACGGCGTCTCATACATCACGACGTCTCATACAACTAGAGAGTACACCCAAGGAAATAATAATAATAATATATATTACTATTATATATAAGAGAGAATAGTAAACTTTGGTAGTCCTCACAAGACTACTTCAGTAATTTCAATTAATTTGTTAATCCAATAAAATTATAGCATGTAGTTGACATAGAGATATTGATAAAACAACTTTATTTCTTTACTTGCCAAATTGGATTTTGTATGTGGTGTGTCATAATTTGAGAAATCATTATTGAGTTGTTTTCTTGAATTTTTAATTGTTTAACTTTTTTTTTTTAAATAGAGAGTAGAAAGGAAATTATAAAGTGGGAAACCAAACCTTCACAATATGGTGAGAATCCAGGATGAAAATCAACTAAATTATTTAGAGTCCCCTGTTATGAACTAATCGGTAAATCTATTAACTAATTGTATAAGGTTATATTTATTTATGATTAACGGAGTATGGTTCTCAATATTTTCTAATTACTTTTTTATGAATTGAATGAGATTTTTTATGAGCAATTTTATCTTGCTTTTGAAATTATCAATAAAATATTTTAAATATTGAAAGCTGAAATTATTTATAAAGTTAAATGAAGGTAGTGGTATCAGTAAAATTAGATTATTTTTAAAATATATTTTTGATTAATTGAGAATTAATATTCTTAGGAATAAATTAAACATAAAGAACTAATAGATTCTCGATGTTCATTTTGATAAATTTAATTTTTTTACCCCTTAATTTAAAGTTAAACTAATCTTAAATTACCATATTAACTAACTTAAATTCTTGCCACATAAAATTATGAACAAAATTAAGACTTAGTAAATATCTGAAGAAATATATTTTTATTTATAGCTATAGAATATATGTTCATAAACTCATAAAAATATTAATATTTTTCAATTTATGGTCTTTGTGAATTGTAATTATTTTATATATTTAATCATATTATTATATAAAATATTAAATTACTTGAGTTTGAGTTCGGGCTTAGCACGAGCCTTATAAAACTAATACACACACACACACACAATAGTGTATCCAAAACTCAACATTATTCGACCATATCCCACATTTATCGCAATCAAATATTTTCTCATCTTTCATTAGGCAACAACCTCGACCATAGGCCCTCATTCTATATTATCATCATTAGCCATAAGTTTATCCATTCTTACTAACTAATGTATACTAACTACTATACAAAGGTCATTACCTAGTCCATTAACCTCTAGTCATCAAGTTGTATAATCATTTAATAGTCAATAAGTCACCACATAGCCTATTCCAATGGCCAACATTCCTTCATTAACCATTATTTAATGCTAACATTGCTCGCTACGTGGAGTCCTCATTTTACAACTAGATTCCACTTACCAACTAACCTTGATTCATCATCAAACCAAAAACTGTTACAACTCCCTAGTTATCATTAAACATTGAATACTGCACTTCATAAGTATTTAACTCTAGTGATCCATAACCGACGCCTTAAGTTCAAAATCAAACCCTCATTTCTCATAGAGGTATATATACGTATAAAAGCATGTACACACACACACACACACACATATATATATATCAAAGTCAACATATCCTCCGGACTCAAATCGGGCATCAATATCATCAACATATCCTCTGAGCTCGAACCGGGTATCAATATCACCAATATATCTTCCGAACTCGAATCGGGTATCACTATCATCAACATATCCTTCGGACTCAAACCTGGCATCATGATAACATCAATACATCCTCCAGTCTTGCCTGACATCATCATAACATCAATATATAAAATAAATTACCAATAAATAAAAGACAAGCCCCATAAGAACTAAAGTGAAAGAGAAGTAAGAAAGAGCATACCTTCACATCTCGTCCTTAGTCGTCGAGGATAATTTATTCATAGATGTATGAATATATATAGCATGAATATTATAATGTATTACCGGTTCAACATGGTTAGTAGAATAATCCCTCATGAAATCAACAAATATGCCTTTGGAGTTGGATTTATTTGGGGATATCAATGGTTGTTTAAGCACAAAAAAAGATATAGTAATTCATTTATTTCCAGTATATATACTAATTTTTTTGTGGGCACGAATTAAAAGAAGACTAGTATATTGTAGTTCTATTTATACTAAGTTGCTACTGTAAGAAACTTTTGTGGTTTAAAATAAAAAGAGGTAATGTCCCAAAGAGAGAATTTAAAGAAAGGACGAGCTTGCTAGCTACCTCATTATTATTAATATTAAGATGGTCCTTGGGTCATAAATAAGCCACTATATATTAATATTATAGGCATAGCTATCTTAGTATTGGGTTTATTATATCGCGAATTCACATAGTTTTTGAAATTAATCCGCCATCCTCTTTCACTTGTAAACAGGATTATTCTTATTATATGGACATTCTAAACAAAGGTAAACCACAACCAATGCTCTTGTTGTCCTGTTCGTGACGGTATCACCTTCTCAATCTATCGATATTCAATTCCTAATACTAACTATAGTTTATCAATTCTAAATACTCCTAAGTTTAAAATTCCTTAATGAACAAATAACACAAAGACAATGTGGCAACATGTAAATCAGCCTAGCTAGAATAGGAGCTACTAAAGGCTAACACTCATCACAAATGTACAATATGTAATCCCCTTTGACCATAGCTCAATCACTCAAATGTGAATAGAAGAAAACACTGAGAATTTTAACAGAATTCGACCACAAACCAGCTAGCAACCTTTTAAACTAGTCATTCCTAAACTTTAAGTGACAAAGTGATCTACAAATTCCAGAATACAAAAATCCCAAACTCATGGTTTGTTAAACACCTGCGGGTGAATCTAGAATCCTTTTATTTACTTGCTAGACTTTTAACCACACACACACGGTTTCACATGAAGAGACTGATAGTTTGGACATACATAATAGGATGGAAATATGATTTAAAACTCTTATATTAAGTTCATTTAGGCTAAAATTCCTACCACACACAAAATTTGAAATACCACAAGGAATGTAAATTTCAATTACTGGCACACCCTAGTTCCAACTAGAATTACGGTACCTGTAACAGCCATAGATTTATCACTAGTCTACCCATATTCGTTATCATCAGCTACACCACCTAGAACCCCTCCCAATTGAACAAAATATCACAATTATACTATAACATATCTCAATTTAACAAGAAGTAAGCCTAACCTACCTCAAATCCAAATAAAACCCAATGAACCGCTAAACCTTTGCTTGTCCTTTATGAGAAGTTTCTTCAAGGTGAAAAGCTATAAAAAACATAATCTACACATCATTACGAGAATTTTGATACCCATATTGCACCATTGTGCTTCGGGTCCAAACAGACACCCAAAAACCCTAGTGGGTTTCACTTATGGAAAATATGTTTTCAAGATCAACCCAAAACTAATAACCTACTAGGGAATCATAACCCTCATGAATTAGGTAAAAACCAAGCTTATTTTGGCTAAAATCATTCCTTCAAGAAATTTGGGCTTTTGGTCAAATAATCAAGAAATTAAAGCTTGAAAATGAAGGATTCATACCTTAAATTCGTTATTAATCACAAATATATATTTTAAACAAGCTTCAAACTCAACCCCAAGAATCAATTTGAAGCTACCAAGTCTTTCTAGGTCTTCTAGGGTTCAAAAGAAAGTGAAAAATGCCCAAAATTCGACTAAAGGGCCTTTTTATATGAGCTTAAACGGGGTTCGCAAGGTCAAAACTTATTTTTGACCTCCCGAACTCATTCAGACTCTGTTTTCTGCAAACGAACTATGTAACCCCACTAATTTTGACATTTCAGATGCATTGGTGAATTAAAATTTTCCATACATGATAATTTAGGCCACTTTTGGATCCCACACTCATATTTTCCAATTTTCGACTTTTGGACTAATGGAATGAAATGAGCTCGGGTGTAGTGGGACCTGCACCAAGGGTCTACCGAGCCTAAAATTGATATTCTGGAGCTACTAACACAGTCAAAAGTGAAGTCTAGAAGTGTTTTACTGAACTTTTTTCTCGGTGACCATTTGGAATCAGCGAAGACTTCTAAACGAGAAATTGGCTCTAAAAGCCAAACGAACTGCTCGGTAACAAAACTATTAGTTCCAGCAACTCATAAATTACTTGGGGAAGCTATGGAAAATCTCTAATGGTGAAAATAAGCAGGAATATGAAAGTTAGAGATGAGCAAATACCTAAATCCTCGAACAAGTGAGGATACTGGGCCCACATCTCATTCTCGATCTCACAAGTGACCTCCTCCACTGGGAGGTACCTCCACTGAACCTTAACTACAGGAATCTCTCTTGTACGCAACCGTGTTACATCACTAGCCAAAATAAGCACGGGCTCCTCCACAAAGGTCAACTGCTCATGTAACTGGACTGAATCCCATCTAAGAATATGAGATGTATCCGCAATATGGAGACATGGAAAACTGGATGAATAGAAACAAAATCTGGAGGTAAAGATAACTTATAGGCCACCTCGCCAACTATGTAGAGAGTCTCAAAAGGACCAATATATCGAGGATTGAGCTTACCCTTTCTTCCAAACCACATCATACCCTTCATGGGCGAAACATGGAGGAATACACGGTCACCAACTCTAAATCTCAAGGAACAAAGACGATGATCTGCATAGGCCTTCTGCCTACTCTGAACTTCTCTCAACCTATCCTGAATCACCTTGACTCTATCTAACGAGTCCTAAAGAAAATCCATACCACGAGGCCTTACCTCAGAAGTCTTAAACGAACCAACCGGAGAGTGACATCTCCTACCATACAAAGCCTCATCAGGCTCCATCTCAATACTTGAATGATAGCTGTTGTTATTCACAAACTCTGCCAATAATAAGTGCTAATCCCACTATCCTCTAGAATCCATGACACAAGCTCAGAGTATATCCTCGAGCATCGGAATGGTTCGCTCAGACTGATTATTGATCTGTAGATGAAAGACTGTACTCAAATCCACTCGAGTACCCAACTCCTCTTGGAATTCTCTCTAAAACCTCAAAGTAAACACATAATCATATTCTGAAATAATAGAAATAGGCACCCATGAAAACAAACTATCTCCCAAACATAGATATAGGCTAATCTCTCAGCACTGGAGGTCATCTGAATAGGAATAAAATATGATGACTTGGTCAAACAATCCATAATAGCCCGAATGCCATCAGAACCAAGAGAGGTATGAGGCAAACCACTAATGAATTCCACAGTAATCCATTCCCATTTTTACTTGGGAATGGCAACCTCTGAGTTAAATCACCAGGATGCTGATGTTCAACCTTTACCTACTAACAACATAGACATCTAGATATATAGTCTGCTACATCTCTCTTCATGCCGTCCTACCAATAATGCTGTCTTAAATCTCAATACATATTAATTGTACCAAGATGAATGGAATATCTAGAGTTATGAGCCTCATATAAAATTGACTGAACCATATTTCCAACCTGAGGAACACAAATACGACCCTGGATCTCAAAATACCTTTTGAATTAATAGTATGCCTCTCGGACTTATCATTTAACACCTAATCATGAAGGAGTCAAACTTGCTATCCTCATCCCAACAATAATGAACCTGCTCAAATAGAGAGGACTTCGTATCCACACAAGCCAAAATCCTCATAGGATCTGAAACATTAAGAAGAACTACCAAATTTGCTAAGGACTGAATGTACCGTGCCATAGGCCTTTGAGAAACTGATATGTAGGCCAAGCTACACATACTTACTACTTTGCGACTCAAGGCATCAACTACCACATTTGCTTTACCTGGATGATACAAGATGAAAATATCATATTTCTTATGAAACTCTATCCATCTACGCTGTTGAGCATTAAGCCCTTGTTGGGTCATAAGATGCTGAAGACTATGATGATCGGTGAAAATCTCACAATGCACACCATACAAGTAATGCCTCCAAATATTAAGAGCAAAAACTATCACCGCCAACTGCAAATATGAGTGGGGTAGTTGCGCTCATGCACCTTAAGCTGTCTAGAAGAATAGGAAATGACACGATCCTGCTGCATCAAAGCACAACCAATACCAACACCAGAAGCATCCCAAAACACAGTGAATCCCTCACCCTCAACTGGAAGAGCTAATACATGAGCTGAAGTGAGAAAATCTTTGAGCTTTTGAAAGCTCAACTAACAATCCTCGGACCATTTGAAAAGAACCTCCTTCTGAGTCAATCTAGTCATAGGGGATGAAATAGTCGCAAAGCCTTCAACAAAACATCTATAATAATCGGCCAAACTAATGAAATTACGAACCTCTATCAGAGATATAGGTTTAGCCCAATTACAAATCGCCTCAATCTTAGCCGGGTTTACTATAATACCAGCCTTAGACACCACATGCCAAGGGAATGTCACTGATTCAAGCCAAAACTCACACTTATAGAACTTGGGAAAAAACATATGATCTCTCAAAGTCTGGAGCACAACTCTTAAATGTTGTGCATGCTCCTCACTACTCCTTGAATACACAAGAATGTCATCAATGAACATAATTAAGAAGGAGTCTAGATATAGCCTGAACACACGGTTCATCAAATCCATAAATACGACTGGAGTATTGGTCAACCCAAAAGACATCACTATGAACTCATAATAACCATAATGGGTCCTGAAAGCTGCCTTCGGGATATGATTAGCCCAAATACTCAACTGATTAACCTGATCTCATGTCAATCTTAGAAAACACTACTGCACCTTAAAGCTGGTCAAACAAATTATCAATGCGAGGCATAGGATAACGATTATTTACCGTTACCTTATTAAGCTACCTATAATCGATGCATATGCGCATAAAGACATCTTTCTTCTTTATAAACAATACAGGAGCTCCCCATAGGGACAAACTTGGTCTAATAAAACCCTTACCAAGAAGATCCTGAAGCTGAGAGTTTAACTTCTTAAGCTCGACAGGAGCCATATGGTAAGGTGACATAGAAATAGGACGGGTGAGAGGCTCGTGGTCAATAGCAAACTGAATCTCATGGACAGGGGAAATACTAGGTAGGTTGGCAAGAAACACATCAGGAAACTCACAAACGATAGGAACAAAGTCAAGCGATGTACTATCCACATGAGTATCATAAATATAAGCAAGATAAGACTCATAGCCCCTAGAGATAAGTCTCCCAGCATGGACATTAAAAATAATCCTCATCAGTTTTCGGTAACTGCTCCCTGCCATACGACTAAGAGTACACAAGGCATACTAAGGTAACAATCCTGGCAAAACAATTCATGACCACATGATAGTGGAATAACCAGTCCATGCCTAGAATCTCATCAAAATCTAGCATATCTAGGATAATAAGGTTATCACAACTACCAACATTACTAACTATCCCAATACATTATCTGAATACTCGATCCACCACTAAAGAATCACCCACGAGAGTAGATACACATAATAAAATAAATAATAAATCACTAATCAACTCCAACTGTGGTGCATAATAACCAGATATATAAGAATAAGTGGATATGGGATCAAATAAAGTAAGAGCCAACTTGCAGCATACTAAAATCATACCTGTAACCACAACATTCGAAGTCTCAGCCTCACTTCAAGAAGGTACTGTATATAACTGACCATGCTTGCCACCTGGTTGGGCACCTAACTGACCTCCTATCCTTCCTTCCTGAGTTCCACCTTGAGCACCCTAATAACTACCCATGCGACCATGAGTACCACCTCTACCTAAGGGATGAACTTCTCTAATAGGGGAAGCATCCCGAGATGAAGCAACCACCACCCCACGACTAGGGTACTCTTATGAATAATAACTTAGAAGTCTATAAGTATAACAAGAATCATGAGCTAAACCTAAACCAACAGATTTGACTGACACGAAATAACCACCACATCTAGCATGACTAAAAAATAAACCCCTCAAGGATTGATCACCACCCTTACTAGGGCAACCACTAGCACTAAACTGACCTCCGCCAGTAGTCAGAAGAGCTTCTTGAACTGGTCGACTAGGCTGACTCTAAGGCTAAGAAGATGGAAGCGGAGGGTACCCAACATGAGAACCACCACCTATGAAGCAGGAATGACTATGAATTCCACTAAATCTGCCCTGGAATCTAGGCCTATTATCACGGCCCTCACCTACATCTCCTTTATTACTCTAGCATGATCTGAAACTTCAACAAAAGTGCTACCCACAACAACTATACTTTGAGTAGCCATCCAAATAGGGAGTCTCAACTCTCTGACAAAATAATAAACTCTCTCATACCCAGTGTCCAAAATAGAATTTATATGCCTGTCCAACTCATGAAAATAGTCTTTGCACTCAACGACAGTCATGAAGCCCTACTCCAGTATGGAGAATTGATCCCTTAATCGATCTCTAAGACTATACGACATATACTTCTCTAGAATATCTCAGAGATCTGAGTCCATGACAAGGGAGAAGATCCATCTGGTCAAAAATTCATGAAACCCCTCTACCAGTGATAAGCAGACAAATCCAACTAAAATATGGTGTAATCCATATCACGAGTCTCAATAAGGCCTAAACCACAAAGCCTATCCTCAAAAGTAATAAGAAAATCAAATGTATTCTTTCTAGGAGCACCACAAAATCTAGGTGGAGACAACCTAAAAAATCTACCCAATATCTTCTGCTCCTCAGCAGACATAGAAGGCTCGATCATAAGTGGTTGTACAACTACTGACTGAAGAACTGTTGGCATAAGAGGAATCTCAACTCTGGGATCTATAGCTATAGGATGCTCCCTTGTACCAGTAGTCTGTGCACCATTAGATAGTACATTACCAATAATAATTAGCATTTGAATTAAGGCATCTCTAAGAAATGAAGAAGGAATGAAACCTGGTGGAGCATGGGAATGTCCCTGTCCCACCGCTGGCTGGGGTGAAGGAATCTCTCACTTAGGTGTAGGGATAGGGTCCGAGAAAGGTGGACTAACCTGGATCTAGTTGGGGACACATCACGAGGCTATCCTAAACCTCTAGGTTTTCTACGAATAGAAGCAGGATCCCTGGGCCTGATCATGGGACCCTCATCTCGCATAGAGTTAGCATGTCTTCTCGATATCCATGAAAGAGTAAAGTCAAGGAAATATTCTCAAACCAACTCATACTCTTAGCATGATATGAATGCAAAAAGTGAAGGAGTCCTAAGAATGTCATATAGCCTCCTGAAGATAGGAAACGAACGTTAACGTTTCGATCTACTGGACTCTATTAGACACTTTCTCTTGTACCAATAATACCGGTGTAACCTAGGCTCTGATACTAATTTGTCATGACCTGATTTATAGGTCATGATGATACCTACCAATTCCTACCAATAGGTAAGCCAATACCATAACTCAGAGATAACACACTGGGTTAATTAGGTAAGAATTGCCCAACTAGGACAAAATCAATGAACACAAGATATATATAAATAGTTTTCTAATATAAAAAGAAAATCAACTACAGATACCAATCTTACGACCTGGTAATATTAGTAAAAGAACACCTAAGTACGATACTAAAAAAATTACAACCCAAGAATCTTAAATGGTTAATACGTCTATCTTAAATACAAAAGACTGAACCAAAGATAGAAGGAAATGAGCGACTCAAAACTCCAAGATGTCACACTATCTTTGGATTGTTAACGCTGCATGAACTCAACTCAATGGGTAGTATTTAAATCTACACCAAAAAGGTACAAAAGTGTAGTATGAGTACTAAAATAATGGATACTCAATAGATATCATTCGCTGACTAAGCTAAGTCATGATATAGTGCAAGATCAACATATCTAAGCCAAGGTACAAAATTGAACCTGAATCGTCTCCATCATCACTATATATAATATAAGTAATCAAGTGGAATAATAATATGGCATAACGTATGATCACATGTCAATACCATCATTCATAAGAAATTAATAATTCAAAATCATAAAACAACACGAACACATTCAAAAGCAACACAGGTACAAAGATGGTGTCCATACACCAACTAATGCATAAAGTAAAGGAACCCATCACGGTGTCCCATACCACCGGTGAGTAAACCGATGGAAATAATAACAGATAACGTATCCAAAACTCAACATTATTCAACTATATCCCATATTTATCACAATCGAACATTTTCTAATCTTTCATTAGGCAACAACCTTGACCATAGGCCCTCATTCCATATTATCACCATTAGCCATAAGTTTATCCATTATTACTAATTAACGTATACTACTATACAAAGGTCATTACCTAGTATATTAACCTCTAGTCATCAAGTCATATAATTATTTAATAGTCAACTAATCACCATATAGCCTATTCTAATGGCCAACATTCCTTCATTAACCATTATTTAATGCTAAAAGTACTCACTATGTGGATTCCTCATTTTACAACTAGATCCCACTTACCAACTAGCCTTGATTCATCATTAAACCAATAACAGTTACAACTCCCTAGTTATCTTTAAACTCCACTTTATAAGTATTAAACACTTGTGATCCATAACCAATGCCTAAAGGTCAAAATTAAACCCTTATTTCTCATAGAGGTATATATACGTATAAAACTTATATATATGCCATACATATCAATAACAACATATCCTCTAAACTTGAACCGGGTATCAATATCACCAGCATATCCTCTGGCCTTGAACAGAGTATCAATATCACTAACATACCCTCCAAACTCGAACCATGTATCACTATCATCAACATATTCTCCAGACTCGAACAAGGCATCATCATAACGTCAATACATCCTTCGGCTTTATCGGGCCTCATCATAACATCAATACATCCTCCAGCCTTTTTGGGCATCATCTGAACATCAATATATACAATAAATTGCCAATAAATAAAAGATAAGCCCCAAAATAACTAAATTGAAAGAGATGTAAGAAGAAGCATACCTTCATATCTCATCATTTTTCATTGAGGATAATTTATCGATAGATGCATGAATATATATAGTATGAATATTATAATGCATTATAGGGTTCAAAATGGTTAGTAGCATAGTCCCTCATGAAATCAATAAATATGTCTTTGGATTTGGATTTATTCGGGGAAATCAATGGTTATTGAAGCACAAAAAGGATATAGTAATCCATTTATTTCTAGTATATATAATAATTTTTTTGTGGGCACAAAATTAAAAGAAGACTAGTAATTTGTACTTGTATTTATGCTAGGTTGCTACTGCCAGAAACTTTTGTGGCTTAAAACAAAAAGAGGTAATGTCCCAAAGAGGGAATTTAAAGAAAAGATCATCTTGCTTGCTACCTTATTATTATTATTTTTATTATTATTGAGATGGTACTTGAGTCATAAATAAGCTACTATATATTAATATTATAGGCATAGATATCTCAGTATTGGGTTTATTATATCGATTAATAATTCACAAAGTTTTTGAAATTAATTCGCCATCCTCTTCACTTGTAAACTGGATTATTCTTGTAATATGGATACTCTAAACAAAGGTAAACCACAACCAATTCTCTCGCTAACTTGTTCATGACTATATCACCTTCTTAATCTATCGACATTCAGTTCCTAATACTAGCTATGGTTTATCAATTCTAAATACTCCTAAGTATAAAATTCCCTAATGAACAAACAACACAAAGACAATCTAGAAACATGTAAATCATTATCGCTAGAATAGGAGCTACTCAAGGCTAATTACTCATCACAAATGTACAATATGTAATCCCCCTTTGACCATAGCTTAATCACTCAAATGTGAACAAAAGGTAACACTGGAAATTTTAATAGAATTTGACCATAAACCGACTAGTAACCCTTTGGACCGGTCATTCCTAAACTTTAACTGACAAAGTTATCTACAAATTCTAGAATACAAAAATCTTGAGCACATGGTTTGTTAAACACCTGAGGGAGAATTACTCACTGGAACCCTTTTATTTACTTGCTAGATTCTTAACCACACACACACGGTTTCACATGAAGAGACCAATAGTTTGGACATACATAACAGGATGGAAACAAGATTTAAAACTCTTATATTATGTTAATTTAGGTTAAACTTCTAACCACTACAAAAGCTGAAATACCACAAGGAATGTAAATTTTAATTACTGGCATACCCTAGTTCCAACTAGAATTATGTACCTGTAGCAGCTAAGGATTTATCACTAGTCTACTGATATTCGTTATCATCAGTTACACCACCTATAACCCCTCCCAATCCAATGAAAGATCACAATTATACTATAACATAGCTTAATCTAACAAGAATTAAGCCTAGCCTACCTTAAATTAAAAGAATGCCCACAAATCGCTAAACTTTTGATTTTTCTTTCCGAGAAGCTTCTTCAAGGTGCCGAGCTATCAAAAATAAAATCTACACATCATTACAAGAATTTTGATACCCATATTGCACCATTGTTCTTCAGGTCCAAAAATGACACCAAAACCCCCAAGCGGATCCCACATATGGAAAATATGTTTTCGAGATCAACCCAACATTCATAGACTACTAGGGAATCATAAATCTCAAGAATTAGGTAAAAACCAAGATTATTTGGGATAAAATCATGCCTTCACGCAATTTGGGGTTTTGGTCAACTAATCAAGAAATTAAAGCTTGAAAATGAAGGATTCATACCTTAAATTTATTGTTAATATATATTTTAAACAAGCTTCTAACTCACCCCCAAGAATCAGTTTGAAGCTACCAAGTCTTTCTAGGGCTTCTAGGGTTCAAAAGAAAGTGAAAAATGCCCAAAATTTGATCAAAGGGCCTTTTTTATATGAGCTTAAATGGGGTCTGGAAGGTCAACACTTGTTTTTGACCTCCTGGACTCATTCAAACTCACATTATTTGCAAGAAAACTATGTAACCCCACTAATTTCAACATTTTGGATCCATTGGTGAAGTTATATTTTCCATCTGAGGTCATTGGGTCCCACACCCATATCTTTCGATTTTCAACTTTTTGACCAATGGGTCGAAATAAGCTCGGGTGTAGTGGAACCTAAAACAAGGGTCTACCTAGACTAAAATTGATATTACGGAGCTACTGGAGTAGTCAAAATTTACATACATAATCATTTTACTGAAGTTTTCACTCGGTGGCTATTTGGAACCGGCAAAGACTTCCAAATAAGAAATTGGATCTAAAAGCCAAACTAACTGCTCGGTAACTAAACTATCAGTTCCAGCAAGTCATAAATGACTTGAGGCAGCTATGGAAAAGCTCTAATGGTGAAAATAAGTGGGAATATGTAAAATGATCCGAAAGGTCATTATATATAGTTGTACGAAGTAGGTAATATGAAATAAGAAAATAAATAATATATGAATTTAAAGATAGAAATTAAAGAGAGATAGACACGACAAAATTCACACAATTAAAAGATGTAGTGGTGAAACTAAACAAACCACCACTTAATTGGGAATTAAGAGCACGTAATCTATTAGAAGCCTTAAGAAGATTGCAACCTACTTGCAAATCCTAGGACAAATGTTGAAGTTCAACAAAGGAGCCTTCAAGCTCTCAAAGGAGGCAAAATTCATTAAAATATCAAAAACTAATGGTTCAATTGTAATAGCTAACTATTTATACTAAGATTTAAAAAAAGTAAAGAAAGACCAAATTGCCCTTCATTTAAATTACAAGCTAATTTAAATGGTAGACACTTAATATATTAAATATGTTCTGTTCATCCATATTGGAACCTTCCAAATATTCCATCTTCATCTATAAAGTTTGAAATACTTGAAGATCCTTAGCTTGTCTCCTCATGAAAGGCCTTCTTGAAGTAGAATCACTTTAATGTACATCACTCTCCCCTTCTTCAAAAGAATTCATTCTCAAGTTTGCCAAACCTATATCAAAAAGAGATATATCACTAACATTAAAAATATTATGGACCAAATACTCACTTGGTAAGTCTACTTTGTATGCATTATCTCCAATATTGTAAAGCACTTTAAATGTTCCATTTCCTCTTGGCATAAGCTTATTCTTTCTTTTACTTGGAAATCTCTCTTTTCTTAAGAATCCATGCCCAATCTCCGGGTACAAAGGTGACTTTTTTTGTTCCTTATTGGATCTTTTGGTTGCATCTTTGTTGGCCTTCTCAATTTGCAATCTTAATTTCTCATGGATGCTCTTCATAGCTTTTGCCTTATCTTTTTCATCTATATTCATAATAACATATCTGGGCAAAGGATTTAAATCCAATGGAGTCAAGGGATTAATACAGAAACACACTCAAAAGGGATAGATCTATGAATAACTTTATTATATGCAAACTCAATTAATGGCAATTAATCCTCCCAAGAAGTTTACTTTCCTTTAACCGTATCTCTAAGAATGTTACCTATAGTTATATTGATGTCACAACCCGAGACTACCCCTAGTCGTAACACAGTGCTTGGAACCACAAGTGAACCCAAGCCAACCCATGAACTGGCATACTGTTTGAGCAACTGAATTAAATTATGTAAAACTAAATTTTTAATGAGCGAAAACATTATAATAAGGAAATATGGATAAGAATTTAATTGATAAAGTTTACAATCTGATAAAATCTGAAGAAAGAACATGAATTACATTCCATGACTCTGACTGACTATCTATGAAGCCTTTACTATACTGACTGTAAATAGCTGAGACATGCCTCCAACTACCACAAATCAATATATATGAATAATAAAAGAAAAGTACATGAACTACTACTGAATGGAGTCCCCAAAATAAGAGAACTCATCACCTGTTGACTGGGAGCTACAAACTTTCTGATATGTCGTGTAGGCTACAACTGGTACCTATATATGAGCCAATGTAGCACATAGACATATATGTAGATCAGTACTTCTGTAATGTATTGATAAAGTGGGGGTAAATGCAATAAGTTAAATTTATTTCATACGTAATCATAAAATATGCATGCCAAGTGCAGATGGACTCACCAAGGGACTGAAATAAACTGAAAGCTGAAGCATAATAAAATATGAGTAACAAAAATGATTTGATAAGCTGGTGAATAACTACACTTAGTTCCTTAAATCTTAAATTTTTGTACAATAAATATAACTGAAGCTGGGAAATGGTAAACGTGACTACCGTATCAAATTCTTATGTAAAGCTGAATAAACTGTAAAACTGAATCGAGGGTCATGTATAGATACTGAGCATGAAAACATGAACATGTAATATTTGAGAATGAAAGACCAAGCATAAAAATATTTCTGAGATAATCTGTAATCTGAAAGACTGAAATCTATATAACTAAATAACTGGAAATCTGTACACTTGGTCAAACAAACCTAAACTGAAATACACTGAAGTACTGTACTGAGACTATAGGAGGTATCATGTAAATGATATGCCCCAATCTAAGCTAATTTGGGTCCAACTTATAACCCCAGTTTGAAGGGTGTCAGTACCGTGCCACAAGTACTAACACATGGATGATGATGTGATCCAAAAGGCTGATGTCCCAAAGGACTAAGGAGTCACCCTCCACTGGCAGGTGCTCTCATGAGATACGTGTTAACCCTCAACTGGCAGGATGATATCTCAAACCTATGCTGTCTATGTAGTTCTGGAACTCAGGATTGCTACTAAGGGTCACACCCTCTACTGGAAGGTGATCCCCCATCCCTGGTTCGCTTGATGATAAATCCTACTCCCAACTAAAAGACACTGAAATACAATCTGGTGCATGCACTAATAACTGATAACTGATAAGCTCCAGTCATGGTATTCTAAAAATAACAGTCCATATGGATTCTGAGGTAATTGTAAACATATAAATTGATAATTCTCAACATGATCATGGTGTTCTGAGTATGACATTAAAACCATGGTCTGACTGACTTGTTACTTGAAAAATGGAAATCATGTAAAACACATAGGAATTGGGTGTTCATAACCCACCAACACTGAGTGACCATAAAATACGATAACAAAGCTTAAAAACTATAGTATGTGATCATGGTTCAAAGACCCAAAGCATAGACATTTTATCAAACATGTTAAAATCATGAACTTTAACATGGGAATGAGTTAAACATTACAAATAAACATGATTACATGGCTAAATTCATAAATTAGGGGTTTAACATGAAATTCACTATAATATGACATGGGAAATTAAAACTTGAAGCATGAGATAATCTAACTTTTCATGAAATCATCCTTGGGCATGAATTGAATCAAATTACTAAGGAAAGACATGATTTAAACTCATCTTGAACATATGCAACTTCATAAAAAGGGAAAACTTATATTTTTAATCAAAGTAAGGTTTTTGGACTCCATGGGTGAAAAGGATCCATGGATGAACACCCACTTACCTTAATTGAATGAATTCTTGAAGAAACTTGAAATTGAAACTTGAACTCTAGAACTCTTGAGGAAGAAAGATTGAATCTTGGGACTTGAATGATGCAGTTGTGAAAGAAACCCTATTCTTGATGTTTTATTGAAGATTCTTGAACTTGGAAGCTTGAATTCTTGGACTCTCGGGGAAAAGGTTTTGGATTTTTTTCTTGGGAAGGAAAGGGCTTACATATGGATTTGATGATGAAAAGTGGGAAAATAATGCCCTTTTGGTATTTAATCCGTCACTTGGGTGCTTAGAGGCAAGGGCAAATGACTAAAGCGCCCTTTGGCCTTGTATTTACGGATGCAGGAAAACATTACTATGAGCCGCGGAGCTAGACGCGGTAACTAGTCCCGCGTTGCGGCGCTATCGCTGCAGCTTTATGGTTCTGATAAAAATAATCATAAATTTTTGCTCGGGTATCAGATTAAGGCAAAATTGGTATCGTTGGAAAGCTAATTCAATTATATATAATTTTGTGTGTCTTGATCTAAAAACTTCCATGTATATATCAAGTTACATATGTTCAAATTTGACTCTTGTAGAATTAAATACCA
This sequence comes from Capsicum pubescens, assembly GCA_030864215.1. Taxonomy (NCBI): domain Eukaryota; kingdom Viridiplantae; phylum Streptophyta; class Magnoliopsida; order Solanales; family Solanaceae; genus Capsicum; species Capsicum pubescens. The sequence continues at coordinate 187,182,435 of CM061541.1, forward strand.
AAATTTGGCCGAATCAAAGGCTCATAGCTCAACTTTGCTCTAAGTGATCCCTATTAAGATTTTTCAGCTCATAAACACTTCACACACTAGGATAAAGATTATGACACATGTAGTCAAAGATAAATCATGGGATTAGAGTTTACACACGTAGAAACGACTATTCGTTTTCTAGCTCATGAATGCAGGGTGTTACAATTGACCACCTCAGCTTTGCCATCCGTTTGAGGATGACAAGAAGTAGAAAATAGCAATTTGGTTTCCAAGTTTCCGCACAAACACCTCCAAAAATGACTAAGAAGTTTTGAATCTCAATCACTAACTATTTTTTGGGGAACACCATATAATTTCATCACATTATTAACAAATAAAGTAGTAACATAAGATGAATCATCACTTTTATGACAAGTAATAAGGTGAGCCGCTTTAGAAAATCTATCCATAACAACAAAGATGCTATGCTTAACATTCCTAGTTTTAGGGAGGCCAACAACAAAATTCATAGAAATATCTAGCCAATGATCGAAGGAATATATAGAGAGGTATTGAAGCTATGGGTTTTGGTACAAGATTTAGCATACTTATACTACAAACACCTAGCACAAATTCTCTCCACACCTTTTATTCTCTTAGGATATTCACTCAGAATATCTAAGGTTTTTTACACTCCATAATGACCTATCAAACCCCCATTGTATGCCTCTTTCACCAACAACTCTCTCTATGAAGACATAGGCACACAAAGCTTTCCATTGCTACACAAAGCTTTCCCCTTCTAAACAAGTAGCCCTTCGTAAATTCAAATCTAGGAGTTCTAACTTCATTACCCTTATTGACATCTTGGAACACACCTATTTGAGCTCACTTGACACTCTCCAATGACTTTTTCAAAATCATCATCATTAAAATATAACTCGTTAAAACTCTCAAAACCCATCAACCTAGAAGTCAATGTATTCATCAATGCATATTTTTGAGGTAAAGAATTTTCTATAATATTCTCTTTACATTTCTTATAATTAATCACATATAGAAAAGACACAATGAACTCTATCCACTTGGCATGCCTCTTATTAAGCTTATTTTGAAACCTAATATGCTTCAAAGCCTCATGATTTGTTCTAATCACAAAATTCTTATGTCACAAATAATGTTGTCTATTTGCGAAAGCCATCTCTAAGGCAGAGAGTTCCTTGTCATAGGTAGAATATTGTAATGGATATCCTCTTAGTTTCTCACTAAAGTAAGCTACAAATTTTCGTTCTTGCATCAAGACCGCACTAATGCTTACTCTACTAGCATTACACTCAATTCCAAATATTTCTCAAAGTCGGGATGTTGAAGTAGTAGAGTAGAACTAAGTTTCTCTTACAAGATTTTAAAGGCTTCCTCTTGTTTTATACTCCAAATAAAAATCTTATCCTTCTTAATAACCTCGTTTAGAGAATGACTATAGAACTAAAACCCTTCACAAATCTCCTATAAAAAATTGTCAACCTATGAAATCTTTTAGCATCACTAATGGACTTAGGAGTTGAACAACTTCTAATAGCTTCTACCTTTTCGTCATCCACCTCAACTCGTGTTGAACTTACAACAAAGCTAAGGAAAATAACATGGTCCACAAAAAAAGAACACTTTTTAAAATCCATATGCAATTTTTTATTTCTTAATACATCAAATATCATCCTCAAATATTGCACATAATCTTCCAAACACTTGTTGTACACCAAAATATTATCAAAGTAAACCACAATAAAATTATTAATAAATAACTTAAGCACATGGCTCATTAATTGCATAAAAGTTCTTGGTGCATTGGTTAACCCAGATGGCATCACCATCCACTCATATAATCAAAATTTACTTTTGAAAGAAATTTTCCATTCATCTTCAGATTTAATTCAGATTTGATGGTATCTATTTCTCAAATTAATTTTAGAGAATAAGACATAACCATACAATTCATCTAGTATATCATTAAGTCTAGGAATGTGATGTCAATATTTTACCATAATTTTATTAATGTCACAATATACACACATCCTCCATGTCCCATTCTTCTTGGGGTACTAGAATCACTACCACACATGGACTTAAAATTTCTCTCATCAAATGTTTATTCTAAAGTTCCTCTACTTATATTTGAAATTCCTTGGTCTATTGAGGATTACTCCTCTAAGATTCTTTGTTGGGCATTTGAGAACTCGATAAATAGTTAATTTCATGCTCTATTCCTCTCAAAGGAGGCCCACTTGATATTTAGTTTAGAAATAAATCTTTATGACCTTGCAACAAAGAAGAAACAACACTTGGCAAAGAAAAAAAGGTTAGTTCATTTTTAGAAAGAAGAAAATAACTTTTAGAATTAATAAATATGACTTGAGTAGCATCCCAATGTTTAGCTCTTTTATGCACTTTTAATTTTGCAAAATCATGCACATTTTTTTTTTGATGTTTTTGTTTTTATTGCTCACCTCTCTTTTCTTGTGATAAATCATTCTCACTTGAGATCTTAACCTCCCATTTTCCTCTCTTAAGTGATCATTTTTTGCTCCCTTACTCCTCTTTTTCTTTTCTCTCTTATGTTTTTCTTTTAACCCTCCTATTTTTCTGTATTCCTCACCAACTTGAAAAGGAGAAAGAGAGTTAAGAATGTGTTTTTAAATTTTCTTAACAAATACATTTATTTGACCTTCCATCATGTTAAACTCCTCCATCATATTCCTATAGCATTCCCAATAATAAATCACAAGCTTGCATTGGTACAACATCACAAAGTACTTCATCATAGTAACTTTCAATCTTGAATTTTATCAACACTCTCCTAGTCGCCTTAAATTCACCACATTCATTGAGCCATTGCAATTTATAAGGTTTTCGATACCTTCTTGTTGGAAGTTTCAATTGTTCTACCAGAGATAAACTAGCAACATTGACATAACTTTCCCTAACAATGATAAAGAAAATTGCTCTTGAACTCTACACCAATTATGTAACAAGTTCTCACTTTGATCAATATCTTCCCTTGATATACACTCATACTTTTTCTAAAAATAAGAATAATTTTTTCACCATCATTAATTTCTTCTCCATCCCTTCTCCCATAAGCTCATCACTACTATTATCCTCCACGTGATCATCTTTAGATTCAACTTTAGTTTGATAACTACCATCATTCAATGTAATTTTAGTTCTTCTATAAGGACACTCATTGGATTTATGAACATATCTATTACCTTTTAAAAACTTTATTTTAGATGGCATTTCAATTTTATCTTTGTTACCTCTATCCTTGTAGTCCACCTTTGAATTGCCTTTATCCAAGTTGGACTTGAATTCTTTCTTTGAACCTTTGGATTTGTCCCAAGTGGGACATGATTTCCAAATTTACTTATTTTTAGCCTATGAAGAAGAAGAATGCACCTTTGACTTGTTTTTCTTTTGATTACCTTCCACCTTGAGTGACATTTGATAAGCTTCATATAAAGTATAAAGATGATGCAATTCCAATAATTTACTTACCTCTATATTCAAGCCCAAGATAAATCTTTGCAAAAGCTTCACCTCTTCATCATTGACATTAGTTCAAAGCTTAGTGTGCTCTAGTTTCTCATGATACTCTTCTACACTCTTGCTTCCTTGTTGAAGATTGTAATACTTCTTGAGTGTATCTTGTTCATAATATTGACCCACAAACCTTTCTCTTATATGTCTTTTTATGTCATTCTAACTTGTAACAAATTCTTTATTCTCCAAAGAATCTCTTTCAATTTTCTACCACCATATAGAAGCAAAACCCTCAAGGTGACTTATAATATAATTAATCTTTTAACATCACTCACATTATTGATATTATATTGCCTTTTAAGTTTCACTATCTAATAAAGATATTCATTTGGGTCACTACTTCCTTTGATAAATGGAAGTGTAACCTTGATGTTGTTGAATCCTCAATCTTCTTTATCATTCCTTCTATTGTATTATCTACCATCAACTAGATACCGCCCTCTATTCTCTCTTCTTCTTCCTCTCCCACCTAATATTTCTTGTTGAACTTGATCACTGACTCTATGATCATTATCACCATCAAAAGAATCATACTCATCATGGTTATGTTTGGCTCTCTTTTGAGGTCTATTGACTTGTGGTGGAAAATTTATTTGTTGATTTTCTCCCTTTAAAAGTGTGTATCGATTGTAAATTTTTGGTAAAGTAGCATTAGGAGAAAGGGTATATTGTAATACCATGGGGATGGAGTTATATCAAGAGGAGTCTTACTTGATCCCTCATCATGTTGACCAATGGGATTGAAAACCTCAAGTGGTTGCTTTGCTATTTATTGATTTCTCACCCTTCTATTCATATCTTCTAATTTCCCCTTTATTTCTTTCATTTCTTCCAATAGGTTTTGAAGCAATATTTTTATTTTACTAGAGGATTCTCCCTCTAATTGAGTCATTGTACCTACAAAAATAAATAAAAAGTCAATAGAAAGAGTTCCTCACCACTCACTCACATCATGTTTCCCTCTCTTTGTCAATCATACTCGGGTATCACTCTAAGGTCAAAGGCGTTTAAGGCCACCCTCAAATGAAATCACCTCACTCTTGACTTTTACCACTCTTGAATAACCCATGGTTGAGAGTCAACACCATCAAATAATTCACAAGTGGTACTACTTATTCGGGATGGAGTGGAGTTTATGTAATCAAGAAAGGACAACTAAAACTAAAGGACAAGAAAGAAATAAGCATAAAATGAAACAAAAGAAAAAAGAACGAAATAAGTTTACACGAATAAATGAAACTAACACTAACTAGTTTAACATTATGTATGAAATGAAACTCAAAGTGAACTAGCTAGAATTAACAAGAAAAGAAAGAAAGCAATTCTGAAAGATTTAGACTATTTTGTAATTCGCAGATTCATCATCTTCTCTAAGAAGAGACTCATTTTTTTAAGAAATCAATCTCCTTCAATACCCAAACAAATGAGCTCAAATTTGAGATATAACTTCCCTACAACTCTATCAACAACTTCTAACCAATAATTTCTTCAACCAAACAACAAATCAACAAAACCCATTTTCAAGTTTCTTCTTCAACATGACTTTATTTTTTTTTAAGCCATGTATTCTTTGATTTATTTTTCAACTAGGAAACAACAACATGGAACTAAAGGAATAATATCAAACAACATTCAATCAAATTCTTATTTTTTTGGATTTTCTCCTTTTATTTGAAAATATCAAAACTCAAAGACTTAGATTTGTGAAATAAATCTAATCCAAGGTTTGATACCAATTTGATGTGAAACAAGAAAATAAATAAGATATGAATTTAAACATAGAAATTAAAGAGGGATAGACACAACTAAATTCAAACAATTAAAAGACGTAATGGTGAAACTAACCAAAACACCACTTAATTGGGAATTAAGAGCACCTAATCCATTAGAATCCTCAAGAAGGTTGCAACTTACTTGCAAATCCTTGGACAAATATTGAAGTTCATCAAAGGGGTCTTCAAGTTCTCAAAGGAGGAAATATTCCAAACTTTAAAGTTCAACAAAAGGGTCATCAAGCTCTCAACGGAGGAAATATTCATCAAAATATCAACACTAATGGTCAACCCTAATAGCTAACTATTTACACTAGGGGGTTAAAAAAGTACAAAAAGACCAAATTACCCTTCATTTAAATTACAAGCTAATTTAAATAGTAGACACTTAATATATAAAATATATTCAAATCATCCATAATGGAACCTTCCAAAATTCTATATTCATCCATAAAACTTGAAATTCTTGAAAAACCTTAGCTTGACCCTTTGTGTAAGACCTTCTTGAAGTAGCATCACTTTGATGTATATCAGTAGACCAGGTGGCTTGTATTGGCTTTAACATGACATTTTGACACTTGACGACTTTTGATTTGTCCTTGTATTTTAATGAAATTTTCACATTATTTGGACACATGGTGTCATCTTGTTGGTCCTAAATTCACGAGGATGCCAAGTAACCCTGACACATGGCATGAATTTAGGGTTGAAAGTATAATAGACATTGATTTTGAATTTAATAAAATAAACTAATTAATTTGTAAAGCCCAAGTTAATTAATCAACCCAAATGAACATGAATTAAATTAAATTTGTATAAATTTAAGTCGATAAAATTTATATGTCTACAAGCAGGACTATAAAACTTGAGCAAGAAGACAAAATCTTAAACATGATAGATACAAGAGAATTTTGGGACAACATTCAGCTTAAGAATATTGTAATGATAAGATTTGAGTGTTCATAAGAGAGGAATTTCAAGCCAACATTATATAAGATACTTCTCGACATCCCACGATTATGACCCAATATCAAAACTTATGGGAGGGGATTATTTTCTTAGTTGTGTATGCTGCTTGCAATGTCAATGTTAGAAGGGAGTTGTGGGAGTTAATGCAAATCATAACTAAACCTTTTTCTAATCCTTGGATAATAGGTGGTGAATTTAATGTCATATTGTCTTGGCAAGAGAAACTTAGAGGGCTCCTAGTGCTTTATCATAAAACTGAAGAGTTTGCAAATTGTATTATTAAATGTGGCTTAGTAGACATGAGGTATATTGGAAGAACTTATACCTGATGAAATGGGAGGACAGATGAGGCTTTTATTTTTAAAAGACTTGACAAAGTTTTAGCGAATTAGAAGCTGCAAAAAGAGTTCACTAATATTAGTGTCAGACATCTGATCAAGAAAGGTTCTTATTATGAACCAATAGAGGTCTAACGTTCTCAATTTAAAGAAGAAATCATCAAGACTTTTAAAATTCTTAAACTTTTTTTGGTCAAAAAAATATTCTTTTCAACCAATGAACCAGTTTTACACTACTATCTCCTTTTGAACTATTGAGTTAACCCTATTCAATTGAAAACATATCTCTCCTAGTATAAGCTAACAAACAAGAAAATTAGATTAGACTTAATAGCTTATATAGGGTAATGATTTAAAGAATTTAATATGCTAGCCAATTTCAAGTTGCTCTGACACCAGATATGCAACTCCAAAGCAATTTCTCTGAGTACTTAGCCAGTAGTCTTCTCTCTACTGTCAAATATTTTTGTATTTCTATTAGATCCGACTTTGTATATAGTTTCTGTTAGTAAAACATGCTTTCCCTTGGTCTATTGTTATGAATGTTATTGGCAGTCTAATGGATCTTTTTATTCCAAGAACCTACCTATCTTATGATCCTTGTCTATTAGAGCTAATAAGACTATATACATCTGGAATATGAGCATTCAAATATTAGATGGTCTAATATTTCAACTTTTGTAGACTTGTGTAGGACACAATATTGGGATACCTGAATACCCCACTTGGTGAGCCTGTCAATAGTAGCAATACTGTGGTGTATATCTAACCATAAGATGAATTGGTTTTGGGAATGAGCCTTTGCAAAGCACTAGATTCTTCGATGTTATCTCTAGTAGTTGAGGAATAAAGGAAGCATAAAGTTTCTTGACGATGAAAGCTTATGCAGCTGTAACCTGCATATTTAACATAACATTGGAGTCGTTCAACCATTTTCTAGCATTAAAGATTTTCCTCACTAGCCAACAAGCTTGTCTAGGAGTCTCTATTGGTGTCAAATCTCTATTTTTGATATAAAACCTGTGAATATTTTACACCCAAAGAATCTTTTTTTTATGGGACAGAGCCCTTAACAACTTACAGATAGAAGATATATTCCATGAATCAAACTCTATAGTATTTAGTCCTACAAACTACTTAGGAAGACATAGTGTTTCCCAAGCTACAAGAGCTTTTTGTGATCTCTCAGTGTTACCGGTCCATAAAAAGATTCTACAAGTAGTTGTGACCATGATAGTTACCTTTTTTGGCAATAGAAATACTTGAGCCCAGTAGGTTTGCAACTCTAAGAAGACACTTTTAATCAATTGTAGTCTGCCACTATATGATAATAACTTCGATTACCAACATCAAACTCTTGCCACTATTATCTCCACGAGGGGTAAGCATTATTGAGTTAAGCTTTTTGGAAAAGAATGGAACTGATAAATACTTTAAGGGTAGTTCTCCTAGTGTGAACTTCAATTCTTTTAATATTTTATGCTTGGAGGATTCCTAGACTACTTCCATAAACAAAAAACTCTTTCCTAGATTTGCTTGTAAGCCTGATCTACTAAAAAGTGATCAAATACTTTTAAGAGTAGCTAGATAGACTGTCTATCTGATCTACAACATAAGAGAAGATCATCAAAAAAGTAAATGTGTGTTAATTGAAGTTTGGATCACCTTAGATGATAGATATAATTTGGAATATTTCTCAATTGCTTGAGAGATTTGTTCAGGTACTCCATGACTAAGATAAATAGTTAAGGGGACATTGGGCCCCCTTATCTGAGTCCTTTTTTTGGTGAAAGATTTCAGTAAGACCACCATTGATTATGAGGGAATAGATGACAGTAGTTACACAAGTCATCACCCAAGTCACCACCTTAATTGGGAAGACAAACTCTAATCATTCTAAGGAACCCCCATTCTATGAAGTCATAAGCCTTTCTAATATCAATTTTCATAAAACATCTGGAGGAGACATATTTCTGTCCATAACATACAAGTTCATGAGATACTATAACATTTTCAAGTATGATTCTACCCGTTATGAATGCTGATTGAGCAGGTCTTACCAGGTAATCTACAAGAGGCTTCAATTTTGATGTCAGAATTTTGGATAACAATTTATAATGAGTAGTACAATAAGCAATAAGTCTAAATTCTTTGATATAGTTTGAATTTGAGACTTTAGTAATAAGTAATTGTGGTACAGTTAATACTCTTTGATAGTTTACTGATGACGCTCAAACTACACCCTTGAAATGTAAGTGATCGTCGTCAATATAGTAACCCAACCAAGGTTGGGGTTGAATAAATAGGGAGTGAATACAAGGATTTCAACGCTTGAGAGTGTTAGAAGTCAAGTAGGCGTTGACCCATAATTCATGGTAAGAAATCATGAAAGTACAAATGGGGGTTTTGGTTGAATGATTTTGAATTCAACAATTTTGTTTTTCTGAGAGCACTATTTTAAAGCTAGAAACAGTTAGAGATTAATCAAGTGTTAATGGGACTTGGGGATATATGTTCGTTTGTGTGTTCACGTATGGGTATTTTATTATTTGTCCAAAATTATCTAGAAGTCATGAGTAGGCTAGATCTAGAAGTTCTGGTGTCAATTTTTCAATAAAACACCAAATATCACAAATGGATTTTGTCGAACACATTATAAGTGAAACAATTTTACCAGTTTATATCCTCAATTAATATCCTTATGTTAAGATACTATTAAATGAACTAACTCAAGTTATTGTTCACACCCATTCCTTACCCATATCCCCTCTATCAAGGATGACCTTACCCATATCCCCTCTATCAAGGATGATATGGGTTTTAAGGTAATTGGTGTTTGCAACCCTCAATTCTTAGTTAAAATATGAAATGAATGCAAAACCAATGTCAAGTAGCTAATTAGGAAAATATAATAATCAAACCAATGAACTAATAACAACCTATTCAAGCATAACCTAAGATGAAGAATTAGCTACTCATAGAGAGAGAAAGTAGACATATATCAAAATTTCCATCAAATTAATCCATAGAAAATAAAGAGAATGCAAAATCCAAGATTTAATTTGATAAGTATTCAGTATAAATCACTAATTATTCACTTTAAGGATACTCTAATGTGTTCTTAGCTCAATAGTAGTACAATAATGTTCAATAATGGAGGAAATAAGCCGAAAACCCCTAGTATAGCCCTAAATTCACATTTTCCAAATATTACAAAATTCCACTACACTCTTGATCTTCTTTAGTAGATCTACAAAAAATATAAAGAAGATGGAACAAAGATCCATAATATATTGGGTGCAGATAGGGCTATTTTGGCCATTTTGGCCACCCGCTTGCGCGAGTGGCCTCTCGACACGTCCATGTGATCTTTAAGGCTCTTTTCCTTTCATAGTTGAACTTTTATTTACTTGATTGGATTGTGTTAGAACCCTGGGTTTCACCAAAAAGTGAGGGACTAGGTCTCTAAAAATTAATCATAAGCAAAAACACAGTAAATCAACTAGGAATACAACACAGTTTAGAAAATGTACAAAACACCAGATATAATATAGAAACCTGCTTGCTCAAGGGAGGAAAAACCACGACTTGCCCTTACAAGATCTCTAAAGTTCACTATAATCAACCTCTTGATTATAGACTTAAACTTGAACCTAAATATAGGCTCCTTCTTCTTGTAGTATCTCTACTACAGTCTCAACTTGACAACTCTGCCAAGACTCCTCAACACTGGTTAACTCTAACCAGTTTCAAACTTAGGCAACTTTACCTAAAGCACTCTCAAAGGAAAAACAAAAGAGCATTACTCTTATTGAATAAGTAATTTAGTTTCAGACTCAAACTGGACTCAAGAACATTTGCTATTGTAACACACAAGAAATAAGAACTTGAGCAATGTTGGAATTAAGTATTTTCCTTTCTTTCATTCTTCAGCTTTCTATGTTTGAAAAATTACTTGATAGAGAAATATCCTTTTCCTTTTTATAGTTGAGTGATGATTAGGGTTGAAATATAATTGACCAGGTTCCCTAAATAGTACAAGCAACACCCACGTAGTTTATTACACAAGAGGAAAAAACTGTGCAGACGTATGCCAGTTATAGTATAGCCTTGAACATCCAGGGACTTGGTCCCTTGTAGTCACCTGCTCATCATCAAAATAAGATACAATAATTTTCCTCTTTTTTGATGATGACAAACCAACCACAGAGTTTTGAGAATCAATATACATTCATCATATTTAATTAGTATGATTACCACTATTGAAGATGAATGTTCACCCTATCACGCAACACCATGCTTCCATCATTATACAACGTAGGGACCTGTTTTGTTGTTGTCGTTTGTATAAAAAACTTAACTCATTTACACCATGATTCCACCATCATGCAACTTAGGGACCTGGTCCCTTGTTGCCATTTGTATAAAAAACTCAACTCAATTACTTCCTCCTGTCATCGTGCCTCATCATACTCTCCCTCTTAATATCCATCATTATTTATCCCCCTATCAAGATTCCATACTCATTGGTACCTTAACACACCTGGTCCTTAACACATGAAGTCAATATTCCCACTTTTTTCTTCATTGAAAAGTAAAAATAGTAAACCAAAAGTAAAGATAAGCACATGGTAGTTAACTCATGACAATTGGGGAAATACTATCATGAAGAAAAGTTTTAGAATAAAGTAGACAGATGTAACACACAAACCAAGATTCATTCGTAAAATAGAAGTCAGTACTATTACAATCATACTAAAAAAACACATAAAAATAATAGTCTTTAAAGGCCATCATGATAACCACAATATGAAACTTACACAAGGTTGATGAGGGAATAGAGGTAACAAGTTTTAGGTAGAGGGAGGGTTGAGGGTAAGGGACTTATCAACATCTCCATTCTTGTATTTTTAGCAGAATGGGATCCAAAAAATATTTGGTGAGGACCTTCACTTTAGCATTAAGTCCTTTAACTTCACCAGTCAATTCTACCACTTTAGCTTGGAGCTTTGCATTTTCTGCTGCAAGTTCTTCAATGGCACCTGGTTCCCCATAAGATAACCTTTGATTCTGTAGATTTAGGTGAACTATTTTAGTATCCTTTGTAGCTAACTTGATTCTTAATTCTTCTATTTCCCTGGCCAGCTTTTCTTGAGCATCTAGTAATTCAGAAACTTAAGACACTATTCCAGCCTTGCCTTCAAAACATTTATTTTTCACTAGAGTTGTCAGACTAAACATCTGCTTGACTGTTCCTAGTGTTCCCTTAGTTCCAACCACACAAAAAGGCTCAAACATATTATTCAATAAATAACCATATGGTATCTCATGTTTTCCTTTTTTAATTTAACCACCTTGTGCATATGCTCTATCATTAGAGAAAACAGACGTAAATATTCAAATTTGCTTAAGCATTCAATAAAAACAAGTCAACAACTGATGCTGTGGTTGTTTTCTCAGATCTTGGCAATAGAACCTTGATAATGAACTAAAATACCAACTTAAACTCACTAATTAAAAACTTCTTTTTAACTACAGTTGTTGAGGTCCCTCCTATTTTTGAGACATTAAACATAAACTAGTTGAAGGCTGTTGCTTTACCACTGTTCTCACACATACAATAGGTACATCCAAGATCCTACCTAATATATCTTTATCTAGTTTGATAGGATTTCCGTTCACTTGGGCATTCAAACTTAACCTATCTTCCGAGAAATCTATGGTGTAATAAAATTTTCTGAACTCATTCTTAAACACTACAGAAGTTGATTCCTCAAATAAGTGTAGCCAACCTTGGCATCTGACATACTCAACAAACTCTATCATTCTAGGCTTTTCATATATCTTGGTATCAAAAGTTCTTCCTGACAGAACCTTCTGTGTCATCAGCATTTCATTTCTTAATTCTCTAGCCACATCTTTTATCTGTTCGTTCTTTCTGCTTCTCTTAGGACTACTACTCACTTTTTCAACCATAACTATTCTCTTCTTGGGAATATGTCCCTCAAAGTCTTTCTTTTTCTTGAAAACTATGTGTTTCTGCCTCATTCCAGTAGGGCTACCAGACTTTGACTTAGCGGACCTGATCCTCTTAGAAACATGATCTTCCTTTCTTCTTTTCTCGGTAGCAGCAACAACTCCTGAATTCATGTACTACCCTCCTTCAACCTCCATAACTTCAATATCTTCTTTCTCCTCTACTAGAGTGGTTTTCTTGAGCCTTCTTATTTTCTTGGTTGAAGTCTTTTTAGCCTTCATTGCATCTTCTAATATTTTCTTTTTAGATTCTCTTGTAGAATAGGATTTAGTCACTTTAACCTCACAGTCCACCACTTTTTCCTTACTCATACTTTCCCTTAGTTTCTTCACAGACCATCTCAGAGGAAATTCATCCCCATTCTCTTCATTTGGAGGTAACAACATATCTTTTTCTTTATTCACTTCATCTTTATCACCTTTTTCTAATTCTTCTCCATTAACTGAGCTTTCCTTGGTATCATATGCAAGCAAAATTAGGCTTTCAGCCACCCAATCCTCATTACTGGAAATATCAAACCTTTTTACTGGTATTTCTTCACCAAATAATTGAGAAAAATTGGGTTTGAATATGAGGGAGTAGAAGAGACTCGTTGTTGTAATTTTTTAGAAGTTTCATCTTTTTTGAGTTCTTCAAACAACCCAGGGATCTGAGAATCTTCAGGTGTTTTTGAAATTTATGTGGAAGAAGGAATTTTGAGTTGAAATATTTCCTATTCAATTGGTGATCCAAATCCTTGATTTGGATCTCCTACCATGTTTGGTTGAACACAAATTTCTGGGGTTGAGGAAGATTCTATAGAAACTGACTCATTTAAGGGTTTTGGAATTTTGTAGATGACTCAATGGTTAAAGTTGGCTTAGGTTCTTGTTGGAGACTCAAGATAATGTTTTCTATGGTTTTTGTTGTTGAAGGATTAGAGTATTAGGAATGTTTAGCTTAATTTTTTTGGGGTTTATCTATTTTAGTACTGTTAGCAGGGCTTGAGGAAGTAGGATATCAACATTTTGATTTTGAGAGTAAAAGAGATGAAATAGAGCTCATTTGGATTAGAGAGGATTGTCAATTTAGGAATATGAGTTGAAATTATTGAAGAAGAAAGGGAGAAGGTCTAATTTAGAAGTTTAGAGAAGTGACAATTGTCATTTAAAAGAGGTTCCTTTTGAAATGACATGTCTGAACTTAATAAGAATGACTCTTCATTTTGTAAAGGAAATGACTATTTTTATAGATAAAGAAAGACACATGGCCCTTTTTAGACAACATTTTATGATTATTGGAGCATTCTATATAGGTATTAACCTGAGATGGGACCAGGTCCCTCTCCTTTGTTTTGAGTGAACCTTCAAATTTGTACTTATCACATTTATCCATTTCCAAAGCTGTTCCCATAGGTGTATACTTGCAAAGGTATAATACTGAGTTAGACTAATAGACACCTACCTTATCAAGGATACTTGTTTACTTATCATAGATTATTTTGTAGAGAGACATTGATTCACATGTTAGGTCAAGTCTATATCATGAATTAGCCTCTGCATACCCTTTTTATCTCAGAACTTGTTCCCAAAGTAGGTCTTGGAACTAGGTCCCAGACTTAAATTTATTCAAATTGCTAAAGCTTTTTCTTCTGAGATGAGTTTCCTAGGGACCAGGTCCTTGAGAATTATGACCCCTTCTTACCCGCATCTTTCAGCCTTTTTCCCAATATTTTTAGCATCACCAACCCTTTATCTTTGCTCCAATATGTTCTTCTTATCTTTAAAATTGCATCTATGTTCTGCAGCGGACTGAGTTCTTTGAAATCAACTATTTTAAAATGAGACACCTCCACTTGAAGTGCCTTGTGTGAGAGAGTACACTAAGAGCGTACAAAATTAATCTTTGAGCACATACCATCAATAGCCTATTACTAACTGCAATTCCCTTTCTTATACCTGGAATCGTGATCACTTGTTGGATTTTGGAACCCACTAGAGCTTAAGTTCCCAGTAGGAGGATAATGGTGTGATCAAATCCTTCTTAGCCTATCTAGGTAGAGAGTTTCCTTTTACCCTTTATAGAGTCATGTAGCCCTTAGGTTGTGTATTCTCCTACTGAACATATCTGAAACCATTCATTCTTGCTCTCTTCCAGCTTTGACAACTTTCCTTAGTGTGCCCATCTTTTCCACAATAAGTAAATAAGAGTTTGTGTGCTTTGTTTCTAAAATCATTGAAAGTCTTCCCTTGAGACCCAACGGGTAGGAATTATCTTTGATAGCCTAGGCCTTTGCCATTTTTAACACCCTGACTAGTCAAATTTGAAAGAATCTGTGAAGAAGTAGCCCATTTAAGAGACTTCCTGAGCTCTTCTCTCAAACGGACCAGTTTTCTTCTAACACTTTATTCTTGTGAAGTGTACACATAAGTTTTTTTTAGAATCCCTCAGTTTCTCCTCAAAATCAATCTAAATCCTTAAAGATTCCTTCTTTCCCTTGACATCTATATCATTTGCCTTCTTTAGTTGACTCACACCACTCAGACTTTCAGATTTTAATTTAGTGACCATTTCTTCAGTTTAAGATATATGAAGAGTTAAGGTAATCAACCCATGATCTTGATTGTCTACTTTTTTCTCTAATGCATTATTCTCATCAGTTAGTTCACATACAGAGTCTATCAATGCACTTGCAAGCTTTTTTTTTTTATCTTCCTAGCGGTGTAGTTTTCTTGTTTTCCGTAATATCATAGAAAGTTACCTTACTTTCTTGTTTATCTTCTGTGTTGGCCATGAAGGCAAACAAGGACTCATAAATAATTTGACTATATCCCACATCTAGCATAGAAATATCTCCAGACTTCTCATCTTCATATGATTCATTGGAAGAATCTCCCCATGCTACCAGAGCTTGATTTACTACACACTAAGCTGCAGTCTTCCTTATTGATTTTCCAGGGACTTGGTCCGTGTTCTTTTCTTTATCACCTCTAGTCTGGAGGTATTCCTGGTAATTCATCTTATGCGTTGAATAATCCTTAATGAAATGCTTAAGATATCCACATTTGTGACATACCTCAATATTGCTTCCTTTTTTACTGCTGCTTCCTCTTCTTTGGAATTGACCACTCTTTTTCATGGCTCTAACAATCCTATTTGACAAATAGGCAACATCAGTATATTCTTCACTTAATTAATGTTTTGAAGACTTTAATTCCAGAGATTTTCTCTTTTAACTTCCTTCTTGTTTAGCTCTTGTTGCTTCTTGAGCTCATGAGTCTTTAGATTTCTAGTTAGTTCATCCAGAGTGAGGGTCTTTAGGTTTCTTGCTTCAGTTATGTCATCCACTTTTCTTTCCCAGGAATTAGTAAGAACACCAAGAATCTTTCTCACCTACTTATATAATGGAATAACTCTTCCCAATTAGTGAAGCTCATTTGTGATAAAAGTGAATCTTGTATGCATTTCTTGGATTGTTTCTCCCTTTTTCATGGTGAAAATTTCATATTGAGTAGTCAACATGTCTACTTTTGAAACCATCACATCAATGGTACCTTCATGAGCAGTCCTTAAGAAATCCCATATTTCCTTTGCATTTTCAAAGGCTGAGATCCTGTTATATTCATCAGGTCCAATACCACACACTAGCAGTTTCTTTGCCTTATAGTTTTTTTCAACTTTTTTTCCATCTTCATCATTGAACTTTCTTCTTCTTTTTATTACCATTCTTGTCATTTATCCTTATTTGTCTTATTAATTGTAACACAAGGACCATCAAGAATTATGTCCATAAGTTCATTGTCCTCAGGCATAATAAAGTCAAATATCCTGGTTTTCCACCACCTATAATATTGCCCATTAAATCTAGGCGATCTAGTGGTAGATTGCCCTTCTTCCAGGTTAGGTGGAGAAGCCATGCTAACTAAATCACTCTAGGTGTGAACCCTTTAGAGTGTTCTGTCTTTGATATAACAACTGTTGGAACCCTGGGGATTGTACTACACAGTGAGGGACCAGGTCCCTCAAAATTAGTCACAGGAAAAAACCCAGTAAACCAACTAGGAACACAACAAAGTGCAGGAAATGGAAAGAACACCAGATATAATGTGGAAACCTCCTTGCTTAAGGGAGGAAAAACTATAGCTTGCCCTCACAAGCTCTTAAAAGTTCATTCTAATAAACCTCTTATTTACAAACTCGAAATTGAACCTAACTCTAGGCTCCTCCTGCTTGTAGTAGCTCTACTATAATCTCAAATTGTCAACTCTGTCAAGACTCCTCAACATTGATTAACTCTAACCAGTTTCAAGATTAGGAAACTCTACCTAAAGCACTCTCAAAGAAAAAAAGAAAAGAGCATTACTCTTATAGAATGTGTAATTCAGTTGTAGACTCAAGCTGGACTCAAGAACATTTGCTATTTTAGCACACAAGAAATAAGAACTTGAGTAATGTTGAAATTGAGTTTTTCCCTTTGTTTCACTCTTCAGATTTCTGTGTTTGCAACAACTACTTGATAGAGAAGCATCCTTTTTCTTTTATAGTTGAGTGATGATAACGGTTGAAATGCAATTGGACCAGGTGTCCTAAATAGTACAAGAAACACTTACGCAGTTTGTTACACAAGCGGACAAAACTGTGCAGACGCATGCCAACTGTACTGTAGCCTTGAACATCGAGGGACTTTTTCCTTTGTAGTCAGCTGATCATCATCAAAACAAGATACAACTGCTTGATTATCTTTATTTTCAAACTTTAACTACAAAAATGAGAATTATGCATGATATTAACAAAAAATCAATGGAAAATGATAATAATTTAAGCTTAAAAGGTGCTAACAAGATGTTAAATTGATGACTTATCAACCCCCAAACTTGAACTATTGCTTGTCCTCAAGCACCCAAGAATAATCTAATGAGATAGGATATTTACGACTCAAAACCACCCAAAAGAAAGCTATACTAAATATCTAAGGTAACAAAGCTCTACAAATACTTCTCAAACATGTCATTGCAGCAAGTAAACTAAAAAATTTCAAAAAGTACATATCTATGAAGTAAGGATGCAAGTTTGTCTCAAATGAACCTTTCAAATAAACAAATCATCTCAAGAGGTGACACAAAATCTTCAAAGATCATCTCAATCTTCACAATGCAACTTACTTCACCCATTTACCTAAACTAGGAATAAGATTTCACCTTCTATCCCAAAGTATCAATGCCACTCATATGAAAGAGTTATCTCCATACACACAAGACATTTCAATTTTTAAAGGAGCTCAACTAATGAAAGAATTCACAGTCACTCTCATAATGAAATTCAAGTACAATGAGTAGAAACATAGGCTTGCCCTTTGTGTTTTTTGCCACTAATAAAGACTTACCTGGTTTGGAATCACAAAGGTCTAGATGAAGGTTTAAGTTGAGAGAAGGAATATATGGATCAAGTGACTAAAAGACCTCCTTCAACGCAATCTCTCATCCCCTTATACCCTAAAATTTTCAAATTATCCACCTTATTCACCTTTAGATCATATCCTCTGATTCCGTTAACTTTAGATTAGCATTTACCAAATACATCCTATCAACCATTTTCTTTCTTCACTTCTTTGGCTTTCTCGAGAGATTTTCTAACTTTAAGATCTTCTTAGCCCCTCATTTACCTAGTTTCTCTACAAATTCTATGGACTAGGCTATTCAACTTTATTATCAAGCATATTTATTGTCTCTTACGCACATGATTTGATAACCTTGCATACACCTTTCTTGGTTCATTTTCTCATATCATATTTTTCCACCAAACTTGGTGTTTGAACCATCCTTATGTTATTCTCCCAAATACACAACCTCTAAACTTAGGATTTCATATATATATTTCATTATTTAGAATCATGTGATGCATCAAAGAATGTTAAGTGCAAAAAGGAAGATTTTCACAAAGGTTTATGCGTTTTAGCATGGGTATCATTATAAAAGATAAGAAAACAGGCAAAAGGATCAAAGGGTTTAACTAAGGAACATTGTTAAGGTGGGACTTTGGCTGTGTGACAGGTCAAAAATGGACTCGGGTTAAGCTCAAAACCAAGTTTGCCCAGTATTTTACTTTGAATACATTCGGGGCAAGTTCTAGACTACACGTATGTACAAGAATTATTCAAAAGTCTCACCTCACATGGAATTGTACTCGTGGAGAAAAAAGTTAGTCTCCTAACCAATTTGAGTTTAATAAGTTACTCTGAGTTAAAGACTCATCTTTGTAAACAGAGAGCCAGAAATTGAATTTAATGGTCTCACTCAAGAGAAAGATAAAAAACAACCATGCTATTTTTCAAAAGAGAACTATAATTTTGTTTTTTCTAAAACTTATTTCATTACATGCCAATGACATTTTGAAAGTATTTTTGAACTTTTGCCTATTTCAAATCAACTCAAAAGACTAGATACTTTACCTAAGGACGTCTCCTTATCGTCCGTCATAGGTGAACTATCACTCGGTTAGATAAAGAAACTAAACTAAAATAAAGACAAAAGATAAAAAAAAAGAGAGAAATTTTTTTTGCTCATTAGGAAATAACTGAGTTTCAAAGAAAACCCTTGGAGTTGATTGGACACGTATATACAAAAGGTAATAAGAACAATATGTAACAAATAGGGTATCACATTAATATTAAGCGCCTGACACAAGCCCAAAAAGTGCACCATCTGACATTATCATCAATATACCCAATAAGGGCCTATCCAAATTCATGCGATAATAAACAACAAGCCCTATGAAGGATAAAGTAAATAAATATCAAAGTGCAAGACCAACAGGGCTAAAGTAAATAACAACATAAATTTAAAATGTAAATAGATATCAAAATGATAAATTTAAAAAATAGAGTTTGAATATGTCTATACAATTAATAAAACCAATTCCATCAAATGAAATAATTGGTACAGGCCATCAAATGAATAATAAAAAAGCCCTACTATGCCCTACCTACACTAAAAATCATTTTATTGTCCCCAATGCAAAAATAAATAGAGAGTAGAGGAAGTTAAATACTTCCTAAGGTGCACTAGGTGCTCGAGTCTATGTAAATGGGTGGTCATACTATCTCAGTAGGAGCCTCATCAAACTAGGTTTCTCTAAGCAGGTTCGCTACAAAAAGAAACTCATCTTGGTTTGAACTTTCGGGCCTTGTTGGATTACTTTAGAGATTGGTTCTTTCATCTTTTTGTTTGTAGCTTCTGCCTTGTACTTATCCAGAGCGGTGCCCTTCTTAGAAACCCATGGAAAATTCATCCTTGGAGACATACCTATGAAAAAGGAAAAGACAAAAACCAAATCAAAATAAAGGGATAAAACATGTTTTTGAGTTTTTTTATATTAAGAAAGAAAATAAAGCTAAACAAAAATGAAGGTAACTTCATCATTACAACTCATAGGACTCTTTCATCACAACACTCACCCATTTGGATACTACATTGTTACATATTCTCAGCATTTCACCATTCTAGCGAATAGAACATCCCTGACCCATAATGGAAACAAGAATGACCCAATACTCTTAAGAATGACATCACCCAATCTATCATAGGAAAAGGCAAACATTCATGTCTCTTGGGTTACTTAGACTTCACCCATTGTTCCATGTTAGACATGTTGATCAAGAAAAACCATGGATACCATATTTTTTAACAAACTACTTCAACCAATAACTACTGGTTATTCAACATTTAGGACCAATTTAACTCAAAATTATACTTCAAGAATGATCACATCATGCCCAACGAAAAATCAAATTAACCATTACAAGCATTTAAGGCATTCCTCTCTTATCGATATTTGAATGAACACAAGAGGCACATGCAAACTAAGAGCTTGGAAAAAGAGAATAGAAGCACATATGAGCAAGCTCATTACCCCAAAACATCTCCAAACACATGCATGGTCCTCATACTATCCTAGTTGATCTACCCACCATAATAATTACACAATAAAGTTCAATTGGATGACTTACCAATTAAACACGTAAAATGAGGCACCAATTCCAAAATAATGACTACTACAACCATAAACCATCCAAAAAGGCTCAGACAAATCAAATTCAAATGAAAAAATATCATGGGATGTAAATCACCATTTCTACTTTCAAAAGAATCCAAAGAGAACACCATAAAAAATTACCTTTCGCTTGATTAAAGAGAGGATAAAATGAAACAAATGTCCAATTTAAGTACCCGGAGCTTAATTCTAGTTATAAGAAGTGAAAATTTTGAAGAATTTTGAACTTACGAGAACAAAAGAAATCTGTGAGATATTGAAGAGAGAAAAAAAGCCCCAAAATAGTGCATTGTGTTTAATATGTGCTTGACCTCCACCTAGACTGCTCAAGAAGGTTCAGTGTAGGTAAAAATAGAACCTGCCATGATTTTTGGCTCTCTTGCGGACCAACTTCACCTGGTCTATGCTTGGACTGCTCAAGCATGTCTAACACAGGTCAAGAAAGTGAAAGTTGCTGCCATCTATATTGAGGCTATTCCTGGTCTATGCTTAGACTGCTCAAGCATGTCCAGTGCATGTCCAGGCAGTGTATACTGCTTTTACCTATGTTCCATCTATGCCTGGCCTATGCCTGGACTGCTCAACCACGTCCAGATAGAGACAAACAAACAAGATTTTAGTAAAAAACTGGAAGTTGAGCAGTCCATCATCAACCATATTAATCACCGAAATAACCTGAAAATCCTTAAGTTGTTTCATAGACTTACTTACATTGAAAGAGCTCTTAATTATTCACTCAGAACTTTATTTCACCACATTCAACATCCCGTAAGTCTCTTAAAATATCCAAGAATGGCCTACCAAAATAATGAGGACCTCATGATCCATCTCACAATCAAGAGTAATAAAGTCATTCAGAAAGATGAATCGATTCGCTTTCACTAGAACATCACATAGCACTCCCACGGGCTTTTTAATGGAATAATTCTCCATTAAAATCCTCATTATGGTTGGGGCGGGGGAACCCAAGCCTAACTTTTGAAACACAAAAAATGACATCAAATTAATGCTTGCCCCTAGGTCACATAATGATTTTCCAAATTTATGCACCCCAATAGTGCAAGGGATAGTTAATGCGCACGGGTTATTTTTATTCACCACTATTGTACTAGACATTATGGCACTACAATTGTGGGTTACCTCTATAGTTTCAACATCCATGACTCATTTCTTTGTAACCAAGTCCTTCATGAATTTATCGTACTCGGGCATCTCTTGTAAAGCTTCTAATAATGGAATAGTCACTGATAGGTTGCTAAATTTTGCCAGAAATTTCTTAAACTTAGTATCATCTTCTATCTTCTTGAGCCTTTGTGGGAATGGAAGAGGAATTTTGATATGTGATAAAGGAAAAACTAGGGTTTCATTCAGTTTTGGAGCATTTTTATCAACCACTTTAGAAGCTTCCTTACTTTCACCCTATTCTTCAACTACTGTTGGATTTTTAACAATTTACTGATTAGTTATTGGAATGTATCCTTTGTCTTCTCTAGACACTTTCTCATTTCATTGGATTATTCATAAATTCTCCTTTAATTTAGGTCTTAATCAAAATCAACATCTTTACTAAGAGTTCGACTGCTCCTAGTGACAATTGCCATGACATGAGCATCATTCTTAGAATTAGTAACTGTGTCACTAGGCAATCCATCCTTTGGCCTTGCATTGAGATGAGCTGAGATTTGAATCACTTGAGTTTTAAGTTTCTTGATAGAGCCTTATGAGATATCATAATTTTGTTGAGTTGTGTGAAATCACTTCTTAGCTTTCTCACTATCTTATCGGTTCCCTCAACACCTATTAAGATATGAGCAAGGGCATCTTCACTTTTGAACTTCTTTGGGTCAATGGAGCTCGAGTCTTTAATCTTGGTCCTATCATGTGGAGGTACGTACCAATCATAATCTCTATCCTTATCTCTCCAATCCCAATCTCTATCATACTAATATCAATTACGATATCTTTTCTTCCAATCTTGATTCCCACCTTACCTTTGATAGGTAGGGTGGGTAACACCCGTTTGGTTCGATACAACCAAATTTCCTTTTTAAGAGACTCTGCTTACTCATCATCATAGCTTTAACACTCTTAAAAGCAGTAATGTTAACCGCCTTTGGAGGAGTTTCCACAACATGCTTGGTGATAATATCAAGTTGGGTCATCACTTTATCCATGTTATCATCTCTTTACTCATCCGTTTTCCCATGTTCTTGTATTACAAAATATGAGGAGGGATCCCTTATGGGCACCTTGGTAGCTCTTGTATGCCAACCTCTACTTTTCTTGGACATTTGATTTAATAAAGCTGCTGCAAAACCATAAGATTATTTGATAATAGATCCTCTGGCTGCATTGTCGGCTACCGTCTTGTTCAATTGATCCAATTCCTTATAGATATCACAACCTAAAAACCAAGGTTCATGATGACATTTGTAGTGGAAAGTGTTGACAAGTAAGTCTATTATCCACACTGATGCAAAAGGGAAGTAATCACTAATACCCAAGAAAAGGCTTCTAGAATAAATCCGAACCACAAAAATATGATAAAAGCGAAGATACATAACGAAATATATCATACCAAAAATCCCAAAACCTGGTGTCACAGTGTGAGAACTCACTAGGACTACTCGAGATCAAACTACATAGAATATCCAAAGAGGAACAACTCTGTCTCATAATCAAAATAAAGACATTGTCTAAATAAGAAAAGTTAGTAGTCAACTCTGAATGCATAAAATCAATTGCTACCTCAAAAAGCTCTAAATGTCACCTCAATCAACCACTGTGAGATGAACTCAAACCTAGATATGCATAGAAAAAGCGCAATAGGGGTGAGTACAGTCCATTTGTACTCAGTAGGTGTCCTAGGTCGACTGATCAAAATAGAAAATAAAGCGTACTTAATACACACTAAGGGCACATCACTTACAATAAGAAAATTTCCCAAATGGTAGCCTACATTGTCTCCACTAACAGTTGAAAAATATTCACAAACACCAAGCAATACGAAAGAGAAATACATGTATACAGATATCATGCATACGAATATGAAGGAAGAAATACATATAGACAAGTATCACATCAAGGAAAATAATACAAATGTACAAAGTAAATACAAATGCAATGGAGTTGATGATATTATTAATAATGATGATGATGATGATGACCGAGGTTGTCGCAAAACCTCCATATACACCTACGAAGCTAAAGTTTCCTCACGTAGGACCCATGGGGGGTTCATCAACCATAGACAACCAATAACCGATACCAATATCTATAACTCCTCTATGGAACATCCTTCGGTAGAGTGTTTTTAAGATGTCACATGTTCTGTCAGAAAAAGTCAGTGTTTCCAATATTTTCATGGTGGTACCAATGTTTCATGAATGTATACGATATTAGGATGTAATTCTCTCAACCAACCAGAATGAGAATTTTCATATCCAACCAATATACCAACCAAGTGAGCCAATAATCCATTCAATATTTCCAACCATCCATGAAATCTAACATGAACCATAGGCCAAAAAAGTAAAACACATCAAAATATACCATTGATACAATATTAGGATTTTTCATTAGATAAGATACAACCAATTTCACATACACAAGGCCAACAATATCATATAAGACCACACATGATCACACATAGCAATTAATATTCCCAAACACCAAATAACATCAATACATAGGCCCCCACACGGGTACGTCATAATAATATATCCATTTTTATGATTAGTTATGAAAACCCTTAACATGTTTTTGTATCAATATTAACTACCCAGCCCAGTCTGAAGAATGTTAAGCAATAGCCTACCTCAAATACAAAAAAAAAACTAAGTCCAAAAGCCTTCATCTGAGGTCTTTCTCCTAAAAAATGGACTCAAAATCAACTAAATCATACAAATATAGAATCTATGCATCGAAAGAATGCCAATGATACCCATGTTTCCTATTTTTGTGTCGGCGTCAAAACAGATCCCCAAAATAGATTTTCCAAAAGAAGGGTAGTTGATTATGGAGTCCAGAATCAACAACCCCAATCCCATAGTTCTACTTTTAATTCTGATAATCCCACAACCAAAAATCCCAACAAAAAGGCAAGAGTTCAAAAGCTTAACAATCACAACCAAGTTGCTGAGAAGCAAGCAAAAGAAAAGGATACCAGTACAGCTGCTCAAAATGGTTTACATGCTGAAAATACTTCGAAAAATGGATGCACATGTATGACTTCTAATACTAATAATCCACATTGTAATGTTGATTCTAGAGTCCAGAATCAACAACCCCAACCCTCTAATTCTGGTAATACTTTTCTTGATACCATTCCTCATCATCCCAAGCATAAACAAAACAAACAAGCAAGCACAAAGGTGCACATGGAGGCTGGAAAATCTGGTGCCAAACCTATTGAAAAAAATGCAAAAAATGATGAAGAAAATGTTCATAATTTGAATATTTCAGCACCTGATTAGGTTGAGGTTGAACAAACCCAACATCAACAATTTGCAACCATTAGAAATTTCCTTAAAAGGACCTCAGGTATTGACTCAATTCTCCATGAAAACCACCCCAATAATTTTAATGTTTTTGCTGGGAATGCTGCTATAATTGATGGGGGTGAGGTTGGTATGAAGGAGAAACATACTAACATGCAAGAAGGGGTATCCAGGGATGGGGGTTAAACTCCAAAACTCCTGCTACCACTCCACAACAACAGAAATAGAATACTGCTGAATTGAATATCACTATGGAAGTGTCGTCTGGCTTTAGTGATAAATTCTTGAGTACTCAGAAGAATGGTTTGAGTGTTGAGACTAATGGTCAGAAATCTACAGATATTTCTTTTGATGTTCAGATTCAAGGTTTTCAAGGCAGAGAAATAGGGCAGCTGATTGATAAAGTTAATGATGATTCTGCTATCCCAACCAATATTCAGTAAGAGAAAAGTCAGGAAATTTACATGAATATTTCCAGGATTCAAAGTATTACCGGACAGGTTCATGGTATGAACAACAAAACTACATTAGCTCTCAGTTAGAAGGCAAGAAGGGAAAGCAAAAGAAAAAAGAAAAAGAGGAATAGAAACAACAAGATGGGGTTCAAAATGATCAACCAAATTTTGTGTTGGTGCAACAATAAGCTGGTCTCGATATTCCGCATGTATCTCATGAAAGTACTATCAGAGATTGCACTATCAATTCAGTTCCTATTTTATCCATGGAAATTGAAGATGAATATAGAGTAATACATTCTGTGGATGAGTCTAATCAGGATACTAAGTCTATTGGGGACGAGGAGGAAGATGATAAAACTACTGAGACCAAAGCTTCCGAACCGGCTGTAGATGCTAATTTGCATAATGAGGTTCAACAAGATATTGACAATCAAGGCCTCTCACCAAGAAGTGATAAAAGAAAGGTCCCAACTACCAAACAAGCTACTACTACTAGTAAGTCGGCTAATCAATCCATAAGACTCACTAGATCTTAAAGCCACAGTTTACAATGATAAGTGCTATTATTTGGAATGCTATAAGTATTCATACCAAAGGTGCTATGGAAGAATTAAAAATATTTCTATAGTTCATAAGTTGTCTATAATTGCAATTCTTGAGCCTTTTACAGACAACTTCCAACTCAACATTTGTAGAATGCATCTCAAGATGAATGAGGCTACCTGTAATCCTAATGGAAAGATTTGGATTTCTTGGACTCAAGATGTCAGCTGTAGAGTCTTGGAATCTGATGACCAACAGATTACATGTGAATTCAAACACGTGGAACATCCTTCTATATTTTTTATGACCTTCATTTACACCAAATGTAAATATTATTTAACAAGGCTTTTGTGGGACAGATTACTGCAGTTTGCTACTACTGAGCTTCTTTGGTGTATAGTGGGTGATTTTAATGTGATTACTGATTCAGATGAGAATCTAGGGGGCATTCCTTACAACATGAACAAAAGTTTTGATTTTATTGGGGTTATTGAGGCTTGTGGTCTTCTGGATGTTGGTTTTCATGGGTAGAAGTATACTTGGTGTAATCAAAGAGCTTTTAATGATCGAATTTGGAAAAGACTCGACAAAGCTATGGTTAATGATAAGTGGTTAGAGTGTATGCCGTTCACTTCTAATAATTATCTACCTTATGTGGGGTCTGATCATACACCCCTACTTTTGGAAATGAAAGTCAGGCAAGAGAACATCACTAGATACTTCAAATTCTGAAATTGTTGAGTTGATAATAGTTCCTTCCTAGAGACTGTTAGAAAATTCTAGAATAGAGATTGTAATGGAAATCCTATGTGGAGATTCCATGTCAAAATGAAGAGACTTTCTTCAACTCTTAGCACTTGGTCTAAAGTGGAATATGGTGATATTTCTGCCAAGGTTAAAGAGTATGAAGAAAGGATCAGAATTTCTAAAGAAAATCTGATTATCAACAACACTGAAGAAAATAGAGCTACATTACATGAATTGAATGCTACTTATATCAAATACATGAAGATTGAAGAGTCAATTCTTAAGCAAAAAACTCAACTTCAGTGGTTCCAAGAAGGAGATGCAAATACTAGATACTTTCATGAGCTTATGAGAGGTAAAAGAAGGAGATTATTTGTTCAAAAGATTTAAAATGATAAAGGTGAGGTTTTGGAAGGAGATGGGGTCATAGCCAATGTAGTATGCAAATATTTTCAGAAATTTTTTACGGGGGAAGAGAAAGTGATTAACGAAAATGCCCCCAATTGTATACCTTGTATGGTTACTGAAGAGCAAAATATGATCTTGCAAGCTATGCCTACTATGGGGGAACTCAAGAATGTGGTTTTCTCTATGAGTCCTAATTCAGCAGCAGGGCCAGACGTTATGAATGGAAATTTATCCCAAGCTTGTTGGGATATCATTTGCACTGACCTTCTTGATATAGTTTAATATTTTTGTTGTGGTCATAGTATGCCCAAATATTTTTCTCATGCTTGTTTGGTTCTACTCCCAAAAGTGGATCATCCTAATTAGCTTTATAAATTTAAACCCATCAGCCTTAGCAACTTTACAAATAAGATTATTTCTAAGCTTATTTGTATAAGAATTCCTCTTCTTATTTTCGACAATCAGTCAGGGTTTGTAACGAGGAGAAGTATTATAGAAACCATCATGCTAGCACAAGAGATTATACATAACATCAAGAAGCCTAACGAGGGGGATAATGTTATTATTAAGCTTGATATAGCTAAGGCATACGATAGGGTTTCCTAGTCCTTCATTTGTCTTGTACTGAGAAGAATGAGCTTTCCTCAAATCAAGAAGCCTAACGAGGGGGATAATGTTATTACTGCATTTCTTCAAATCAAATGGCCGGTTAGATGGACAGATTTGATTTCCATGGTTGAACATTGCAGGCATGAGATCAAGGTAACTAAAGTTTGTTGGTCTAAACCTTCTGCTCCTTGGGTTAAGCTTAATACAGATGGAAGAGCTTTATAGAACCCGGGTAACATTGGTGCAGGTGGGGTTCTTAGAGATCACCGAGGCAATTTCATCTATGCTTTTGCCATTCCTTTAGGGATTTAGACTAATAATCAAGCTGAAGTTAGGGCATCTATTTGTGGTCTTACTTGGTGTATTCAGAATGGTTACAGTAGGATTATTCTTGAAGTAGATTCTGAACTTTTTACCAAATGGTTGATCCACAAAGCCAATCCTCCGTGGAGCGTCCAACAAGATATTGCTATTCTTCGGAACTTAAGTAACATATTAGAGAGTTTTTGTTGCAGACATTTCTACAGGGAAGCTAATTATGTTGCAGATGTGTTATCAAAGCATAGCCACAGTCTGGATAACATTCATCAAATTTTTCATCATCATCACTTACCTAAAGAATCAAGAGGATATTTCAGAATGGACAAGCTGGGGATGCCACATTTCAGAAGAAGAAAGTTGAAGCGAATAAAGAAACCACCCTAGATGGAGTTGTTTTTCTGGTATGAGATCTTGTTTGAAAATTGCATCTCTTCTCATCTTCTTCATCTACGCTATTCTATCTAGTTACAACTTTTATGAAGTGGCCTATTTTTGTTTTGACTTTTTTCTTACTCTATAAGGGTAGAGTCTCCCTTATTTATGTGTTACTAGATTATATTAAACTGAGAGAAGTCTCTTTTAGGTGCTTAGATCAAGGTTTCATTTCTAGTATCGGGGATGAGTTGACCAGCCTTAGTAGGCTAGTTAACTTTGAACCACCATAGGTCGGAGGTAAGGTCTATGTCCCCCTTCGTGTACTTACGTTTATTTTATTTATGATAAGGCTTGGGGTGTGTGGCCCAACCCCTGACCACTACGGGAGGTGAGAGCCCCGGGTCAGGTCCGTTTCTGAAAAAAAAAAGGGTTAAATTATAATTTTATTTTTGAAACATGTTCCTCATATTTATAGGAATCTACAAATTAGAACTCAAGCGAAAACGATTTAAAAATGAGGTCCCAATTGAAGAAAAATCATGCTTAAGCTTTACCGACAAAAATCCTCAAGTTTCATTTTAAAATCAAGAACTGAAGTTGTTTTGAAGATGAAATCGAAAGAAAAGTGATAATTATGAGATTAGAAACTCATCCAAGTGAAAAAGAATTGAAATTAGGGTTTAAATGAGAGAATTATAATTTGTAGGCCTTATGGGGCCAAAATCCCCAATTTCTACCTTTTTAATTCGCATTAAATAAAAATTAAATGATAAAATTGGAGAAAAGTAACTGAAATAGGTGTTTTGGAGCTTACTCAAGCTTAGAAATGGTGGAAATTGCTCAAAATCAGAAAACCCTAAGTTCCAAGTCTAAAAAATGGTGAAAAATGGCGAAGCATGGGTATATAAAGGACCTAGGCATCACATACATGATCACCGGATCATGTACGCGGTACCTGGTGTGAGGGAAGGTATTGCATATGCAAACCTTTCATTGCATAAGTGAGTCCCACGATTGCGACCAAGATGTAGGATATGCAACACTTGCATCTGGTCATCTGAGTCGCATAAGCGACTGACCCATTGCTTTTGTGAGTGTACCAACACCAGTTGGAGACTTTGAGAATTCCAAGTCTCCGCGGACCCCTCGAGATTCATCCAAAATCTCGTGAACTTAAAGGAACTGTGCTACCATATATATTTTGACAATCCAGACTTAATGACAATACCAAATTTTCAAAATAGCAATGTTTTCACAAAGTTGACCCCCAAAACTCAAATTCACAACTTTTTGGACCGGGGATCGAAATAATATATAAAACCCATAAAACCACACCAACCATGTTATCACTCTAAAATTGAAGTTCTGGATTTTCTGGCGCAGTCTGTTTTGCCATCCAATGCACAAATTAATAAATGTTGACCGAAGTCAACTATAAGGATTCCTAAGCCACCAAAATCACAATATTACATAAATCACATTAAAATGCATTGGGAATAGTTTCAATCATCCCTACACCCCATAAATATCACAAAATAACCATAAAGAGGGGTAAAATGGTCAAATCACACTGATTAAATATTTCACATAAATCATCAAAAATTGAGTCGTTACATCATCCACCACTAAAATTTTTGTTCTTCCTCAAACTAAAGGCAAGAAAGATAGCTGGATTGGCAAAAAACCAGGGATAAGAACTATGCGTATCAGAATCGACTGCCCAAGTAGCCTCATCTAAAAGTCAATGTCTCCATTGGACCTTAACCACCAAACTTATCTAGAACGTAACCGTCTAAAATCTCTATCCAAGATAGAGATAGGCTCTTCAACAAAAGACAATCTTATCTAACTAAACTGAATCCCAATGAATGAAATTAGATTCATTTTGAATATAACGGCAAAGCATGGATACATGAAAAACTAGATGGACAACTGATAAATCTGGGTCAAGGACAACTCATAATCCACATCACCAATAGTCCGAAGGATCTCAATAAATCCAATATTCTTGGGGCTAAGCTTGATCCTCTTCCTAAAATTTATCACGCCTTTATGGGTGACATACAAAGGAAAACATGATCACCAACACTGAATCTCAAAGCACGAAGTCTACATTTTGCATAACATTTCTGCCTACTTTAAAATGCTCAAAACCTATCCTGAATGATCTGAACTCTATCCAAGAACTCATAAAGAAAGTCCATGCCTCGGGGTCTAATCTCAATAACCTCAAACCAACCAACTGGGGAGCGAAAACTTTCTACCATACCAAACCTCAAAAGGATCCCTATCAATACTTGAATATGCAAACACCGACAAAGCTAGATGCTGCTCCCACTAACCACCAAAGTCTATCACACAAGCGCAGAGCATATCCTCCAAAACCTGAATAGTCTGCTCTAGCTTCTTGTCAGTCTAGGGGTGAAATTCTATACTAAGATCAACTCGAGTACCCAACTCATCTTGAAAGGTCTTCCAAAAGTGAGATGTGAATACTGATCCTCGATTAGAGATAATAGACACTGGCATACTGTGAAGACGCATAATCTCATGAATATAGATAAGGGTAAATGTTTCAGCACTGAAATAGACCTGAACTAGAATGAAGTAAATAGATTTGGTAAATCGATCCATGATGACCCCAACAATATCAGAACCATGAGAAGTACCAGGTAATCTAGTCACAAAGTCCATAGTGATCCATTACCATTTCCACTCAGGAACGGGTAACCTCTGAAGCAAACCACCAACCCTCAAATGCTCGGCCTTACCTGCTTGCAACATAGGCAAGGAGCCATAATATTTGTTACATCCTTTGTCATACCACCCCACCAGTAATGCTGCCTGAAATCATGATACATCTTAGTCACTCCAGGATGGATGGTGTACCTAAAATAATAGGCCTCCTCCAAAATCAATCTAATCCAATCACCCACTCCCGGTACTCAAATTCAGCCTCCAATCCACAAAATGCCATCTAAATCAAGTAAGGCTTCCTTAGCCTTATGACTCAACACCCTATCCTAAATCAATCTCAAACCAACATAATTAAACTGATGAGCTCGGATCTGCTCCATCAAGGAAAACCTAGCCTCCACAAAGGCCAAAACATACCAAAATGTCAAAATATCAAGCCCAACCTTCTGTTTAGATAAAGACTGGACTTGTAAGTCCAAAGTCCTCTCCTGGATCAAAAGATGCACCAAGCTACCTATGTTAGTCGACTTCCAATTCAAGGCATCAACAACTACATTAGCCTTACTTGGATAGTAGAGAATAGTCAAGTCATAATCCTTATGCAACTCAAGACAATGACACTACCTCATATTAAGATCTCACTAGGTGAAGAAACACTAAAGGCTATGATGATCCAAGAAAATCTCTCAGCGTACTCCAGACAAGTTCCTCCACAACTTCAAAGCAAAAACAACCGCACACAACTCTAAATCATGGTAGGATAATTCTTCTCATGAGGCTTAACCTGGCGAGAAGCATACACAATGACTTTATCCTTATGCATCAAAACAACACATAAACCAACACATAAAGCATAAAAAAAATAGTAGAATCCATGCCCTCCTTGGGCAAAGTCATGATATGAGATAATGTCAATAAATCCTTAAGCTTTTGGAAGCTCATCTCACTAGCATCAAACCACTGAAAAGAAACCTTCTTCTGAGTCAACTGGTTAATAGAGCTTCAATAGATGAGAAACCCTCAACAATGCATGGGGTAGTAACCTACCAAACCAACAAAACTCCAAATCTCAGCGGGTGAAGTAGGCTTATCCCAATCACTAACCATTGTAATATTGGTTGGATCAACCATAATACCTTTCTTAGTCACCACATGACCTAAAAGGAGATAGACTCCAACCAAAACTCACACTTAGAGAGCTTGACATATAACTTCTCATCCCTCAATCACTGAAGCACAATCTGCAAATTCTTCTCATGATTGGCCTCATTCTTGGAATAAACAAAGATATCATCTATAATTACAATAATAAATGAGTCAAGATAAAGTTGAAATAACAAGTTAATAAAATCCAAGATCATAGCTGGGAAGTTGGTCAACCCAAAGGACATAACCAATAACTCATAATAACTATACTACATCTGAAGCTATCTTTGAAAAATCCAAGGCTCTAATACTCAATTAGTGATACTTGAATCTCAAATCTATCTTCGAAAACATCACATCACCCTAAAGCTAGTAAAAAAAATCATCAATACAAGAAAGAGGATACTTATTCTTAATCATCACCTTATTCAACTGATGATAATCAATACGCATACGTATCAACCCATGCTTCTTCTTCACGGAAAAGATAGGTGCACCCAGGGTGATACACTAGGTCGGATAAATCCCTTGCCCAATAACTCCTATAGATGATCCTTTGATTCCTTCAACTCGGCTGGGGCTATCCTATAAGGAGAAATAGAAATAGGCTTGGTGCTTGGTTCAACATCAATAACACAGTCAATATCACAATTCGGAGGCATGCCAGGCAAATCCATAGGGAACACATCCATGAAATCACGGACAACCTGAATAGAATCCAAAAGAGAGGTAAAGAAACACAAATATCACATATATTAGCCAAATAAGACAAACATACCCTCTCAACCATGAAATGAGCCTGAACATAAGATATAAATCTTTTGGGACCTAAGTGAAGAACACCCTTCCAAGCTACCCTTGACACACCCGACAGATCTAAAGTCACGGTCTTAACATAATAATCTAGACAACAGATTAAGAAGCTAATCAATCCATACCCAAAATGACGTCGAAATCAACCATATCTAAAACAAGCAAGTCTACCCAAGTCTGACGCCCTACAAAAGTCACAACATAGGATCAATACACTTGATCCACCACTAAAGAGTCTCCTATTAGGGTGGATACATAAATAGGCATGGCAAGAGGCTCACTACAAGAAATAAAACCTAAAGTAAAATATACAAACACATAGGAGAAAAAAGATCCCAAATAAAATAACACAAATGCAGACCTGAAACAAACAGGGATAATACCTGTGATAACAACATCAGAAACCTCTGCCTCTAGTCTAGCAGGTATAGCATAGCACTGTCCATGACCATTAACTTTTTGAATAACCCCGTGAAAGCCACCATAGGCCCCACTACCTCTGCCTTATGCACCTCTAGTAGAACCCCTACTTTGCATAACTAAAATAGAAATAGATTTAAACACATGGTAGGGATAGTCCTTGGCCAAATAACCAGTCTAATCACACACATAATAACTTCTATGGTCTGCCTAAGAGAAAAAGGTAAGAATGGATTAGAACAACCATCCAGAATTGCTAAACTAGAAGACCTACTATTTGAAATCTATAAGGCTGCCTGCACGAGTCTACCATGATAACCATGGAAACCTCTAGAATTTCTACCTAGAAAAGTGCAACCTTTGACTTACCCAGATGATGCACCTTATTGGTTCCTCCCTGAGATGCTCAAAGAATACCCTCAGTCATCATAGCATGACCTAATATACTCTAGAATGATGATCCAAAAACTACCATCTGAGATGTGGCTGGATAAAGAAAAATATTCAATCTTTCACGAGCTTCTAAATCTTTTTAGTTTCAATGGCAATGCTAAGATTAGAATGTCTAGACAATGCATAAAAGCGTGCCTAATACTCACTAAAAGTCATAGAGCCCTGCTCTATGTGATTAAACTCATCCTTCATCCAATCCCTCAGAGTATGGGGCACAAACCTCTCTAAAAAGCTCTCAACAAACTAATCCCAAGTCATCTTTAGAAGAATTGAGAGATCTACAACTAATAAATAACCTCCATCAATCTCTAGTGACATCCTTCAATTGATGATTAGTATACGCATGTAACGAACCGAGACTACCCCCTAGTAGTCACATGGTGCATAGGACCACAAGTAATCCCAAGCTAACCCTTGTACTGACATAACTTATGAGCAACTAAATAAAATACATAAATCCAAAAGAAATATGCAAACAATAAATCTTTTCTTAATATGATCAATATAAAACTATATTAAAATAATTATACCTCTGATTATACAAAACAAGACTGGAATCAAATACATCAACTCTACTGACTGTCTATGAAGCCTCTACTAGTATTGACTGTAGGTAGTCAGGACATAACCCCTAACTATCCATAATCAATACGACTGAATAAAGAACACAAGATACTACTCAAACTATGACTGAATCGAGCCCTTGAATCAAAAGGAATCATCACCTGCTAACTGGAAGCTACACACTGTCTGATTATGATGTATGGGCTACAACTGGTACCTACATTATTAAATAATGTAGCACATATACATATATGTGGATCAGTACTTTTGGAATATATTGAGCATGTGGGGGTGAATACATAAGTAAAAATAGTAGATCAATGTTCATATAACTTGTAAAAAATGCATGCTAAGTGTAAATGACCCACATTGGCTTGAATAATATAAAAACTATGAAATATAATGATACTATAGTAAATCATAAAGACAATCTTTGTGAGCCATCACACTTAGTTGTAAAAGCTGTACTTTTATTCTTTCTATTAGTGGAATAAGTAAAACTGAAGTTGAGTATACTTTCAAATCATGTAGGCTAAGTGCAAAAAGGACTCACCTTTATCATCTGTAAACTGAAAGCTGAAATTTCATAGCTAATGTCTTATGTAAAACAATATTTGAAAATAGTTGTGAGCCTTTACACTTAGTTTCTAAAAGCTGTTCTGTTATTCTATTTTATGGAGGTTCTTCTAACCTACATACACCATGTGAGATATCATGGTGTCCAATATGTTACCTATATTGGGGAGAGCTATTCTACCCTTACAATTGAAATAGAACCTTATCTTGAGTGATCACTGGCTTAGCCCACTATGGGCACTTAAACCTATGATGGCACGTAGTTCTGGGGCATGAATCCTTTGGAATCATACCCAACTCGGTGCTAAATACTACTCCTATATTTATTGCTCAGACTTTGCAAATCCACTTTAAAATAACAAAGGGTTTATAAGGAAAACTATTTATTCTTCTCTTTTCTTTAAATCATAAACTATATGAATAATGTGGATTCCCTATCTTAGTTTAGGATCAAAGATCAATTCATTCTTAAATCTTGGTAAACAACTTATAAAAGAATCTTAAGATCATAGTCTTTTTGAAATCTCAAAACTTATTCTTGGGCTTAAAGTATATGTACGTAAATTTTTAGAATTTCCATAATAAAACTTCATTCTCAACAACCATCTTCAAATCATTTAACAATCTCAATTCACGATAAGAAAGTGCAATACATGACATAAATCTTCAAGTCAAAGTATTAATAGATGAGATAAACATGCACTCCAATACTTAAACCACTTTTAAAATCATAAATTAAAAATTAAATAGTTTGGGTATGTACCCTAATTCACAAATCATGAAATTTTAAGTTAAAAGCAAGATTTGGGCACAAGGATGAAAGAGTATCCTTGTTCATAACCACACATACCTTAATAAGCTTGATTTGATGTAGAAAACTTGACTTTTGAACCCGTGGAGATGATCTTGAAAGCTTTTCTTGAGATTCTTGGATTAGAGAACTTAATTCTTATTTTTTTCTTGAAGAGATTGTAATGGAGTCTTGAAGTTCTTGGATGAAGATTAGGGTTTTGTTCTTATAGAGGAATTATGAATAAAGGAGGCAAATAATGATCCTTGGGGCTTTAATTATGTGTTATGGATGAATTAGGGCTAGGAAAAAGACTCATTTTCTCTTAAAAATGTGGAAACAAAAGATGGAAAATAGGTGCGGGTATCACAGGATAATCTCATGACCTCACTGCCTCTCTCACAAAAATTGCTATACCATTTTTCTCGGGTATCGGATTAAGGAAAAATTAGTATTGTTGTAAATCTGACTCAATTTTCTACAACTTGGTGGGTCTTGAACTGTAAAATTCTATGCATATAAAAAGGTATAAGCATTCGAAGTAGACCATTGTAGAATCGAATACTAAACTTTGGACGAATCAAAGGCTCTTAGCTCCACTTTGTTCAAAGTAATTTCTATTAACATCTTTCACCTCTCAAGCACTTAATAAACTAGGGTAATGATCATGACATATATATTAACATAAAAATCATGAGATTAAAGTTTATACACACAAGAACGACAGTTAGAATTCTTGTGCCAAAATACGAGGTGTTACATTGTCTCCCCCTTGGAATCATTCATCCTCGAATGATGGATAAGAACTTGTTGAATCCTTAGAGGTATGGAATAACGTGGACATGATATGTCTTCCAAGAAGAGATATAATTGAGCTGAAACATTTAAAACTTCTATCATGAAACTGATTTCTGAGCCAGCTTGCCTTTACTTACTATAAGGAGATGATTCATGGTGAGAATTTAGAATTCGCTTAAAGTGTTCATGATACAATATAACATATAGAACTGCAAAGTAATAAATTATGCAAGCATGAATTATGAGACAACAAGACTAAGATCATACAATGGGTATTACGCTGTCTGAGCTGGAGTACTTGGAAAACTAAGATCATTCACTGAACACTTATGAACTGAATCATGACTAAATAGATGAATCTAGAACTGATACATGGTGTATGAACTGAGCTGAATTCATAATTTGTCTGAATGTGAACATTCCACCTAATGGAATGGCTTTACTCGTGAAACTTTGGGTAGTAAAACTAAATAGAAAGTTGAAAATCTATAGGATCTTATCTTCTTGATTGATAAACTGGATCGCAGGCTATATGAACTGGACCATTCTAACTGCTTATACTCAAATCGAGTATTTGCTCAGTACTCTTCTAAGAACTTTTAATAATGGAAGGGAGCAAAGAATTTTGGGCATGATCTGAATAGGACATCTGACTAAGGAATCACAACATTGATACAATTCTATATCATGGAACATTGACATATAACTCAAAAGTTTGGATAGAATTACTAGACCTTAGGTAGTGCAACTTTTTACTTTCTATCTTGGAAACACTTCTCAAATATTCTCTCAACTATACTCTTCCCCTTAAATACCATACTCATTTGATTCTACTTATAATTCTCACATGGGCATTGATAAATCCATCTACTAAAGTCTAAACTAAAATAAATTCTCTCACCATGATTAAGCCTAACTCAAAATCACAAGATACAATACACTACACCATAATACTAGTCTAAATCATATGATTCAATCTTCTATGTCTGTTTTAGAGCTCACACCCTAAGCATAACATGCCTTACCACTTCAATGACAAACTCTAAACTCTTACTATTGATTCACTAGTGCATATTGCATTCATCCACTTACATCCCAACATTACATTCAAGCCTGTCATTATATCCATATATGAACTTTAAGGAAAACACCCATAAACACATACTTCTCTTATTCTTAAAACCTCTATCAATAACAACTTTCTTGCACTATTCTTAAGAAGACATACCCAGAATTCTAAACTAACTATGACATATACTAAAGATTTACCTCAATATTTCTTTATTCTCTAGCCTTAGATAGAAAGGCATAAATAATCTTTCTTAATTAGGGTCATCACCTCCCTCTCTTCTAAACCATTGCTTACCCATTATCATCACCACTATCTTAACAGAGGAAGAGGTCACTGAAGGGCTAATGTATAAGGACCTGAAGAACAAAAGATTACTATACATAACTTTGACACTTAACTGAGGCCTGAGGAATAGAATGTCAAAGGCATGGATTCATCAAGGAGATCTAAACTAAGGACATACATGATATAATGAAAATTTCACTAGTATCATGGGTTCTGTGAATTGATCATACTCTAAAACATGAGTTCATACTTATCATAAGCTATTCAACATAAAACTGGAGTTCATAGATTTTTGAGGGATGACTCAAATCACAGAGCGAAGCTGTTACTTACTTACTAGAAGTTGAGAATGAACTTGAATACACATGAAGTGTATAAGCATTGGCCTTTAAATACGCCGAAATAGAAGCTAGAAAAATAAAGGGCGCGCACCATGGGCTCTTTAAGCGGTGAAATGGAGCACGCACCGCAGGCATATAGCGGGATGCTACTATTTTGGTGATCCAAACATGCCTCTATGATCGTTCAAAAATTATGAAACTCACCCGAGATGTAATATCACCAACCCCGATCATGAAACAAATTAGAAATTGACATTCCGAGGTTGAGAAGGTCGAAAATAAAATCATCAAATTGTAGGAACTTTAGAAATGATGAAGTCCTAACACTTAGTGAAATTTCCAAAGTCTTGGACCCCTTTAACTGTAATAGGGAACTGAAATGAGTTAGGGTCTTACAATATCTCCCCCTTAGATTAAAGCCATCCTTCTAAACTTATGGATCTATTTCATATTCCTAGGACTGATCCAGAATTTCTTTGCTCTAACGATATACACATAAATGCTAAACTCACATGAATGAATTATATTTTGAACTTACTAACTTCATTCTTGGATAATTCTTTCATATATACCATCCTTAACTTTCTCTAGCTTCAATAATCATCGTCAAAGACTTACACTCACCTTTGCAAACACGCCTACCTAACTAAACACATAATCATAGCCTACCAAGATCACACTTCTATACTTATATTTTTTTGAAACCATAAGAATCAAAATCATACTTAAAAGAGACAACACCATCTATCTATAACTCTTTAACTTAGCTATTAAGAACATCATGTACTATACAACTAACCTTCTTCCACTTAGAAACTCAAGGGTACTACTAACCACCCAAAATACTTAATAAACTTAGAAAATAATAAAACCCCATATCACCTTGGGCATATCTCTATATCATACCTACAACATCATACTTAATCTCAAATCAATAATCTTAAATTCTCCTATTCTCTATTTCAAGATCATTGGTCCACCTTCATATAACTTGCATCACTAACCAAGCAATCATTATATCCACCTTGATGACCATCCACTGTTCAAACCTAGTGTCTAGTGCTAAACATGATTAACAACACAACCTCATATACTATTCTCACTTGGAAGCTATAAAATAAACACCAAGAAACGCCAATCCACTAGAACCTCATAAAAACCATAATCGATCATAATCCTATGGTATCACATCCTCCTTCTGCACATTATGACTATTTACCTATCTATACACTTAAATACTTTCATAGATCTATAAGTTTGAACTAAACTCCTTATTGCAACCTCAAGGGAAGAATAAATTAATGATACTAAACCACTAAATACTTTCATTAATATCCAATGATTTCCTAACAAAATAAGTACCATCAATAACTCCGTTCATACTTCAAGAAAACAGCCATTCACCTTAACTAATAACTCCTTCTCTACCTTCAACTAAACTCACACACAATGACATATCACCTCACTACTAACACAATCATATGCAAAAGTTCATCTATATACATTCAATCAATCGCCATCACACCTTTTTGTCACTACACTTCTATACCCATACTTCTAACTATAAGAAGATTCTACTACTTTTAAATTATAACACTCTAGGTTACAATATCCCTTAAATGCAAACTCTATTTAACAATCTAGGTTCGTACTATCTCCTCTTATGAGCACTATCTGTATTAATGGGTTAATGAGGAATCTAAATACATATCTTAATCTGTCTTAACTAAATAATTCATGAGGATGAGGAAATGACTTTCAACTTGAGGAACTTATAACACTAGCGAGCTCCTCTCAAGCCCCTTGTGTGACTTCTAAAGTTACTGATAGTAAATCTGAGAGAATCATCTTGGGAGAAATTGGAACTTAGTAATAATGTTATCTCAATAATAAGTCACAGACAGATAATTTTGGAGTAACACACGAATCGATAGAAGTTTTGAGAGAACAACTTTACAGTATGATTTAAAGTATAATAGAAAGAAGGTATTTCTTAAATGTCCAATAGACTCTTAAAGAAAAGTATGGACGTCACTGTATTGTTCCGCAAGACTCAACCAGACATGACTTCATAGACACCCTAGGACACCTGAACTCTGTTCTCTGATACCAAGTTTTTAATGACCTAAGACTACCCCTAGTCATCACACGGTTCTTAGGACCATAAGTGATCCCAAGCTAACCCTTGTACTGGCATAACTCATGAGCAACTGAACAAAATACAAAAATCTAAAAGAAATATATGGAAGATAAATATTTTCTAAATATGATCAATACCAAACTATCTTAAAATGATTACACTTCTGATTATAC
Organism: Capsicum pubescens; assembly: GCA_030864215.1. NCBI lineage: Eukaryota > Viridiplantae > Streptophyta > Magnoliopsida > Solanales > Solanaceae > Capsicum > Capsicum pubescens. The sequence goes on from CM061541.1 coordinate 187,223,374, forward strand.
AAAACAAGACTGGAATCAAATACATCAACTCTACTGACTGTCTATGAAGCATTTACTAGTATTGACTGTAGGTAGTCGGTACATAACCCCCAACTATCCCTAATCAATACAATTTAATAAAGAACACAAGATACTACTTAAACTATGACTAACTCAAGCCCTTGAATTAAAAGGACTCATCATCTGCTGACTGGAAGCTGCACACTATCTGGTTATAATTTATAGGCTACAACCGGTACCTATATTCTTAAATAATGTAGCACATAGACATATATGTGGATCAATACTTTTGGAATGTACTGAGCATGTGGGGGTGAATGGATAAGTAAAAATAATATCTCAATGTTCATATAACTTTTAAAGAATGCATGCTAAGTTAAATGACCCACATTGGCTTGAATAATGTAAAAGATATAAAATATGAGCATACTGTAGTATAGCATAAAGACAATCTTAGTGACCAATCACACTTAGTTCTAAAAGCTGTACTTTTAAATTTTCTATTAGTGGAATATGTAGAACTGAAGTTGAGTATACTTTCAGATCATGCAGGCTAAGTATAAAAAGGACGCACCCTTATCATCTGTAAACTAAAAGATGAAATCTCATAGCTAATGTCATGTAAAACAATATCTAAATAAAATTGTGAGCCTGTACACTTAGTTTCTAAAAGCTATTCTGTTATTCTATATAACGGAGGTTGTTCTATCCGACATACACCATATGAGATATCATGGTGTCCAATGTCTTACCCATATTGGGGAGAGCTATTACACCCTTTACATCAGAATAGAACCTTATCTTAAGTGATCACTGACTTAGCTTACTATGGGCACTTAAACCTAAGGTGATACATAGTTCGAGGATATGAGAACTTTGGAATCATACCCAACTTGGTTCTAAATAATACTCCCATACTTATCACTAAAACTTTAGGAAATCCACCTTAAAATACCATAAGGGTTTGTAAGTGTAATACCCCAAAGTTTTCTAACTAATTTCTTCCTAAGAATGTCTAGTATTAGCTTCTAGATTGAATGATTTTATTCCATGAGAAATTTTTAAGATTGTTACTTTTAATTATGTGGGAAATTCAATAAGATTTCCATCTATATATGATTCGCCTAAATCTGATAACCAGGTAAGAATTTATGACTATTTCAAGTTCCCATCGCAAAATAGCGCCATATTAGTCAGTGGAGCGCCGCGCCACAAGAGAAAATGACATTTGTCAAATTCCATTAGGGGTTAGCGATAGTGGAGCATCGCATCAAACTTCTATGTTGCAAATGAAGTGGAAATGCAATGGATCCGCATCGCACCATTCCCCTATTTCCCAATTGTTAAATTCTAGTGAAACGGCGCGATAGCGCCACATCACGCTAGGGGTCCAGTTCGGGAAATTTTCACCAATTTAAAAAAAACATATAGGGTTAAAATGGTCAATTTCCCACCCCTATTTAAACCCTTTAACATGATATTTAGCTATTTGGAATCCAAAATAAACTAGTTTCTCTCAATTTTTTCTCAAGAACAAGCTAGGGTTTCAATTGGGGATTCGATTTCAAGAAAGTCTCTCCATCAATCTTCACTAAACCAAGAACTAAGGTATGTATTGTGTTTATTTATGGATTTCTTTCATCCATAAATCTCAAGAACCTTATTTTAAATTATGAATCATGATATTTATGTTGTAGGTTGATTGTAACCATGTTTACCTTTTTATATGATTCCCAAGTTGGAATATTTATGAATTTTTCATGAAACAACATTAGCAAGTGAGTGAAATCCATAAATTGATTTATTTATAATATGTCAATTTGATGATTAAGCCTATGCCCTATGGGTGAATGAAAGGTGTTTGATAAAATGCCTAGGAAGATAGAAATTATGTACTATAGCTATATTGTGATCCAAAATGACTTCCATGTTATTCTTATGTATTTAAATTTGTTTGTTGGATTGCTCATGAGTTAGCCTTATGAAATTATGCTATGTATACATTCTATCTTATTCACGTACCAAGCTATGATAATCAAATACCCATGAAATATCTCCAATTATTGTATTATGGATTGTTGATGACTGGTCATGCTTTCAAGAATGTCATGCCTTGTCAGTTTCCTTCCATCGAGTCTTGGGGGTACTTGTACCCGAAAAATATAGTTGTGTGCCTAGAGTAAGTGAGATGTTTCACGATATCCTCAGTCAATCCATGATCTATAAAACTCAGTCAGTCATATGACTTAGGAAATCTCTGTAATTCAGTAATCTCAGTACTATTCCATCAGTTAACGGAATTCACTTAATTCAATTCAGTAATTCATGTTCAGTGTCCATTCAGATGGGAGTAGGAGTTAGCACTGATTAAACCCAAGGATGGGAACTTACCTATTATATGAGGGCGTGATTCTTAGAAGCAATCCTTGCGTTCCAAAACTACGTAGCCAGCTTAGGCTGAGACATCATAGCCTGCTATATGAGGGTAGTTAAGGTGGCTTAACCTGTTATATGAGGGTTCCCACCATTCTCAGTAGAGTTACCTATTAGATGAGGGTTACTCACAAATTATCCTTACCAGTGGCGCGGTATTGACGCCCTTCCAATTAGGGTTACAGTTAGGACCCAACTCAGCCATAATGGCGTATTAGGGGCATGTCAGTTAGATAACTACTTCCCACAGTTTTAGTTACATAATTCAGGACTGTCAGATATAGCCAACTCAAAATAGTACAGAACTCAGCTAGTTCCATCAGATTCATGACTGTCAGTTATAGTCATTCATGTTATCAGTTATATCAGTCATCAGAACTCAATTATCTGTCATGTTAGTTATCAGTAAACTTATGTTATCACGATCTTAGATATAGTTACTATGTGTTCATGCATGTATTCTCATATTCATATTATTCAGTTAGCAAGTATTGTTCATGCATATGAACCCTATGCATTTAGCCAACCTCACATGCATACCAGTATATTCAAAGTACTGATGCATTTATGCTATGATATTTTATACCATATGTTCCAAAGCATGAGATCCAGAGCATAAGTAGATTCAAGATATCAGCAGTCAGTTAGCAGTGAGTCCTTATCCTTCGAGGACATGATTATTTCTTTATTATCTCATTAATTAATTTATTAGTTGGAGTTAGTTGGGGACCTGTCCCATCAACTCCTTATTCAGACAGTTTAGTCAGTTAGAGGCTTTTCAGACTAGTATGTTCAGACAGTTATTTTAGTGTTTTGTGTATTTCATACCCCATCCATATGTTATAATTTATCAGTTATGTTACAGATTTGAACCTTATGGACTTTCAGTTCATGTTTTTGCATTTATATAGTATATCATGCAGTATACAGGTACAAATATCAGTCATGGGTTAGCTTGTGGTCCTTTGGGGTAATAAGCACTGTGTAGCGTTTCAGGTACCAAATTTGAGGTGTTACAAACTTGGTATCAGAGCTTAAGGTTCAATAGAGTCTTAGGAAGTCTGAAAGCAACATCTTATAGAGTCTTGTGCATGGTGTGTTACGTGCCATATTTATGTACAAGAGACTATGAGATGTTTTAGGAACAGTTTCCCTTCTTTCAGTATTTATGTTGTGCCAGTGAGCATAATTTCAAGTCAATCTCTCAGCCTAATCCATTTCTCCCTTTCTTCTATAGAAAATACCTTCTAAAAGAAGAAACGAGAATCAGTCAACCCCTCAGCCCGAAGATCCTTTGGGCGAACATTTTTCTCATGCAGAGTTTAGAGCTGCATTCACGACTCTTGCTCAGCTAGTTACTACTCAGAATGAATGATCAGCTGTCGTTCCAGCCAACCCAGTGGCCAATTTAGCTGCAGAAAGAATTCGGGACTTCACCCAAATAAATCCTCCATCTTTTCTTGGGTCTAAGTTAGATTCGGACTCTCAGGAATTCATCAATCAGGTTCAAAAGGTAACTGGCATTATGGAGGTTACTCCTAGTGAGAGTGTTGAGATAGCTGCATACCAATTTTAAGATATTGCTCACACTTGGTACAAGCAGTGGAAGTCAGAAAGGCCAGATGATGTAGGGCCTATAGAGTGGGAGGAGTTTATCACCACATTCTTAGATAGATTCTTTCCCCAAGAGCTGAGAGAGGATAAGGTGTTAGAATTTATCAACCTCAGGCAGTGTAACATGACGGTGAAAGAGTATTCTCTTAAGTTTACTCAATTATCCAGATATGCTCCTCATGTGGTTGCAGATAGCAGGGACAAGATAAGTAAGTTTGTTTCTTGGGTGAATGATAGTATGGTTAGAGAGTGTAGATCTGCGATGTTGAATATTGACATGAGCATAGCCAGGCTTATGAACCATGCCCAACATATAGAAGATAAGAAGATTAAGATGAGGGAGAAGCAGAATAAGAGAGCAAGGACAGGTAGTTTCAACTTTGCTTAGCCCAATCAGAAGGAGAAAACCATTCTGAGTTTCGTCCTAAGTCATCAGTTCCAGCTCCTTCTTCAACTAGTTCTCCAGCTCCTATGTTCAGGAATGATAATAAAGATAGAGTTCCAGGCTCTACGTCTCAGGGAAGTGTTAGTGCCCGCACCTATCCTCTTTGCCGAACTTGTGGCAAGCACCATCAGGGTATTTGCAGAGCGGGTAGTGGTATTTGTTTCAGGTGTAGAAAGCCAGGCCATAGAGTTAGAGACTGTCCTCAGCTAGGTCCTCAGGGTCAGCAGAACCATTTATCAGATCAATCCGGTTGCCCAAATCAGTAGGGTGCCACTTCCAGTGCACCTAGTGGGAAACGCCCAAATCGGCTTTATGCTCTCCAGTCTCGGCAAGATCTAGAAAATTCTCCTAATGTGGTTACTGGTACATTACAAATCTTTTACTTGCATGTTTACGCTTTGCTAGATCTAGGAACTTTCTTGTCTTTTGTTACTCCTTATATAGTAGTTGATTTTAGAGTCAGTCCTAAAATTCTAGAAAAGCCCTTTTCAGTCTCTACCTCAGTGGGTAAAACCATCAGAGCCCGGTAGGTATACAGGAACTGCCTGGTTATGATATTTTAGAAAGTCACCTCAGTAGACTTAGTCAAATTAGATATGACTGATTTTGATGCCATTCTCGGCATGGATAGACTTCATTCCTGCTATGCCACATTCAACTGCAGAAACAAAATAGTCCAGTTCCAGTTTCCAAATGAACCCATCCTAGAGTAGAAGGATAGTGTATCTGCTTTCAGAGGTCAGCTTGTTTCCTACCTTCGGGCAAGGAAAATGATATCTAAGGGATGTGTCTATCATATTGTTTGAGTTAAGGACTCTAATTCCAAAACTCCCAGTCCTGAATAAACCCCAGTAGTGCGTGAATATTCAAATATCTTTCCCGAAGATGTTCCAAGGATTCCTCCTGAAAGGGAAGTAGACTTTGACATTGATCTTCTTCCAGATACTAAGCCTATATCTATCCCTCCATACAGAATGGAACCAGCAGAACTCAAAGAACTGAAAGAACAGTTAAAAGATCTCTTAAATAAGCGATTCATCAGGCCCAGCGTGTCCCCGTTGGGCGCACCAGTCTTACTCGTGAGCAAGAAAGATGATTCTCTTAGAATGTGCATTTTTACCGTCAGCTCAATAAAGTCACAGTCAAGAACAAGTATCCCCTCCCCAGAATTGATGATTTGTTTGACCAACTTTAGGGTGCCAGCTATTTCTCTAAGATAGACCTCAGATCAGGCTACCATCATCTCAGAGTCAGAGAATGTGACATTCTGAAGACAGCCTTTCGTACTCGGTATGGTCATTTCAAATTCTTAGTCATGTCCTTTGGTCCTACCAATGCCCCAACAACTTTTATGGACTTGATGAACCATATGTTCAAGTTGTACTTGGACATATTTGTCATAGTCTTCATAGATGATATTTTGGTCTATTCCCGAAGTAAGCATGATCATGCAGGCCATCTCAGAATTGTACTTCAGACCCTCAGAGATCATCAATTGTTCGCCAAATTCAGTAAGTGCAAATTTTAGCTAAGGTCAGTATCATTCCTTGGTCATATCATTTCCGGTGATGGGATTAGAGTAGATCCGGAAAAGATCGAAGTAGTAAGAAACTGGCCCAGACCCGTCTCTCCATTAGATATTAGGAGTTTCTTGGGTTTAGCTGGCTATTACAGACAGTTTATTGAGGGATTTTCTTCAATTGCATCCCCTATGTCCATATTGACTCAGAATAAAGTTAAATTTCAGTGGTTAGATCCTTGCGAGAAGATTTTTTAGAAGTTAAAGACTCGACTCACCTCAACTCCAATTTTGGCTCTTCTGGTTCAGTTGGTTTCATAGTGTATTGTGATGTATCCAGAGTAGGTTTAGGTTGTGCCCTCATGCAACATGGTAAGGTCATAGCCTATGCCTTAAAACAGCTTAAACCCCATGAGAAGAATTATCCTACTCATGATCTTGAGTTAGCAGCCGTAGTCTTTGCCTAAAAAATTTAGAGGCATTATCTTCACAGTGTTCATGTAGATGTGTTTACAGATCATAAGAGCCTTCACTATGTCTTTTCTTCGAAAAATCTCAATCTTTATCCGAGAAGGCGGTTAGAGATCTTGAAAGATTATGACATAAGTGTCCTTTATCATCCGGGCAAGGCCAACATAGTGGCTGACGCTCTCAGTAGACTATCTATGGGTAGTGTAACGACCAAAAATTGCCTCCCAGGACATCACACGGTGCTTAAGGCTACAAGTATCCCCAAGCTAACCCTTTGAGCATTTTTCTTTACTAATAATACTTATTTTAAGATGAAATAATTCAAAAACTAGCGTAGTCATATCATATGAAGGGAGATACAGAGAAAATACTCGGTCCAAATGACCATAATACTGGAATTCTCAACACAATCACAATCTGATAACTAGTCTGACAAAGCCTCTACTAATCCATGAACTACAGAGCCATTAGGACAGGTCCCCAACTGAATTGAAATGAACTGAAAGTAAAAACATAGTCTCTCAAATACAGAAATGTTTAAAGATAGGTCCTTGAACCATGAGGAATCACCACTATAGGAATGTAGACAGAGGTACTCGTAAGTCACTGACAAAGCTGGGACTGAGCACCAGAACCTACATTATAAGATAATGTAGCACATAGACGTATATGTGGATCAGAACTTAGGAATGTACTGAGTATGTGGGGGTGCATGCATTTATATAAAACAACACCAATACTCTTTAATCAAATCATGCATGTAATAAGTAATGACTCATATGGCTTGAATAAGTATAAAATGTAAAGCTCATGAATCATGTAGAATGGAGCATGTAGCACAAATCTCGTGAGTCATCATAGTTTAACTTTAAAATCGGTAATCTTCTCTTATTCTCATTACCCATAGGCTAAAGGAAACTTTAAACAATACTTTAAACTCATTTATATGTCTCATGGAGAGTAAAACTTCTTTAATGCTCAAGAACCCATAACTCTTTTGAACTCAAGTACTTGGAATTCAGAATCATATAACTTTGAAACATACTTGAAGGCATTTCATTCACTTTAGGAAAATATCTTGATTCAAGCTTTAGGGAAATCATTCTATCTCAATGCAAAGATACTCTAGTTTAGGGAAATAACTTATCTCATAGCTTTAGAGAAAATACTTATATTAAGGGAAAATAATTTAGTGTTAAGGAGAAAATCTGCAACTTTACTATTAGGAAAATAACTTGTATCAAGAGAGGTCCTCTTAACCGACATAAACCATGCGAGCTGCATGGAGTCCAACATTTTGTCCTCCGAAGAAAGAGACCCCACGTTGGGGAGGAGTGAATACTCTTGGCTGGGAGTATAACCTCCATTCAGTGATCACTTATCTCGGCCTCGGGCCCAATATCTCGGCCTTAGCTCCAAAATCTCAAACCTACGATGGCACATAGTTCTGAGGTAAAAAACTATAGTAACTTTCCCAACTCGGTGCTAAATACTACCCCCTTTAGTTTATCTCGCTCATCTCATGGAAATCCACTTTAAAATAATCTCATGGTTCATCAAGAACCCAATAATCAAATCTGTAATCTCATGTAGTGAAGTGAATTTCAAAACTCCATGCCCATTAGGTCAAAACATTTCTCAATAATCTCAGAATACTTAAATCATGGGTGCTTATAGCATAAGAGTTCATAAAATTGCAAATCTCAAGTAGGGCTCAATAACCCATAATTAACTCTCAAGTTAAAACTCATCAAAGGCATAATAAATAGCATATAGATTCAAAACTCATGTAGAAATCTGGAAATTTCAGCAATTTGTCTCAAAATATCAACATACTCATATACTTCAATATCTCAAACATTTCAACTATTAATTTCTCAAGGATTAAAATCATGGGGTATAGACCCAGCTGCAATTTCTCAAGAAAATATGTGAAAATCATGCCATTAGACTCTCAATTCATGGGAAACATCAAAATATTGCAATCAATATTAATGGGTGAAAAACCCTAATTCAAATTCATGTAAAATTTCATAGATTGTAGAAAATCATAGTTTAAATAAGCCTTTGGGCACAAGGATGAAAGGATTACCCTTGTTCAAAACCCCACATACCTTAGATTATGAAAATGGATGAGCAAGATTGCTCTAAACTCTTCTTCTTACTCTTGAGAGACGATTCTTGCAACCTTTGAACTTGGGGAACTCAAATCTCAACTCAATTTGTAGAATGCATGGTGAGTTCTTAGATTTCTTGAAGAAGGGTTTTAGATTTGCTCTTGCGAGAGAAACCCTAGCCTTTGGTTGTTTTGGGAGATAATGAGGCTATCAAGTTCGTTTGGAATATATCTGAGGGTTAAAAGGGAAAAGATCCAAAAACCCCTTTTAAAAATGACTTAAAAATACTGAACGGGGGTTGCGACGGTTAAAGCGACGGCCCGTCGCTAGCCTGACGATCCATCGGGTCATCCGTCGTACGTTGGTCAGGAAAAGAACATACTGCCTCGGTGTGATGCTTAAAGAGATGATCTATCACTTAGCCTGACGGTCCGTCGGATCGTCCATCGTACGTTGGCCAGGATGAGTCCATACTGCCTGAGCACGATGGTCCGTCGCAGTCTTGACGGTCTGTTATTTTGGCCATCGTACTTGGGCCAGAAAAGAGAGTTGCTGCCTTGGTTGCAACAGGCCGAGCGGTGGTCCGTCGCAGACTCGACAGTCCATCGTACCTGGGGTGGTTCCGAAAACTCTCAGTAAAATGTCCATAACTTCTTACCTCGATACCGGATTTGGATGAATTACACTTTACTTGACACGCTCTAAGTCTCAAACTACGAGGAAACTTTGTGGGGTCTTACAATATCTCCCCCTTGGAAACATTCATCCTCGAATGTTGCTAGTTAATCTAGGAACACAGGTAAATAGAGTTCACATAACTGAAGCAAGTTGCTAAAACGGTCTCAAAATCTTTCTAAACTCTCGAATGCCTCGGAAATTGCAAGAACTCATGCAAGAATAGATACATATAGATGAACTTTAGATTAGAAGGGCTGAATTAAGGAAGAATAATACCTTTAGATTGATCTGAACTCACGAAAAAATGGTGTGGTTACTTGACTCGAATGTCTTCTTGTGCCGCCCAAGTAGCGCCCTCAACTGACTGGTTCGGCCATAAAACTTTGACTAAGGGAACCTCTTTGTTCCTCAGTCTATGGATATGAAAATCTAGGATCTCAACAGGAATCTTATCGAATGAAAGACTGTTCTGAATATCAGCACTCTCTGAGGGATCTACTACAACAGAATCACCAATATGATTTTTAAGTATGGAGACATGAAAAATAGGATGAACAACTGACAACTCTACGGGCAACTCAACCTCATAGGTTACTTTACCAACACAACTCAAGACTCTATACGGGCCAACATAATGGGGACTAAGCTTTCCCTTTTTACCAAACCTCTTCACCCTTTTCATGGGTGAAATCTTCAATTATACCAAATCACCCACCTCAAACTCAAGATCTGTCCTCCTCACATCGGCATGACTTTTGATGACTCTGAGCTATCTTCAATATTTATCTAATCAACTTAACTTTCTCCAAACCTTCAAATACTACATCAGTACCAATCACAACAACTTTTCCCACTTCAAACCAACCTACGGGTGATCTACATCTCCTACAATACAAGGCCTCAAATGGTTCCATCTCGATGCTAGCATGGTAACTATTGTTATAGGCAAATTATATCAATGGAGAATGCTCATCCCAACTACGTTTGAAATCAAGAACACACGCCATCAACACGTCTTCCAGGGTCTGAATGGTCCTCTCAGCCTGACCATCTATCTGTGGATTAAAAATGGAACTCAAAAGAACTTGGGTACCAAGACCCTGCTGAAACGCCTTCCAAAACTGAGAAGTAAATTGAGTGCCCCTATCCGAAATGATGGATGAGGGAACTCCATACAGCCTGACTAACTCCCGGATATACAATATAGCATAATCCTCAGCTATATAAGATGTGTGCACAAGCAAGAAATGCGTGGACTTAGTCAGCCTATCCATAATAACCCAAATAGAATCATGATGACGATGCGAAAGGGGTAACCCGATCACGAAGTCCATATTCACCACCTACCACTTCCAAGTGGGTAGACCAAACTCTTGCATCACACCACTACATCTTTGGTTCTCTACCTTAACTTGTTGGAACGTTTCACACTTTACTACAAACCCAGCTATATCTTTCTTCATACCATTCAACCAATAGATTTCCCGCAAGTCACGGTACATCTTGGTAGTGCCGGGATGAATGGAATACCGCGCGCCATGCGCTTTATCTATAATACTTTGCCTCAGATCATCAACACATAGAACACACAATCTACCCTGCAATCTCAACACGCCATCTCCCCCTTGAGAGAAAACCTCTACCTTTTGGTCCTTAATTGACTCCTTCAGTTTGACCAAACTAGGATCTCTGTCTTACTTCTCCTTCACTTCCAAAACTAAAGAGGATTTGGAACTACTCTGCACCAAAGTACTTTCCTTAGCTGAATCAAGAAACCTAACACCCAATCTAGCCAAATGATGCATATCATGAGCTAAATCTTTTTTACCCTCCTCTATATGGGCAACACTCCCCATAGACAATCTACTAAGGGCATCTACCACTACATTGTCCTTGCCCGAGTGATACAACACACTTATAACATAGTCTTTTAACAACTCTAACCACCTCTTTTGCCTAAGATTCAACTCCCTCTGAGTAAACACATATTACAGGCTCTTATAATCAGTAAACATATCAACATGAACACCATAAAGATAGTGTCTCCAGATTTTCAAAGCAAAGACCACAACTGCTAACTCAAGATCATGGGTTGGGTAATTCTTCTCATGCGGCTTTAACTATCTAGAGGCATAAGCTATAACCTTACCTTTTTGCATCATCACACAATCCAAGCCAACTCTAGAGGCATCAAAATACACCACAAAACAATCTGTACAATCAGGTAAAGTCAACACAGGGGATGAAGTAAGTCGAGTCTTCAACTCCTGAAAACTCTTCTCACAGGAATCTGACCACTGGAACTTAACTTTCTTTTGAGTCAACCGGGTCATGAGAGACGCAATAGAAGAGAAACCTTCAACAAAATGATGGTAGTAGCCTGCTAGACCCAAGAAACTTCTAATGTCATATGGAGAGATAGGTCTAGGCCAATTTCTTATAGTTTCTATCTTTTGGGGATCAACTCTAATACCTTCGACTGAAATAATATGACCCAGAAAGTCTACAGACCTTAGACAAAATTCAACTTACTGAATTTAGTGAACAACTTATGATCTCTAAGGGTTTGCAAGACAATTTTAAGGTGATTTGCATGGTCACTCTCATTATGGGAGTACACAAGGATGTCATCTATGAACACTATGAAAAACATATCAATATATTCCTTGAATACTCAGTTCATGAGGTCCATGAAGGCGGATGGGGAATTGGTTAGCCCAAAAGACATGACTAGAAAATCAAAGAGACCATAGCGGGTTCGGAAGGCATTCTTTGGAATATCACATTCCCTCACTTTAAGTTGATGATAGCCGAATCTATGGTCTATCTTGGAGAAATAACTTGCACCTTGCAACTAATCAAATAGGTCATCAATTCTCAGAAAAGGATACTTATTTTTGACTGTGACCTTGATAAGCCGGCGATAGTCAATACATATACACAAACAATCATCTTTATTTTGCACGAATAAGATAGGTACGCCTCAAGGAGAAATACTGGGCCTAATGAATCCTTTGTCTAAAAGATCTTTGAGTTGCTCTTTCAACTCCTTAAGCTCTGTGGGTGCCACAGTATGGCAGAATAGAAATAGGTCGAGTATCGAGAAGAAAGTCAATCCTGAATTCTATCTCTCTATCAGGAGGTAACCCTGGGAGATATTTGGAAAAAACATCTGGAAACTCATTAATAATATTAACTGACTGAATAGTTGGAGCCTCGGAATTTGTGTCTTTGACTCTAACTAGGTGATAGATGCAACCCTTAGATATTAGCTTTCTGGCTTTGAGATAGGAGATAAAATGACTATTGGGAGATACCGAACTCCCAGACCACTCAAAAACTGGTTCATCACGAAACTAAAACTTGAGCACACGGGTAAGACAATCTATAGATTTATAACAAGAATGAAGTCAATCCATACCTAGAATAAGGTCAAAATCCACTATGTCTAACTCTATCAAATCCGCAAGTATGACTCTATGAAGAATAGTAACAGGACAATCTCTATACATTTGTTTAGTAATAACTGACTCCCCTACTGGTGTAGAAACTAGGAAGGGCTCAGAAATCTTTTCAGGACTTATTTTGAAATTCAGAGCTATAAATGGGGTCACATAAGAGAAACTTGACCCGGGGTCCAAAAATACATAGGCATCAAAGCAAAAGACATGGAGCATACCAATAACAACATCGAGAGAGTCCTCTTGCTCCAGACGGGATGGTAAGGCATAGAATCTGTTCTGGCATTGACCACCATTAGTGCTAGATAAATTGCCCTGAGCAGAGGTAGGATGGGGTACAGGAGCTGGTGCACTAGAAGCCTGTGCCTGAGGTCGGGCATCTCTGTTCCCCTATCTAGCATAAGGACAATCTCTAAGTGTATGGCCCTACTTTCCACGACCAAAATAGCCCCTCAAATCTATGAAACACTCACCGGGATGATCCCTACCACACTTAGAATAAGGAGGATAACGGGGCCTGTTACCAATACTGTTTTGTGACTTAGACATAAAAGACCTTCCCCCTTGCTCCTACCTGTCTCTAGGAGCAGGAGAACTAGATGATGAAGGCGCTGACATAGACGAACATCTTTGACACTGAGGGCAGTTCCCTCCATGGATCCTAGGCTGGCTAAACTCATGCTGCTCAGATTTAGCCCTCTTGTTACCCCTCACCCTATCTTTGTCTCTAATCCTATCCACCTCTATCTGTTAGGCATGCGTCATTAACTTAGCTAAATCCATATCCCTATGAAGCATCACAATTTTAAACTTCTTCAGTACCAAACAAGAAACACCGGTCACGAACTTGCTCATATTAGCCCTGGTATCAGAAATCAAATCAGGAGCATACTTGGCCAACTGGTTGAACTTCAAGCAATACTCCTTAACAGTCATGGAGCGCATCCTTAAGTTCATTAACTCCTAAATCTTTGCCTCCCTCATCTCAAGAGGAAAGAATTTATCCAAGAATGCATCTTGGAATACCTGCCAAGTCAAAGGAGCAACATTATCACCTCTACCCAGTCTGTAGGATGCCAACTCAACACTTTCTTCCTCAGAAACATGCATCACTTATGTGATCTTTCTCACCTCCTCAAGGTACAACTGTGGGTCATCATCTGCCTTAACCCATAAAACTCTGGTGGATTCATCCATATAAAATCATGAATCCTTGCTGCAGCTATATCATCTCCCTACTGATTAGAAACTACAGCCTGGTTATTGGCCCAAACATTGGCGATTACTACTTGGGCTAATGACTGAAAGGCTACCTGAAACTCGGCATGAGACACAATCTCATTCAAAGGATCAACACGTGGAGGTTCCTCATCATCGTTCCTGCGGACATTCGCTTTTTGGAGAGTCATTTTCTGAAATAGAAGAGCATGAATTATTAGATGAGAGGGAAAACTATAGGCACGATAGAATCTAAAAGAAGAAACAACTTTTTCCTAAAATGTCTCATAGCCTCTTGCTCATAGATGTGGTGTGCTACACACCGAAAATCAAGACTCTACTTAACACGGCTTGTCAGACTCCCTAGGACTCCTTAAAACCTAAGGCTCTGATACCAAGTTTGTAATGACCTGAAATCACCTCCCGGGATGTCACACGGTGCTTAAGGCTACAAGTAGCCCTAAGCTAACTCTTTTAGCCTATTTCTACTAATAATACTCATTTTAAGATAAAATAATTCAAACACTAGCATATTCATATTATATGAAGGGAGATACAAGGAAAATACTCGGTCCAAACAACCACAATACTGGAATTCTCAACACAATCATAATCTGATAACTAGTCTGACAAAGCCTCTACTAATCCATGAACTAGAGAGCCGTTAGGATAGGTCCCCAATAAGTTGAAATAAACTGAAAGTAAAAACATAGTCTCTCAAATATGGAAATGTATGAAGATAGGTCCTCAAACCATGAGGACTCACCACTATAGGAATGTAGACAGAGGTACTCGAAAGTTACTGACGAGGCTGGGACTGAGCACCTGAACCTACATTATAAGACAATATAGCACATAGATGTATATGTTGATCAACACTTAGGAATGTACTGAGTAGTAGGGGTGCATGCATTTATATAAAACAACATCAATACTCTTTAATCAAATCATACATGCAATAAGTAATGACTCACATGGCTTGAATAAGTATAAAATGTAAAGCTCATGAATCATGTAGAATGGAGCATGTAACAAAAATCTCGTGAGTTATCATAGTTTAACTTTGAAATCGGTAATCTTCTCTTATTCTTATTACCCATAGGCTAAAGGAAACTTTAAACAATACTTTCAACTCATTCATATGTCTCATGGAGAGTAAAACTTCTTTAATGCTCAAGAACTCATAACTCTTTTGAAATCAAGTACTTGGAATTCAGAATCATATAACTTTGAAACATACTTGAAAGAATTTCATTCACTTTAGGAAATATCTCATTTCAAGCTTTAGGGAAATCATTCTATCTTAATGGAAAGATACTCTAGTTTAAGGAAATAACTTATCTCATAGCTTTAGAGAAAATACTTATATTAAGGGAAAATTCTTTAGTCTTAGGGAGCAAATCTTCAACTTTACTATTAGGAAAATAACTTGTATCAAGGGAGGTTCTCTTAACCGACATAAACCATGCGAGCAACATGAAGTCTAACGTTTTATCCTCCTAAGGAAGAGACCCCACATTGGGGAGGAGCGTCATACTCTTTCCAGGGAGTATAACCTTAATTCAGTTATGAATTATCTTCATCTCAGGCCTAATATCTCGGCCTTAGGCCTGAAATCTCAAAACTTCAGTGGCACGTAGTTCTGGGGTAAGAAACCGTAGTAACTTACCCAACTCGGTGCTAAATACTACTTCCTTTAGTTTATCTCACTCATCTCATGGAAATCCACTTTAAAATAATCTCATGGTTCATCAAGAACCCAAAAATCAAATCTGTAATCTCGTGTAGTGAAGTGGATTTCAAAACTCCATGACCATTAGGTCAAAACATTTCTCAATAATCTCAGAATGCTCAAATCATGGGTGATTATAGAATAAGAGTTCATAAAATTGAAAATCTCAAGTAGGGCTCAATAACCCATAATTAACCCTTAAGTTAAAACTCATTAAAAGCATAATAGATTGCATATAGATTCATAACTCATGTAGAAATTTGGAAATTTCAGCAATTTGTCTTAAAATCTCAACATACTCATATACTTCAATATCTCAAACATTTCAACTATTAATTTCTCAAGGATTAAAATCATAGGGTATAGACCCAACTGCAATTTCTGAAGAAAACATGTGAAAATCATGCCATTAGATGCTCAATTCATGGGAAACGTCAAAATATTGCAATCAATAATAATGGGTGAAAAACCCTAATTCAAATTCATGTAAAATCTCATAGATTGCATAAAATCATAGTTTAAATAAGCCTTTGGGCACAAGGATGTAAGGATTACCCTTTTTCAAAACCCCACATACCTTGGATTATGAAATTGGATGAACGAGCTTGCTCTAAAATCTTCTTCTTACTCTTGAGAGAGGGTTATTACAATCTTTGAACTTGGGGAACTCAAATCTCAACTCAATTTATAGAATCTATGGTGAGTTAATAGATTTCTTGGAGAAGGGTGTTAGTTTTCTCTTGAGGGAGAAACCCTTGCCTTTGGATGTTTTGGGAGATAATGAGGCTATCAAGTTCGTTTGGAATATAGATGAGGGTTAAAATGGAAAATACCCAAAAGACCCTTTTAGAAAGGACTTAAAAATACTAAACGAGGACTGCGACAGTCAAAGGAATGGTCCGTCGCTAGACTGACGGTCCGTTGGGTCATCCATCGCATGTTGGTCAGAAAAATAACATACCGCCTTGGTGTGATGGTCGAAGAGATAGTATGGGGCTTATCCTGACGGTCCATAAGATCGTCCGTCACACGTTGTCCAGGATGAGGCCACATTGCCTGAGCGCGACGGTCCCAGCGATGGTCCATCACAGCCTTGATGGTTTGTCATTTTGGCCGTCGCACTTGGGCCAGAAAAGGGAGTTACTACCTGGTTTGCGACGGGCCGAGCAACGGTCCATCGCAGACTCGATGGTCCATTGGATCATCCATCGCACTTGGGGCGGTTTCGAAAACTCTCAATAAAATGACCTTAACTTCTCACCCCAATATCGGATTTGGACGAAATTAGTATCATTGGAAATATAATTCCATTATCTACATGAAAGAAAGTCAAATTTAAGAAAATTCTATATGTTTTAAACACCAATCACTTAGGAAGTAACTTCTCAATCTTTTAGGGATGGAGTTACACTTTACTTGACACGCTCTAAGGCTCAGACTAAGAGGGAACTTTGTGAGGTATTATAGGTAGTATTTCTCATGTTGAGGATAGTAATCAAAAGTTAGCTTAGAAAGTCCATCAACTTTCTAGACTAGGTGTTTGCTTAGTCAATACAGAGGAGGGTGATGTATGGGTTCAGAGTAGTTTAGATTTATCTCTAGTTTCCAAGGTGAGAGAAAATCAAGATAGAGATCCCACTCTAGTCAAGTTGAAAGAGTCAGTCAAGGATCAGAAAGTAGAGGTTTTCACCCAAGGAAGAGATGGTGTATTGCATTGTCAGGGTCATCTGTGTGTTCCAGGTGTAGATGAATTGAGGTAACAAATTCTTACAAAAACGCATGGTGCACGCTACTCTATTCATCCAATGGCCACAAAGATGTATCACGACTTGAGGGAAATCTATTGGTAGAGTGGGATGAAAAGAGATATTTTAGAGTTTGTGGCTAAGTGCTCTAAATGTCAGAAAGTTAAGATAGAGCATTAGAACCCTAGTTGGTCCATGTAGGAGTTCATTATTCCTACTTTGAAGTGGGAAGAAGTGAACATGGACTTTGTGATGGGTTTGCGTCGAACTCATCATCAATATGTTTAGTTTGGGTCATTGTAGATAGGATGACCAAATCATCTCATTTCCTTCCAGTCTATAACTCTTATTCAGCCGAAGATTACACCAAACTCTACATAATAGAGTTGATCAGATTGTACGGTGTTCAGTTATATATTGTCTCTGAAAGAGGTACCCAATTCACCTCTTATTTTCGGAAAGTGTTCCAAAAGGGTCTTGTTACCCAAGTTTATCTCAGTACAAACTTTCATCCTCAGACAGATGGTCAAGCAGAAAGTACCATTTAGACTCTAAAAGATATGCTGCAAACATGTGTAATTGATTTCAAGGGTTGTTGGGATGACCACTTGCCTTTGATTGAGTTTGCATACAACAAAAACTATCATTCCAGTATTAATATGGCTCCATTCAAAGCTCTCTGTGGAAGGAGATGTAGATCTCCAGTCGGTTGGTTCAAAGTTAGTGTGTCCTTAGTCATAGGGCCTGACTTAGTATTCGATGCTTTAGAAAAAGTCCAGTTGATCAGAGAAAGACTCTGGGCTGCTCAGAGCCGACATAAGTCTTATACAGATGTGCGTAGAAAGGATCTCGAGTTTGAGCTTGGTGAATATGTCTATATAAAGATCTCTCCCATGAAAGGAGTGAAGAGGTTCGGTAAGAAGGGAAAGCTCAATCTCCGATATGTTGGTCCCTTCAAAATTCTCAGTCTCTTTGGCAAGGTAGCTTATGAGCTCGAATTGCCTTTAGATCTAGCCTCAGTTCATCCAGTTTTTCATGTCTCCTTGTTCAACAAGCGCATAGGTGATCCATTAGCCGTAGTCACTATTGAGGGCATCGACATTCAAATCAACCTCTCTTATGAAGAGATTCCAGTTGAAATTCTAGACTATTAGACTCATAGATTGAGGAACAAAGAAGTCCCTCAAGTCAAATTTCTTTGGCAAAATAAGTCCGTTGAGGGAGCTATTTGGGAAGAGGAAGCAGAAATGCGTACCATGTATCCTCACCTCTTATCTACTAAATCATATCAAGATCAAGGTAACAATTCTCCTTAAGCTTTTCAGTTTTTATGTCCAGATTTCAGTTACAACTTGGTATCAGTCTCATGTTTAGGATTCAATTTTTAAAACTTGGTACTAAGTACCATTGCATATACATTCATATGTTCATGCATCATATTAGTCATATGTTCATGCATCAGACATGCATTCTCCTAGAGAGAAACTCAGTTATCAGAAATCTCAGTCATGTGTTCATGAGTCAGTTAAGTCATGAAATCATGCACCAAATATGCATGCTTAGTATAAATCTCAGACATGTCAGTCATGCCTCAGTTGTTCATGGTCAGTATGTACTTTAGCTTATCATTTCTCCCATCTCAGTTAGTCTCATTTGAGAATGAATGTTCCCAAGGAGGAGATATTGTAATACCCCAAAGTTTTCTAACTAATTTCGTCCCAAGAATGTCTAATATTAGCTTCTAGATTGAATGATGTTTATTCCATAAGGAATTTTTAAGATTTTCACTTTTAGTTATGTGGTAAATTCAATAAGCTTTCCGTCGATATAAGATTCACCTAAATCCTATAATCGGGTAAGAAGTTATGTCTATTTCAAGTTCCCGTCGTAAAACAGCGCCATATTAGTCAGTGGCGCACCGCACCAAAAGAGAAAATGGCATTTGTCAAATTCCAGTAGGGGTCCATGATATTGGCGCATCACGCCAAACTTCTAGGTCGCAAATGAAGTGGCAACGCGATGGCTCCATATCCTGCCATTCCCCTATTTCCCAATTGTCAAATTCTAGTGACACGACGTGATAGCGCCGCGTCACGCCAGTGGTCTAGTTTGGGAATTTTTCACCAATTTAAAAGACACGTCCAGGGTTAAAAGGGTCAATTTCCCATCCCTATTTAAGCCCTTTAACATGAGATTCAACTACTTGGAACCCAAAATGAACTAGTTTCTCTTAATTTTCTCTCAAGAACAAACTAGGGTTTCAATTGGGGATTCAATTTCAAGAAAGTTTCTCCGTCAATCTTCGCTAAACCAAGAAATATGGTATGCTTTGTGTTGATTCAAGAACCCTATTTTAAATTATGAATCATGATATTTATGTTGTGGGTTGATTGTAACCATGTTTGTCTTGTTATATGATTCCCAAGTTGGAATATTTATGTGTTTTTCATGAAACTACATTAGCAAGTGAGTGAAATCCATAAATTGATTTTTTTATAATGTGTCAATTTGATGATTAAGCCTATTCCCTATGAGTGCATGCAAGGTGTTTGATAAAATGCCTAGGAAGATAGAAATTATGCACTATAGCTAAATTGGGATCCAAAATTACTTCCATGTTATTCATATGTATTGAAATTTGTTTGCTAGATTTCTCATGAGTTAGCCTTATGAAATTTTACTATGTATACATGCTATCTTATTCACGTACCAATATATGATAATCAAATGCCCATGAAATATCTCCAATTATTATATTATGGATTGTTGATGATTGGTCATGCATTCAAGAATGTCATGCCTTGTCAGTTTCCTTCCATCGAGTCCTGGGGGTACTTGTACCCAAAAAATATAGCTGTGTGCCTAGAGTCATTGATATGTTTCACGATATCCTCAGTCAAGCCATGATCTATATAACTCAGTCAGTCATGTAACTCAGGAAAGCTCAGTAATTCAGTAATCTCAGTATTATTCCGTCAGTCAACGAAATTCAGTTAATTCAGTTCAGTAATTCATGTTCAGTGTCCATTCAGATGGGAGTAGGAGTTAGCACTGAGTGAACCCAAGGATGGGAACTTACGTGTTATATGAGGGTATGATTCTTAGAAGCAATCCTTGCATTCCAGAACTACGTAGCCAGCATAGGTTGAGACATCATAGCCTGCTATATGAGGGTAGATGGGGTGGCTTAACCTGTTATATGAGGGTTCCCACCGTTCTCACTAGAGTTACCTATTATATGAGGGTTACTCACAGATTATCCTTACCAGTGGCGCGGTATTGATACCCTTCTAATTGGGGTTACAGATTGGACCCTAACTCATCCATAATGGCGTATTAGGGGCATGTCGGTTAGATAACTACTTCCCACAGTTTCAGTTACAGAATTCAGGACTGTCAGATATAACTAACTCAGAATAGTATGGTACTCAGCTAGTTCCATCAGATTCAGAACTGTCAGATATAGTCACTCATGTTATCAGTTATATCAGTCATCGGAACTCAGTTATCAATTATGTTAGTTTTTAGTAAATTCATGTTATCACGATCTCAAATATAGTTGCTATGTGTTCATGCTTGTATTCTGATGTTCATATTAGTAAGTTAGCTAATATTGTTTATGTTTATGAACCCCATGAATTTATCCTACCTCACTTGCATGCCAGTATATTCAAAGTACTGGCGCATTTGCGCTATGGTGTTTTATACCATAGGTTCCGAAGAACGAGCTCCAGAGCATCAGTAGATTCTAGATATCAGCAGTCAGTTAAAAGTAAGTCCTCATCCTTCGAGAACATGATTATTTATTTATTATGTCATTAATTAATTTATTAGTTGGAGTTAGTTGGGGACCTGTCCCATCAACTCCTTATTCAAACAGTTCAGTCAGTTCAGCCAGTTAGAGGCTTTTCAAACTAGTGTGTTCAGATAGTTATTTTAGTGTTTTGGGTATTTCATACCCCATCCAAATGTTATGATTTATTAGTTATGTTACAGATTTGAACCTTATGGACTTTTAGTTCATGTTTCCACATTTATATAGTATATCATGCAGTATACAAGTACAAATATCAGTCATGGGTTAGCTTGTGGTCCTTCGGGGTCATAAGCACCGTGTAGCGTTCCAGATACCAAATTCGGGGCACTACAGTAAGGAAAACTAGTTATGCTTCTCTTTGTTTTAAATCATAAACTATACGATTAATGTGGATTCCTTATATTAGCTTAGGATCAAAGATCAATTCTTTCTTAAATCTTGGTAAACAACTTATAAAAGAGGCTTAAGATCATAGTCTTCTTGAAATCTTAAAACTCATTCTTGGGTTCAAAGCATATTTGCTTAAATTTTCAGAATTTCCATAATAAAACTTCATTCTCAACAACCATCTTCACATCATTTAACAATCTCAATTCACAATAAGGAAGTGCAATACATGACATAAATCTTCAAGTCAAAGTATTAATAGATGAAATAAATATGCACTCTAATACTTAAACCACTTGTCAACTCATAAATTTAGAACGAAATAGTTTGGGTATGAACCCTGATTCACAAATTATGAAATCTAAGTTAAAAGCAAGTTTTGGGCACAAGGAAGAAAGAGTATCCTTGTTCATAACCCCACATATCTTAATAAGCTTGATTTGATGTAGAAAAATTGACTTTGAAACCCATGGAGATGATATTGAAAGCTTTTCTTGAGATTCTTGGATTAGAGAACTTAATTCTTGTTTTTTCTTGAAGAGATTGTAATGGATTCTTGATGTTTTTGGATGGAGATTAGGGTTTTGTTCTCGGAGAGGAATTATGAATAAAGGAGGCAAATAATGCTCCTTGGGGCTTTAATTATGTGTTATGGATGAATTAGGGTGGGGGCAAAGACTCATTCGCTCTTATAAACATGGAAATAGAAGCTGGAGAATAGGTGCGGGCGATAAAGCAGGCATCGCACGAAGATCGCGCAACCTCACTGCCTCTCTCACGAAAATGGCTATAACGTTTTTCTCAGGTTTCAGATTAAGGAAAAATTGGTATCATTGGAAATCTAACTCACTTATCTACAACTTGGTGGGTCTTGAACTGAAAAATTCTATGTATATCAAAAGGTGTACACATTAAAATAGACCTTTGTAGAATTGAATAATAAACTTTGGACGAATCAAAGGCTCTTAGTTCCACTTTGTTCAAAGTGATTTCTATGAACATCTTTCACCTCTCAAGCCCTTCATAAACGAGGATAATGATCATGACACATGTATTAACATACAAATCATGATATTAAAGTTTATACACGCTGGAACGACGATTAGAATTCTTGTGCGAAAATACAAAGTGTTCCAACACAACACCATGCGACTTAAGCAAACCCAGGTTGTGGAACTTTTCATCATAGTCAATAAAGATTTCATAGGCATCATTGCCTACAGTACCACTAAACCTGGGAGCACCCTAATGAGTGAACCTCTCAAACCTCTTCTAATTTTCAAAAAACATAATTGTACTCATAATAAGAGGAGGGATGATGAATCTGGCAGGATGATATCCCACTTGAAGAGGCAACATATATGAAGGCCGAACTCCCAGCCTTAGAATAGCATACTCAGATACATGTGATGAAGGAGGGACAACACTTAGAGTCTGCAGAGTACCAAAGCCAAAAGTAGGTGCAACTAAAGGATCCATACTCAGGGGTAGATGAACTCCATAGGAAGACTCTAGCACAGACAGAGGTACAATACTCGAAACTAGAGAAACACCAGGAGCAACAAAGGAGCACCCTCTAAATGGTTCAATATGTGAATCAACAGTTCCTCCATAACTGGGGTAGAAGAACTCGGTTAATCAAAAGTAAGACCCACATCCCCAACATGCTTAACCCGATGCTCAGAGAAGAGCCAACTAACACTACTTCTTAACGGGGCAGATCTTTATGCCCATCCACTACCTTGAGACCGTCTATGTCTTGCAATTCACTCTCTAGACTAGGTTTTCTCCTCGAATGAAGGCTCCATAGTTCTAACCTAAAAAGATCTAGTCATCACTATAGTAAAGTAAGACTTAAAACATAATGTATGAAGGAAATCCGTATAATAAGGAACAAAATAAGGGAAATTTCCTAAAGACATCCTATAGCCTCTCAAAGATATATATAGAAGTCTACATATCAATCTTTGAGATTCTATTAGATATCCCATTTGTAAAGTTTTAAGACCAATGAACTTGGTTGCTCTGATACTAATTTTTCACGACCCCAAAACCAAGGGTCATGAGGGAATTTTTCGCGGTAAGACTTGACAAGTAAGCCTATAATCTAAACTGATATGAAAGGAATATAACCACTAATACCCAAGGCAAGGCTTCTTGAAAAAATCCAAATCACATAAATATAATAAAAGTGAAGATACATAACCAAAGATAACATACCAAAAATCCCAAAACCTGGTGTCCCAGTGTAAGAACAAACTAGGACAACTCGAGATCAAAATACATAGAATATCCAAATAGGAAAAACTCTATCTCTGTATAAAAATAAAGACATAGTCTAAATAAGAAAAGGAAGTAGTCAACTTCGAACTCATGAAATTAACTACTACCTTAAAAAGCTTCAAATATCGCCTGAATCAACCACCATGAGGCTAACTCAAACGTAGATATTCTCCAAAAGGCGTAGTAGGGGTGATTATGATCCACTTATACTCAGTAGGTATCATAGACTAACTGAGAAAAGCAGAAAATAAATCATACAAAATACACACTAAGAGCACGTCACCTACAACCAGAAAATGTCCTAAATGGTAGCCCATACCATTTTCATTAACAATTTCATAATATTCATATACATTAAAGCAATACAAAATAGAAATACAAGTATACAAATATCATACATATGAATATGATGAAAGAAATACACATAGATGGGTATCACATCAAGAAAAATAATACACCACAAAACTGTACAAAGTAAATACAAATGCAATGGAGATGATAATGATAATGATGATGATGCCCGAGGTTGTTGCACAACCTATGAATATACCTACAAAGCTGAAGCTTCTTGAAGTAGGACCCATGTGGGGTTTGTCAACCCACATACAACAATAAGCATTACCAATATCCATAACTCTTCTCTGGTATATAATATGAGGATGTAATGCTTACAAACAACTAGAATAAGAATTTCCATATCCAACCAATATACCAACCAAGTAAGCCAATAATCCACTCAATATTTCCAACCATCCATGAAATCTAACATGAACTATATGCCAAAAGAGTAAAAACATCAAAATGTACCATTGTTACCACATTAGTCTTTATTCAATAGACAAGATACAACTAATTTCACATGCACAAGGCCAACAATATCATATAAGACACCACACAATGACACATAACAATTATCCAAAACAGCCAAATAATCTCTATATATAGGATACCCAATAATATATCCATTTTCATGATTAGTTCCCACACCCTTAACATGTTTTTATATCAAGATTAACTACCCACCCTAGTCTGAAGAAAGTTAAGCAATAACCTATCTAGAATGTTGAAAAAACTCTATTTAAAAGACTTCAATCCGAAGACTTCCTCCTCACGAACAGACTTGGAATCAACAATATTATACAAATATAGAATCTATGTGTCAAAAGAAAGTCAATGATACCTATATTGCCTATTTTTGTCTCAGGGTCAAAATGGATCCACAAAATGGATTTTTGAAAAACAAGGCTAAAATCATAATTTTCTTTTTGAAACATGTTCTGCATATTCATAGGAGTCTACATCTAAAAACCCAAGTAAAAAGGAGTTAAAATTGAGGTAATAATTGAACAAAAACCATGCTTAATCATTATCGGCAAAAATCCTTGAGATTCATTTTAAAATAAAGAATTGATGTTGTTTTCAAAATAAAATCAAAAGAAAAAATGATAATTATAATATTTGAAACTCATCCATGTGAAAATGAGTTAAAATCAGGGTTTAAATTGGAGAATTATAATTTTTAGGCCTTACGGGCCAAAATTTCCAATTTTTACCTTTTTAATTCATGTTAAACAAGAATTAAAGGATAAAATTGGAGAAAAGTAACTGAAAAAGGTGTTTTGGATCTTTCCCAAGCTAGAAATGGAGGAAATTACTCAAAATCATTAAACCCTAAGATCCATTTCTCAATAATGGTGTAAATGGAGAAACATAGGTATATGAAGGACCCAAGCATCGCATATGCGATCACCGGTTCACATATGTGATACCTGGTGTGAGGAAAGGTATCACATATGCTAACCTGTCATCACATACGTGAGTCCCTCGATCGCGAGTAAGATGTCATGTATGTGACACATGCATCTATTCAACTGAGTTGCATAAGCGACTGACCTATTGTATTTATGGGTGCACCTATACGAGTTGGAGACTTGGAGAAATGTAAGTCTCTGTGGACCTCTCGAGATTCATCTGGAATATCGTGACTACAAATGAACTATGTTACCCTATCAAATTCGACGCTCTGAACTTAATAGCAATATCATATTTTCAAAATAATAACGTTTTCACAAAGTTGACCCCCGAAACCTGATTTCATAATTTTTTTGGACTGAGGATCGAAATGAGATATTAAACCTATAAAACCACACTAGCTAGGTTACCACCCTAAAATTGACATTCCAAATCTGCTAGCACAGTCGATTTTTCCATTCAATGCACAAATTAGTATATGTTGACCAAAGTTAACAATAAGTCTTCTCATGCCACCAAAAAGCACAATATCATATAAATCACAACAAAATGCACCGAGAACCATGCCAATCATCCCCAAACCCTAGAAATACCACAAAGAAACCACGGGAAGGGGTAAATTGGTCAAATTACATATAATTAAATATGTCATAAAAATCATCAAAAATTAAGTCGTTACAATAGAAAATTTGAAGAACATTCTGTTCGGAACCTCATGATTTAGGCATTGCATTAACTTATTGTTGAATTGTTTCCAAGACTCATAAATGGTTCGCCACTAAGTTGGCAAAAATTAATGATTTCATAACTTAGTTGCATCATTCGGGAAGGCAGAAAGTACCGATCCAAGAATATTTTCATTAGTTTAACCCATGAAGTGATAGATATCATGGTCAAATAACACAACTATAAGATCATTTCTCTCATTAATAAGAATGGGAAAAGCCACAAATAGATCTATTCTTGAGATATGTGGGCCATGTCAAATGAAGAACACACATCAACAAAATTATTTAAGTGAAGACTGGCATCCTCATGTGCATAAAATCCAAATAATATTTTCATGTGAAGCAAATGAAGAATCCCACTAGTAACGTGATACACTCTATTTCCTTCTATCGGTGAAATACGAATAGCACTAGGTGACCCTCATCTTCGAGATACCCATCAAAGGTACTAGTATTACTACTATGTTGGCTCATAGTATATATTATCCTCACTTGAGAAAGAACAAATAATGTAAATAAAATATTATGACTAAACAAAAGTGACTAACAACAGTATATGAATCAAAACTATGTTTTACTCTTTGACAAAGGCTTCAAAATTTGATGATGCTCAAACTACACCCTTGAAGTGTAAATGATCGTGATTAATATAGTAACCTAATTAAGGTTGGGGTTGAATCTACAGGGAGTGAAGAAACGGATTTTAGTATTTGAGAGTGTTAGAAGCCAACTGTGTGTTGACCTGTAATACATTGTAAACAACCATTAAAGTAAAAATAGGGGATTTGGTTGAAAGATTTTGAATTCATCAATTTCATTATTTTGAGATCACTATTTCAAAGGTATAAACGATTAGAGATTAATCAAGTGTTGATATGACTTGGGTTTATACTTTCCTAGGTGTGGGTTCTTGCATGAGTATTTGTCTAAATTTAACTAGAAGTCATAGGTAAGATAGATCTAGAAGTTTTGGTGTCAATTTGTCAATAAAACACCAAATATCACGAATGATTTCTGTAGAATGCCTCATAAGTGTAAAAAAATATACTAATATATGGCTTCAATAACATCCTTATGTCTAAGAAATGCTATTAAATGAACTAATTCAAGTTATTGACTACACCCATTCCTGACCCATATCCTATCTATTAAGGATGATATGGGTTATAAGGTAATTGGGGTTCCCAACCCCCAATTCTTAGTTAAAACATAGAATGAATGTAAAACCTATATCAAGTAGCTAATTAGGAAGACAACTAAATCAAATCCATGCACTAATCACAACCTATTCAAGCATAACCCAAGAAGAAGAATTAGCTACTCATAGAGACAGAAAGTAGAGATATATAAAAATTTCCATCAAATCAATCCTTATAAATTAAAGAAAATGCAAAACCCAAGCTTATTTTAATAAATCTTCAATTAAAATCACTAATTCTTGATCTGAGAGTCACTCTAAGTGTTCTTTGCTCAAGAGTAGAACAAAAATATTTAATGATGGTGGAACTAAGCTGAAAACCCTAGTTTAGCCCTAAATTCATATTTTCCAAATTTTATAAAAATGCCGACACACCCATTTGATCTTTAGGGTTTTTTTCCTTTCATATTTGATATTTTGTTGACTTGATTGGATTGATCATATTCTTTTTCAACATTTACCTACATGAATAAGCATGATACATGGGATTAACACCAAATCAAAGAAAATTTCTGATAATTTGAGCTTATGAGGTGATAACAAGTAATCAAATTGATGACTTATCATTTACCATTTTCAAAGAATTTTAAGATAGCATTTGTTGCTCATTACTTATTACCGGCCAGTTTTTTTTAAAAATTCAATAGTAAATCCATTAATT
Source organism: Capsicum pubescens (assembly GCA_030864215.1). NCBI lineage: Eukaryota > Viridiplantae > Streptophyta > Magnoliopsida > Solanales > Solanaceae > Capsicum > Capsicum pubescens. The sequence continues at coordinate 187,251,633 of CM061541.1, forward strand.
CCATGGGACTTATCATCAGGAAGTTGTTGGATAGCCTTATGGATATCTTCTAATGTTACTAGACTTTGTATTAGAGAGATAAAGTCCATATTTTGCTATTTTAGGATTTATACAGGGTAATTCATAAGCTGCAGTCCCCAGGAGTGCTTGAAAAAAAATAGTAAACTCTTGATGAATTTCAATAAGTTTGGTTAATGTAACACCTTGATCCTTACAAATGTAATTAATCATGTTCCTAGCTTGTCTAGGTTTGATATGAGCATGGAGAAACTTCATATTATAGTCACCATAATCTAGATAAGTAGCTCTTGACATTTGTCTTAGGACCTGCTCATGTATTCCATCCATTTCTATATCTATAAGGGGATGTCTCTCTTAGTTTTAATCCGACCATCATTATATAATTGAACTGATAATTCTTCCTAAACCTATTGTAGATAAGCCTTAAGAGTGTACAACTTAATGTATAGTAAGGATAAATCCTTATGTGCACCATTTAGCTTTACTACAGATTAGTTCAACGTTCTTCTAGATAGAGAACATGGCATACCCTGTATATTCTGACTCTAAGTGTGATGAACCATTTCCTGGAATTATCGTTGTTTAAGAAGAATATTAACAAGTTTGAATGTTTTTTTGCAAGGCTGGATGATAATGTCAGTACTAGTAAGGATTAAAGTATGGTTGTTGTGCCCAAGAGCACAAACAAGTGTATATGGTCCACCAATTAGTAAAAAAACCTTTTACAAGTCAAGCATCGATCTCACATGGATTTGTGTTAAACAATTATCCAATTCTAGTTCTACTATAATGAATAACAAGTGCAAACGTAACTCAAAAGTAATTAAGAGTTAAAATAAAAAGTGAACTTAACAATCCTGTAAATTAAAGGTTCTTGAACAATAGTGGGGAGAAACCCAGGGTTAAGGCTCTACGAACAACCATAATAAGCTATGTAACTTTGTTGGTTAGGTTAGTTATCTTGGTTGTTGGTCCACAGGGTCAATATTATGACTATGGCCTTCTGAACCTCTAATCAATTATCTAACTTGTCCCCAAAACTACATCATTAATAGGGGATGGAAGAACTAAGTTAAATGCATTCATATTATATCCCATAATTGAACCAAATAGGAAACTTAGGTATATTAATATCCTAAATGCAAATCATAAAATTATCCAATTGAGATTATGATCCTATTTTGTCTATCCCATGTTCTATCCTATCATTCCTCCTTCTGGGTTCATGATGAAAGAAAACATACATTCTAAGAGAATCCTTAAAATAGTTAAAACAAGTATAAATAAAAAACCAACAATTACAAAAAAAAAAACCAATTCAATTAATAACAAGAGTAATCATGTTCTTGGCCTTAACCTCAGAAAAGGGTGTTTGGCCTCTTATGGACATACACATAATAAAAATAGATGAATCTATGTTATAATACATAAAAAAACTAAAGTAATTGAATAATAACCCAAATTGAAGACTTATCCAACTTATTTAATAGACCTAAGGTTTTCCAAGGTCGTAACATAAGAGTTTAAGTGTCCTATTTATACAAGGACCAAGCTGTCCGATTTTGTTTTGCTTCCATGCCACACCCTTATCGTGGATGATAGGGTCCGTGGCATGCCAATATCTTGGAGATAAACTATTTGGGAAAATTAATAAGGGAAACAAGTGCATTCCACGTCCTTAACATGCCATCTAGGTGGCGTGACACGCCAATGTGTCAAAAAAATCCCGATTCCATCAAGCTTAGTCCATTGCGTTTGTCCTTCAACTCCAAGCTTTGTGGTTCTTTTTCCTCTTGATTTACAGATTTTATATCATCTATTGATAATATTTATCATGTTACCAAGCATACTATAAAATAAAACACCACAAATTTGAGCTCAAATCCACATATAATCCAACGCGATGAACTAGAATTGATTATAGCTCAAGCTACACATACTAGTTTTCGTGTTTGAACTTTAACTTAATGTTTTGACTCCAAACTTATTATGAGCACACATTAAACACTACAAACACATAAATAAGCACTTAGATGCTCATTTATACAAAAATTACATCATTATGCACATGAGATGTCCTCAAAACTAAGCTAAGTAAGTGTAGATAACAACATTCAGGTGCAAAATCCACCTAAGATCATCACCCCACACTTAAAGCTTTGTTCATCCTCAAACAAATCTTCACTTTAAGTATCATAAACAAGAAAGAATCCAAAATTACTACAATAAGCAAGACACTCAAGCTAGCACTATAATGACCAAAGATAGCAAGTTTCACACACAAGCATGTTATATATAATTAAGAGCTCACACACACTCCTTCTAAACATCCTAACCTCAAGTATTGACTCGCCAAGTCTAAAAACTCATGTATATTACTCAATTAAGATATAGTCTAAATCATCTAACCATCATCAAACATGTTCCCTCACCATATGAGAGTTACCTATATTCACTCACAGAGATGCAATTTATCATAATAATGGGTACAAGAACTAATTTACACTCACTCTCCCAAAGAATTCACAAGATACACAAGATGACCCATATGATTTTCCTTAGTGTAGTACTCCACTAATATCATAATGTCGATGCTTAAAATAAAATAGGACTATATGGGTTGTAATGTAGGCTAAGGGACTTGTAGGAACTATTTTGGCCAGGAATTGTGACTATCTTTTCTAAGCGCTTTTATACATCACACATACATTAAGATAAATATTTAATCAACCACACTTTTTACAACCTCTACCTTCCCATTCTTTTTTGTTTTGCCCCATTTCATTAAGTTTGTTCACATATACACAGTAGGGAATATGCTCTATTAAAACAAGATTAGATTTTTGCACAATGTTATTTCTTTGCATGACATCCCTCCCACAAATAGTACATCCCTTTTTCAACACCAGTAGCTAAAATTTTAAGGGCTTCACGTTCACCTTTTTCTTTTTCAATTATCCACTCCTTAACTCATTAATTTTTCAATTAAAGCGCTCAGGAGTTTTGGATAAAATTATAGTCAATCAAAGAAGGGAATAGGCTACATATGAGGCTACCAAAGAATAAAGGCTAAAGGATCAATGGGGATAACTAAGATTATGAAAAAGGGTAGATGAAAGAGGGTATAAACATGGCTATCAAAGAAATGCCTATATCATATCCTAAACCCCCACTCCTTATTTTGATGTACACACACAACTGCCAAGTTCTAGACATTAATGCAATAAGGAATACAACAAAAATCCCACTTATACATGGCACATACTCAAATCAAGTAGGATCATTATAAACTCTCAACCAAATAATAACACAAATTCAGAATTAAGCCAACAATGTACAAGAGTCATATAAATGAACTTAGGTCTCTCAAAAGTAGTTATTTAACACACTCATCATGCTATCACATTAAAAACAACTTGAATCATGTAATCACACACAACACTCATAAGAACATCCCACTTATTCATAACATAAAATATTAAATTTACTTCAAATAAGAAAAAAAGGATTCTGGGTTCAAAGGGCGCCCCGTGGAAAAGAATTGAAAAGAAAAACCATGGGGTGGGTGAAGTGTGAACATATTAGAATAACACCAACAAATAAAAACTAACAAACTAAAAAGAAAAAAAAAATTGTACTTTTTTCCAATTTACCCAAAAACTGGAAAACAACTAAGAATGAAAATCCTATAGCATCACTTCACCCAAAACCATGGGAATTTCCCCACTCAACACTTAAAAACATACTTTGTCCCCAAAGTAAAATTAAATGTAGATATTGAAATACTCTCCGGGGTCTCTTGGCATAGATAGAAACACCTTTAAACATCAATGACTTTGGGTGGATCCCACACCCAGTCTTTTCAATGTTTTTTAGCTCAAGTCTCCGGTACTCAGGCTTACCATCAACTTGTGACTTAACAAAAAAAAAACAATGTGAATTAAAAACTAAAATGCAAATAAAATACCTACCTTAACTTGGGTTGCCTCCCAAGAAGCACATGATTTAGTGTCGTAGCATGACCTATATCACTACATCTCAACCAGTTTCTTCATATTTTTCCTCCTACTTTGGAGGCCATTTTCTCACTCTTTTTTTTACCTATCGAGTGTTTACTATCAAGGTCATCATTCTTCACCTTAACAACCGTTTTAAGATCTTCTTTCAACTTCACCTTTTTAGGTATAATTGGGGGCTTAGACAACTCTATTAGAGAGTTCAAAGAGGTCTTTTGTGGTGCACTTTCCACTACCTCAGACTCATCCACCCCCATGGTAGTTCTAATGCATATGTATTTATAATGGGAAGGTGAATTTAGTTGTTTGTAGACTTTGAAAACCACCTCTTCATCATCTAGTCTCATTTTAAGAGTACCCTATTTCACATCAATCAATTCTCCACCTGTTTTTAAAAATAGACATCCTGATATGATCGGGACCCTATTATCTGCAGCATAATCCAAAACAATAAGTTTAGTAGGGATTATAAACTTACCAACCTTTATGAGCACATCATCAATAATTCCTTCGAGCCTAACTTAGGTTCTTTTTTCATTTGAAGAACCATAGAGCATGGCCTCGGCTTCCCAACCCAAGAGTGTTGAACACCAATAAGGGAATCAAGTTTTTACTTGTCCCAAAATCATTCATAGCATGGATCATGTCACTCTTACCAATTTATATAGGGAGGGTGAAACTTCCTGGGTCCTTAAGCTTCTTGGACATCTTTTTCATCACCACAGATCTACACTCCTCAGTGAGTGCTGTCGTTTTAATGTCTTATAATTTAGTCTTGTTAGTTACAACATCCTTTAAGTACTTAGCATACTTAGGAATACCCTTCATAATATCTAAAAGAGGAAGGTTAATGTACAGTTCTCTGAACGTGTCAAAGAAATTCTTGATGCAGGCATTCTTTTTAGCCTTCTTAAGGCTCTGAAGGAATAGTGGAGATGGTCTCGTATTCACTTACTCAGTAGCCTTTACTTTTGGGGTTCTCAAACTTTATTGAATTTTCATCATCTTTGCTTTCAACCTGTTGAGGAACCAACATTGCATATACCTTCTTATTTTTCTTTGGAGGCCAGTTAGTAAGTTCTTTACCACTTCTCAAGGTGATTGCCATAACTTTCTTTTGATGTTTTGTATCACTTGGAAATCCATCTTGGGGCCTATTATTTTATGCCTGAGATAGTTTTCCAGTTGTTGCTCCAACTTTTGCTGAGCTGCTTGTTGATTTTTTTTATCTCAACAACCATTTTTTCTTGCTTTCCCTAAATCTTTTTCATTGTTTCCTCATCATTGCTGACCTGTGTGTTGTGTTGCTGTTCAAATTATTATGGATGATTGGCTACCCATGCATAATCTAGATGAGTTTGCCACTTGTGGTTGTAGGAATTAACATAGTTTGTCTTTTGAGCATTTCCTACAAAGTTCACCGATTCCAGATTTGCACTATTCAAGTTTGTAGAGTGGACACTATTGCTAAATTTCTCACACTAACCTATGGTTTTTTGCACTGCATTTACTTGAGTAGGATATTGGTTCATACTCAACTTGCTGAATTAAGTCATCATTTGATTCTACATAGCTGATAATTGGGTGGCTAAGGTTGTGATACTATCAACTTCAATCATTCTCGTAACCTTTTTAACTAATATTCAGGACATGTCATCCTGCTAGTCTAGATTTCCTTGAGCAATATAGTTAAACAAGGTATAGAGCGCATCATAGATTTTCTCTAATTCTTGACCACCTACATCCAAATCTAATAATTTTTTCATGTTATTGTCAAGAGTTCAACAAAGGTGTGAGCTAATACCTCATTGGACTATTGGTGATGTGGACAGTCCCAAAGGAGAGATTTAAATCTCTCCCAAGCATGATACATATTCTCATCCGACTTCTTCTTGAAGCTTATAATCTCACTGGGTAATCTTCCAGTCTTTTTTGATAGAAAGAAACAAATAAGGAATTTTTGGGCCAAGTCATCCCATGTAGTTATGGAACCTACTGGCTCAACGTTCAACCACTTCTTTGCTTCCCCAAAAAAGTGATTAGGGAAAGATTTTTAGCCTCACATAATCAGTGGATACCCCTGTGGATATGAACATGTCACTAATCTCAAGAAAATTTTACAGGTGGACTTGTGGATCCTCATATGATAACACAATAAACTATCTACTATTGTGCAAAAGCTGTACCATGTTCCATTTCAACTAAAATCTATCTCCGAGAGATAATCTTTGAATAATGGAGGTCACATTAGTTATGAGTGAGATTGCCACTATAGTTCTATGGGCTCGAGGATCTTCTGACATAGGTACAGGATGATCTTCCTCTTCCTGAATTTGAGGGATTTTATAGACAAGTACTGCTTCTCTCTTTCGTTGGTGTAAGCATTGATCGGGCTCAGGATATGTCTCAACCAACTCCCTATCCCTTGATATCTTACTATCTTTTAAACCTATGCCTGTAAATTCAGAAGATAAGATCAAGAGATTATCAGTTATGAAATCAAAAAGCAAAATTAAAACTACTACGGTTGCTAATTTACAAGTCCCCGGCAATGACCGTAAGAACTTGTTGCGCCCAAGCGCACATGAAAGTGTAAATGATCCACCAAGTAGTAAAATGTCATTTTACAAGCCAAGTATCAATCCTACTGGTACTTGTGTTAAACAACTATCCAATTTTAGTTCTACTATAAAGATTAACAAGTGCAAATGTAACCCAAAAGTAATTGAGAGTTAAAACTAAACATAAACTTAACAATACTATAAATTAAAGGTTCTTCAGCAATAGTGGAGAGAAACCCAATTAAGGAACTACGAATAATCATACTAAGCTATGTAACTTTGTTGGTTAGGTTAATTATCTTGGTTGTTGGTCCACGGGGTCAATATTATGACTGTCCTTCCGAACCTCTAAGAAAGTATCTAACTTAGTTTCATAACAACATCCTTGAGAAAAGATGCGAGAACTCAGTTAAATGCATTCGAATTCCATCCCGTAATTGAATCAAATAGGGAAATTAGGTATATTACTATCCTAAATGAAAATCATAACATCAATCAATTGAGATTAAGGTCCTCTTCTGTCTATTGGATGTTCTATCCTATTATTCCTCCTTCTTTGTTCAAGATCGAAGTAAGCATGTATTCCAAGTGTTGCAAATCCTTAAAATAGTTAAATCACGTATAAATAAAAAATCAACAATTATAAATAACCAAAACCAATTGAATTCATAACAATATTAATCATGTTTTTGGCCTTAACCCTAGAAAAGGGTGTTTAGCCGCTCATGGACATACACATAATCACAATAGATGAATACATATTGTAATACATATTCAAACTAGAGTGAAGGAATAAAAACCCTAATTTAATCCTTCTCCAGCATATTTTAAATCCCCAAGGTTGTCCAAGGTGGTAACATAAGAGTTTAAGTGTCCTATTTATACTTGGTTCGAGCTGCCCGATTTTGTTAAGCCTCCATGCCATGCCCTTATCATGGAGGATAGGGTACATGGAATTACAATATCATGGATGCCTAATTTTTTGGAAAATTTACAATTCAACAAAGGGAGTTCCACTCCCTTATCACGCGATCTAGGCAGCGTGGCACACCAATGTGTTAAAAAAATTCCAGATTTTATCAAGCTTTGTCCATTGCATTTGTCCTTCAACTCCAAGTTTTGTGGTACTTTTTCATCTAGATTTACAGATTATATATCATCTATACATCATCTTTATCAAATTAACAAGCATCTTATAACATCAAACACCACAAATTAGAGCTCAAAACCACATATTAAACACAATGAGCCAGAATTGAACATAGCTCAAGCTACGAGTACTTGTTTTTGTGTTTCAACTTTAACTTAATTTTTGAATCCAAACTCATTATGAGCACACCTTAAACACTACAAACATATAAAAAAACACTTATATTCTTATTTATACAAATATTACATCATTGCATGCATAAGATGTCCTCAAAACTAAGCTAAGTAAGCGTAGATAACAACACTTAGGCACATAAATTCACCTAAGATTAGTGGTATGAGCATTCAGGATTTCCAAACAAAGCCGCCAACCATATTGGATAAACAAGTTAGATTTTCCTATAGTCCAATTGATTCTTCTATATATTCTGACTCTTGTATCCCTTTTATTACACCACGAGTAATCACATCCCCTTCTAGGTAGGCGACCTAACCCCAAGTTATCTATACAATCAATAAAATCCTAAATTTTAGCTTGGTGGACATGAGCACAATTTAATCTAAAATAAACTTACACTAGTGTTAAAATCATCAAGAATAACCAATGGTCCTAACACTCTATGATGTAACATGCTTAGCCTACCCCATATATCTTTCCTAGCTGCCGTCGAGTTATAGCATTATACAAAGGTAATGTAGCAAGTAAATACTGATGCCTTGTCTTGTACATGACAATAAACTTATTGAGGAGATTCCTATACTACCTTAAGTTTAACATTCTAATGTTTCCAATATATCCATAGTATGCCATTGGTCTCTTGTGAATAGTCTTCATAATAGTTCCAGTAGTACCCATAGTAGCTTTAAAAGCTTTTATTCTTCCCTACTTTATTTTGGTATCTAAGCATCCTATAAGATTAATTTTATTTCTAAATAGAAAGTTCCTTAACTCCTTCAGTTTATAAGGATGATTATGCCCTCGAATATTCCAAGAGCAGAATCTCATATAAGAGCCTGTGAGGGCATCTTAGGACCCTTAGACTTATTATGATTTTTAGAATTCCCTACCTCATTTATCCAGTATCAGGAAGTTCAAGATTATCTTATGACTCATCCATCTTTCCTTTCCCTTTAATATAATATGCTATAGCTGTAGGATTTTGTAATATCTCAGGTTTTCCTAGCAGATCAATTGCTTTAGGCAACCACTTAGGTTCAAAAACTTTCTTATGCTCTTTCTTAGGATTTGCATCTTTCTTATTAGGAAAAACCTTATTCTTTTTTGGACAAGTGGTTGTCTTATATCCGAAGACCATACAATCCTGGCAGTGTTTTGGCCACCAATCATAGTATATGTCTTGCATTTGTATCTTTCCATCAGGTTCCTCTATAGCCATTGTTCTAGTAATGGTTGAATGATGTCTAATTTAATCAACATTAAATCATACATGTGTCTGTTCTACTCAATAGTTAATCAATCAGTGCAAATTGGCTTCCCCAGATAGCTGGATATTCTACTCAAATTTTCAGTAGCCAAGTAGTGTATGGGTAGATTTGCTAAGTTCACTCATAAGGGCATCTGCCTTAGTGATTCCTTTCTCATCATAAAATCAGATGTCCATTGCTTCAACACTACTTGTCTATAATCAAAGGTATAAGGACCCTATTTCATCACCTTAAGTTTTTATTGATCGCTCCAAAATTTGAATATATAATAGCCACCCCCATATAAGTATACTTGAAATGTTTCAATAAAATTCTAGATCGCATACAAAAATTTTATCATTTGATTGAATGGGGAATTCTTCCCCACCACATAGCCCAGACGAATACCATTTCCATTTTTACAGATCTATTTCAACAGGGTTTAGCTTCATTACTTTCATTCCCTCCTTAAGTATAGGTGCAAAATAACTAATTTTTACACCTTTATTTAGAGCTTGATTTGAGTGTGTTCCATCAGAATATCCACCAAACCTCGCATGAAGTTTAGTTCTCTCATTGGTTGGGTTGTTTCTTTTCCTTCATATAGAGATAGTGTTGCTAAAGGGACTTAGTTTCACTGTGGTAGGCCCTTTTTCAAAACCTTTTGTATATTTGAGCTTGGCCCTAGCGCCCACTTTGATAGCTTGACTGGGGAGAGTGACTACGATATTCCCATCTTCGGGGTAACTATATGAGTACTCTTCTCTGATTGGGCCACTGTTTTAGTTGTGTCCATTGTCGGTCCTTGATGTGCCACTGGTGGTTTCCATTTTCATTCCATTTTGTCAATACACATATGTTAGTAGACTTTACTTGATGTTCACCCAGGTAAAACTTTACTATAAATAAAGCATGATGGTTTCAAATATATGGTTAGAAAATATTAGGAATCATACCTCATGGTAGTCTCAAATTTTTTGTACCTCATAAATGAAGATTTTGAAGACAAACTTATCCAAGTGGAATAAGGAGACATATGGTAATATTTTTCAAAAAACTACTAATCTTGAGGAAGTCATATAAGTATAGGAGATAAAGTCAGAAGTGGACCCTTCTTTATCCAATATAGCAAGTTTCCATAAACCACAATCAGATCTTTTCAAAAATCTTTATCACAACCCAAAAACTAAGGTCATGATGACACTCGTTGCATGTAGCCTTGATAAGTAAGACAATCACCCAAACTGATATGTAAGAAAAATACAATATAACAATACTAAAGGCGTGACTTCTGGAGTGAAGTCAAACCCATACAAGTACAACAAAAGTGAAAGTCTGAATAATAAAGATACCAAAAACCATCCCAAAACCTGGTGTCATAGTGTAAGAACAATCTAAATACAACTCAAACTAAAAATACAACTAAATTCAAAAAATGATAAGTCTATCTCTAAATACGAAATAAAGACATCAACTGGATATGAGGAGGTCTGAGGTCAAATTAGAAGGCATAAAGCGGCCACTACCTCAAAAATGTCAATAACCAGCCGCAAGAACTTCGCTTCTATGAGACACACTCGTACCTAGATTTGCACTAAAAAGGCATAGTAGGGATGAGTATGGTGCACTTGTTTTCAATAGGTATTATAGGATGACTGAGAAAAGTAGAAAATAAGGTATATAAATACATACTACGAGCACGTCACCTAAAATAAAAAAAATATCCCAAACGGTAGCTCACACTGTCTCCACTAATAGTTTTAAATCTAGTACTTACATAAATAAATAGGTACGCAAGAGAAAGAAATTATATTGGTAATGAATAACACATATAATCACAACACAAAAGATGCATAATGTATGAAATGAAATGATGATGACGATCATCATGTGATATAATTGAGGTTATCGCATTACCTCCATGTACACCTATTGAGACTCAACGCTTCCACGTAGGACCCATATGGGGTTCAAAACCCTTATAATTTCTAAATACTCAATTCTAATCTCAATATCCATATCTCCTCTCCAACACATGGGCTACGACAGAGGGTTTTGTAAAAGTGTCTTATTTTTGTCAAAAAATAGTGTTCCCTTAATAGTACAATGGTATCATGAATGTATGTACGATATGAGGATGTAATGCTCACAGCCAAACCAGTATAAAGATCTCGAATCAATTCTGAATATATACACATGAGTTTAGAATCTACTCAGTATGTCAACCATCAATGATTTAGTATAAGCAACGTACCATTGAAATAGGTGTGCATATTTGACTCCACTAATACCATATTAACCCTAAATTTGGAATTTACAGAAAGCAACCAATGAATAAACTATACTAATAACATCAGATAAAGCCTCCACATGGGAAAAACATAGCAAATATCATCTCAGGTCACCAATAACAACAATGTAAGCCCCCACATAGGCACACCATAGTAATAATATTATTTCCTGACATGACCCTAAGCCGGGCCTTGTTGTATGGGCATCTTGAGCCCAACCAAGATCGGAGATTGCCCTGTCAAACCAACCAAACCATGACATCAATCCATAAGTGTTGGATAAACTCCAAGAATGTGATCAAGATAGAGAAAACAAGACTAATAATCGCAACTTAAGAAAGTCTAGCCATTCATTAATGTCATAATTCAACACCACACCTACCCATGTCCACAGTCATCCACAAGCCTCTACCAATCCTATGTCTATAATATGCCGGAACAAGCCCCCGACAATAGCCAGAACCAAATACAAAATAAGTCTATGACATAAGGTAAGAAGATCATAAAATGTGCCCCTTCCGAAGTATGGAAGCTCGCCACTTCAAAGTCAATGCTCGAACCACTAGAGCACCTGATCACAGCACAAGAAGAGAAGAAGAAGTTTCGTCTCCTATGTCACGTATGGACAAAGCGTCTGGAGATGGATAGCGGTTGGAGCGCTAGCATGTAACTCAAGGGTAAGGATAAAATAGTGTCATTATTCAATACCAAGTAAAACAATCATAAGTACCCATTCTTGAACCATGAAGTGGAGGACTCTAACCTTTCACCCGCGTAGGTTATATATCAAGCAAGAGCACTCTAACCCCAAGCCATTTTATTGCACAAGTGGATTCTAAGAACAAGACTTTTACTAGACAAGAGGGATCTAACAACTAGCCATTTTGTTAGACAATTGGACTCTAACCACTAGCTATCTTATCAAACAAGTGGACTCTAACCACAAGCCATCTTATTGCGCAAGTGGACTTTAACCACAAGCCATCGTGTATATTACCAGTTGACATTGGGACTCTAAACCTTTGTCCATGCTTTCACATCTATTTAATTCAATATTTAAGGACTTTAACCCATATATCCATTTCAAGCCATCAAGGCCACCACTCAACACCATACATGACCACAAGGTCTTTATGAACCATTTATCAATTAATCACCTTAATAGGATAATGCCTTAGTTTAGAATACCATTCAAGTAAAGTTATGGTCATCAGTACCTTTATCAAACTATTCATTAGAATTCTTACACCAAGCTTTAGTTCAAACACAATTCAATTTCGTGCTTAGGGACATAAACCCCTTTTTAACCAAACCAACCACGAAGGTTACCAATTAACTCATTAAAGGCCAAAAAGTCCTTTACTAGTTCATTTACCAATCATTCTTACTCTTTAATCCATTACATTGGTTCAAATCACCATCAACATGTGACTAGTTATTTCTAGTAGATATTTTCACAAACATCTTGAGGGCATACCTTTACGATGAACAAAATCAAAGTTGAAATCATCAAATTTAGGGTTACTCCTGACCAATTTGTTAAACCACAATTAATAAGCACCCACATGTGTCAATCATTACCAAACTCAGGAATAAACACAAGCTTAAACAAGAATAAACATTACCCATCACTATACATCAAAACCCTTAACATTTATTTCAAAAACCACCATTAAAGACTAATAAACAATCTTTAAATAACATGATATTTAAGAAATAATAATAAAGGAAGAGTCACATGCCTTATACAAGATGATTCAAGGGAGAATTCTTGGTCCTCAAGCTTCTAGAAGGAAAAATCTTAAAACCCTAGCTTCAATCTTGAAAGTAAAGTTTTAGAGAGGGTTTGGAATGTTTTCGAACTTGTATATGTAAAGAATAAAGGGAAAAATAAGGTTATAAGTTATGGGTTATAGGGGTTGAGGGGTGGGAAATGTCTAAAATGTCCTCAACTTAAAAGCTGAAAGTAGAACCCAGGAGGGTACGAGTTCCATACCCAAGTCGTACCCTATGGTATGAGTGGTACCCTAATTGGTACCTTAGGCTTCCCCATGGACCCCTAAATTGTTCAACATACGACTATACTAAGATAACTCGTACCTAAGGGTACAAATGGTACCCTAAACTGTACCTTGTGTCATACCTTAGATAGATTCAACTAGGTTAAGCATATGGCATCATACGACTAGGCAACATACTACCCATGGCCTAACATATGACTCAGGAGAGGCTAAACCGTACCTTAGACAAAATCTAACCCCCACTACACTGCCTAACATACGAGTAAGAGGACCCCAAGTCATATCCTAGGGTAAGTCTAGTACCCTTGAGTCGTACCGTGCCCAAAAACTTCAACTAAGGGAATTTTTCTAAGTGTCCAAAGCCTAGGTGTTTCAATTCACCCCCACTTGGAACATTTGTCCTTGAATAAAAGGTAAGGCAAGCACAAGCATGAGTTAACACATTATTGCACTTCAAATTAACCTTTAATCAAGTTATAACAAAAAGACATACAACAAGGATATAACAAATGCCATGATCATTATCAATCCCTCATTCATTCAATTGACTTTGGGACTTAAACCCATAGTCTATCAAAATATTTGCTCAATTCGAAGTTTAGCGACTTAAACCCTTTTTGCCTATCAAAAACATAAATCAAGTTAAGAAGATTAACACATACCTCAAGCATGAGTTTTTGGAACGAAAAACAAATGATGATATTGGCTTCATGTCCTCTTCCACCTCCCAAGTAGCTTCTTTGGAATTTTGGTTCCTCCATAGAAGCATCACCGAAGCCAACTCTTTCATTCGCAACCAGGAAACTTTTCTATCTAACATCCTTACCCTGATCTCCTCGTAGGACAAAGAGTTTGAAATACCAACATCCTCCAAGGGAACAACTAACGAAGGGTCTCCTATATATTTCCACAACATTGACACATAGAATACCGGATGGATGGAGCTCAAACTAGAGGGAAACTCCAACTTATAGGAAACATTACCAACCCACTTTATAATCAACTATGGACCAACATAATGGGGACTTACCTTCCCCTGCTTACCAAATTGCATCACTCCCTTAATAGGAGATACCCTCAATAATACACAATCACTAATATTAAACTCCAAATCCCTAAGCCTCACATCTACATAGGACTTTTGGTGACTTTGTGTGGTTTTCAACTTATCACGAATCACCTTCAGCTTCTCTAAGGCTTGGTGAATCAAATTGGGGCCAAACAACTTACCCTCACCAATCTCATACCATCCTATAAGAGATTATACAACGCTTCAAAAGAAGCCATACCAATTCTAGAGTGGTAATAATTATTATAACTTTACTCAATCAAAGGCAAATGGTCATACCAACTACCATCATAATCAATCACACAAGCATGCAACATATGTTCCAATGTTTGGATCTTCCTCTCAGGTTGTCTATTCGTCTACGGATGGAAAGCAGTACTAAGGCACACCTTAGTTCCAAAACTTTCTGAAATGACTTCCAAAAATGAGATGAGAATGGAGTACTACGATTTGAGATGATAGAAACCGGAGCACCATAGAACTTCATAATCTCCACAAGAAACAACTTAGCATAATCCTCAACGGAATAACTAGTTCTCATCGGCAAGAAATGAGCAGACTTGGTAATTCTATCCATAATGACCCAAATAAAATCACATTGTTTATGAGACCAGGGAAAATCAGTAATGAAATCCATATTAGTCACTTCCCACTTTCATTCGGGTAACTCTATCTTATGATACAAACCATCGGGTCTTAAGTTCTCAACTTTCACTTATTGACATACCATACACACAACCACATAGCTAGCCACATCTTGCTTCATAGTATTCCACTAATAAAACTCCCTAATATCGCGACACATCTTCATAGAATTGAGATGAATAGTATAATGAGATCCATAAGCCTCAGCCATAATCCTTTCCCTCAACCCATCGACATTGGGAACACATAGCCTACCTTGGTACCTCAAGATGCCATTACCACCAAACACAAAATCAACAACCTTTTGTTGACCCACATTACTCTTAATCTTCATCAAATTAGGATCCAAAATTTGTTTTTCTTATCTCAACAACAAGGGACTACAACGATAGCTAATGCACAAATACACCACCATCCTCGGAGTCTGTGAGATGAACTCTAAGATTATCCAAACGATAGATGTCTTTTACCAATTCTCGTATATTCTCATCCACATGAGCTAAACTCCCTATGGATAACCTGTTAAGAGAATTAGAAACTATATTAGCTTTACCTAGATGGTAATGGAGGCTTATATCTTAGTCCTTTAGAAACTCAAGCCATCTGCTTTGCCTGAGATTCAAATCTTTTTAAGTTAACACATACTATAATCTCTTATGATTAGAAAATATGCCAACATGAATCCCATAGAGATAATAAAGTCAAATCTTCAATGAAAATACCACGACTAATAACTCCAAATCATGACTAAGGTAGTTCTTCTCATGAATTTTCAATTGCCTAGAAGCATAGGCTACTATCTTCCCATGATGCATCAACACACAACCATGCCCAATAGGAGAAGCATCGAAATATACTACAAATCCATCATTATCCTCGGGCTAGGTCAAAATTGGAGATAAAGTCAATTTGTCCTTCAACTTCTCAAAACTAACCTCACACGCATTCAACTATAAGAACTCAACCTTTTTCTGGGTCAACTTAGTCAATGGGACAACTATCATAAAAAAACACTCCACAAATCTCCTATAGTAAATGATTAGATCTAAGAAGCTCTGAATATCGATTAGAGTCGCAGGTCTAGGCCATTTCCTAACCGCGACAACCTTTTGTTGATCCACCATGATCTCTTCACTAGAGATAAAATAACAAAGAAAAGTCGTAACTTTCAACCAAAACTCATATTATGAGAACTTGGCATATAAATGATGATCCTTCAAGGTTTGCTACACAACACATAGGTGATCGACATAATCCACCTCACTCTTAGAAGAGACCAAGATATCATCAAAGAAGACAATAACAAATGAATCCAAAAATAAATAGAAGACTTTATCAAATCCATGAATATTGCAGGGGCATTGGTCTATCCAAAAGACATGACTAGGAACCCATAGTGACCATACCGGGTCCTAAATGCAGTCTTAAGGATTTTCACTTGCCTAATTTTAAGTTGATGATAAGCCAACTTAAGATCAATCTTAGAGAACCACTTCGCACCTTGATGTTGATCAAACAAATCATCGATCCTAGAAAGAGGATATTTATTATTTATAGTCACCTTATTGAACTGACGATAGTCAATAAACATTTGAAGGGAACCATTCTTCTTATGCACAAACAACATGGGAGCACCCTAAGGGGACACACTAGGATGGATAAAATCTTTATCTAAGAGAGCTTTCAATTGATCTTTAAGATCCCTCAACTCCTCTGGAGCCATCTATAAAGAGGGATAGAAATCAGAGGAGTGTACGGAACAAGATTAATCCCAAAATAAGTTTTTGTATTGGGAGAAATACCAGGAAGGTGATCGGGAAATACCTTGGGGAACTCATTAACCACTGGAAAAGATTCTAGAGAAGGACCTTCTGAGTTAGAATGTTTACCTTAGACGAAATGATAGAAACACCCTTTAGAAATCTACTTTTAGGCCCTAAGATATGAGATGAACCTCCCCTTAGGCACTAAAGAACCCCCTTCCTATACAATGACTACCTCATTTGGGAATTTAAACATGACCTTACGGGTCTGACAATCTAAGAAAATATAGCACGAATGTAACTAATCAATACCTAGAATAATACCAAAATTGACTAGGTCTAACTTTATCAAGTCTATTTGAGTTTCTTTACTACCAACAACTACCACACCTCCCCTATAGACTCTTTTAACAACAACAGAGTCTACTATCGGGGTAGAAATTGAAAAAGGAACTGAAAGGTAATTAGGACCAGAACCAAAATGCAAAGCCATATATGGGGTCATATAAGAGAGAGAGGAACCCAGATCAATCAAACAATAAACATTACAAGAGAAAAGTCTTAAGATACTCATAACAATGTTTGGAGATACCTCGAACTCCTGGCAAGTAACAAGTGGATATAAGTGCTTCCGTCCAGTGCCGGTTCCAGAAATAGAAGAAAAAACAACACCCTTTGGTGAAGGAATAGAAGAAGTAGCAATAGGGGACCTGGTCGCCCAAGAAGCCATTGAAGAGGGGCACTCTCACTGCATGTGCCTAATCTGACCACATTTGAAACATCTATTCCTCCTCTTCTCATAATGTTATGATCACGATGACCATAAAATCTACAAGACGGAGCCAACTGAGCCCTGCTTGCCTGAGATTGGACACCCTATGCCTTAAAAACATTGCCACTCTAAAAACGTCTATCTCCCGATGGCCTCAAGTAGGGAGTACTAGTTGTAGAAAAGGAATTGGGTCTCACCCAATTCTTCCTCTTGAACCACTTACCACTAAAATGTGTGCCTCAACTTTGATTAGAAAATTGAGATCTCTTGTTTTGCCTCTCATTAATCTCAACTTGTTTTTTTTTTCACTAGTTGCATGTATACAATTTATCTAGAAATATCCATATCCTTGATCAACAAGACCACTTTTCTCTCAAGGACCAACTCATGAGACACTCCCAAGGAAAACTTTATTATTTGAGCCCTCATATTCGACACCAACTCCAAAACACACCAAGACTACTAGTGAAACTTCATGGCAAACACCTTGACTTATATTTTTCCTTGCTTTAGATTAACAAACTCCTCCGCTTTTACTTCCCATAACTCTAGAGGAAAGAAGCATTACAAAAAGGCATTAGTTAAATCCTCCCACAAGGATGACTCATCAATATCACCCCTTGTATGTTCCCACTCCTAGTACCATTGGTATGACAATCCTTCAACTGATAGGCCATAAATTCCACCCCTTATTTATTAGTAGTATGCATTACTCTAAAGATCTTTTCTATCTCATCCAGAAAACCTTAATGAGTTTTCTACACCTTAACACCGGTAAATGTTGGAGGACTCAACCTCATAAACTGGCCAACCCTTTTAGCCTCAGAAAATGGAGTACAAGATGGACCACACTCAGCCTAAGAAGCAACCAACTGAGCAATCATATGAATCGACTGACGAAACTCATCATTCAACACGTTATCCTGAGGAACTAAAGGAGGACTAGAGGGAACCAGTGGAACTCCCAGGCCATTAGGTACTAGAACTCTAGACCAAGTATGGAATCCATAAGTAGAGCGAGTCCTATCAACATCATCCCTAGTTGGGATGTAAGGGTTTGTAGGAACTTTAAATCTTTTTATAGGCATGATCTGAAAGATGAGTAAACAGAAGTCAATAGGATCCAAGACCTTAAACTTTATAGCTTGAAATAAGACAACAAGAAAGTGAAACATTCTTAAATGCCTCGTAGCCACTCTGTTATGAGTGTGGTGTGCTACACACCCATAAAAGAGACTCTAATTGACACGACTTTATGGAAATATACCTGACCATGAACCAAGGCTCTGATACAAATTTGACATGACCCAAAGTTAAGCCTTGTCATATGTGCATCTCGAGCCCAACTAGGACCATAGATTACCCCATCAACACAACTAAACCATCATATCAATCCACAAATGTCGGATAAACTCTGAGCACGAGATCAAGATAGCAGAAACAAGACTAATAATCATAACATAATAAATTCTAGCCATTTATTAATGTCAACATCCAACCTACCCAAGTCCACAGTCATCCACAAGTCTCTACCAATTCAATGTCTATAATATGCCGGGACAAGCCCTCAACCATATCCAAAACCAAATACAAAATAAGTCTATGACATAAGCTAAGAAGACCATAAAATGTGTTCATTTTGAAGTATGGAAACACACCACTTCAATGTCAATGCTTGAACTGCCCGGACACCTGATCACTATGCAGGAATAGAAGAAAAAGCTTTGACCTCTGTGTTGCATGAGGACACAACGATCGGACACGGTTAGCGGTTGGAGCGCTAGCATGTAACTCAAGGGTAATGATTAAATAGTGTCATTATTCAATACCAAGTCAAACCATAATAAGCCACCATATTAGTACACATATACATGTAGATATATGTAAATACATCAAGTATCAAGAGATAACAAAGCCAAAGCATACATTTTAAAGCACCCATTCATGAACCATGAAGTAGAGGACTCTAAACTTCCCCCTCCATATCTTTTATCAAGTAAGAGGACCTAACCCCAAGCCATCTTATTGTGCAAGTGCACTCTAACCACAAGTCTTTTGCTAGAAAAGTGTACTCTAACCACAAGCCATTTTGTTAGACAAGCGGACTGTAGCCATAAGCTATCTTATCAAACAAGTGGACTCTAACCACAAGCCATCTTATTATGCAACTGGATTCTAACCACAAGCCAACGTTTCCATTACTAGTCGACATTAGGACTCCAATCCTTTGTCTATGTATTAACATCCACTCAATTCAACATTTAAGAACTTTAACCTAGGTAGCCATTTAAAGCCATCAAGGCCACAATTCAACACAATAAATGACCACAAGGTATTTATGAACCATTTATAAATCAATCACCTTAATAGGCCAATGCCTTAGTTTTAACTACCATTCAAGTCAAGTTGTGATCATCAAGACCTTTATCAAACCATTCATTAGCTTTCTTACACTAAGTTTTAGATCAAACGCAATTCAATTTCATGCTTAGGGACTCAATCCCCTTTTTAAACAAACCATCCAGCAAGGTTACCAACTAACTCATTAAAGGGCCAACAAAGAATTTACAAGATCATTTTTCACTCATTCTTACTCATTAAGACATTACCTTGGTTAAAATTACCATCAACATGTGACTAGTTATTTCTAGGAGACATTTTTACTAACACCTTAAGGGAATACCTTTACTATGATCAAAATTAAAGTTGAAATAAACCATAATTAGTAGGAACACACATGTTCCAATCATAACCAAAAATATGTATAAACACAAGTTTAAACAAGAGTAAACATTACCCATCACTATACCTCAAAACCCTCAATATTTGTTTCAAAAACCACCATTAAAGATTCATAAATAATTTTTAATAACATGATATTTGAGAAATAATAACAAGGGAAGTGTCACATGCCTTATACAATGATTCACGAGAGAATTTTTGGTTCTCAAGCCTCTAGAAGGACACCTCTTGAAACCCTAGCTTCAATCCCGATAGAAAAGTTTTAGAGAGTGTTTGTAATATTTTTGAACTTGTATATATGAAGAATGAGGGGCCAAATAATGTTATAAGTCATGCGTTATAAGGGTTGTGGGGTGGAAAATATCTAAACTTTCCTTAGCTTAAAAGCTGAAAGTTGCTCCAAGAGGGTACGAGTTCTACACCCAAGCCGTACCCCAGTGTACGAGTGGTACCCTAACTCCTACCTTAGGCTTCCCCATGGTCCCCAAAAATGTTCAATATACGACCATTCTAAGATAACTCTTACCTTAGGGTACTAATGGTATCCTAAACTGTACCTTGAATAGTACCTTAGACAGATTCAACTAGGCTAAGCATATGGCATCATACGACTAGGCAACATACGACCCATACCCTAACATACGACTTGGGAGAGGCTAAAACATACCCTGGACATAATCCAACCCCCACTACACTGCCTAACATATGAGTGAGAGGACCCCAAGTAGTATCCCAGGGTACAACTAGTACTCTTGAGTTGTACCATGCCAGAAGCTTCAACTAAGGGAATTTTTTTAAGGGTCCAAAGTCTAGGTGTTTTATTTACATGATTTATTACCCATACCTATAGAATTTTTTAAGATAAATATTAACTACCAAACCCAATCTAAAGAAAGTTAAACGATAACCTACTTTGCAATGTCAAAACCCAAGCTTTAATTCCTTCAACACGGAGCTTTCCTCTCTCTAATGTCCTCAAAATCATATAAAATATACATATATAGAATATACTCATTAAAAGAAAGCCAATGATACCCATATTGACTATTTTCAAGTTAGGGTGAAAATGGACCCCCGAAATGATTTTTTGAAAAGAAAGGGTAGAATCAAAATTTTGTTTATTAAAACCTTATCCATGATTAAAGGAATGCATAGGATACAACCTGAGTAAAAATAGGTTAAAAATGAGGATTAAATCAAGGAAATAACATTTAGGCCTTTCAAGCCAAAAATCCCCATGATCCAAATTGAAATCGAGATTTAAAAGGGGGTTAAATAGATATAATCAAAGTAAAATAATTAAATAGTGATTTAGATCTTAGACAATCTTGAAAATGGAAGAAATTTCTCAAAATTCCCTTAACTCAATGCTTAAATCCTCAAAAATGGAAGAAAATTAAGAAACATGAGTTTTTTAAACAACCCAGCCATGACTGCTTTAGCAGTCTAGCCCAAACGTGAGAGGCCTCTAAAGCATTATCCTACTACTAAAATGGTCTATTATCCCCTTCAACAGTAGTCTCCCCTTCTTCCAGTGATCGCTAAAGTGGTGCATTGGCCACTAAATCGTAAGTTAAATCCCCAATAGTCTGAATAATCTGATATACATGGGGCTAAGCTTTCCCATCTTCCTAAATCCCACCGTGCCCTTCATGAGAGATGCACGAAGGAAGATTATATCACTAATAATAAATTTAAAGACATGAAATATATGATCCACATTGCATTTTTGATAACTATTAACCTCTAGAAATCTATCTTGAATGATCGAACTCTATGTAGAGACTTATAGAGCAAGTCTTTACCTCGAGGTCTAATATTAGAATTCTTAAACCAACCAATTAGAGAGAGACTATGTCTTTCATTTAAATCCTCGAAAGGTGCCATCTCAATTCTCGAATGGTAGCTATTATTATATGCAAACTTCATCGAGGCTAAATGCTACTCCTACTGACCTCCAAAGTTTATAAAACAAATGCAGAGCATATCCTACAAAACCTAAATAGTTGGCTCAAGATGATCATCGATCTAGGGGGAAAGCTAGGCTAAGATCAACTCATGTAGCCAACTAAACCTGAAATTCTTTATAGAAGTAAGAAGTGAAGACTGAACCTCTATCTAAGATATTACACACTAGTACACCGTGGAGACAAACTATCTCACAAACATAAATATGGGATAACTTCTCCGTAATGAAGAAAACCTAAATAGGTATGAAATGGATAATTTGGTCAATGGATCCAAGAAGACCCAAATAAAGTCAGAACCATAAGAAGTATAAGGCAACCCAATCATGAAGTTCATAGTAATCTATTGCCAAAACTATTCGAGAATAGATAACCTCTAAAGTAAACCACCAGGCCTCAAATTTCGGGCCTTCCCCTGCTGATAATATAACAACTGAACTAAAAAATCTACTATATACTTTCTCATACTTCCCCTCTAATATTACTATTTCAAATCACAATACATCTTGGTCAGTCCTGAATGAATAAAGTACCTAGAAAAGTGGCCCTTTAATGAGTGAAGAATTTACCACATATTTGTATCTCATTTCTTGCACAATATGGTGAGTTTATTGCATATATGTGACTAATTCTCCAAGAAATACACTAATATCTAGTGTTTGTGATCTTACAGAGAAATTTGATAAAAAAGATTGAGACAAAGATGATAGGAGAAGAAAAGTGAGCAAAAAAAAACAAAAGCTAAAGGTAATCCCTAGGAGATGACCCTCAGATGTTTCTATCACACTTTGAGGGTCACGATCATGGTTAGTCAACAAATTCAAAAGAGTGGCAATCGTGAACTGATCACAGGGATCGTGAGGGTCACGATCATGACCAAAGGATGTGATTGTGAGTATTAGGCCATATTCAAGGGGAAAACTTTTCATTTCACGCTGCTTAGTACCAAGACATAAGAGGCTCAACCCTTCATATTTTAAACATTGAATTTTATAGTTTTGAGAGATTGAGAATAAGATTCTGAGAGAAAAACAATTGTTGGTGTGTTTTCTAAGTAAGATTTTGGCTTTTGATTGAAATTGAAGTTTGGGATTATACTAACTTTGCTTCTTATGGGTGAATTGAATACCAATTTAGGTATGTTTCTTTCCTTTAATTTTCATGAGTAACTAAACTTATCTCTTGGGGTTATGTTTGATTAGGTGGTGATTAATGTGTGGGTGTTGATTATTAGTCCAATTAATTAGTTAATTGTGACGTGTTTTTTTTTCTCCATATTTGAATTCAAAATTGAAAGGGGAAACCCTAATTGTCTTGGATCCTATATCATACTTGTAAGAGGGATGGGGGTGAGGTGTAATTATGAATAATAATAACATCATCTTAGAAATAAGGGTGTTAATTAAGGTAGTGGATTTATAGATTTTTTACACTCGTGAGGTGTTTAAAAGAACCCATGAGTGAGATTTGGTGTTTTACTGAAAGATCAACTCCAAGACTCTAAATCTTTCCTACCCAAAATCCTGATCTAAACATGGACTAATTGTTGGTAACCCATGTATGACTCCCACATAGGATAGCATAATCCCAAGGTTTCTCTTGAGTTAATAACACTTCTAAGCCTGTCATTCTCAAAATAATGTTTGATTATAGTTGTATTTAACATTGTTCAATCGAATCCCCAAATTTAATTTTACTTGTTATTTAATGTTACACTATAGCTTAACGTCTTATTATCTTCCAACACACATAGGCTTTGAAATCTAAGTTTGCACTCCTCATGGATTAGACCCTAACTCTAGTTAGGTAATTGTATTAAAAATGTTAGCCTTACATCTAAACTTGAATGTAAGTTTGAGAGTTATCAAAAATAGCAGCGTTTCAAGGGAGTGAAATATATTTTTAACTATTGTGGTGTTGTTGGTGACCTTGGATTAGCCATAGTTTTTTAGTTTACACTATTTGTTGTTTTTGTCTTTTCTCAAGTGATGATTATAGAATATAAAATACCATGAGACAACACGATAGTAATGATGTCTCTTTTGATGGGCTTGAGGATATGGATCACTTTGGAGATGCGGGCCAAGCTAGTGCTATTTGCATACTACCGGTAAAAAGAAATGAAGTGTTTCATGTCACAAGTGTAATGCTTCATTTGCTTCAAATAAAAGGGTCATTTGGGGTTCAAGAACATGAGGATGCAAATCTACACTTGAAAATTTTCATTGATGTTTCCGCTCCATTTGATATTGCCCACATTTCTTAAGAGTCAATCTAGTTGTGAATTTTATCATTATCATTGATGGGTGAAGAAGTTCTATGGTTGTGGTCTTTACCTAAGGGATCTATCACTTCTTGGATTTAGCTCATCAATGCATTCTTGGATAGATACTTTCCTCCTTTTGAATGTGTTGATTAAGGGACGAGATCACAAAGTTTTGCCAACTTAGTGGTGAACCATTGTATGAAGTTTGGCAAAGGTTCAATGATAAATTAATGCGATGCATAATTCATGAGGAGCTGGAGAAAATTCTTCTCCAAATTTTCTATAGGACATTGGATCAATTGAAAAAATGGTGGTTGATAATGCAGCCGGGGGTTCTCTTGTCAAGTTATCTTATGGTGTTGCAGTTACTTTGTTAGGGAAAATAACAAAAAAAATAGAGGATGGCATACAAGGGACACTGAGGTATCCGTGGATTCCCCCACAACATCTTTTGTAAGCAAAGAGCAAAAAAACATAGAGGAGAAAAGGGAGGAGAATATGGCAAAGATGATGACCCAACTTGACCTTCTTACCAACACGTAATGGGGCTCCTTTGAAGGTGATTAATTCCGTTGATTCATATAGTACTAGGTCTTATGATGATGAAGAAATGGATAACCTTGATGAGGGGATTCTATTTTTTTCAAACTAATTAGGGGATTCCCACCCTACTTATTAAATGCAAGGCGGGAATCAAGGTTGGAAGGATCAAAACCGAAAGAGATATTAGAGTAATGGAGACCATGATAGACATCAAGATTGGAGATACAAAGAGAGAGATTATGACCGATACATACCTCCTCATCAAAGGCCTAATGATAAGAAGTCTAGCTCTATTAATTTGGAAATATTCAAGAGTGAGATATCTTAGCCCAGAGTTTAATGCGTGTAGAAGGGACCATCAAAATTGTAAGGGAGATGAAAAGTTATTTCTCTCAACTATGCCAGATCACTCTCATCTGTCCTCCAAGCAATTAGATGCACATGTAGGCCAAATCTCAACTCAACTTAATGCTAGGCCAAAATGAGGTTTTCCTTGTGATAAGGTGGTAAATCCTAAGAATGATTCTCATGTTATGGCTATCATCACTAGAAGTGGCCAATCTCTTGGCGAAGAAA
This sequence comes from Capsicum pubescens, assembly GCA_030864215.1. Taxonomy (NCBI): domain Eukaryota; kingdom Viridiplantae; phylum Streptophyta; class Magnoliopsida; order Solanales; family Solanaceae; genus Capsicum; species Capsicum pubescens. The sequence goes on from CM061541.1 coordinate 187,277,460, forward strand.
TGGTTGAGATTCATAAGAGTCCTAATAAAAAGTCAAATTATGATCAAGAAAGTTCAAGAATAAAGCGGCTAGGAATGCCAAGTGATGATGCTCCAAAGTCCAATAAAGCAGTTGCTGAAAAACCAACAGTAGTTGAAGAGCAGGGTAACAATGAAGAAACACCTAAAATGATCAACGGTGATTCACCAAAGGTGAATTAACCTATCATTGGACCATTACCACCAATCAATATTCCTTCACCCTTCCCACAAAGGCTTAAGAAGAAAGATAACAATACAAAGTTCAAGAAGTTTCTTGAAAAGTTTAGCAACCTATTGATAAATATTCCATGTTAGATGCTCTACAAGAGAAACCGGGGTATGCTAAAGTCATAAGGAACTTTATCTTAAAGAAGCGACTTGTGGATTGTGAAACTATTGAAGTGACTCATAATTGCATATGAATAATGTCAAAATCAATGGCGGAGAATAAAAAAGACCCAGGTGCATTCACTATTCCGTGCACTATTGGGGTGTATAAATATGACAAAGCATTGTGTGATCTTGGAGGAATCATTAACTTGATGCCATATTCCATGTTTAGGAAGTTGGTATTGGTTGCTCCTACACCCACCACCATGAGGCTTTTAATGGTCGCCCATTCAATCAAGAAGCCTGTGGGCATTTTATATGCTGAGTTGGTAAAGGTTGACCAATTTATCCTTCCGACTAATTTTGTCATCCTCGATTGTGAAATTGCTAATGAAATACCAATTATTCTTGGTATTCTACACATAGCCACTGGAACATCCCTAGTTAATATGGAATATGGAGAGATGATGACACGAACCGAACCAGGACCTAGTCTTATCGAGCATCTCAAGTCCAAAAAGGATTGAAAACTACCCCTATACCCAATCCAACTAACCAATATACAACCCATGTCGGATGAATTCAGAACACATAACAAGATAGAGTATTTAGAATTCAATGACTTTAGGGATAAGTCTAAATCCGAGACCAACCCAAACAAGTCATACTGTCCATCCCAAGCCAAACAACCATAATATACCCAAGTCCACAATTTCCACACAAAGCCTCCAAACAATGCCAAAGAATATCTAGTCAGGACATGCCCCGACCATAGCCTAAAATCAATGCTAAAGGAATAGCAAAGCCATAAGATAAACCATAACATGAAATGGGCCTTCCAAAGAATGGAAGATCACCACTTTAGTCTTACTCAAGTTGTCCCCGAATTACCAAGTCATTCAGTAGGAGGAATAGTAATATGATCAGTTCCTGCATTGCATAGGGATACAACGGCTAAAGACGGTTAGCGGATGAACACTAAAATATACTCAGGAATAAGGATAAAATAATTCCATTATTTAAAACCAAAGTAAATAGTCATATGCATCATATGCATACATATTTATACCATGCCAGGAAAGGGAACCAAGTTTAGCATGCATTTAAAACCTTTAACCTGGGTTGTGTAACTTTACTGTCATAATCCAACTATAGGCTATATGGGTTCAGTGTTACCTCCTGAACGATCCCCTGTACATTTATCTGCACAAACTGGAGATACCATAGGTGACCGGGGATTCCCTTGTACCCTTCTCCATCTATGATACATATGTACGAGTATGTACTTGAGGGATTCCCTTGTACCCTACAAGTACGTGGTCATCAAGACCAATCCTCATGTCATCAAACATGAGTTTCCAGTGTCAACCTTTTGGACCCACACCTTCACGACTAACTATCATAACCCTCATTATTACCTAATTAAAACATTTAACACATAACAAAACAACCAATTCTAGGAGTCAATTATTAATGGATTATTGATAACGCTCAATCTACAGCTCTCGTAGGAGTGTAAAGCAGTCGTTAGCAAATATAGAACCCAACAGGGTTGGGTGTCGATCCCACAGGGAATAGCTTGGCCAACAAGTAAGCAAAATTACTAAACTTTTGGTGCAAGTCTCGTAAAAAGGGGGATTGTAATGTGTCACCAAAACAATTAAATAAAAGCTGAAAATAGCAAAGTAAAAGAGAAATATTATTACGTAAGTTGTAAACAATGAGAATTGAGGCGTTGGGGTTATGTCCACCTTCTGAGGTATACGTCTCTATTGTCTATGAGTGTGTAGAATTCTGACATGCAACTGCTTATAGAGAATTGTATTCGATGGTAAATCCAGGCGTCTTTCGACCTATTCGAGGATTATTTCACTTTAACTCTTTCGAGCTTAAAGCATGTCTAACGGTACGAATTCTCCAAGAGGTTAGTCCAGTTACTGCACTAGCTTTTTAGTAGGGAATTTTAGGGGGTGACCCTACTACCTTGACATTATCTCTTTTCCAGACAAATAACCTTTCTTTCGAACAAGTTAAATGTTATACTGGCGTATTCTTGCGTTTGCAACCACAAAGAACGTAGACTAAGATGAAGAGAATAATGATATAAGCAGTATACGTGTCGCGAACTCACAACCTCACAGCAATAGATAGTATCTCATACGGCTTCCATAACCCCAACAGAGAAGTTTAGTTACCCATAAATGCGAAGGAGATCACGATTGGCATTGTTGTTATACCACAAGATTGAGTAATTTCGTGTAGCTTAGGTGGTAGGCGTGAGGCATGAATTCCTAGGCAAAGTAACGATTCTCTGGTTGTGGAATTTAAGAATAGAAGAGTAGAAGAAGAAAAATAGAATTAATGGAAGAATTAGAAGATGTAAGAAGATGATGTTAAAAGTAGAATGAGAGTTGTAATTCGAAGTTTTCTTTTTTTTTCTAGCAAAATAGGGTATTTATAATAACCATATCCTAATCCTATTAGATAAATAAAATATCTAACCAAATCCTACTAGGCTAATGTAATACTTAACCCAATTGTACTAGGTTAATGTAACATTATCATAATCCAAATAAACTAATGAAATACATAACCCAATTGTACTAGGTTAATGTAACATTATCATAATCCAAATAAACTAATGAAATACATAACCCAATTGTACTAGGTTAATGTATCATTGTCCAAATCCAACTAAGTTACTGCAAATCCCCAAAGTCTTCAGAAATGCTGTTTTAGCCCGGGACAGATTTTCCATGCAGCAGTTTTGGTCCTTAGGCATGTAAACTCCCTTCCCTTCCTTCGTGATCTTTCTTTTGCTTCAAGTAAGTCATAAAATGCTGAATTATGCATCATTTATACCTGAAACTTTACTAATCATGTTCGTTAGCTCATTTACAGGAAAAAGGACTAAAAGTGCATGAAATATATACTTTGTTCTCAAAACTAGGCTAAAATATGGGCAAAATATATTGATATAGGCGTGTAAATTCGCCTATCATCAATTATTATGTCGTAACGTCATATCGACTATAGCTTGCAAGCAATGTCATTAGCTAACACTTTGGCAATTCCCATGAACCCAAAACTTCATTATTAAAATCACTTTGGGGATTATCATATAGCCCACAAGGTTTTCATAGATTACTCACTTAGGGGATTCCATTGTACCCCATAAGGTTTTCAAAACCATTCCCACATAGGCCTTTCCAAATCATTAAAAATCAACCAAACTGATTTAGGTTCCATTATCATATTATGTAATGCAAAGTTTTTAATAATAGTCAAAATATGTGACAAAAGCATTCTCATTGGCATTTTAACAAACATGTTGAGGGCATGAGATTTTCAAAAACAAAACAAAGTATTAATTGACCATTCCCATGTAACCACATGTTCAAACCATTATTATAATATGAAAAACCATAAGAAAAACATGGGAAAACATTATACAACAAAGAAAAAACAAAACCCCAAATATATATTTCAAAACCCAACACAAATCCACAATAATACCATGAAAACCATTCATTAAAACATGCCATTAGATGAACTAACAATGAGGTAGGGGTAACATACCTGAGTTATGAAGATTCACAAAGGGATTTTGATCCTTAATCCTCTAGATGACCACCTTAAGGAAACCCTAGACATTCTTCTTGAGAGATTTTTAGAGAGTGTTCTTAATCTTCTAAGTGAATAATGAATGACAAAATAAGGTTATAAGATGTGGGGTCTTAAGGGTTTGGGATGGTAAAAGTCTAAAAGAACCTCATCTTAAAAGTTGTAGAAGACTCGTAGGAGGGAATGGTTGGACCCCTCTATTTGTAACCACATCATATGAGTGGTACCTTTCACTCGTACCTTGATCATAAAGTTGGAAATCACACTCTGTCCAACATATGAATCCTTAGCCTAACTTGTACCCTAGCCATACCACTTTTATCCTTCAAGTCATACACTAAGCATAAATATCTAGGCTAGACACTGGATAACATACGACTTGGAACTATCCTTCTCGTATCATGTACATATAACTCATATAGAGTCTTCTCGTATCAAGGATAGAACATGATCGATATGACTTTGACCAATATATGACTAGGGTTTTATGCCTGTATCCATAAGATACGGGTGGCATGGTGTAAGACGTATGATGTATAAAAGGTTTAAGATTTAGGAAATTTTAAAGGTCCAAAACCCAGGGTGTTTTAGATGAGGTTCTGGGTACACAATGATGAGGTCTCCTTTAATGTGTAAAAGACTAAGAAACAACCAATGAAGTTGCAAGTGCTGTCAGTGATTGATGTGGTGAATAAGGAAGTGACCAACACTATAGAAGCAGATCTTGAGTTATTTTAGGTTAATAACCCAAATTGATCCCAAGTGTATGTCGTGTTGCAATGTTAAATCAAGAACTATATGGGAGACAACCCATCATTATAATGAACTTGGCACATATACTTTGAATTTTTATTGTTAGAGTCATTTTTGTTTTTGTTTTTGATTAATCCATAAAATTTGGTCACTTAAAAGGTTATTTGAATAGGTGAGAAGTCTAAAAGTTTATTGGAACTGAGTTTGGAAACATCCCAGTTAAAAAATAGGACATTTGAACCTAATCTCAGGTGTTGTGATCGTGACATACAGAGTTATGATTGCAATCTAAAGAATCATGTCTACCCTACCTGGTCTAAGTATCACAATCTCTATGGCAAAATATGATCGCGATGAATGGATTATTGCAATCAAGACACCATTATTGTGATCGTGATAGGAGCTATTATAAAAATGAACAATCTCCAAAATGGTTCCTCTACACACTTCTCCTTAAATACCAAAAAATTCTTTAGTTGTCATCATTGTTAAGTGGTTCTAAAGCATTAATCATCCACCTTTTCATATGACATCATCTATGTCTTTCAAATTTCCTCTTTAATGCTTGAATTTGATCCTTAGAAGCATATTTTGGGCCATGAATTAAATTAGTGATTTCTGTGCTTAATTAGCATTTAAGTTAATGTTGTTTTGGGTGGTTACTTCTATTATTTGTATGTGCATGTTGGGGAAGACTTTAATACCTAAATATTTTCAAAACAAGTGTTAATTTGAGGTGCATTCCAAGTATTTGGTAAAATTCCCAAATGAACTTTTTGATAGTTTCCTATGAATTAGAGGACATGGTTAAGTATTTGTGAAGTGTGTTTTATGTCTTTAGTGTTATATATATTTTATGAACATAAATTGATGGAGAAATTAAAATTTTGTAATGATAAATACTGGGATAATGAAGCCTCAGGTATCGCGATCACAACTCGCCAGAGTGCAATCATGAGACTTGAGCCCTATTTGATATACCTTTTTTAAGTGTCACCATTGTTACTCAACAAAGTGTGATCATGTGACCTAAGGCCTACCTGACAAGCCTTTTAGCTGTCACAATCATGACTCAACAAAGTGATCGTGATACCTAAAGCCTGTCTGATAGGTATTTCAGGTATTGCGATCACGACTAAGTAGAGTTCCATAGTGAGACCTGAGTCTTGTCTGACAAACCTATCAAAAATCCTAAATTTTCATTCTAAGTCTGAATATGGTCCTTGAACCATATCCTTTACTTCTCTTAGTCGCATAGCATGGCTTTCACACGATGATCTTGATTGTTAATGTTTGTTCGTTGTTTTCAGGTTTCCAAAAACCTAAATATGGAAGATTTTGACTTGATTTCTCATTGTTGACTAGCAGGATATATAATATGAGGACTTGGCTAAAAGAAGCTACTCACCGAGCAAGGCATCTCATTAGAGAAAGTGCTTGAGAAACTCCCAGCCTTCTATTAGAGACTACAGGCTACGAGCTGGAGATGTTTTTCCCCAGACCTATGCAAAACAAATGAATAATGGGTGCGGGAGTTTTACGCCAACCTCTAAGATATAAGTCTATCCAACCCAACTATACATATTATGGGTAAGGTGGTAAAATTTGGATCCGAGGCAATTAATAATCTAAATTGGCTATCGAATACTGACCCAAGGGAGTTTATCGCAAAAAATTGTGCCACAAGGAGCTGGCTAGTCTCACAACCATGTATAGCAACAGAAATTCCATAGGCTACCACAAAACCTGAGATCACCTTGAAAGAGTTCATACACAAAGCACGAATTTGGTTGACCATCATATATAGTCGTGTCTCTCTGACCACCAAAATGACACAAATCCCAGTTATGTATCTCAGATGGTATATTTCATCATAGATAATATTCCTTTGAGTGTTTGTCACTTTGTGATTGTGGAGCTCAGACAGTACAATAATTAAGGCGGCCCCATGGTAATGTTTCCTTCTTTGATGACTTCATGATATAAGAGGGCCGAGGCTGAAGAATATTTGGGGGATAACTGGATATCCACAATGACACTAATTTACCCATTAAATATGTTGGGTGAAGGCATAACATCAAAGATAAAGAAGAGAAAAATTGATTTGGGTAAATCGGTAGATGATAATCTCGATTCTTATAGGCCATCCTTAGCAGGACCGTTCAAGGAGCTATCTAGTTAGATGTTGTAAGTCCGAGCATTAGTTTCCCAACTACCAATAGGGTTAGGAGAGCCATATACAGGTTGTGCCTCTTATGTCTCTCAAAGTGATAATGATAGGCTCTTAAAGGATTAGATAGTGCAAGGGGACACCATATCCAGACTGGAGCAGGCCTACATATCCTTGGTCCAATCATACCAATAGTTGAGTGAGTCTCATGGTAAGATTAAGAGGACGGATAAAAGATAAGACAAGTTCTTTACCCGAATGTGGAAAGGGTTGAAGGGCTTATGGAAGGTTCTGAAGCCAAAGGGGCGACTTCTCTCTTCAAGAACAGATGTTGATAATGAGATACCAATTTGGTTATCCAAGAATGAGGAGCCAAATTATAATGACACCGATGAGGAGATGGAGAGTGATGGCAGCACTTGATACGATTTTAGGGAGCCCCTTTAACTTATTTATTCTTTCATGATATGCAGTGAGGCCACAACAAGTTTTTTATTTGGGGGTGCCTGTGACTCCATATTTTATATTCCTTATTTGGTTTGTATTATTCAAATATATAATGTTCTATTTGGATGATTTGGTTTTTATTTTATATGGATAATTTGATTATTTGGGTTGTAATATTGAGCATCCTGATGGTGCTTATGTTTTGTGGATTAGTCATTTTTATTTTTAATTTCTAGATTTTTTTTATAGTGATGTTGGATGATCTTTTCCCTATAATAGATTGAGTGATGACTTTCTTAAGGTAAAATCATCGTGTTGAGGTGTTGAAGTAATAAATGCAGGGGAAGTCTTGGGATTGCCATTCCAAATATGGTAAAGTCTGAGTAGCCATATGCATTTCCCTCATTAAATCCCAAATGAGAAATGGTCACTTTCTTAGGTCTAGAGATAGTTAATCTTGCGTGGTGAAGTGTAAAATGAGCATCCCCCTCTGTCCAAATTTTTTTTGTGAAAATCAAGGGCATGGAATTGAATGATTTTGTAACAATGCTTTGCCTTTTTTTGTGACTCCAAATTCTATAGTTAGTAGTAGTGTGATAAATAACTCCTTTTGTTCTTAAGTAGGAAATGTAATCGACCCTTCTAGAATAGTCTGCATGTCATATGTAGTGAGCACTAGTCTGTTGATTCTCATGATTGCTTTCTTCATCTAGAACTTTCCCCAATGGTCTTTCAAAGCTAATCTTAGTTATACGTGGTTGGTGAGGTGATCTTTGACCTTCTTTAGGATTATTGAAAAACAGTTTACCCAAAAATCCTACCCATGCATGAATGGTATCCCTAGTCACCCCTTTAGAGCCTATTGATATTTCTTTGGCAAACATATTATAAGCCTCTAACCATTTGAAAGTTATCCTACTTTTGAACCCTACCCTCCTTGAATTTGAAATTACCAACTTGAGGCTAAAAGCCTAAGTTGGGGGTGTAGTGGAACTTAGAAGAGGTGATCATGGCCATGGTCTTGTGAATGAGTGCCTTAAAGAAAACTAATTCTGAAAAAGGAAGGAGAAATACAAAGAAAATCATGAAATTATGAAAAGGGAAGAAATGAGAAAAATATGCTTTCAAAGGACGGGTGAACTAATATGGTAAAGGTACACAAATTTGTGATTCAAAAATGAATGAAGTGGTCCATGATCCAAGATTGATTTAGTTAGTGTGTTATGTGGAGTTCAAGGAGGGTGTGGTCACTTTTATCCAAAATATTTATCCTACCCTTCCCCAAACCTACATTACAATCTTGAAAAAGTCCTTCGAGATCTCCAACCAATTGTTTTTGAGTTAGTAGCAATTGAAAATAAGGGCAAGTTTATGGCATGATATTTGTTTCCATTATGAAATTCTTGGTAAGTGTGAGTGCTTGCACATTTTCCCTTGTTGAATGTTGAAAATTTTGTGTGTTGGGAATTCTTTTTGTAAGGAGACATGTAGACTAAGACAGATTGGTGAAGTTGGGATCTTCTGAAAGCAAAGCGAATGAGCATAATTGATTTGCTATTGATGAAGAGTCACTTTTTGAGAATAGGTTGTTGTTGCTTGATTATACTTGAAATATCTTTGTATCATTGAAAATGTGATTAACTTTGAGGGGTTGTATAGTTAGCGATTCTCATGCTTATTGACTAATTGTAAGTGCTAATCAAGTTCAAAATCATGATGGCCATTGGTTGAATAGTGTGAGCTTCAAGGTTAAGTAGTCTCATTGAATGTGAAGTAGTGTTGCTTGAGGACAAAAAAAGTCTTTAAGTTAGAGGTGTTGATGAGTGGAGAATTTCCCACATATTTATATATAATTTCTTACACTCTATCCGGGTAATTTAACGTCCCAAGTTGGTACCCCGGACGCCATACGGTGGTCATAATCCCATGGGACCACAAGCTAATCCATGACTGGTACCTGCTGCAATAGCTGAATAATAATATACTATTATATAGAAATTAGGCATAAACTTGATATAAGGTTCAAAACTGTAAATAAATACTGAGTATTGAAAACTGAATACTGATACATCTGTCTGAAATACTCTGGTCTGATAAGCCTCTATTGTCTGAATAAAGGATTGATGGGACAAACCCCCAACTAACCCCGACTACTGAAAACTAATAAACTGAGATACTAAAGTAATAATCATATCCTCAAACTATGAGGGCTCACCAATAGTATTCTACTGATGGATCAGGATGCTAAGTATGATCGGGAGCCTGTGCATCTGAACTTATGATATAAGACATCATAGCGCAAAAGAAAGATATGCGTCAGTATTTTGAATTTACTGGTATGCTAAGTGAGGTAGGATGAGATGCATGGGTTCGTATGCATGTGCAATACTGACTGAATAACATGAGTATAAATAAATGAAAGTATATGCATGAATACGTAAACTGTAACTAAGGTTGTGATAACACTAGATACTAAGTTCTGAATTTCTGATTTACTGATATTTGAGTTTACTGATACTGTATTACTGTTAACTGGGTGACTGTATCTGACAGTCTTGATTCTATGGAATATTCTGAGTTCCATACTAAACTGAGAGACTGTATCTGACAGTCCTGATTTTTGTAGAACTAAACTGAGTTCTATTCTGAAAACTGAAATTGAAACTGCAGGAGGTAATCATCTAGACGACATGCCCCTTTCTGAATAGAATGGGGTCTAACCTGTAACCCCAATTGGACCGGTGTAACACCCTAGATTATGAACCCGGATGCTACACAATGCTTATGACCCTGAAGGACTACAAGCTAACCCGTGAATGATATCTGTAAATGAGCACTGAATAATATACTGTAAAATATGGAAAACTGGTGGAAAACTTTCCATAAGGTTCAATACTAAAATATAATAGAATAAAGTATGACAATACTAAAACTAAAACAACTGTCTTAAAGTACTCTAGTCTGAAAAAGCCTCTAAACTATCCGAATAAGGAGTTGATGGGAAAATCCCCCATCTAACTCCATCAACTGAAATGCTAAATCTAATGCAATAATAAAATAAGGAATATCCTCGAATGATGAGGACTCACTGCTAGGTCTATTACTGCTGGCTGAATCTGAACTGCTAAGGTTGCTCGGGATCTCGTGCTTCTAAACCTATTGTATAAGACACCTTAGAACAAGAGAAAAGTATGTGTTAGTATGTGAGAATGTACCGGTATGATAGATGAGGTAAGTCTAAAAGTAAGGGTTCATATGCATGAACTGTAACTAACTATCTAACGTGAATATGACTGAGTGAGAATGCAGGAATGAATGCATAAAGTATAACTAAAATCGTAGTATCATTGAATACTGAATTCTAATAAATGGATTTCTGATAACTGAGTCTACTGATACTGATATCTGATTGACTGAAGCTAAGATCAAGCCCATCTAGCGGGTGATCTTTGAATCTACTGATAATGAAAATGATTGACTGAGTCTGAGATCAAGCCTATCTAGCAGGTGATCTATGAATCTATAGAACTAGCTAAGTTCTTTACTGAGCTGAGTGACTGTCTCTAACCGTCCTTATTTCCGTAATACTGATCTGAGTTCTATTTTGAAGACTGAGACTGAAACTGTGGGAGGTAGTCATCTAACCGATATGCCCCTTTCTGAACTAAGTGGGGTCCAACCTGTAACCCCAACTGGAAGGGTATCAGTACCTCACCATGGGTAAAGGTAACTGTTATGGAGCCAGTCCTAATCTAATGGGTGACCCCTGAGATCAATCCTAAACTAGTGGGTGATCTATGAGTATGTTAGTCCTATCTAACGGGTGACATCCCATACCTACGCTGGCTATGTAATTTTGGAACTGAGGGATTTCTTCTAGGGACCCAGTCCTCACTAATGGGTGTGCCCCCATCCCAAGGATCGCTCGGTGCTAAATCCTACTCCCAACTGAAAGACACTAAACTGATTTCCTAGTTGATACTAGGCCTAATTGAGCTATTACTGATTGTACTGTTTAACTGAACTGAACTGAGTTACTGAGTTTCATTGACTGAAGAAATACTACTGAATTCAATTAACTGACTGAATGCTACTGAATTCTGAATTAATTTACTGAGCTGGACTGGACTGATACTGAGGTTACTAAGTTATCCAAGTTCTGTAACTGACTGAGTTCGACGGATTGTGGCACGACTGAGATTGTCTTGAAACTGACACTGGCTTTAGTCACATAAGTAAATTATCGGGTATTAAATACCCCCAGGACTTGATAGCATGGATAATATAAAGCATGACAATTCTTGAATAACATGACAATGGTCTATCATTCACAGCATAATCAATGAGGTATTTCATCTAGCACTTGAAAGTCATAAACTTGTAAATGTATAGAGAAACATATTAATGTCTCATGATTCATTCAATAAGGTCTTTCATCAAATACTTGGCATGTATTAACTTTTACGTACTTGGGGATTTCTTGTCAACATTCTATAATGACTCTATCTCATTCACATAGGACTTTTATCTAACATATGGGGAGCATGCTTTTGTCATAAAACAATTAATACATCTAAATAATCATGGCTACATAAAACCACTTGGAAATTTAAGGGTTTATCATGAACATTATGTAAGTCTTCACATACTAGGATTAAATCTTGAAACTTGTAATCTAAGACATGACTCAACACCCAACAACAACATGAACTTGAATATCAATTCATATAATTCATGAAAACTCATAAATATGTAATCTTTGAATTTAGAAAAAGGATTCTTGAACTTCATGGTTGGAAGGTACCCATGAATCAACATCTAACATACCTTAATACTTGACTTTAAGAAGATTGACGGTGAAATTCTTGAGTTTCAAGTCTTGAACTAAGAACCCTAATGCTTTTTCTTGAGAGAATTTGAGAGAAAACAAGTGTACTTTGGTGAATAATGGCCGAATCTCATGGTTTAGGGCTATATAAGGGTGGAAAAAAGACTAAAATAACCCTAGGGTAGAAACTATTTTAATGACTAAAAATTGGGTACCGACGCGCTAGTCGATGCGCCGCGTCGTTGGCACCAACGCGACTGCCAACACACCGCATCGAGATTGCGTTGGCTCACTGGAAGTTTCCTTGAGCTAAGGAACATTTTATTTGTCGATGTGATGGACTACGTGATGCGCCAACATCGTATCGACTCACTATTTTGGACACTAGAACTTGGCCTAAACTAGGTCCAAAAAATCCAAAACTTGTTTGGAAATCCCAATTGACATCCTTGATCATGAATTAACTAAGATATAGACATTTAAAGGACTTTAAGGTTGCAAAATGAGATTACCAACTTTTGAAGGCTAAAAATAAACTAATTCTAAAAACTTAGAGAGAATTTTCTAAGTCTGGGACACCTTGGAAAGCATTAATGAACTCAATTAAGCTTAGGATTTTTGAGAGGTCTTACAATATCTCCCCCTTGGGAACATTTGTCTTCGAATGACACTGACTAAGCAGAGATTTCTGATAGACTGAACTTACTTACTGTACATAAACATTTGAAGCATGACTATATAACCGACATTACCAATTTACTAAAATTTCATACTGGACATACATATCTAATGCATGGATATCTGACTCATGAATGCATGATTGAATATGCAATGGTGACTGATATCGAGTTTGTACAGAAAATCTAAGCATGCAAATAGATGGGTTTAAGGACATGAAAGCATTGGAGAAATCATAGGGTATCTCCCCCTTAGGACACTATGTCCCTCTAAGAATGCTTACTTCACTGAGATACTAGGGCGATGCACAAGGCACCTACGAACTGAATCATGACTGAATATTTGGGATCTAAAACTAATGCATGATTCATGAACTGAGATGAACTCACAACTACTAGGATGTTCTATCTGGGAATAGTTACATTCTTGAGATTTCTAATAATATGACTAGATGGAAAGATGATAAAAACAAACCACACGAATTTGACTGCTTGAATGCTAAACTGAATTGCGGTTTTACTGACTGAATCATACTGAAAATTTAAGCTCAACTGGGAGCAAAGGATCTAACAAAGCATATCTAATGTACCCGAATCTATGTTAGGGGAACTTTCCTGATCGTGGCGAGTTTGAAGTGCATAAAATCTAGTCTGATACTGACCACTAGTGGTACTGGAAGTGGCGCCTAGCTAATGCAAATCTTTACCCCTCTGAGCCAAAACTCTACACTCTCGTAGCCTGTGGCCTGGCTTACCACATCCAAAACATACCTTGATTCCTGCTCTACATGTACCTAGGTGATTCCTACCATACTCTTCACAAAGAAGATAGGTACGATCACTTCTCTTACTATCGTGGGTTTTGGATCCTAGCGCCCCATCATGACTGTCATTACTGAACTTTGGTACTGGTGCACTAGGTAAAGATGGAGATGAGATTGAAAACTTCTGACTATGTTGAGAATGGTTACCACCATGTGACCCTGGCTGAGAAAAACTAAAACTACTTGTTCTGGCTCTCTTATTTACTCTCTCTTTTTCCTTGGATTTCTCTGCCTCAGTCTGCTGAGTGTGCATCATTAATCAAGAAAGATCTATGTCTCTATTGAGAATAGAAGTCCTACACTCCTTAACCACCAACCTAGACACACCGGTCACAAACTTACTCATGCTTTCTCTAGGATCAGTCATTTGATCAGGGGCATACTTAGACAACTGGTTGAATATGAGGCAATACTCCTTCACTGTCATAGAGAACTGCCTCAGGTTCATGTACTCTTCTATCTTAGCCTCCCTCATCTCAAGTGGGAAAAACTTGTCTAAGAACACATCCTGAAATATCTGCCAAGTCATGGGAGCTGCATCCTCCCCTCTATTCTTCTTCCACATCACTACCCAATCATAAGAAACATCCTTCATCCTATAGGATGCCAACTCTACACTCTCCTCTTTAGAAACATACATAATTTGGGTGATCTTCTTTACCGCATCAAGATAAATCTATGGGTCCTCACCTTCCTTTGACCCAAAGAATTCTGACGGGTTCATTCTCATAAAATCTTTAATTCTGGCTATGGTTAAATCCCTATCTTGCTTAGATGGGGATGCATCCTGATGGTTACCCTGACTATTTATTGTCATAGCTTGATCTAGTGCCTGAAAAGCTACCTGAAACTCTGTATGTGACATATTCTCAATCAAAGGATCTACGGCCTGAGGTGGCTGGTTATTATTTCTAGGCACACAACTAAATTATCGGGTAATAAATTACCCTAGGACTCGATAGCATGGATAATATAAAGCACAAAAATTCTTGAATAACATGACAATGGTCTATCATTCACAGTACAATCAATGAGACATTTCATCTAGCACTTGAAAGTCATAAACTTGTAAATGTATAGAGAAGCATATTAATGCCTCATGATTTATTCTATAAGGTCTTTCATTAAATACTTGGCATGAATTAACTTATACATACTTGGGAATTTCTTTTCAACATTCTATAATGACTCTATATCATTCACATAGGCCTTTTATTAAACATATGGGGAACATGCTTTGGTCATACAACAATCAATACATCTAAATCATCATGACTAAATCAACCCTCTTTCAAATTTAAGGGTTTATCATGAACATTATGTAACTCATCACATACTAGGATCAAATCTTGAAACTTGTAATCTAAGACTTTAATCAACACCTAAGAACAACATGAACATGAATATCAATTCACATAATTCATCAAAACTCATAAATATATAATCTTTGAATTTAGAAAAAAGGATTCTTAAACTTGATGGGTGTAAGGGACCCATGAATAAAAATCTAACATACCTCAATACTTGACTTTAAGAAGATTGACGGTGAAATTCTTTAGTTTTGAGTCTTGAACTAAGAACCCTAATTCTTGTTCTTGAGATAATTTGAGAGAAAACAAGTGTACTTTGGTGAATAATGGTAGAATCTAGTTTTTAGGGCTATATAGGGGTGGGAAAAAGACAAAAATAACCCTGGGGTGATGACTGTTTTAATGACTGAAAACTGAGTACCGACACACTGGTCAATGCGTCGCATCATTGGCACTGATGCAATAGCCAACGTGCCGCATTGACATCGTGTTGGCTCACTGGAAATTTCCTTAAGATGAGGAACAATTATCTATTGATATGATTGACGACATGATGCACAAACATCGGATTGACTCACTATTTTGGACACTAGAACTTGGTCTAAATGAGGTCCGAAAAATCCAAAACTCATCTGGAAATCCCTATTGCCATCCTTGATCATGAATTAACTAAGATATAGACATTTAAAGGATTTTTAGGTCGCAAAATGAGATTTCCAACTTTGGAAGTCTAAAAACAAACTAAGTTTGAAAACTTAGCTAGAATTTTCTAAGTCTGGGACCCCTTGGCAAGCATTAATGGACTGAATTAAGCTTAGGATTTTTGAGGGGTCTTACAAAAGTTGTCAATACCGTGCCATAGGTAAAGACAACTATGAGTTAAACCTCTCTGATAGGAAGCTCTTTCGTCAATCCTCACTGGCAGGAAAACTCGTATGAGATATTTCAACTCTAGTCTGGCATAAAGATATATCAACCTACTTAGCTACGTAGTTCTGTAATGCAGGGATTGATACTAAAGGTCAAACCATCTGCTGGAAGGAATTTCCCCATCCCTGAGTTTTCTCGGTGCTGAATTCTACTCCCAACTGAATAGACACTAAACTGATTCCTAGTTCATACAAGTCTTAACTGAACTGTTACTAATTATACTATCTAACTAAACTGAACTGAGTTTACTTAGTTCTATTGACTGGCGCAATACTACTGAATTCTATTAACTGACTGAATTTACTGAGGTCTGAACTAAATACTGAACTGGACTTGACTAATATCGAGTCTACTGAGTTTTCTCCAAGTTTTGTGACTGACTGAGAGTACTACTGATCATGACATAACTGAGATTATTCTGTAACTTACACTGTCTCTAGGTAAACATCTAAATTTTTGGGTATAAAATACCCCCAAGACTCGATATCATGAAAAATAAATCATAGCATAAACCTGAAAGGTATAACCATATGCACCTGATCATAACTCATTCGTATAGACATTTCATCAAACACTTGGATGATATTACTTGCACATAAGCTAACATAAAATGATTGTTTTCTATTTTTCTTTGTCCTCATGAGTAATTTATCAAACACTTGGAGAACATAATCCATGCACATGACACTAAACAACACATAGGCATCATAATTTGAATCCCCATTTACAATTTCAAGGGTTTGGCATGGATTCACATGATTCTATAAATATATCAAATAACTCCACATGAAATATGTAACAAACATGGATTAGAAACCAAATTAATTATTTTAATCATGAATATAATCAAACCCAACATAAAATTCAAGAAATCAATACATCTGAAGTTTTAAAAGTAGTTTCTTGAACTCCAAGGGTGGAAGGGACCCTTGGATGAACACTTCACATACCTTTAAGCTTGAATTTTGAAAGATTGATGGATTTCCTTGGAACTTGGATTCTTGAATGTGATGAACTAGGGTTTGTTTTTTAAAAATTCTAGAGATAATTTGTAAATTTTGCCTTTTGGACGACTCAATTACATGTTTTGGGGGTTGATATAAGATTGGAAAAGACCCATTTACCCCTATGGATGCGGGTTTTTAATTATTAAAAACTAGAGTAGCAATGCACAGACCGATGCACCACATCATTGGCATCGACGCGATATCGAATATGCCACGTCGAGTCCGCATTGGTTTACTGGAATTTGTATTGGGAGTTGGGGAAAAATACTCATCGACGCGATGGGTGATACGGTGCATCGAGATTGTGTCGATTCACTAGTGTGAGCTTTCAAATGTGTTTCAAACAAAGTATGAAAAATCTAAAACTTATCTGAAAACACCTACTGACATTCCTGATCATGATTCAACCTAAAAATCATTACTTTAAGGTCATAAGGGTCGAGAAAAAGGATCGCCAACTTACGAAAGCTAAAATAACTCTAAGTATGAACACTTAGCTGAATTTTTTCTAAGTCTTAGACCCCTTACTATCTTTTACAAGATGAATCAAGCTTAGGATTTTGCGAGGTCTTATAATACCTCCCCCTTGGAAACATTCATCCTCGAATGAGACTGACTAAGCTGGGAATACCGATAGACTGAATTTAGATACTGGATATGCACAACTGCAACATGATTTCATAACTAACACTACTAATATGCTGACATTTCATGCTGAACATGGATAGCTGATGCATGAGTACATGGATGGGGTTGCTGGTAAGCTGAGTCTCTTATACTAAACAAGCATATCTGATGCATGAATATCTGACTAAATAAACTCATGAATGTATGACTGGATATGCAATGGCAACTGATACCAAGTTTATAAAGAAATTCTGAGCATGAAACTGAGTAAGTTCAAGGAAAAACTGTTACCTTGGGTTAGTCTGAGTTTGCAGAGAAGAGGTGAGGATACTTGGTTCGTATATATCTTTCTGCTTCCCAAGTATCTCCCTCAATGGACTGATTCCTCCAAAGAACTTTGACTAGAGGGGCCTTTTTGTTCCTCAGTCTGCAAATTTGATAATCAAGGATTTCGACTGGTATATCCTCATAAGAGAGGTTGTTCTGAACGTCTATACTCCCTATAGGGACTACAAATGTTGGGTCACCTATGCATTTATTTAGCATGGAGACATGGAACACTGGATGGACTGAAGCTAAGTCTGAAGGCAACTCAAGCTTGGAGGCTACCTTTCCAAAATGGCTGAAAATTTGGTAAAGATCGACATATCAGGGACTAAGCTTCCCCTTCTTTCCATACCTCTTCACTTATTTCATAGGAGAGATTTTCAAATAACTATAATCACCAATATCAAACTTGAGATCCTTTTTGTACATATCTGCGTATAATTTTTGTCGGATCTGAGCTATTTTAAGCCTTTCCCTGATCAATTGAACTTTTTATAAGGTATCAAATATATAGTCAGGACCTACCACTGTAGCCTCACCCACTTCAAACCAACCAATGGGAGATCTACATCTCCTCTCATAGAGCATCTAAAACAGAGCCATCTAAATTTTAGAATGATAACTGTTGTTATATGCGAACTCAATCAAAGACAAGTGGTCATCCTAACTATCTTTAAATTCTATTGCACACTCACGCATCATATCGTCTAAAGTATGAATGGTCCTCTCTTCTTGACCATTTGTTTGAGGATGAAAAGCTATACTACGGTGGACTTGGGTACCAATACCCTTTTGTAGTGCCTTCTAGAAATAAGAGGTGAACTACGTGCCTCTATATGAGATTATAGATAACGAAACTCTGTGTAATCTGACCAACTCTCTAACATAGAATTTGGCACAGTCCTTGGCTGAATAATAGGTATGGACTAGTAGGAAATAAGTTGATTTGGTCATCCTATTTACAATGACCCAAACTGAATCGTGCTAGTGACGAGTATGAGGCTACCCCGTTACAAAGTCCATGTTCACCTCGTCCCACTTCTAAGTTGGAATACTGAACTCCTGCATAGACCCATTAGGTTTTTGGCACTCAATCTTAACCTGCTGACATGTCGATAACTTAGCTACAAACTTTGCAATGTCTCTCTTTATCCCACTCCACCAATAGATCTCCCGCAAATCATGGTACATCTTAGTGGCCCCTAGATGAATAGAGTAATGCGTACCATGTGCTTCTGCAAGAATTCACTATCTCAGGTTATCTACTCCTAGCATACATAGATGACCCTGACAACGCAATACACTATCTCCCCCTTGGGAGAAAACCTCTATCTTTTGATCTCTGATTGATTCTTTCAACTTAGCTAGGTTGGGATCCCTATACTGCTTTTCCTTCACTTTGGAAACCAAGGATGATTCTGAACTACTCTGCACCCATACATTACCTTCTGCTGAATCGACTAAGAGGATACCTAGTCGGGTAAACTGATGAACTTCCTGAGCTAACTTCTTCTTACAATCATCCACGTGAGCAAAACTACCCATATATATCCTACTTAGAGCATCAACCACTATATTATCTTTACCCGGATGATACATGATGCTTATGTCATAGTCCTTCAACAACTCCAACCACTTTCTCTAATGGAGGTTTAGGTCTTTTCGAGGGAACACATATTGTAGGCTCTTAGGGTCAGTGAACACATCAACGTGTACTCCATACAAATAGTGCCTCTAAATCTTTAAGGCAAAAACTACTACTGCTAACTCAAAATCATGAGTTGGATAGTTCTTTTCATGGGGTTTGAGATATCTAGAGGCATAGGCTATCAATTTATCTCTCCGTATGAGGACACAAACCAAACCTACTCTGGATACATCACAATACACAACAATGCCATCTGAACCATCTGGTAGAGTCAAAACTGGGGCTGTAGTGAGTTGAGTCTTCAACTCCTAAAAACTTTCTCACAAGAATCTAACCACTGAAACTTGACTTTCTTATGAGTCAATTTGGACATGGGGGATGCAATAGATGAAAAGGCCTCAATAAACCATTGGTAATAGCTGGCAAAGCCCAATAATCTCCTGATATCTGATAGACAGATGGGTCTGGGCCAGTTTCTTACTGCTTCGGTCTTTTGGAGATCAACTCTAAATCCATCACTAGAAATGATATGGCCAAAGAAAGTTACTGACCTTAGCCAAAATTCACACTTACTGAATTTGGCGAATAGCTGATGGTTTTTGAGAGTCTATAATACTATTCTGAGATGGTCTGCATGATCATGTTCACTATGGGAGTAGACAAGGATGTCATCTATGAAGACTATGATGAACATGTCCAAGTACTTCTTGAACAAACGATTCATCAAATCCATGAAAGATGCTGGGGTATTAGTAAGACCAAAGGACATGACTAAGAATTCGAAGTGACCATACCAAGTTCTGAAAGATGCTTTCAAAATGTTGCATTCTCTAACTCTGAGCTGATGATAGCCTGATATGAGGTTTATCTTAGAGAAGTAATTGGCACCCTGAGTTTGGTCAAATAAGTCATCAATTCTAGGAATTGGATACTTGTTCTTGACCATGACTTTATTTAACTGACAGTAGTCAATACACATTCTAAGGGAACCGTCTTTCTTAAGAAAAAATAGAACTGGAGCACCCTACGGGGATACACTGGTTCTGATGAATCCCTTATCTAGAAGATCTTTCAACTGTTATTTTAATTTTTTGAGTTCTTCTGGAGTCATTCTGTATGGCGGAATAGATATGGGCTAAGTATCTAGAAAAAGGTCTATTCCGAAGTCGCCTTACTTTTTGGGAGGAACTCTGGGAAGATCTTCGGGAAACACGTCTGAGAATTCACATGCTACTGATACTAACTGAAGAGTAGGGTTTTCTAAACTAGAGTCTTGGACTCAAACGAGATGGTAGACACATTCCTTAGATATCATTTTATTTTCCCTAAGGTAGGAAATAAGCTGACCCCTAAGTGCTGAGTACTACCCCTCCACTCTAGGATGGGCTTATTTGGAAACTGAAACTGGACAATTCTATTTCTGTAGTCGACTAAGGCATAGCAGGAATGAAGCTAATCCATATCAAGAATGACATCAAAATTGGTCATTTCTAATGCGACTAAGTCTGCTGAAGTGACTTTCTAAGATACCATAATCGGACAGTTTCTATATACCCATCGGGCTATGATAGATTTACCCATTGGGGTAGAGACTGAGAAAGGCTCTGCGATAATTTTGGGACTGAATTCGAAGTCAACATTAATATAGGGAGTTACAAAAGACAAAGAAGCTCCTGGATCTAGCAAAGCATAAACATGGAAATGATAAACTTGCAATGTTCCAGTGACCACATCAGGAGAAATTTACTGATCCTGTTGGGACTGAAGTACATAGAGTCTGTTTGGGCATTGCCTACTAGTGGCACTAGAAGTGGAACCCTGCTGATTTAGGCGACCGAACTGAGATGAGGGACGGTTATGATGACTCTGCAAACCGACCTGAGGACATTGTGTGATTCTATGGCCTGGATTTCCATATCAAAAACATACGTCACTGCCATCTCGATAGACACCCTAATGGTTTCTGCCACACTACTGGCTGAGAGTATTTGTTCGAGCACTGCTAACACTACCCTGAGGTTTAGGGCTTGAGGCCTTATCTCTATTGACGTCTCTAAATTTCAGCATGGGAGCACTGGCTGAGGACGGAGATGGAACTGAGGATTTTGGGCGGAACTACTAACGATTCACACCATCTAAATTTGGTTGAGCAAAGTTAAAACTATCTGTTCTTGCTCGCTTTTTATCCCTCTCTTTCTCCCTGTTCTTAACCACCTCTATTTACTAAGCATGGACCAAGAGCCTGGATATGTCTATCTCTATAATCAACATTATGGTCCTACACTCCTTGACCACACTATTAGACATGCCAGACACAAAATTACTCATCTTAGATCTACTATCTGCTACCACATGAGGAGCGTATCTGGATAATTGAGTAAAATTGAGAGAATACTCTTGTATTGTCATGTTTCCCTGCTTCAAATTTATAAAATCCAAAACCTTTGCTTCTCTCAACTCTAGCAGGAAGAACCTATCCAGAAAAGCAATAAAAAACTCCTCCCATTCTATAGGCCCTGTATCTCTGACCCTCTCTACTTTCCACTATTTGAACCATGAGTTAGCCACATCCTACAATTGATATACAACTAATTCATCACTCTCACTATCTATCATCCCCATAATATTTGTAACCTTCTGCACCTGATCAAGAAATTTCTATGGGTCCTCATCTGACTTGGACCTGATAAAAGATGAAGGGTTCATTCGCGTGAAATCCTAAATCCTGGCTGCAACAGTATTAGCCACTGGGTTGGCCGGAATGACAGCTGGGCGTTCATTCTAGGCTTCCACAAAATGAGCTAGGGTGTTGAAAGTTGCTCTGAATTCAACATGGGAGACATGTTCATCCAGGGGATATGGATGGACGGGCTGAGGTGCTGACTGATTTCAGTTCTTCTTTTGTTAGTCTTTTTAAGAGGCATATTCTGTAAATGAAAAGGAGAGAACGGATTAGACTGAGAGTTTAACTTGAGCTCATGCTCACTCGCATGACAGGACTACTAAAAGAAGGGAAACTTCTCCTAAAACATCTAATAGCCTCTTGTCCATAAGTGTGGCACGCTACACACCAATGCACAAGACTCTACTAGACACGACTTTAGACTTCCTAAGATTCTGTTAAACCTTAGGCATTGATATCAAGTTTGTAATGTCCCGAGTATGAACCCCGGACACTACATGGTGCTCATAATCCCGAGGGGCCATAAGCTGACCCATGAATGGTACCTGCTGTAATAATTGAATAATAATACTGTATTATGCGGAAATTAGGCAGAAACTAGCCATAAGGTTCAAAAGTATAAATAAATACTGAGTACTAAAAACTGAATACTGATACATCTATCTTTAATACTCTAGTCTGATAAGCCTCTACTATCTGAATAAGGGATTGATGGGACAAATCCCCAACTAACCCTGACAACTAAAAACTGATAAACTGAGATACTAAGGTAATAATCATGTCCTTGAACTATGAGGACTCACCACTAGTCTACTGCTAATGGATTGGGCTGCTAAGTATGATCGGGAGATTGTGTGTCTGAACCAATGATATAAGACATCATAGCGCAAAAGAAAGGTATGCTTCAGTACTTTGAATATACTGGTATGCTAAGTGAGGTAGGATGAGATGCATGGGTTCATATGAATGAATAATAATGATTGAATAACATGAGTATAAATGAATGAAAGTACATGCATGAATACGTAAACTATAATTGAGGTCATGATAACACTGGATACTGAGTTCTGAACTTCTGATTTACTGATATCTAAGTTTACTGATACTGTATTACTATTAATTGGGTGAATGTATCTAATAGTCTTGATTCATTGGAACTATTTTTTGTTCTATACTGAACTGAGTGACTGTGTCTGACAGTCCTAATTTTTGTAGAACTGAACTGAGTTCTATTCTAAAGACTAAAACAAAAACTGTTGGAGGTAATCATCTAATTGACATGCCCCTTTCTGAATAAATTAGGATCTAATCTATAACCCCAGTTGAAAGGGTGTTAGTATTAGTCCATGGGTAAAGACAACTATGAGTTAACCCTCTCTGACAGAAAGTTCTTTCGTCAACTCTCACTGGCTGGAAAATACCTATGAGATGTTTCAACACTAGTCTGACAGGAAGGTATCTTAACCTACGGTGGCTACGTAGTTCTGTAATACATGGATTGCTACTAAGGGTCAAAACCTCTACTGGAAGGAATGCCCCCATCCCTAGTTTCGTTCGGTGTTGAATCCTACTACCAACTGAATAGACACTGACCTGATTCCTAGTTCATACTAGGATTGACTAAACTATTACTGATTATAAAGTATAACTGAACTGAACTGAGTTCACTGAGTTTTTTTAACTGATAGAATACTACTAAATTTTCTTAACTAACCAAATTTACCTAGGTATGAACTGAATACTGAACTGGACTGGATTGATATTGAGTCTACTAAGTTTTTCCTGAGTTCTGTAACTGATTGAGATTACTACTGATCATGACATGACTGATATTATTCTGTAACTGACACTAGCTCTAGGTAAACAACTAAATTGTCGGGTATTAAATACCCCCAAGAATCGATAGCTTGAAATATAAATCATAGCATAAACTTGAATGGCATAACCATATGCACCTGATTATAACTCATTCATATAGACATTCCATCAAACACTTGCATGATATAACTTGCACATAAGCTAACATGACCTAATTGTTTTCCCTTTTTCTTTGTTCTCATGAGCAATTTATCAAACACTTGGAGAACATAATCCATGCACATGACACTGAACAAAACATAGGCATCATATTCTAATCCCCATTTACAATTTCAAGGGTTTATCATGGATTCACATGATTCTATACATATATAAAACAACTCCACATGAAACTTGTAACAAACATGGATTAGAAATCCAATTAATCATGAGTATACTCAAACCCAACATGAAATTCATGAAATCAATACACTTGAAGTTTTAAAAGTAGTTTCTTGAACTCCAAGGGTGGAAGGGACCCTTGGATGAAAACTTGACATACCTTAAACCTTGAATTCTAAAAGATTGATGGATTTCCTTGGAACTTGGATTCTTGAATATGATGAACTACGGTTTGTTCTTGAAAAATTCTAGAGAGAATGAGTAAATTTTTCCTTTTGGATGACTTAATTATATGTTTTGGGTGATGATATAAGATGGGAAAAAAACCCATTTACCCCTCTAGATGCGGGTTTCTAATTACTAAAAACTGGACTTGTGACATGTAGACCGACGCGCTGCATTGTTGGCATCAATGCGATAGCCAATGCACTGCGTTGAGTCCACATCGATTCACTGGAATTTGCACTAGGAGCTGGGAAAAAATACTCATCAATGTGATGGGCGACACAGCGCATTGAGATCACTTCAATCCACTAGTTTGAGCTTTCAAACATGTTTCAAACGAAGTTTGAAAAATCAAAAACTTGTCTGTAAACACCTACTGACATTCCTGATCATGATTCAACCTCAAAATCATTACTTTAAGGCCATGAGGTTCATGAAAAAGGATCGCGAACTTATGAAGGCTAAAATAACTCTAAGTATGAATACTTAGCTAAATTTTTTCTAAGTCTAGGACCCCTTACTAGCTTTTACAGGACTGAATCAAGCTTGGGATTTTGCGGCGTCTTACAGGTATTTATATAGACAACATCCACCTTACATATAAACTTGAATGTAAGTTTAAGTATTATCAGCCTCCTCTAAGATCAATCTTAACCAATCACCCACTCCTGAAACATAAAATCAGCCTCCAATCCTCAAAACACCATCGTAGTCAAGTGAGGCTTCCCTTGCCTCACCACTCAATACCTTATCCCGAATGACTCTCAACCCAACATCATTAAATTAATCCTAAATCTACTTTATGAAGGAAGATCTAGCCTCCACAAATTCCAAAACACACCCGAGTGTCAAAATATCAAGCCTAAGAATATTGTTAGCCAATGAATCAACCTCTAAGTCCAAAGGCCTCTCCAGGGTCAAAAGGTGTGCTAAGCTACCCATACTAGTCGACTTTTGGCTCATGGCATCCATAACCACATTAGCCTTGCTCGGATGATAGAGAATAGTAAGATAATGATCCTTAAGCAACTCAAGCCAGTGATGCTGCCTCATATTAAAATATAGTATATGAGTAGATCAATGAATAGCCACAATTATATTTCCATGATCCAGCACACTATGAAATAATTCCATGACACTACCTTTTGTGTAGTAGCCAACTAAAATATAGTATTTCACCTCTTTATGAACTTTTAAATCTTCTTAGATTCCAGGGAAATACTGGTAATAGAACGTCTTGACAAGGCATGACAATGTGCTACATACTCGACAACAATCATAGAACCATACTCCAAGTGATCAAACTCGTCTCTCATTTGATCCTTCAAAGTATAGGGCATGAACCTATCCAAAAAAGCCTCAACAAACTCATCCCAAGTCATCTATAGTGATCCAAAGGGTCTAAAACTAAGAAGTGACCTCCACCAATCCCTATCTATAACTCTCAAGTGATAGGTAGTGTAAGAAACTCCATGCTACTAATGAAATTCAAGGTTATAAGATTTTTTCTGGAAATTAATCAAGAACTCATAATCATTCTCGCCTGCAACACTACTAAACTTGGGTTGACCAAAATGATTAAATCTCATTGACCAAAGTGATTAAATCTATCAAACCTCTTCTGATCCCCAGAATAAATAATAGGACCTATAATAATAGAAGGAATAGTGAATTGAACCACCTATGATCCTACTTGAAGGAGAAATATAAAAGAAGGTTCAATACCTAAATTCAAAATACTACACTCAGATACTGGCATAGAAGGAGGAACAACACTCAAAGCCTACAAAATATCATAAGTAGATATTGGTACCAATGAAGGAACTATAGTTGGAATTAGAGGAACACCATAAGGGGGTTTTGGCATAGATGAACGTATAACACCCAAAGCTGAAGGAATACCAGGTGCCATCAAAGGAGCACCCTCCAAATAAGTAAGAAAATTAATTAACAAACCCTCTAAGACCTAGGTAGTAGTACTCTGTAAGACTTAAGTAAGCCTAAAATCTCTAGCATTCTAAACCTCAAGCTTAGGGGAGAATCTCCTAATACTACCTATAGAAAACACAGATCCTCATGCTCATCCTCTACCTTAATCCCGATTGTGACCTATCACTCATCCCCTTGGATGGTCCTTCTCATTAGATTATTGCTTAGTTTTCTAGCCACATGATATCTAGTCCACACCATCTATGCAAGCAAGTGTAAAAATAGTTTATAATATAGGATATAGAAAACTAACAAAATAACAAACACAATAAATAATTCTCCTAATATATCTTGTAGCCTCTCGAAGATAGGTACAAAATTTATGTATCAATCTATGAGACTCTTCTAGACACCCTATTATTACACTAATGATACTAATGCACCTGGCTTCTCTAATACCAATTTGTCATAACCTAAAAACTCAAGTCATGATGGCACACATCACGGCTAAGCAGTATTTAGTTAGATAATCACTCATACTGATACATAAGAAGAAAATAGTATAATAATTACTCAGGTGAGACTTTTAGAATGAAGTCAAAACCATACAAGTACTACAATAATGAAAGTCTGAATAATAAAGATACCAAAAACTATCCCAAAAAGTAGTATCGCAGTGTAAGAATAATATAATTATAACTCAAAACCAAAAATCCAATTGAATTTAAAAAACTATAAGTCTGTATTTGAATAAAAAATAAATACATCAACTAGCTAGTAAGAGGTCTGAGGTCGATTCAGAAGGCATAAAATGCCAATTCAAAATATCAATAACCAGCTACAATAACCCAACTTCCATGCGATACAATCATTACCTAGATCTGTATTAAAAAGGCACAGTAGAGATGAGTACAGTCCACTTGTACTCAGTAGGTATCATAGGCTGACTGAGCAAAATAAAAAATAAGGTATATAAATACATACAATGAGTACATCAAATGAACACAAAAAATGTCCCAAATTTTATCTCACATCATCTCCACCAATATTTATAAATATAGTGATCTTAGGTGTATTTAAACATAAAAACGTTATTGTCTATACATATTTAGCCTAGTTTTCAGGACTTCTTGTGTGTGTAATGAGTTGTTAATGGTGTACTAAAGTATTTATATTTTAAATTATATGTTTATAGTTTTAAATGTGTATTTAGAACAAGTAATAATCAAAATGATCCACTTAGAGTTTGGATAAGAAAACTGTTGTTGCTAACTTGAGCCATGTCCTTTCTAGTGGGCTTTAAGGAACTCTATTATGTTGTGTGCACTCATGTGTTTTTCTTGATGTTTTAGAAGTCCATGGGAGGTGTTTGGAGTGATTTCAGGAAGCTAAACAAGATGTAATGAAGTTGTAAAGGTAGCTACAAAGTGTGGTGCATGAAGATAAACAAAAGGAATTAACTACTAAGAAAAGTGTCATTTTTTAGCACAAGGGCGTTCCACGCCATTGGATCTCCGAGAAAAAGGTATGCCATGCCCTAAGATGTAAAATAAAATGTTAAATTCCAGCATGCATTCACATTAATGGCATGTCATTCCCTTGGATATCCGCAATTAGGGAATGCCATGCTTAAGGGATAAAAGTGGCCAAATTCCTCGTAGACTATAAATAGAAAACTTGGTCCATATTTTAATCATCACGACAACTGTAGAAGACAGAAAACATATGAGAAGGCTTAAGTTAATGTCCACATTTATGTACTTTAGATTACTTTTAGTTTTTATGTATGAATTCCATTGTTGTGATTCATTGTAAAGCTATGAGTGGCTAAACACCCTCGTTCTAGGGTTAAGGCTATGAACAAGAATACTTAGCTTACAATTGAGTTGGTTGATTATTGATAATCATATTTGTTTTTTCATATTTTCTTGTCATTACTATTTTATTGACGCGCGACCTTTAAAATAAACTTTTATTTCTATTGTGATCCCAAAAGAAGGAACATATCACAAAATATATGGAGTGGGATCTTATAGTTAAATGAATTAAAGATAGGATTTACTGTTAGGATAGGAATATATCTTGTTCACCCCATTTGCTTCAAATATTGGATAAAATACAAATGTGTTTAAGTTAGTTCTCACATCCTAGCATAATGACATAATTGTGGGGCTAAGTTAGATAGACGATTAGAGGACGCCATACCATAACCTTGTAATCAACCACGTGAATCAACAAGAAATATAATTAACTAACTAATGACATTTTATATCGTAGTAGGATCCTTCATATTTCCTTTACCCTAGATTTTTCATTGTCATTTCCTACACTTTATAATCTCGTGTTGTTCACTATTACTTTATCATTCTAAAATCTAAATCTTTGTTGGTTACACTCGCACCTGTTTAATCTCATTAGTAAAGATAGAACTGGATTATTGTCAAACCAAGTCCTTATGGGTTTGACATGTAGCTCAAAAAGGATACTTTATTATGTGCATGAACTCGTATACTTGCATGTGTGGTAAGATTACAATAAGTTTCTGCCACTATTACTGGGAACTTGAAAATTGGAAACTCTCTTATTTTTAGTTTTGATACTTTGTTTTATAAGTGATAATAACTTGATCTTATCTTCTAAACTTATAGGTACATGTCTATATTTCAAGAAAGCTAGCATGGGAAAGGGATTTAGTTGACCCATATCCTAAACCTGAGAGTCCCTTACACCAGTTAAGGAGAGAAGCAACACTTTTCTCTCACATCCTAAAAGTTTAATAGGAAAAAGCTATTCCTACAGTTAGGGCTAAAGAATAACCAACTTGTAGGATAGTACGCAAAGTGGCAATCCCACTCACAACCAATGTTACCTCCGCCATCAATAGACCAAAACCTGGAGGTAGATTTGAGGTGAAGTAGAATGTGGTGCAATTATTTTACATCAATAGGTAGTTCACATGCCTATCATATGAGGATCCACAAGTTCATCTATAACACTTCTTGGAGACCAGTTATACTTTTATTCCCATTGGAGCCTCTACTGGTTAAGTAAGGCCCACTCTCTTCCTCTTCTCACTATTGGGGGAAGAGAAGAAATGGTTGAAGGAAAAACATTCTAACTCTATCATTACGTAGGATTACTTGGAAAAAAGGTTCCTCATCCGATTTGTTCCATCAAAAAAAATGCAAGGTTACAAAATGAGATCCTGAGTATTGAGAAGAATAAAGATAAGAACCTAAATCATTCATGGAGCGATTCAAGTCTCTTCTATGGGATTGTCCTTACCATCAATGGGTATTAGCTCATACTTTTGTTGGATCTCTTAATTATATCACAAATAATTGATAGATTCAGCTGCAGGTGGTCAAACATTGGAGAAAACTTATGTCACCAGCACATTTACTAGTCATGATGGAACTTACTTTATTCCACTAGTAAGTAAGCCAAACCGTAGCCTAGAGCTATAAACAATGGGCTAATTTGGTGAAAACTGGCATAAAACAACAAATAGTATTAATAATATGAAAGATAGATAAGATAAAAACAACATCAAATGACCTAGTAGTGTCAGTACAAGAGCCACTAAACAAAAATAGTATGAACACCATCATAGTTAAATATACTTTAGTCTTGAATAATGAAAAAGAAAACAAAAGTAGAAAGAGGAGAAAAGGGAACTTTTGGCTTCGAGTGATCACCTTATCTCTAAACTCTAGTCAACACGACTGAAGTGTTAACAATGACAATTAGTAATCAGATCTACATAAAAAAAGTACAGAAGTGTAGTATGATAACCAAAGTAACGGGTACTTAATAGGCATCATTTGCTGGCTAAGCTTATGACACCCCAGGTGTAGGCCACTGAAAATTTTGAGTTTTAAAACTCACTGTCCTGACTATGACTCCCCCTATGAGTTGTAACGAGTTATTATGGGTCATAGGACCCCAATCATAGGGTGTCCATTAAAGGTATCCTGAGTTATTGTATTGACTATGCGTGTCACCTAATGAGTCATAAAGACTCTAAATAAGTTGTATAGCCCCATCCATATCCAAACTAGTGTGTGCCTAAAGTGTTTCTGTCTTGACTTTGACTTGGACTCTATGATTCATCGGGTCATGTGGCGAGTCATATTGTATAAATTGTAGGGTTACCAGAGAGGGGTCCTTAAGATACTATCTTGACTGCGACCCAGGTTGATGAGCTGTAATGTGTCCATGCGAGTCATATAGCAACTCATAATCACTAGCAACAATTTGTCAATTTTTTGTAAGGACACTCTGGATATTTCACTTTTTCCCTAAATAATTACCCATGAATTAAAGCCCATTTAGGGTTTCATTATCACTACAAAACAAATTGAAATAACTTCTTAATATCTCTCAAATTATCTTAAACAAGATACTTAGTATTTCTAAGAAGTTGATCTATTAGAGCATCTAAAGGAAAATTCTCTCAATAACTCTTGGTATTTTAGGCATGTTATTCTTCATCAACTATTACTTTGTGAAATCATGTGTTTTAAATAGTTATCCATATAGTTTTGATATTGGTTTTGGAACATGGGTTGATGGTTTTAAATAATTGTTGTTTATGTGAGTTTCATGTGTACATATGTATGGTTTATGTATTAAATTGTGGTTTTAAAATCAATTCGATGAGTGGGTATGGTGAATAAACTAGAGGATTGTGATTTTTCCAATTTTATGAATATTAATAATTGAATTGGCAACGACCCCAACCCAACTTTGTTAAAGTAGTTTGAGTATGAATAAAATTGCATTGAACTATTTTTGGAACAATTTCATGATATAAAATGGTTCTTAAAGCATGATGGTTTGATTTAATGAATAAAGAGATTCAGTTTCCCTCATTCTGTATTAATGAACAAAGGGAGTTATTTCCCTAAGTTAATGGAATTACTATGGCATGTTGATGTTACCTTGTAAGTGTAGTTGGTATGACTATACCAATAATGTATGCCTAAATATGTATTATGGAGCAATGAATAGGAATATATGATAAAGGTTTTAATGGGGCTTAAAAGAGGGTTGTGTAGCTAGGCAATAAAAGTGGCGGTCCTGAGGGTCCAGTAATAGATAATGCATTTGCTGATGCAGTGGTCTAAATAACTTGGGGTTCGAGTCTTCTTGCTTATGACCGGGTGGTTTGAGTCCTTCTTATTATATGATTAAGAGGTTTGAGTTCCTCAGAACACATTACATTATCGGGTGCTAAAGTCACCTTAGTATATAGTTAGGAGGTTTGAGTCCCCGTTACATATATATGAGATTATTCTCTGATTTATGCGGCTATATGCACTGCGGCCCAACCAGATGGTGAGAGTTAGGTCCTATATAGATGTGGGAACTATTATATGATAGTTAAGATACACTATCAAGGATAAAGTTTTAACATTCATGGTAAGCTTTATTCCTTATGCCAACGTTTTATATAAGTATATATGTTTGCACATGTATGTGAATATGTACATTGAGTTGAACTAGATTTTGAATCATCATTAATTTATCTTTTTCCCTGTGTTACATGCTAGTGCTCAACCCACTAACCATTTTCAGATGCTGTATCCCCCTGTGATACAGGGTCTGAAGGCAATCCTACTTTTCCTGAACAGTGCTAAGTGAATCAGCTCGGTTTGTCGGTCATTTATGGTGAAGTGGTGAGATTTTATTTTTTTGAAGACTTGATCTTTCCATCAATTCCTTTACAGAAACTAGAATTAAGGAGTTCATACTAACATTATCACTGTCATTGTCATTGTCAGGGTTGGGGGAATATCCCAACTTTGATTGTTTTGGATTAGAAGAGACCTTATGGAGTTATTGTGGATTGGGTATTGATATTGAAAAGCTTAAATTTCTTTGAGTTGTTACTCTTATTATCTTGTTATTTGTTCAAATTTCAGCCACTACTAGGAGTGTTATATCTTGTTTGGCTAGGAAAAAATGGGGTGGTCTATGGTCCTTGCCAGACTTGAGATACCAATCACAGCCTTGCCCTAGTTTGGGCCATGACAAAGATAGTATGAGAGCCTAGGTTTGGTGTCATTGGGCATCCACAAGGCCATGTTAAGTAGAGTCTCTTTTATGGGTGTATATCGCATCATATCAATAAAGGAGAGGCTATGAGATATTTAGGAATATTTCCCTTTCTTGTTATTCTATTTTGGGATATAAAGTCTAAGGTCTTGAATCTCCTTTAATACCTATTTGTTCACATTTTATATCATGCCTCCAAGAAGATCTGATGTACGTAGAAACCTTTCTATCCCATCCGAGGACAAAGCTGGATGAGAAGGGAAATAAAGACTAGTGAGAATAGTCGTAATTCAACTAGGCCAATGTTGATGGAGCTCATTATACTTATTGAGTTCAAACATAGTCTAGGGATCCTACTCTTGATTGCTCATGTGGAGTTCCACCGGTCCCTACCAGTCCTCCTCGAGCCCCTTAGGCTGATGATGATCATGCCCCACCACTCTAAAGAGATATTTTTATTATTGAGTTTTTCCAATCTATTAATCTATATACCTAATTGCCTACATCTCAGTCATGTTACTCTTGTCATGACGTTACTGTCGTGAGTTCTTCTAAGGTTACTCGAGTCGAATAGTTTATGAGGCACAATCCTCTGACCTTTACTGGCTCTAAGATTGAAGAGGATCCTTAAGGATTCATAGATGAAATGGTGAGGATCTTCTGAGTTATTCATGCTTCTCACACTAAAGGTATGGAGTTTGCCGCATATTAGCTAAAGAATGTGGCATATAAGTGGCATGAGGAGTAGGATCAGTGTAGAGGTGATAATGAGGAGTTCGCACTATAAGATGAGTTCTTGAGTGCTTTTTTGGATTTTTTCTTTCCTTAAGAATTGCGAGAGGCTAACGTTAAAGAGTTTGTGAATTTAATGTAAGGTAGGATGATTGTGAAAGAGTATGCCCTAAATTTTACCAGTTATCCATTGTGCTCCTGAGCTAGTGTCTTCAATATGAACTAGAATAAGGAAATTTTCTTCTAGGTTATCCCGCGATCTGATTTTTTAGAGTAAGGCCACTTTGTTAAACAAGGATATGGATATCTCTCTTATTATGGTATCTATGCAGTAGGTCAAGAAGGAAAAGAAGATGCAGGCATAAATTAGGGTGAGGTAGAGTAAGAAGTTTTGGTATTCAAATAAGGATAGAGGTCAATAACAAATTGGTAGGGATGCTGGAATATGTTCTAAGAAGTAGTGGGACAATTATGATCTTATTCTATAGCTAGTGCTCCATATCCTAAGTCTTTTGGTAATTTATTTTTAGATTAATAGTGGATTAGGGCACAGAGAGTCTAGTCTCAGTCTAGTGGAGCTCATCAGCCGTGTGTTATCCCCTTACTAATTTTATGGCTAGGTGCATCATGGATTTTTGAGGAGGAAAGGAATAAGTGCTTTAAGTGTAGTTAATTGGGCCACCTACAATGGGATTGTCCAATAGTCAGGGTTTCTATTGGGCTAATAGGGTTCTGATTGCCATTTCTTTACCTCTTTCACGAAAGGGTGCTTCTTTGGGATCTGACACTGGGACATTGCCTTTGTGCTCTTGCCACTCACCAAGAATCGAGGCATCTCCAGATGTTGTCAATGGTACATTACAATTTCTTTCCCGTGATATGTATTGTCTGCTTGATCTGGAGTCTACATTTTCTTATGTGACCCCTTATATGGCTATTCATTTTTGTTTTACTCCTTAGTTTATTCTAGATACCTTTTCGGTGTCTACTCTAATAGTTGATTCTGTGGTTTCTAGAAGAGTCTATAGGGGTTTTGTGGTAACTATATATGGTAGAGAGACCTTGATACACTTGATAGATTTTGATATGGTTGATTTTTATGTGATTTTAGGGATGGAGTGATTGCATTCATACTATGCATCTCTTGACTATAGAACTCGAAGGGTCAGTTTCCAATTCCCAAATGAATCGGTGATTGAGTGGAAAGGTAATTACTTAGTGCCTAAAGGAAGGTTTAGTTCTTATCTTAGAGCCAAAAGTTGAATTCCAAGGGGTGTTTATACCATTTAGTAAATGGTTAATATTCTACTTCTGAGGATCCTTCATTGCAATCTATCCCAGTGGTTTGTGAATTTATCAAAGTGTTCCTCAATGATCTTCCTGGTGTTCCTCCTAACAAGGAGATTGATTTTGGGATTGATCTTTTTTGAAACACTCGTCCTATCTTCCCTCCCTATACAATGGCTCCAACTGATTTGAAAGAGCTTAAGGAAAAGTTAAAAGACCTTCTTAATGAGGGTTTTATTCACCTTAGTATTTCCTCGTAGGGTGCTCCCGTGCTCTTTGTGTTAAGAAGGATGGGTCCCTCTGAATATGTATTGATTACCGCCAGTTGAATAAGTTCACAATGAAGAATACATATCCTTTTCCTAGGATTGATGACCTATTTGACTAGCTTCAGGGTGCTAAGTACTTCTATGAGATTTATCTTCAGTTGGGTTAACATCAGCTGAAAATTAGGGAGGTAGATATCCCTAAAACTGCTTTTCGTACCCGATATGGCCATTATGAATTCTTGGTCATGTCTTTTGGTTTGACTAATAAACCAATGGTATTTATAGATAATTTAAACTAAGTCTTCTATCAATTTCTGGACTTATTTGTCATTGTGTTCATTGATGACATCATGGTGTATTCTAAGAGTAAGTAAGATTATGTCGATCATATTCGAGTAGTGTTCCAGACCCTTAAGGATCAGTGATTGTACGCTAATTTCTCTAAATATCAATTTTGGTTGAATGCTATGACTTACCTGTGTCATGTTTTGTCTAGTAAGGGGATCATGGTAGATCCACACAAAGTTGAGGCGGTTCAGAAGTGGCCTAGGCCCACGACTCCAATTGACCGACATTCGAAGATTCTTGGGTTTAGCTAGTTATTATAGGAGATTCATGGAAAACTTCTCTTTTGTTGCTTCCCCATTGACTAAGTTGACTCAAAAAAGGGTAATGCTCTTGTGGTCGTATGCTTGTGAGGGTAGTTTTGAGAAGATGAAGGATAAGTTGACTTCGTCTTTGGTTTTGACACTACTTAAGGGTACCGAGGGTCTTGTGTTTTATTGTGACGTGTCCCATATGGGACTAGGTTATGTTTTGATGCAACATAAAAAGGTGGTTGTATATGCTTCATGGCAATTAAAAGTTCATGAGAAGAATTACCTGACACACGACTTATAATTATTGGATATGGTCTTTACTTTGAAGATTTGGTGCCATTATATATATGGGGTTCATGTTGACCTATACTTAGATCACAAAATCTTTCAATATTTGTTTACCCAGAAGAAGTTGAATCTAAGGCAAAGGATATGGCTTGAGTTGCTCATAGACTATGATATGAGTTTTTACTATCATCGAGGTAAAGTTAATGTGGTTGCTGATGCTTCTAGCAGGTTATCTATAGGAAGCTTATATCATATGGATGAGGAAAAGTGATAGTTTTTAAAGGATATTCACCGGTTGGTTAACCTTAGGTTCATCTCGTGGATTCTGAGGATGGAGGTATAATAGTGTAAGAGGTGGTGAAGTTATCCCTTAGTGCTAAAATGAAAGAAAAATAGGTTTTTGATCCAATTTTAATGCAGATTAAGGATAATGTGGGCCAACAGAAAGTGATGGTTTTTTAGATTGATGGTGATGGTATCTTGAGTTACTAATTTAGGTTGTGTGTCCTCGATGTTGATGGGTTGTGCGAGAGGATCTTAGCTGAGCCTTATGAATTGAGGTACACTATTCATCCTGGCTCAACGAAGATGTACCATGATTTCAAAGGGATCTTTTGGTGGAAAACATTAAGTGGGATGCGGTGAATTTTGTGGCCAAGTGTATGGTTTGTCAACAAGTGAAGTTGGATCACTTGAGACCTGGTTTGTTTCAATAGATTGAGTTGCCCGAATGGAAGTGGGAAGTGATTAATATGGATTTTGTTACTAGCCTTTTGCGGTCCCACCATAAGTTTGATTCGATTTGGGTTATCATAGATAGGATGACTAAGTCTTCTCATTTCTTACCTGTGAGGCCTAATTTCTCTGATGAGGATTATGCAAAGTTGTTTATTCAGGGAATCGTCAAGTTGCATGTTGTGTATGTTTCTATTATATCTAATCATGATACTTAGTTCTTCTCCCACTTTTAATGTTCTTTCCAGAGAGGTTTAGGGACTAAGGTGAACCTTAGCATCGCTTTCCACCCTCAGACCGATGGACAAGCAAAAAAGACTATTTAGACTTTGAAGGATAAGTTAAGGTCTTTGATGCTTGAATTTTATGGTAGTTGGGTTGATCACTCTCCCCTCATAGAGTTTGTGTATAAGAATACCTATCACACAACCATTGGGATGGCTCTATTTGAGGCTTTGTATGGTAGAAAATGTCATTCTCCTATTGGGTTGTGCATGGTTGACGAGGCTGGGTTGTTCAGACCTGATTTGGTTTATCAGACTATGGATAATGTGGAGGTGATTTGGGATAGGCATAAGACCTCCCACAGTTTCCAAAAGTCCTATTCAGATAAGAGGAAAAGGGAGTTGGAATTTAAAGTTGGCGTCTGGGTGTTCTTGAAGGTGTCTACTAAGAAGGGAGTGATGTATTTTGGAATAAAGGGGAAGCTCATTCCCTGTTATATGGGCCCTTATTTGATTTTTATGAGATTGGGTAATGTTGCTTATGAGTTAGAGTTGCCTCTTGATTTGGGTTTTGTTCACCCGATTTTTTATGTTTTGATGATTGAGGAATTGTGTGGGTGATTCATCCCTGATGGTTCTATTGGGAAGTGTTGGTGTTTTAGAATCCTCGTCATATGAAGAGGTACCGGTTGAGATCTTGGATCGATATATCCATTGATTGTGTCTTTGGTGAAGGTTCTATAGAGGAACCAAAAGTTTAAAGAAGCTACTTAGGAAGATGAAGAGAACTTTATGTCCAAATACCCATTCTTTTTCCTCGTTTCAGATGCTTGTGCTTAAGGTATGTGTCAAACTTACCATTTTTGTTTACTGTCTTTTTTAAAGGTAAGTGTGGGTTTATTTTTATGTTAAATCATGCTAATAGATGGATTGATCGATCATTCGGGGATGAATGATCCCTATAGGGGCAGGGGGGAGAATGTGACGCCCTAGGAGTTTGGCCACTAAAAATTCTGAGTTTTTGAGCTCACTATCCTGACTACGACTCCCTCTACAAGTCGTAATGAGTCATTGCGGGTCATTGGACCCCAATCATCGGGTTTCTTATAAAGGTAGCCCGAGTCACTGTCCTGACTATGAGTGGCTCCTAACATTTCGTAAAGACTCTAAATGAGTCATATGGCCCCATCTTAATTCAAAACAGTGTGTGTCTCAAGTGGTTCTGTCTTGACTGTGACTTGGACCTTACGAGTCATAGGGTCAGATGACAAGTCGTATGGTGTAGATCATAGGGTCACCTAAGAAGGAAACTTCAGCTACTGTCTTAACTAGACTAGTGGTGACGAGTCGTAACATATCAATGCGAGTCATATAGTTACTCGTAGTCACTGACGACAATTTTCCAACTTTTAATTAATGGCACTCTGGACATTTCCCCTTTTCCCCAAATCATGACCCACGACTTAAAACCCCTTTAGGGTATTATTATCACTACAAAATAAATTGAAATAACTTCTCAATATCTCTTAAATTCTCTTAAGAAAGATACTTAGGGTTTTCAAGAAGTTGATCAATTAGATCTCCCAAGGGAAAATTCTCTCCATAACTCTTGATATTTTAGGCATGTTACTCTTCCCCAATTATTACTTTGTAAAAGCATGTGTTTTAAATAGTTCTTCATATGGTTTTGATGTTGGTTTTGGAATATGAGTTGAGGGTTTTGAAAGTTTGTTGTTTATGTGATGTTTCATGTTTACTTATGCATGGTTTATGTCTTAAACAATGTTTTTAAAATCAATTTGATGTGTGGATATAGTGAATAAACTAGGGGATTTTGATTTCCCCAATTTTGTGAATATTGACAATTGAATTGGCAATGACCCCAACCCAACTTTGTGAAAGCAGTTTCAGTATGAGTAAAATTGAATTGAATTGAACTATTTTCGGAACAATTGCATGATATAAAGTGGTTCGTGAAACATGATGGATTGATTTAATGAACAAAGGGAGTCAGTTTCCCTCATCTCGTATAAATGAACTGAGGGAGTTGTTTTCCCAAGTTAATGGAATTGTTATGGCAT
This sequence comes from Capsicum pubescens, assembly GCA_030864215.1. Lineage (NCBI taxonomy): Eukaryota > Viridiplantae > Streptophyta > Magnoliopsida > Solanales > Solanaceae > Capsicum > Capsicum pubescens. The sequence continues at coordinate 187,316,293 of CM061541.1, forward strand.
GTCGATGTTACCTTGAAAGTGTAGTTTTTATGACGATACCAATAGTGTATACGTAAATGTGTATTATGGCTAACTGAATGGGAATGTATGATAAATGTTATGGAGCTTAAAAGAGAGTTGTGTAGCTGGGTCTGAAAGTGTCAGTTTCGAGGGACCAATACTGGAAAATGCATTTGCTAACGCGGGGGTCTAAATAGCCTAGAGTTTGAGTCCCCTTGCTTATGAATGGGTGGTTTGATTCCTTCTTATTATATGATTGGGAGGTTTGAGTTCTCCATAATACATTACATAATCGGGTTCTAAAGTCACCTTAGTATATGGTTGGGAGGTTTTATTCCCCCGTGCATCTATATGAGATTATTCTCCAATTTGTGTGGCTACATACACTGGGGCCCGACTAGGGGGTGAGAGCAGGGACCATATAGCCCGCGGGTACTATTATATGATAATTAAGCTACACAATCCAGGCTAAAGTTGTGCATGTTAAGCCTTGTTCCCTATCCCAACATTTTATATAAGTATATATGCATGCATATGTATGTGAACATGTAGATTGAGTTGAACTAGATTTTGAATTGTCATTACTCTATCCTTATACCTGAGTTACATGTTAGTGCTCAATCCGCTAACCGTCTCCGAACGTTGTATCCCCCCGCAATACAGGGTGCGAAGGCGATCCTACTTTTCCTGCACAGTGCTAGGTGGATCGACTCGGTTCGTTGGTCATTTGAAGTGAAGTGGTCAGCTTCCATTTTTTGGACGACTTGATCATTACATCTGATCCCTTTCATAAACTAGAATTAAATAGTTCACATTAACATTATCAGTGTCATTGTCAGGGTCGGGGGCATTTCCCAACTTAGATTGTTTTTGGATTTGTAGAGGCCTTATGGATTAGGTATTGGTATTGACATGCTTAAATGTCTTTGAGATTTTACACTTATTATCTTCTTATATGTTTGGATTTCAGCCGCTGCTAGGAGTGTTATATCCTATTTGGCAAGGTAAAAAATGGGTGGTCTCTGGTCCTAGGTGGACTTGAGATGATAGTCATGGCTAGACGTTGGTTCGGGTTAAGACAAAGCTAAATAATAATATAAGAATAATTAAAATGATAGATAAATAAGCTAAATTGAGGTAAGAGGAAAACCTGAAATATTTCTCCAAATGCTATAATTAAATAATTGAAGCAACCATAACCTAAAAGAAATCATAACTAATACTATAAAATTGGCCTCCATAAGCCAGTAAGTATGGAAAATAAATAACCTAAGGCCCTCCTAAGCCCGAAGGGTGCAATCAAAGAGAAGTATCAGCCAAAACTCATACTAAGTAACCATATCTCAAAATCATAGCCATGAATCTTCCATATTGTAAACATATCATAATTAACCTCTCAATGTCAGACTCGAACCAAAACACATATTATCATCCTTTGTCGGACTTGAACCAAAACTCAATATCATATATCGCCATACTTGAATCGAAAATAAATATCATAAATATCCAACTTGATTCAGAACTCAAAATCATAAATTATCGATCTTAAACTGGAACTCATTATCATAAATAACTGGGCTTAGACTAGAACAAAATATCATATCAAAACTTAGTATCATAAATCACCGAACTTGAGACGGAACTCAATATAAAAATAGTAGGACTTGAATATGAACTAGCATCAACTCCCAAGACCAATCAACACAAGTGTAATGTATCTAGCCTTTTCAATATCTATAATATGCATTTAGATAAAGTATCATGCCTAAAAGTCTATAAGGAGCTAACAATAGTCTTGGCCTATAGTGGTTTGGTGGGGGTCTACTTCTAATCCTTGAAATCCACACTAAGGCAATTTCTAGCTCGGACAAGTCTACGGTATCTAAAATAAATACTAGATATTAAATGAACCACATTTAGTCCTAAGAAAGAAATTCTACCTAAAATATGAGTAACTAAGTCAATTAAGCCTAATTTATAGTTCCTTAATAGGTTAAATAATCTAAATTACACTAGTTATTCCTCCAACACCTAATTTCCTATCCAGTTCTAGCACCTTATCATAAATATACTATGATCAAGCCCAATCTAAAAGAAAGACAAACCTAGCCTATCAGGATGCTGAAGAAAGCCCGATAATATCTACTAAATCGTCAATTTCCCATTCTAAGAAGTTTTCGCACGATGCCATGCTACCATAATGTTAATATACTTATCAATATGATAACAACGGTACCCATATTGCATTTTTATCCTTTGGATATAAAATTATGTAAAAATCCTATGTGGGCTCGCTTGTGGAATCACACTTTCAAAATTGTCAACGCGTCCCTCTATGCTCAAGGAACACTTACCCTCAATAATGGGTAAATTTTGAGCTCAAATGGTGCTAAAATCAATCCACCAATAATCTCAGGATTTTGGGAAATAATTGAGAAATGCACCTTGAAATTAATGAAAACATACCTATAATTCAGAGAAGAAACGAGTAATTCAAGCTTACAAACACCCAAAGATCACCTGTTAATGTTCCTCTCAAGTTTCTACACTATAGGGTTTTACATTCTTGAACATATGTGAAAATGGGAGAAAAATTGGGTAAAAGGGAATTTAAGTCTACCAAGTGTCACTTAAGAAGACACTGAGCCACTTAAGTGGTCACCGCTATCGTATCCAATTGCTACTTTTGTGGAACCTACTTTCTACACCCCCATTTCTTAAGCAGACTATTTTCCACTTAAGAGACTTTTACTTAAGTTGTAAGGGCTTCACTTAAGCGGCCCTCGGTTGAGCTATCCTGGTTGCTTAAGCGACCTTTGCTTAAGCGACCAAAGGGGATCTTAAGAGAATGCACCAGCTTAGTTCATAACCTAAATACTTGGAATTTTTCCAAGTCTCTACCGACCCCTTGAGATTCCTCCAGAATCCCATAAATGTAAATAAAATATGCTACCATACCAAATTGAATGTTTTAGACTTAATGGTCCAATTAAAAGTTCCATCCAAGGTTATTTTGATGAAAAATGTGTCCTACACCTAAGTGGCATTTTTCTTAATTTTTAGTCATTAGCGCAGAATGAGTCCGTAAGATTTGGGACCCAAACAAAAGGCCCCCTAGCTTTAAAACAACATTTCAGAGCTGATGGAACCGTTTGAATTGGCATACACGGTAATCTGATTGAAGTTTTTACATGTTAGCCAATTCTTATCAGTGATGACTTCAAAATAGGGAATTACCGCTAAAAACTAAACAAACTTCTTGGTAACCAAACTGTTAGCTCTAGTAAGTCATAAATGACTTAGGGAAGCTCAACTTACACGTTAATTTAAGTGAAAGACGATCGTTGTAGTATAGTGGTGAGTATTCACGCCTGTCACGCGAGTGACTCGGGTTCAATCCTTGGAAACGACGACAATTTTTTGATAATGTTCAACTTACACGTCAATTTATATGCAAGGCGGTCATTGTCAATTTATTTACCCAACTGAGAATCGGGGTCGAATCCACGAGGAACACTTTGATTGATGATTGAGTAAGTTTGAAATAAAAGTTACTTGCTAAGTTCAAACCTATGGTATAAGATGGTTTGGGGGTTTTAAATATTTTTTAATGTGAAAGCAATTCTTAGGCTTCTAAGGGACTAATTCGAGACTGAGAATAATTAGAGTATAACCAATTAAAATAGATCTTGGGGCTATGCTTTCTTAGGGACAAGTTATGCATGGGAACATGATAATTCGATGAAAATTCTAATAGTTGATGATATGGTAGGCTAAGTCTAAAGTCCTTGAGGCTAGTTATTTAACAAAACCTTAAATATATCACTCATTGACTCTTTCAAGTACCTACCGAGTGTGTCAATTAAAGCCACCCAATGTCTCAATTAGGCTCCCCTATTTCTAGGATGGTACCCAAGGTATAGTCAACTTCATAATCACCCTTATGTCTAAGATGGTGAAAATTAGAAAACTAAACCAAATAATTGTCTACTATTACCTTGGTTCCCACATCCCTCTTTCAAGGATGATGAGGGTTCCTAAAGTTTACCCAAACCCCTATTTCAAGGATGGTTTGAGATTTTAAGAGCTTGGGATTTTCATCCATCAAACCCATTTGGGTATTTGGGGCTTTCACCCACAAATACCAATATATTTACTCAAGCAATAGTAGAACCAAACACCAACAGATTAGCATATGGACATATGAATCACAACCCACATATAAATGCACCCTATTCTAACATAATCCCAAAAGGAAGAACTACCTAATCATAATGATAAGAAACAAAAATAAACTAAAATCTCCATTCAATTGATTCATTAAAAATAAAGAGAATTCAAACCACACTTTAAGTTTCAATGAATCCTCAATAGGATTTGTCAATTCTCCACTTAGAAGTCACTCTAATGTCTTCATAGCTAAAGATTAGTACAAATTGATCTCCAAGCTCCAACAAGTTACAAAAAAACTAAACTAAGAATAGAAGGTAGGGTTGTAGAATGATGATTAATATGAGGGTTTTAAGATATTTTATGAGAAGTGGGATCGACTATGTGAAATTATGATTTTTCCCCTGGGCTGATTTCCCGCTATACCTTAATGTAGACGCAATCGCATCACTACAATCACTCCATTCTTCAAGCGATCACAACCTTCTGATTTTCTAGACTTACCGCAATCAGTGGCGACGCTATGATCATGGTACCTAAGACCCATTCTGCACAGGTTTTATAAGTTTTGCACTTCTCTTCCCTTTTTGATCATTTTTATCTCAATTCCACATCCTTATATCTCAACACTTGTACACTTGTAAAATATGGAAGTTAGGGAATTTAATCACAATGCTATCTCATTTATGCCTTCAAATCATAGTAGTGTGCTCGAATGTTGAGTGAAAATACGTGGTGAACTCACGACTCATCATATCTCTTAATGGAAATAATGAGAAAAAATGTATAAAATGACCTAGAGGGTCATTATAATATCCATTACTAAAAGAACTTTAGTGAACGAAAGTAAAGGTTTAGGATGTACTTGAAGCCTCGAATATGTGAGGATATTGGGACCACATCTCTCTCTCAATATTCTAAGTTGCCTTTTTTACTTGGCGATGTCTAAATAGAACCTTAACAACTAGAGTCTCTCTAAAGATCAACCATATGTAATTCCATGATAATATGAGCCCATGCTTAACTATAAAGGTCAATAGCTTATTTAACTAAATCGAGTCCCATTGAAGCACATGAGACTCATCGGGGATGTACCACCACATCATAAAAATATGGAATACTAAATGAACAACATCAAAATTTGGGGTTAAGTCTAACTCATAATCCACCTCACCAACTGAGCTAAGGATCTCAAAAGGTCTAATATATCTGGGGCTAAGCTTGCCTTTACTCTTTAACCTCATCAAACCCTTCATGGGTAATAATCGAAGGAATCCCGATCACCAACGCCATATATCAAGGCATGAAGTTCAAGATCCACATAATCCTTTTCCTACTCTATGATGCTCTCAACCTACCCTGACTCACCCAAACACTATCTAACAACTCCTGAAGCAAGTTAGTACTGCGAGGTCGACTCTCAGAGGTCTTGAACTATCCAATTGGATAATGACAATTCCTACTATATAAATCCTTAAATAGATCATCTCAATACTCGAATGGTAGCTATTATTATACACAAATTCTGCTAAATCTAAGTGCTACTCCCATTGACCTCCAAAATCCATAACATATGGTTGGATCTTATCCCCAAGAATTTAAGTAGTCAGCTCTGACTACCCGTCAGTCTGAGGGTGGAAGGTTGTACTAAGGTCCACCTGTGTAACCAAATCCTCTTGAAAAGCTCTCTAAAATCTAGAAGTGAACACTAGGCCTCGGTCTGAGATGATATATATAGGTATTCCATGCAAATAGACTATCTCACAAACATAGATATGGTCTAACCTCTCAGCGATGAAGGACATCCAAATAGGAATAAAATGTGATAATTTAATCAACTTATCCATAATGAAACCAATACCATCATATCCGCAATAAGTGAGAGGCAAACATATCACAAAGTCCACGGTAATTCGCTCCTACTTCTATGAGAGAATGGGCAATCTCTGAATCAAGCCACTAGATCTCTGATATTTGGTCATTACCTGCTGACAATAGAGGCAATGAGTTATAAAGTCTTCCATATCTATTTATATGATACTCCATCTATAATAATGCCTCAAATCTATATGCATCTTAGTTGTACAAGGGTGAATAAAGTATGTGGAGCTGTTAGCCTCATGCAAAATCAAGTAAATCAAGTCTCCATCCCTAAGAACACAAATACAACCATCAAACCTTAGAATACCCTCAGAATCTATGGTATCCCTCTTGGACTCAACACCTGATCACGAATAATAATAAGTCTCACATCCTCAAACTAGTGACTCCAAATCTACTTAAATAAAGTATAGCTCACCTTAATACTAGAAAGAATCTTTCTAGGGTCAAAATTATCAAGTCAGACCATTAAGTTGGCTAAGGACTTGATGTCCCATTCCAATGACCTCTAAGAAATTAAGATAGAAGACAAGATACACATACTCACTGCCTTTCGGATCAAAGCGTCCGCTACTACTTTTTCCATACCTAGATGATCTAAGATAGAGATATCATAATCCATAAGAAACTTCATCCATTTGTGCTACCTAGAATTAAGATTTATCTGGGTCATGCATGTTGAAGACTACGAAGATCCATTTAGATCTCATAGTGCACACTATAAAGATAATTCCTCTCAATCTTAAGTGCAAAAACTTTCGGTGCCAACTCTGAATCATGAGTAGGGTAGTTGCGCTCCTGCACCTTCAATTGTCTTGATGCATAAGCAATAACTCAACCTTTATTCATCAACAAACAACCAAAACCAACACCAAGAGCATCATAATATACAATGAATCCCCCACCCTCAACAGGAAAAAAGCCAATAAAGGAGTTGAAGTAAGAATCCCTTAAGCTAATAGAAGCTCAACTTACATTCCTTAGGATACTAAAAATGAACCTTTTTCTAGGTTAATTAGGTAATCAACATAGCAATAGTTGACATGACCCAAAATTGGGCCATGTCTTATGGGCACCTCAAGCCCACATAAACTGGAGGTCTTCCCGATAACCCATCATAATTGTCATATCAATCACTTCACCCGACCGTATAATAAGATAGTGAAAACAATACTAAAAGTCATAACTTAGCAATGTCTGATCATTTCATAAATATCAACACACTAACCAATATACCCATGTACACAGTCATCCATAATACCTCTATATAAAATGATGTTTAGAAATATATATATTGTGATGAGACCCCAACAATAGCCAAACAAAGTCAAAATGAAACTAAGTCTAAAGATAAGGGACCAAGAATGAATGTCTTCAAAAATAAGGAAGCTCACCACTCCGTAGTCAATGCATGAACCGTTTCTATCACCTAATCACTGTGCAGGTAGAGAGGGCAATGCTCCGACCACTCTATCACATGGGGACTTAGCATCCGAAGATGATTAATGGTTGGAGAGCTAGCATATAACTCAAGGATAAGGATAAAATAGCATCATTATTCAACAATAATTCAATATATCATATTTAATCATGTCCACACACTTATCCTTACATATAGGTATATGTATGACCCCATAAAATCCTAAGTCTAGAATTCCTCTCTTTAAGCTTCTCAAGCTCCAAGACTTAGAAAGATTTTGCAAGTGTTCAACACTTAGTCTTATTTTAGAACTCCAAACTTTGGGAATTTATTTGATGACCTACCCGACCTTTGTTTTTGGACTTTCAAGTTGCGTTACGATGGGGCAAGGTCATAGTACATCTTGGGTAAGTTTCAGAATTTTTTGGATAGCGTAAGGGCATGTTTGGGTTTCTAAAATAGTAGCTCGGGGCGATAAGCCCACGTTGCCCAAGATAGAGCACCGCTATAGGGCAGGCGCCACCTGGTGGATCGCAGGCTATAAGGCAGGCACCACCCAATGGATAGTAAGCTATAAGGTAGGCGCCGTGCCCTGTATCTCCCCAGGTCAATTTTTCCAGTCCAGCTCCGTGTCCTTGAGGGAATGTTTGTCAATTTTGATCCATATATAAGTCCCAAAAATGGAATTGAGGCCCCAAATCAGCTAATTTCACTACTTTTCATCAAAATTCACTCAAGAAACATCAAGAACAAGTCTAGGGTTCAATTGGGGGTTTCAAGTTTCAAGAAAATTCCATCGTAAATTCCACGAATTCTTAATCAAGGTATGCATAGTTTTCATCCACGGATTCCTTTAGTTTGTGGAGATCAACAATCAATCTTTAAATACTAAATTAGGATTGTTTCATGGTGATATGAATTTATACATGTTGGTGGTTGTTATTTGTGTTGTAAAGTAGTATTTTGATGTATTTTCATAGAGATTATGATCATGTTAGTTGGAACCCATGAATTTGAGTGGTTTAATATGGTGAAACTTATGAATATACCTATGCCTTAAAGAGTGCATGGAAGATGTTTGATAAAATGCTTAAGATGCTAGAAATTCATGTTTCCATGGTTCTAAAGTATCTAAATGACAAGTCAATGTTAACTATTATAATTCAATAAAAAATCTATGCTAGTGTAGTGTTGATATTATTGTGGTATGAAGCATTCATGATAATAGAGTTATACAATATATACATGATATATATATATATATATCCATGCACTCCCTACCATGCATAGTATATTGAAAAACTACATGTGATATATTATCCCCTACCTATGATGCTATGAATTGTGAACTCCAATCTTGTGATCAAGTCAGTGATGTGTGTCAGTTTCCTTCTATCGAGTCCTGGGGGTATTCGTTACCGAAAAATATAGCTGTGTGCCTAGAGCCATATCGTGTTTCACGAAACTCGAAATCAAGCCATGATTCAGTAGAAATCAGTCAGTCATGTGACTCAGGAAACCTCATAATCTCAGTCAGTTATCAGATATCAGTAGTATTCCATCAGTCAATGGAATATAGCAATCTTAGTACATGTCTAGTCAGTTAATCATGTTCAGTCTCTTTAGATGAGAGTAGGAGTTAGAACCGAGTGAACCCAAGGATGGGAACATACACAGTCAGATGAGGGTGTGATTCTTAGCAGTCATCCTTGCATTCCAGAACTATGTAGGCAGCATAGGTTAAGATATCAATACTGTCAGATGAGGGTTGATGAGGTGGCTTAGCACTGTCAGATGAGGTCCCCACCATTCTCTTTTGGGAACACTGTCAGATGAGGGTTACCCATAGTTTATCCTTACCAATGGCGCGGTATTGACACCCTTCTAGTCAGGGAAGAGATTGGACCCCAGCTTATCCATAATGGTACATATGGGGGATGTCAGTTAAACAACAAACTCCCACAGTTTCAGACTCAGTCTTATTGAAAGAACTGACATAGTTCTTTAGATTTTAGTATACTAGGAATGTTAGATATAGTCAAATTCAATTACAGTATGGAACTCAGATAGTTCTATCAGATTCAGGACTATCAGACACAGTCGCCCATGTTATCAGAACTACGGTATTAGTCATGTTAGTTATCAGTAAACCATGTGTTAGCGTACAGATCTAGATATCACGTAATCATGATTCCAGTTACTATGTATGCATGTTTGAACTCTCACATTCATATAAGTCAATCAGTTAGCATTGTTCATGCATGTAAACCCTTTTGTATTTAGCCTGCCTCACTCGTATACTCAGTATTTTTAGTTGTACGGATGCATTTGCGCTATGGTGCTTTCTTTCATGTTACACCATAGCTTTAGAGACACGAGTTCCAGATCAGCAGTAGTATTCCCGTTGCAGAGTTGCATTGAGTCCTCATCCATTTGAGGACGATATTATTTTATTTCATTCATTATTTTAGTTTAGTTTTGCCAGATAGAGTTAGTTGGAGACATGTTTCTTCAACTTCTTATTTTAGACTTTATTTAGAGGCTTTTAGATTTACTTCATATTTGATTCAGTTTTTAGTTGTTTTAGGTATTCGTTACCCAATATGGATGTCATGTTTTATCAGATTCTTTATTCAGTTGAACCTTATGGCCTATTGTTTATTATTTCTGCATTATTACGTCATATATTGTAGTGTATAGGTACAAATATCGGTCATGGGTTAGGTTGTGGTCCTTTGGAGTCATAAGCACCGTGTAGCATTCCAGTTCAGAAAATTGGGGTGTTACAAACTTAGTATCAGAGCCTAAGGTTCAATAGAGTCCTAGGAAGTCTGAAAGCCGCATCTAGTAGACTGTTTTACATGGGTGTGTTGCGCACCACATTTATGTGCAAGAGGCTATAAGATGTTTTAGGAATAGTTTCCCTTCTTTCAGTGTTCATGTCATGCTAGTGAGCATAGTTACAAGTTAAACTCTCAGTCTAATCCTTTCTTATCTTATTTTAGAATACGCCTCCAAAGAGAAGAAACCAGCCAGCTCCCCAGCCCGAAGATCCTTTGGACGAACATGTTTCTCATGCGGAGTTTAGAGCCGTATTTACCATACTTGCTCAGTCCGTGACTGCCCAAAATGAATGGCCATCAGTTATTCCGGCCAATCCGGTTGCCAACTCAGTCGCAGCTAGGATTCGTGACTTCACCCGAATGAACCCTCCATCCTTTTTCAGGTCTAAGTCTGATGAAGACCCTAAGGAATTCATTGACCAAGTCCAGAAGGTCATAGACATCATAGGAGTTACTTACTCTCAAAGTGCTGAGTTAGCTGCATACCAGTTGCAAAATGTGGCTCATACTTGGTACAAACAGTGGAAGTTTGAGAGGTTAGAACATACAGTTCCTATAGAGTGGGAGGAATTCGTCACGTCTTTCTTAGACACTTTCTTTCCCCAAGATATGAGGGAGGCAACAGTTCTAGAGTTTATCAACCCCAGACAGGGAAATATAATGGTTAAAGAGTATTCTCTAATATTTACTCATCTAGACAGATATGCCCCTCATGTGGTTGCAGAAAATAGGGCTAAGATGAGCAAGTTCGTGTCAGGGGTGAATGATAGCGTGGTAAATGAATGTAGTTCTGCAATACTGAAAAGTGATATGACTTTAGCCAGAATCATGACCCATGCTCAGCAAATAGAGGAGCAGAAGATTAGGACTAGGGAGAGGCAGAACAAGAGAGCAAGGTCAGGCCATTTCTATTTTTCTCAAACCAAATTACAAGGAGAAAACCGTTCGTAGTTTTGTTCTATACCATCAGTTCCAGCTCCTTTCTCTGCCAGTGTCCCAGTGCCAAAATTTAGAGATGACAATAGAGATAGAGCACCAGGCTCTAAATCTCAGGGAAGTATCAGCAGTTCTCGAATCAATTCCCTTTGCCAGACTTGTGGTAAGAACCACAAGGGTGTTTGCAGATTCAATTATGTTATTTCAAAAATCCACGTCAGCAGATTTAGTCGAATTCGAGATGACTGATTTTGATGTCATTCTCGACATGGATTGTCTTCATTCATACTATGCCATAGTCGACTAAAAAAATAGGATAGTTTAGATTCTATTCCTGAATAAGCCCTTCCTAGAGTGGAAGGGTAGTACTTCATCTTTCTGGGGTCAGCTTATTTCCTACCTTCGGGCAAGGAAAATAATTTCTAAGGGGTGTGTGTGTCATCTCGAGAATGTTAAAGACTCTGGTTCTGAATCTCGTAGTTTTGAACCAGTCCCAGTGGTTAACCAATATTCAGATGTCTTTCCCGAATATCTTCTAGGAATTCCTCCTGAAAGGGAAATAGACTTCGGCTTTGACCTTATTCTAGATACTCAGCCTATTTCTTTTCCTCTATACAGAATGGCACCAGAAGAACTCAAAGAACTAAAAGATTAGTTGAAGCATCTCTTAGATAAAGGATTCATCAGGACTAGTGTATCCCCATGGGGTGCACCAATTTAATTCGTGCGAAAGAAAGATGGTTATCTCAGGATGTGTATCGATTACAGTGAGCTCAATAAAGTTACGGTCAAGAACATGTATCCACTTTCTAGAATAGATGACTTGTTTGACCAACTGCAGGGTGCCAATTATCTCTCCAAGATAGACGTCAGATCAGGCTATCATCAGCTCAGAGTTAAAGAATGTGACATCCCAAAGACAGCTTTCCTGTCACGCCCCAAATCCCATTGGAGTGGACTGGCACCCGTAGACGAGGAGGCCCGGGATAACCCGTTCATAACCTATACTTTCACATTTACATTACTAATGAAAATTAGAAATTTGGGCAGGACTTCATTGTAAATAGAAGAAAATAGTACCTGTATCAGCCCAGCAGACACGCATATATATATATATATAAACAGTAATTGGCCGTCAGAGCCATCACGTCTATCAACCAAACACTCCTATGGCTGTACAATATGTCTACAAAAGCCTCTACATAGATACACAACTGAGTTAGGGTCGGGAAAAACTCCCTCCCACAAAAGACTTTTATACAAATACCAAAAATACATATAGAAACGACTTGGGATGCCCCGAAAAAACTGGAGCTCACCCCTATCAATAGAATGTCCTGGCTCTTACTGCGGAGGTTTACGACCTGAAGTACCTATTCCTGCAGGCATGAATACAGGTCCCCCGTGTGGGACGTCAGTACGAAAATATGTACTGAGTATGTAAGGCAGTGAGTATCAAGATGAGATACAAAATATCAACAGAACCCAGATACCAGTGAATAAACAGTATGAGTAGACCACACTTAAAAGAGCTAATGGGATACCTGCACATTACTTTCATATCATTACTTCCCGTATTCCTTATCAATACATAACATATGTCATACAATGGCCAACTGATCAGTGGTACTATTACAATACATCAGGGACCACCCCTGGAATAGCATATATACATAATCTTTATAATACAATGGCCAACTGATCAGTGGTACTAATACAATACATCATATCAACAATTTAAAATAAAGACATTCCATTTCTTACTTCAATTAATCTTTGGGATTGGTTACTTTGTGGTCACACCTTATGGAACTTGAAACCATGATACCTCAATAGGAAAAACATGTAAATAGGTAATCAATATCATGAAAATAAAGTAGAGAATCATGGATACCTCATTAAACCATTTCGGAGTCAACAATAGTATATGGACATTTTTTTGACTAGCCGGACATCTTAAAAGTGAAAACAAGTTCAATTGGTAGTTTCGAAGATCATATGATGTTATTATGTGTCATGTGTCGTAGGACAATGTTGGAAGCTTACTTGAGAGTGCCATGGGTCATTAATCATGCCAAATATTAGATAGAGTATGTCTTACATACCTTGATATAACCACTTCAATACAAGTCCAACTTGACTTCCCGTACTCTTCGAACACTAATCTACAATAAGTCATTTGTGGTAAACTAGTATTAGCAACCAAACCTTACCAATTAGGTATTAACTTCACCAAATAATGTCTAGGAAGTAATCCTTTAACTCATCAATAAGAGTGCTACATACATCCTCTTATACTCTTATTACATTCACATATCATGCATTTTCATGCAATATCCCTCAACATCACTCTTAGCCTTCATTTCCCCTCTTAATCACCATCCAATACCAACATGATCACTAGGCATACATAACCACTAATATAATGATATATCACCACAATTCATCCTCCATAATCCAATACAACAACTTCCATAATTTACTACTAACAATTTATACAAAACAATTCATAACTATGTTTCTAGTTAGCTTCCAACATCAAGACAATACTCATAATCCTTTATCAATACTTATTCATGGATAAGAATCAAAAATAAAAAATATTCATACCTTAACAATGAAATCTTGTATTTAGAATCATCCTTACATAACCATGGGGTGCTTCTCGAAGCATTCGAGATGGTGAACACAACTACGGAACCAATTCGAATTTTCTACGGTTGAATCACAAAATATTTGAAGTTGAAATTAGGCTAGGGTTTCACCTTCTCTTAATAATTGGATGATATATGATATATATGAGGCTAAGTGTATGTTTATAAAGACCAATTTTCGTCCAAGAGGTAATAGAAAATGACCATTTTGCCCTAAAAATTTAAATAAATCCGAATCTGTCCCCAGTGGACAGTTTTGACAGGATGAAGTAAATCGATCATAACTCTTTGCTCCGGTATCAGATTTGGGTGAAACCAATTGAATTAGAAATATAATTCAAAGGTATTTCATTTTAATATAAATTATACCACCCAGTTCTTCCTGTACAAGGAGTTATGGTCGTTTAAAGTTTACCCAAAAATCTGTCCCAAAATTCTTGTTTTTTTTATAGGCTGTAGTAAAACGAGTATAGCTCCTTACTCAGACATTGAATTTGGATGAAACCAATTTCATCGGAAAGAAGACTCTCGGATATTTTCTTCAATATATAGCAGCTCACACAGTTCTTTTTGTACAAGGAGTTATGATCGTCTAAAGTTGATCCAAAAAAAATTTGCCTAGCTGCAGTAATTTTCCTGCAGATTTACTGTTCACAGGCTTCCCGACCACCGTTTTGAAATTTCGAATGTTCTCGCTTATATGAAATACTCCTCTATTTTTGGCAAACTTTATATATTTGGAAATATTATTCCAATACCTACACATACAACTATTGACGGGATACCTCCGAACACCATAAACTTAATTTAACCCATATGCAAGTCTTTAGGACTCCATATAATTGCGATAAGTGTACGAAAAAATTTACGGGGTGTTACATTCTCCCCCCCTTAAGAACATTCATCCTCGAATGTTAGCATAGTTACTCAATTAAGACATGTCCAATATTACAATTAACATATTCATCATCATAACATACTTGCATAAAAATAAACACTTACCTGTTATTGTTTTTCTTCCGTCTCATGAACTTCCTCCTCATCGTTGAATAGGTAAGGGTACTTAATATTCATCGCTTCCTCGGATTCCCATGTGATCTCCTCAACTTGTTGATTCCTCCAAAGTACTTTTACCGATGCTATCTCTTTATTCCTTATCTTTTTAATTTGGCGATCAAGAATAGCAATAGGCATTTCTTCAAAAGTGAGATCTTCTGTAACTTGTACATCTTCCGTAGTAGTGATGTGCGATGGATCTTCGATGTACTTGCGAAGCATCGAAACATGAAATATGGGATGAACTGCTGAGAGCTCTTGAGGTAGCTCTAACTCATAAGCAACTTGTCCAAATCTTTGAATGATCTTGTACGAACCTATGTATCCTGGACTTATCTTTCCTTTCTTTCCAAACCTCATCACTCCTTTCATTGGTGATACTTTCAAGAATACCCAATCGTCGATAGAAAACTCAAGTACTATTCTTCTAACATCCGCATAAGATTTGTGTCAACTTTGAGCTGTTTCAAGCCGTTGTTGGATCACTTTAACCTTCTCCATTACTTGATAAACAAGATCCGGTCCAAACAAGACCGCATCACCTGCTTCAAACCATCCTATTGGCGATCTACACTTTCTTCCATACAATGATTCATATGGTGCCATTTTGATACTTGAATGATAGCTATTATTGTAGGCAAACTCGATAAGAGGTAGGTGATCATCCCAGTTGCCTTTGAAATCTAATACACATGCTCGTAGCATATCTTCAAGTGTCTGGATGGTACATTCCGCTTGTCCGTCCATTTGAGGATGAAAAGCCGTACTTAGATTTACTTGTGTCCCCAAACTCCTTTGAAAAGACTTCCAGAAATTCGCGGTAAATTGGGCTCCTCGATCGGATATAATGGAAATTGGAACTCCATGTAACCAAACGATATCCTTAATATACAACTTCGCATACTCTTCCGCCGTATAAGTTGTCTTAACTGGTAAGAAGTGCGCGGATTTGGTAAGCCTATCAATGATCACCCATATGGAATCAAACTTCCGAAATGTACGAGGCAAACCCGTGATGAAATCCATATTGATCTTGTCCCACTTCCAGACTGGAAGATCTATACATTGCATGTAACCATCGGGTTTCTGGTGTTCTACTTTGACTCTTTAACAATTCGGACATTCAGCTACAAATTCGGCAATATTCTTCTTCATGTCATTCCACCAATATATTGCTTTCAAATCTTGATACATCTTAGTCGACCCTGGATGGATGGAATACCTTGAACAGTGTGCTTCTATCATAATTCTCTTTCTTAGCTCAACTACATCAGGTACACATAAACGATTCTGACACTGAAGCACTCCTTCTCGCGTAAGCTCAAATGCCTTTGTCATGCCACTCTGCATATCCTCCTTAAGCTGCAATAAAATTGGATCTGAATACTGCTTATCTTTCACTTCATCTATCAATGAAGATTCTGTTGCATTACGTACAATAACCTCTTCATCTGGAGTTTCGAGAAGTCAAACTCCCAAATTAGCTAGTTGGTGAAGATCCTTAATCATCCCCTGCTTTTCTATAAATGCCATTTTAGACTTACGACTCAGTGTATCCGCTACCACATTCGCTTTCCCTGGATGATACAAGATATCAACATCGTAATCTTTCAACAATTAAAGCCATCTTTGCTGCCTCAATTTTAGATCTTTCTGACTGAAGATATATTGCAGGATCTTATGATCGGTATATATGTCAACATGAACCCCATATAAGTAGTGGCGCCATATCTTCAAAGAAAATACAACTGCAGCTAGCTCAAGATCATGCGTGGGATAATTCCTCTCATGTGGTCGCAACTGTCTAGAGCCATAGGCTATTACTCTACCATGTTGCATTAATACGCATCCTAAGCCAATTCTCGAAGCATCACAGTACACTGCATACCCTTCTGTGCCTTCAGGAAGTACCAATACCGGTGTAGAAGTCAACTTGCTCTTCAGATCTTGGAAACTCTTTTCACAGGCATCATTCCATTGAAACTTGGAGGCTTTATGCGTCAACTTAGTCAAGGGTGCAGAAATACAAGAAAAACCTTCAACAAACCTTCTATAATAACCTGCCAACCCGAGGAAACTACGAATCTCCGTAGGCGTCGTGGGTCTTGGCCAATTCTTCACAGCCTCAATCTTCTGAGTGTCAACTTTTATGCCTTCAATATGGCCCAAAAATGCCACTAACTTGAGCCAAAACTCACATTTAGAAAACTTCGCATACAGCTTACGATCACGAAGAATCTGCAACGCCTGCCTTAAGTGATTAACATGATCCTCTTCTGATCTAGAGTAGACCATAATATCATCTATGAAAACTATCACGAACACATCTAGAAACGGCTTAAGCAACCTATTTATCAGATCCATAAAAACTGCGGGTGCATTTGTCAGCCCGAATGACATAACCAGGAATTCATAATGACCATACCGTGTTCGAAAAGCTGTCTTGGGTATATCTTTATCCTTGACTCTCACTTGATGATAGACTGATCTCAAGTCAATCTTGGAAAAACACTGGGCACCCTGCAACTGGTCAAATAAATCATCAATTCGGGGAAAAGGGTATTTATTCTTGATAGTCACCTTATTCAATTGCCGATAGTCAATACACATCCTCAGCGAACCATCTTTCTTACGCACAAACAATACTGGTGCTCCCCAAGGAGACATACTAGGCCTGATGAATCCCTTCTCTAGCAAGTCTTTCAGTTGCTCTTTTAATTCTCGCAACTCTGCTGGTGCCATTCTATAAGGAGGAATTGAGATTGGCTGTGTGTCTGGCAACATATCAATACCAAACTCCACTTCTCGTTCAGGAGGTAAACCTGGTATTTCTTCAGGAAATACATCAGGAAATTCATTCATAACCGGAACGGTCTGAAAAGTTGGAGGCTCTGCCTCTGTGTCCCTTACTCTAACTAAATGGTATATGTACCCCTTGAAAATCATTTTTCTTGCCTTAAAGTAAGAAATAAATCTACCTCTCGGAGCGCCAACATTACCCTTCCATTCAAGGACTGCCTCATTTGGGAAATGGAAATATACCTTCTTAGAACGGCAATCTACTGTAGCATAACAAGACGCTAACTAATCCATGCCTATAATAACGTCAAAATCTACCATTTCTAACTCAACAATATCGGCCATCGTATCACGACCACAAATATTCACAACACAATTTCGATAAACATTCCTAGCTATAAGAGATTCCCCCACTAGAGTTGATACTTCAAATGGCTTGGCTAATAATTTGGGTGTTCTTCCGAACCTTCCCGCAACCAAATGAGTAGCATACGATAATGTAGAACCAGGATCAATTAAGGCATACACATCAAATACAAAGATGGACAACGTACCTGTAACCACGTCTGGAGAAGCCTCTAAATTCTGCCGATCTGCTAGGGCATACACACGGTTCTGAGCTCCGATAGAACTAGCTGCTCCTCTATCACCTCTACCGTGACCCATAGGTTGTGCACCCCTACTCAAAGGAGGTACCAATGATGACGCAACAGCTGATTCGGTAGGTCATGTTACACCACCTGTGGTCCTGCGTGGGCAATCTCTAGCCATATGCCCCGGCTTACCGCACCAAAAGCAATTGTTCGTTCCAAGCCGACATTTGCCAAAGTGAAATCTTCTACATATGGGGCACGGGTGTCGTGGAGGTCTCAATTGACTCATACTCCCTTGCCCTTGATACCCCACTGTTCGCGAACTCTGATTTTCACTGCTTTGCCCGAAATGATTACCTCTGAACCTTTGAAATTGCGGTGGAGCACTAATTGCAGGATAAGAAGATAACGGGCTAGGCAATCTAGGAGAGAACGAAGGCCTAAAAGCTCCCTGAGATGCCATAAACTGCCCTATATCTCTGGCCCGCTTAGAATATCCTTTTTCTGATTCTTGGGTTCTTCTTCTTTGCCTCTGATCTTCCATTTTCTGAGCGAAAGCTTGTATCCTCGCTATATCCATGTCCTTGTTCAAAGCAGCAATGGTACAATCTCTAACCAAGTATGTTTCCAATCTATCCACATAGTGATGAAATCTGTCATCCATAGTAGCTACCACATTAGAAGCATATCGAGACAAGGAGTTAAATATAAGACTATACTCCCTTACACTCATATTACCCTGACGAAGATTTAAGAATTGATCTGCACGGGCCTGACGAGTCTCAAATGGAAGATAATGATCAATAAATGCATCTTTGAACTCTCCCCACGTAGTTGGAGGTGTATCAATACCCCAAGATCGTTTCCAATCCTCGTACCACAATATAGCCTCTCCTTTCAGTCTATATGCTGCTAGCTCAACCATCTCTTTACCGGATATGTTCATAACATCTAGAGCCCTTTGGGTTTGATCGACAAAGTCCTGCGGGTCTTCGTTAATATCTGATCTGGTAAAAGTAGGAGGATCCAGTTTCAGAAAATCCTGTGTCCAAAGGCTAGCTGCTCTATCCGTACCATTAGAACCCGTGGTAGGAATAGCTTGCCCTTGAACTTGACCGGTAACTATACGCGTCAGAAGTTGTACTGCATCCCTCAAATCTCAATCAACAGCATTAATAGATGGCCCTTCCGGAGGAGAAGAAGCTCCTGATATATGCTCAGCTTGAGACTCACTTTGTTCATCTTGTGCCGGTGGTGACTTACTAGTACCTTCTCCGGCCACTACATCTACTCGCTTCCACTTATTCTTTCTCCTTGTAACCGGCATCGTTACTATAATAAATTAAAAAAAACAATTGGATTAAGCGATTGATTATGACTTTATCTCTAATATAGGCTCTATTGCACGATCTAAGAAATGGAGAATAGAAACAATCCCGAAATGTCCAATAGCCTCCTGTTTATAGATGTAGTGTACAACACACCGATAAATGAGATTCTACGTAGACACGACTTTGTAGACTCAGTAGGACGAACTTCTCTGATACCATTTCTGTCACACCCCAAATCCCATTGGAGCGGAATGGCACGCGTAGACGAGGAGGCCCGGGAGAACCCGTTCATAACCTATACTTTCACATTTACATTACTTATGAAAATTAGAAATTTGGGCAACACTTTGTTGTAAATAGAAGAAAACAGTACCTGTATCAGCCCAGAAGACACGCATATATATATATATAAACAGTAATTGGCCGTCAGAGCCATTACGTCTATCAACCAAACACTCCTATGGTTGTACAATATGTCTACAAAAGCCTCTACATAGATACACAACTGAGTTAGGGTCAGGACAAACTCCCTCCCACAAAAGACATTTATACAAATACCAAAAATACATATAGAAATGACTTAGGATGCCCCGAAACAACTGGAGCTCACCCCTATCAACAGAATGTCCTGGCTCTTACTGCGGAGGTGTACGACCTGAAGTACCTGTTCCTGCAGGCATGAATACAGGTCCCCCGTGAGGGACGTCAGTACGGAAATATGTACTGAATATGTAAGGCAGTGAGTATCAAGATGAGATACAAAAGATCAACAGAACCCAGATACCAGTGAATAAACAATATAAGTAGACCACACTTAAAAGAGCTGATGGGATACTTGCACATTACTTTCATTTCATTACTTCCCGTATTCCTTATCAATACATAACATATGTCATACAATGGCCAGTTGATCAGTGGTACTATTACAATACATCAGGGACCACCCCTGGAATAGCATATATACATAATCTTTATAATACAATGGCCAACTGATCAGTGGTACTAATGCAATACATCATATCAACAATTTAAAATAAAGACATTCCATTTCTTACTTCAATTAATCTTTGGGATTGGTTACTTTGTGGTCACACCTTATGGAACTTGAAACCATGATACCTCAATAGGAAAAACATGTAAATAGGTAATCAATATCATGAAAATGAAGTAGAGAATCATGGATACCTCATTAAACCATTTCGGAGTCAACAATAGTATATGGACATTTTTTTGACTAGCCGGACATCTTAAAAGTGAAAACAAGTTCAATTGGTAGTGTCGAAGATCATATGATGTTATTATGTGTCATGTGTCGTAGGACAATGTTGGAAGCTTACTTGAGAGTGCCATGGGACATTATTCATGCCAAATATTAGATAGAGTATGTCTTACATACCTTGATATAACCACTTCAATACAAGTCCAACTTGACTTCCCGTACTCTTCGAACACTTATCTACAATAAGTCATTTGTGGCAAACTAGTATTAGCAACCAAACCTTACAATTTAGGTATTAACTTCACCAAATAATGTCTAGGAAGTAATACTTTAACTCATCAATAAGAGTGCTACATACATCCTCTTATACTCTTATTACATTCACATATCATGCATTTTCATGCAATATCCCTCAACATCACTCTTAGCCTTTATTTCCCCTCTTAATCACCATCCAATAACAACATGATCACTAGGCATACATAACCACTAATATAATGATATATCACCAAAATTCATCCTCCATAATCCAATACAACAACTTCCATAATTTACTACTAACAATTTATACAAAACAATTCATAACTATGTTTCTAGTTATCTTCCAACATCAAGACAATACTCATAATCCTTTATCAATACTTATTCATGGATAAGAATCAAGAATAAACAATATTCATACCTTAAAAATGAACTCCTGTATTTAGAATCCTCCTTACATAACCATGGGGTGCTTCTCGAAGCTTTCGAGATGGTGAACACAACTACGGAACCAATTCGAATTTTCTACGGTTGAATCACAAAATATTTGAAGTTGAAATTAGGCTAGGGTTTCACCTTCTCTTAATAATTGAATGATATATGATATCTATGAGGCTAAGTGTATGTTTATAAAGACCAATTTTCGTCCAAGAGATAATAGAAAATGACCATTTTGCCCTAAAAATTTAAATAAATCCGAATCTGTCCCCAGTGGACAGTTTTGACAGGCTGAAGTAAATCGATCATAACTCTTTGCTCCGGTATTGTATTTGGGTGAAACAAATTGCATTGGAAATATAATTCAAAGGGATTTCATTTTCATATAAAGTATACCACCCAGTTCTTCCTGTACAAGGAGTTATGGTCGTTTAATGTTGACCCAAAAATCTGTCCCAAAATTCTGGTTTTTTTTGATAGGCTGTAGTAAAACGGGTATAGCTCCTTACTCAGACATTGTATTTGGATGAAACCAATTTCATCGGAAATAAGACTCTCGGAGATTTTCGTCAATATATAGAAGCTCACACATTTCATTTTGTACAAGGAGTTATGATCGTCTAAAGTTGATCCAAAAAAAAAATTGCCTAGCTGCAGTAATTTTCCTGCAGATTTACTGTTCACTGGCTTCCCGGCCACCGTTTTGAAATTTCGAATGTGCTCGCTTATATGAAATACTCCTCTGTTTTGGGCAAACTTTATATCGTTGGAAAGCTTATTCCAAGACCTACACATACAACTATTGACGGGATACCTCCGAACACCATAAACTTAATTTAACCCATACGCAAGCCTTTAGGACTCCATATAATTGCGATAAGTGTACGAAAAAATTTACGGGGTGTTACATTTCCGTACTCAGTATGGTCACTTTAAATTTCTAGTAATGTCCTTTGGTCTTACCAATGCCCCAACAGCTTTCATGGAATTGATAAACCGGATGTTCAAACAGTACTTGGACATGTTTTTCATAATCTTTATAGATGATATTTTTGTCTATTACCGCACTAAGTGTGATCATTCAGATCATCTCAAAATTGTTCTTCAGAATCTCAGAGATCATCAGTTATTCGCCAACTTTAGTAAGTGTGAATTTTGGCTAAGATCAGTAGCATTCCTTGGCCATATTATTTCTGATAAGGGTATTAGAGTAGATCCTCAGAAGACCAAAATGGTAAGAAACTGGCCTCGCCCCGTATCTCTATCAAATATCAAGATTTTCTTGGGTTTGGCTAGCTATTACAAACGGTTTGTTGAGGGATTTTGTTCTATTGCATCCCCTGTGTCCAGATTGACTCAGAAGAAGGTTAAGTTTCAGTGGTCAGTTCATGCAAGAAGAGTTTTCAGGAATTGAAAACTCGACTCACCTCAGCTCCAGTCTTAGCTCTTCCAGATGGTTCAGATGGGTTCGTAGTATATTATTATGAATCCAGAGTAGGTTTAGGTTGTGTCCTCATGCATCATGTTAAGGTCATAGCCTACGCCACCAGACAACTAAAGCCCTATGAGAAAAATTATCCTACTCATGATCTTGAGTTAGGAGCCGCAGTATTTTCCTTAAAGATTTGGAGGCATTATATATACAGAGTTCATATAGATGTTTTCACAGATCATAAGAGTCTCCAGTATGTCTTTTCTCAGAAAGATCTCAATCTTCATCAGAGAAGGTGGTTAGAGCTCTTGAAAGATTATGACATGAGTTTCTGTTACAATCTGGGCAAGGCCAACGTTGTGGCCGATGATCTTAGTAGACTCTCCATGGGTAGTGTTTCTTACATTGAGTATAGCAAGAAAAAGATAGCTCAGGAAATCCATCAGCTTGCCAGACTAGGCGTTCTCTTAGTCCACTCTTCAGAGGGTGGTGTATGTATTTAGAGTAGTTCAGACTCATCTCTAGTTTCTGAGGTAAAAGAAAAGCAAGATAGGGATCCTAGCCTTGGCAATATAAATGAGTCATTTCAGAATCAGAAAGTAGAGGTTTTCTCCCAACGGGGAGATGGTGTTCTTCATTGTCAGGGTCGTTTGTGTGTTCCAGGTGTAGATGACTTGAGGCAGCAAATTCCTGCAGAAGCGCATGGTGTGCGATACTCTATTCATCCAGGGGCCACTAAGATGTACCACGACTTGAGGGAGATCTATTGGTGGAGTGGGATGAAGAGGGATGTTGAACAGTTTGTGGATAAGTGCGCTGTATGTCAACAGGTTAAGATAGAGCATCAAAAACCTAGTGGTTCCATATAGGAGTTCACCATTCTTAATTGGAAGTGGGAAGAAGTGAACATGGATTTCGTGATGGATTTGCCTTGAACTTGCCATCAGCATGATTCAGTTTGGGTTATTGTAGATAGAATGACCAAGTTAGCTTATTTTCTTCAGTTCGTACCTCTTATTCAGCTGAGGATTATGCCAAACTCTATATCAGGAAGTTGGTCAGATTACACGGTGCACCATTGTCTATCATCTTAGACAGAGGTACCCAGTTCACCTCTCACTTCTGGAAATCATTTCAAAGGGTCTTGGCACCTAAGTCCATCTTAGTATAGCCTTTCATCCTCAAAAATATGGTCAAGAAGAAAGGACCATTTTGACTCTAGAAGATATGCTAAGGGCGTGTGCAGTTGATTTCCAGGAAAGTTGGGATGACCACTTTCCTTTGATTGAGTTTGAATACAACAATAACTATCATTCCAATATTAAGATGGCTCCATTCAAAGATCTTTATGGTAGGAGGTTTAGATCTCCAATCGGTTGGTTCAAAGTTAGTGAGGCCTCAGTCATAGGTCGTGACTTGGTATTCGTCGCCTTAGAGAAAGTTCAGTTGATAAGAGAGACTTTGAGCTGCTTAAAGCCGACAAAAGTATTATGCGGATGTTTGTAGAAAGGATCTCGAGTTCGAGGTCAATGACTATGTCTTTCTCAAGATCTCTCCCATAAAGGAAGTAAAGAGGTTCGGCAAGAAAGGAAAACACAGTCCCCGATATATCGTTCCCTTCAGGATTCTCCGTCGCTTCGGCAAGGTAGCTTATGAGCTCGAATTTCCTTCAGATTTAACGTCAGCTCATCCAGTCTTTCATGTCTCTTTGCTCAAGAAGTAAATAGGTGACCCAGCAGTTGTAGTCCCTTTTGAGAGCATTGACGTTCAGAATAGTCTCTCCGATGAGGAAATTACAGTCGAAATCTTAGAATATCAGACTCGTGGATTGAGGAACAAAGAATTCCCTCTAGTTAAAGTTCTTTGGCAAAATAAATCCATTGAGGGAGATACTTGGGAAGCAAAAGTAGATATGCATACCAAGTATCCTCACCTCTTCTTCGCCAATTCAGATCAAGCTCAAGGTAATAGTTCTCCTTAAGCTTATTCAGTTTCATGTTCATGTTCCCATTATAAACTTGGTATCTACTACCATTGCATGTATACTCAGTCATGCATTCATGTATCAGTTTAGTTATAAAAATCATGCATCAACTATGCATTCTCATCTTGAGAAACTCAGGTTATTAGAACACACAGTCACACATTTATGTATCAGTTATCCGTGCATTAGATATGCATGAGTTCAGTATATTTAGCATGTCAGTCATGAAGTCATGTCTCAGTCATTCATGTTCATCTTGTTTTTATCCCCTCTCAGTTGATTCTCATTCGAGGACGAATGTTCCTAAGGGGGAGATATTGTAAGACCCCGTAAAATCCTAAGTCTAGACCCTTCTCACTTAGAAAGATTTGCAAGTGTTCAACACTTAGTCTCATTTTATACCTCCAAACGTTGGGGATTTATTTGATGACCTTCCTGACTTTTTTTTTTAGATTTTCAAGTTGTGTTGCGATGGGGCAAGGTCGTAGTACATACCGGGTAAGTTTCAGAATTTTTCGAATAACGTAAGGGCATGTTTGGGTTTCCAATATAGTAGCTTGGGGCGATAATCCCGTGTTGCCCCAGGTACAACACCTCTATAGGGAAGGCACCACCTGGTGGATCGCGGGCTATAAGGCAGGTGCCGCCCGGTGGATAGCACCCTATAAGGCAGGCGCCGCCCCTTGGATTGCCCCAGGCCAATTTTTGCAGTCCAGCTCCATGTCCTTGAGGGTATTTTGGTCAATTTTAATCTATATATAAGTCCCAAACATGGGATTGAGGCCCCAAATCATCTAATTTCACTAATTTTCATCAAAATTCACTCAAGAAACATTAAGAACAAGTCCAGAGTTCAATTGGGGATTTCAAGTTTCAAGTAAATTCCATCGTAAATTCCATGAATTCTTAATCTAAGGTATGCTTAGTGTTCATCCATAGGTTCCTTTCATTCGTGGAGTTCAAGAATCAATCTTTAAATACTAAATTATGATTATTTCGTGGTGATATGATTTTATACATGTTGGTGGTTGTTATTTGTGTTGTAAAGTAGTATTTGATGTATTTTCATGGAGATTATGATCTTGTTAGTTGGAACCCATGAATTTGAGTGGTTTAATATGGTGAAACTTATGAATATACCTATGCCTTAAAGAGTGCATGCAAGGTGTTTGATAAAATGCTTAAGATGCTAGAAATTCATGTTTCCATGGTTCCAAAGTAACTAAATGACAAGTAAATGTTAACTATTATAATTCAATATGGATTTCATGCTAGTGTAGTGTTACTATTGTTGTGGTATGAAACATTCATGATAATGGAGTTATACAATATGTGCATGATATATATATATCCATGCACTCCCTACCCTGCACAAGATGTTGAAAAACTACATGTGATATACTATCCCCTACTTATGATGTTATGAAGTGTGAACTACAATCTTGTGATCAAGTCAGTCATGTGTGTTGGATTCCTTCTATCGAGACCTGGGGGTATTCGTACCCAAAAAATATAGTTGTGTTCCTAGAGCCATGTCATGTTTCACGAAACCCAAAATCAAGCCATAATTCAGTAGAAATCAGTCAGTCATGTGACTTAGGAAACCTCATGATCTCAATTAGTTATCAGATATTAATAGTATTCTGTCAGTCAATGGAATACAATAAACTCAGTCCATGTCTAGTCAGTTAATCATGTTCAGACTCTTCAGATGGGAGTAGGAGTTAGCACTGAGTGAGCCCAAGGATGGGAACACACACTGTCAGATGAGGGTTTAATACTTAGCAGTCATCCTTACGTTCCATAACTATGTAGCCAGCATAGGTTGAGACATCAACACTGTCAGATGAGGGTTGTTGAGGTGAAAAAAAACTGCTAGATAAGGGCCCCACCATTCTCTTTTGGGAACACTGTCAGATGAGGGTTACCCACAGTTTGTCCTTACCAGTGGCGCGATATTGACACCCTTCCAATCAGGGCAAAGATTGGACCCCATCTTAGCCATAATGGCATATATAGGGCATGTCGGTTAAACAACTACCTCCCACAGTTTCAGACTTAGTCTTAGTAAAAGAACTCAGATAGTTATTCAGATTTTAGTATACTAGGACTGTCAGATACAGTCAAATTCAGTTACAGTATGGAACTCAGATAGTTTCATCAGATTTAGGATTGTCAGACACAGTCGCCCATGTTGTCAGAACTATAGTATCAGTCATGTTAGTTATCAGTAAACCATGTATTAGCGTACAGATCTAGATATCAGGTAATCACGATTCCAGTTACTATGTATGCATGTTTGCACTCTCACGTTCATATCAGTCAATCAGTTGGCATTGTTCATGCATATAAACCCTTTTGTATTTAGCCTACCTCACTCGTATACTCAGTACTTTCAGTTGTACTGACGTATTTGCGCTTTGGTGCTTTCTTTTATTTTACACATTAGGGTCAGAGACACGAGTTCCAGATCAGTAGTAGCATTCCAGTCGCAGAGTTACAGTGATTCCTCATCCATTTGAGGACGATATTATTTTATTTCATTCATTATTTCAGTTCAGTTTACCCAGACGGAGTTAGTTGGAGACATGTTCCTTCAACTTCTTATTTCAGACAGTATTTAGAGGCATTCAGATTCACTTCAGATTTGATTCAATTTTTAGTTGTTTTGGGTACTCGTTACCCCATATGGATGTCATATTTTATCAGATTTTTTATTCAATTGAACCTTATGGGCTATTGTTTATGTTTTTCACATTATTACGCCATATATTAGAGAGTATAGGTACATATATCAGTCATGGGTTAGTTTGTGGTCCTTCGGGGTCATAAGCACCGTGTAGCATTCCGGTTCATAAAATTAGGGTGTTACAAACTTGGTATCAGAGCCTAAGGTTCAATAGAGTCCTAGGAAGTCTAGTCATGCATTCATGTGTTAGTTCAGTTATAAAAGTCATGCATCAGCTATGCATTCTTATCTTGAGAAACTCAGGTTATTAGAACACACAGTCACATATTCATGTATTAGTTATCCATGCATTAGATATGAATGAGTTCATTATATTTAACATGTTAGTCATGAAGTCATGTTTGAGTCATTCATGTTCAGTTCATGTTCAGCTTGTCTTTTATCCCTTCTCAGTTTTCTCATTCGAGGACGAATGTTCCCAAGGGGGAGATATTGTAAGACCCCGTTAAATCCTAAGTCTAGAATTAAGCTCTTTTAGCTTCTCAAGCTCCAAGACATAGAAAGATTTTGCAAGTGTTCAACACTTAGTCTCATTTTAGACCTCCAAACTTTGGGGATTTATT
This sequence comes from Capsicum pubescens, assembly GCA_030864215.1. Classification (NCBI taxonomy): domain Eukaryota; kingdom Viridiplantae; phylum Streptophyta; class Magnoliopsida; order Solanales; family Solanaceae; genus Capsicum; species Capsicum pubescens. The sequence continues at coordinate 187,344,622 of CM061541.1, forward strand.
TGATGACCTTTCCGTCCTTCGTTTTTGGATTTTCAAGTTGCGTTGCGATGGGGAAAGGTCACAGTACATCTCGGGTAAGTTTCAGATTTTTTCGGATAGCTTAACGGTGTGTTTAGGTTTCCAATACAGTAGCTTGGGGAGATAAGCCCGCGTCGCCCTAACTAGAGCTCCTCGATAGGGCAGGCCGCCTGGTGGATCGCGGGCTATAAGCAAGGCGCTGCCCGATGGATAGCACACTATAAGGAAAGGAACACCCCCTGGATCGCCCCAGGCCAATTTATGCAGTCCAGCTCTGTGTCCTTGAGGGCATTTTGGTCAATTTTCATCCATATATATGTCCCAAACACGGGATTGAGGCCCCAAATCAGCTAATTTCACTACTTTTCATCAAAATTCACTAGAGAAACATCAAGAACAAGTCTAGGGTTAAATTGGGGGTTTCAAGTTTCAAGAAAATTCCACCGTAAATTCCATGAATTCTTAATTTACGATATGCGTAGTGTTCATCCACGGATTCCTTTCATCCGTGGAGTTCAAGAATCAATCTTTAAATACTAAATTATGATTGTTTCGTGGTGATATGATTTTATACATGTTGGTGGCTGTTATTTGTGTTGTAAAGTAGTATTTGATGTATTTTCATGGATATTATGATCTTGTTAGTTGGAACCCATGAATTTGAGTGGTTTAATATGGTGAAACTTATGAATATACCTATGCCTTAAAGAGTGTATGCAAGGTGTTTGATAAAATGCTTAAGATGCTAGAAATTCATGTTTCCATGGTTCCAAAGTATCTAAATGACAAGTCAATGTTAACTATTGTAATTCAATATGAATTCCATGCTAGTGTAGTGTTGCTATTGTTGTGGTATGAAGCATTCATGATAATGGAGTTATACAATATGTACATGATATATATATATATATATATATATATATATATATATATATATATATATCCATGTACTCCCTACCATGCACAAGATGTTGAAAAACTACATGTGATATACTATCCTATACTTATGATGTTATATAGTGTGAACTCCAATCTTGTGATCAAGTCAATCATGTGTGTCCGTTTCCTTCTATAGAGTCCTGGGGTTATTCGTACCCAAAAAATGTAGTTGTGTGCCTAGATCCATGTCGTGTTTCATGAAACCCAAAATCAAGCTATGATTCAGTAGAAATCAGTCAGTTATGTGAATCAGGAAACCTCATGATCTTATTCAGTTATCAGATATCAGTAGTATTCCGTCAGTAAACAGAATACATTAAACTCAGTCCATGTCTAGTCATTTAATCATGTTCAATCTCTTCAGATAGGAGTTGGAGTTAGCACCGAGTGAATCCAAGGATGGGAACACACACTGTCAGATGAGGGTTTGATTCTTAGCAGTCATCCTTGTGTTTCAGAACTATGTATCCAGCATAGGTTGACATATCAACACTATCAGATAAGGGTTGATGAGGTGTCTTAGCACTGTCAAATGAGGGCCTCACCATTCTCTTTTGGGAACACTGTCAGATGAGGGTTACCCACAATTTTTCTTTACCAGTGGCACGGTATTGACACCCTTCCAGTCCAGGCAGAGATTAGACCCCACCTTAGCCATAATGGCACATATGGGGAATGTCGTTTAAACAACTACCTCCCACAGTTTCAGACTCAGTCTTAGTAAAAGAACTCAGATAGTTCTTTAAATTTAAGTATACCAGGACTGCCAGATACAGTCAAATTCAGTTATAGTACATAACTCAGATAGTTCCATCAGATTCAAGACTATCCGACACAGTCGCCCATGTTATCAGAATAATAATATCAGTCACGTTAGTTATCAGTAAACCATGTATTAGCGTACAGATCTAGATATCACGTAATTACGATTCCAATTACTATGTATGCATGTTTCCACTCTCACATTTATATCAGCCAGCCAGTTAACATTGTTCATGCATGTAATCCCTTTTGTATTTAGCCTACCTCAGTCGTATACTCAATACTTTCTGTTGTACTGACGCATTTATGGTATGGTGCTTTCTTTCATGTTACACCATAGGTTCAGAGACATGAGTTCCAGATCTGAAGTAGCATTCCAGTCACAGAGTTGCAGTGAGTCCTCATCCATTCGAGGACGGTATTATTTTATTTCATTCATTATTTCAGTTCACTTTTGCCAGACCGAGTTATTTGGAGACATGTTCCTTCAACTCTTTATTTCAGACAGTATTTAGAGGCTTTCAGATTTACTTCAGAATTGATTTAGTTTTCAGTTGTTTTGGGTATTCGTTACCCCATATGGATGTCATGTTTTATCATATTCTTTATTCAGTTGAACCTTATGTCCTATTGTTTATGTTTTCCGCATTATTACGTCATCTATTGCAGTGTACATGTACAGATATCAGTCATGGGTTAGTTTGTGGTCCTTCGAGGTTATAAGCACCGTATAGCATTCCGGTTAAGAAAATTGGGGTGTTACAGTATATGACATGCTGATAAAGAAATCAAGGCTCAACATCATTCTTGAACATTCATTCGTTAGACATGAAGTGGAGGACTCCGACCTTCCACACTTAGATTTGACAATTCTATTTAGGAATAGGACTTTAACCATAATCACATACCATCAGAAAAAGGACTTTAACCATTCTCACACACTCATTAGACAAGGACTTTAACCATATACACAATCATTCAAACAAGGAACTCTTACCATCCATGCATTTCTCTAGGAAAAGGACTCCAACCACATGCTCGTTTGTTAGACAAGGGACTCTAACCTCATGCCAAGGAACTCTAATTTTAAGTTGTTTCATTCGGCGAAATATATTAACCTCAAGAGATCTCTTAATGAAAAGGTCTTTAGCATCGAGCAATTTGATAAGGTAAGGGACTCCAACCTCAAGCCATTTCATAAGGTGAGGGACTTTAACCCCAAGCCATCACAAATATCATTAATTGACATTGGGACTTTAACCCTTTGCCCATGCATCAACATTCATTCCATAGAACACTTAAGGACTGTAACTATTTAACTAATTCAACACTATACATGCCCTCACGTCCCTTATGGGAGCCTTCATTGCTCAACCATTTAAATAAACCATTGCCTTCATTCAACTTCATCAAACAATTCAATTTTAGGTCATCAAGACCCTAAAAAAGTATGCATATTTCATAAGCAATCTTGTACCACATTCATACCACACTTTAGTTTAATCCACAAATCAAGTTCATTTTTATATTGAGGGACTTCAACCCCTTAATAGTCATTAACTGAACAAGGTCATCAATTCACAACACATGGCTCACAATAATTTTAAAACATCATTTATCAATAATTCATACTTATTGGGACATTTCCCTAGTTCAACACATCACCACATATGACTAGAAAATTCACTTAGACATTTTCACAAACACCTTATGTGCATACCTTTAACAAGGCTATTTTATTGGTAGAAATCATAAAGATTAGGGTTACTAAAGACCCTAATGTTAAACCTCACACTAAAAGAACCCAAATATGCAAATCATCATCATTAACATGTATAAACACGACTCTATGGAAGAGTCAACAATATTCACCATTAGGCAGTAAAACCCTTTTCATTTGGTTTCAAAATCACCATGTACACTTACTAATCCAAGTGTGAAATACATGAGTTTAGAGTTATTTAACAAAGGGAAGAGGTACATGCCCTAGAAAACTTGATTCCCCCAAGATGTTTTTCTTCACTTTGCTCCTAGATTGAAACCCTTGAACCCTTGTCTCCAATTCTTCACAAATTGTGTTTAAGAGAGAGTTTTGGATGTTTGATACACTCAAAGTGTGTTTAAAGAGGCCTTACACACTTATATAGTGAAGGGACTTAGGGTTTAAGGCATGATAAATGACCACAAGGTCCTTAGTTAAAATCTATAAAATGAACTTGTGCAGGGGTACAACTCACCTTACGAACTATACCCTATGGCACGAGTGGTACCCTAACTCATACCCTAGGGTTCTCCTAGGCCACCCACTCTATTATGGGTACGATCATACACCCTTGATTCATATACAAAGTTTATGGCTCATGCCCTCAACCGTATACAACACTCGTACCAAAATCTATCTAATCTACACCAAGTGTCATGCACCATACGACTCACCTAGGTGCGACTTTTACCCTTAGGTACGATTGAGGGGAGTTCCACTTGTATAGTGGATAGTATATTGTCCTCCTAGTCTACTCAAGGTATGAGAAGGGAGGGGAGAGTGGATATGACTGATATACAAGGGTGGATGACTCATATCCCTAGTCTTACCCACCCTAGAGACATTAATTGGAGAAATTTTTTGTTGGTTTAAAGTCTAGGTGTTTCAATTCTCCCCCACTTGGATCATTTATCTACGAATGACTTGCAGGGCAAGAAATAAACACAAGTTAACACATTATCACATATTAAACCAACCCTTTAACAAGTTAGAACAATCATACAACAAGGATATAACACACATAATAATCATAATCAGTCAATCATTCACTTCATCAACTTTGGGACTTAAACCCACTATTTATCAAAGACACTTGTTCATTTTAAAGCTTGTGGACTTAATCCCCTTACTTATCAACACTTACTCATTTCACAACATAGGGACTTCAATCCATCAATTTATCAAGGATACATACTCAATTAAAGGATTAAGGACTCGAACCCATCATTTTACCATGGACATTAATAACTCAAGATAGGAGGGACTTAAATAGTTTCAAAGAATTAGGGACTTGAACCCATGGTCTAACAAGAGACAAATCAACTCAACACATTGGGGACTTTAACCCATTGTCTATTAAAGAAATAAATCAAAATAAGGAGATCAACGCATACCTCTATCCCAAGATTCCAGAATAGGAAACAAATGCAGATACTTGGACTTTATGTCCTCTCCTCTTCCCACATAGCTTACTCAGACTTTTGGTTCCTCCATAGGACCTTCACTGAAGCCAGCTCTTTCATTTGTAAGAGGCAAACTTGCCGATCAAAGATCCTCACTAGGATCTCCTCATAGGACAAAGAGTCCGAGATATAAACATCCCTCAAGGGAATAACCAATAACGGATCACCCACGCATTTCCACAACATAGAGACATGAAAAGCTGGGTGAATGGAGTTCAAGATAGAAGGCAACTCATACTCATCGACAATATTGCCAACCCTCTTCACAAATAAGTAGGGGAAAACATATTGGGGACTAATCTTTCCCCTTTTATGAAATCGCATCACTCTCTTCATGGGAGGCACTTTAAAGAAAACCCAATCACCAACACTAACGTCTAAGTCCCTATGTGTAACATCTGTATAGGACTTTTGGCGACTTTGAGCAGTTTTCAACCTATCACAAATCACCTTCACCTTGTCTAAGGCTTGGCAAACTAAATGGGCGCTAAGTAACTTACCTCGCCAGCTTCATACCACCCAATAAGAGATCGACATTTCCTACCATACAATGCCTCAAAAGGGGTCATGCCAATGCTATAGTGGTAACTATTATTATAGGTGAACTCAATCAAAGGCTAGTGGCCATACCAACTACCACCATAATCAATCAGAAAAGCCCACAACATATCCTCCAATGTATGGATGGTCCTTTCCGCTTGCCCATCCATTTGTGGATGGAAAGCAGTACTTAGGCATAGTCTAGTACCCAAACCCTTTTGGAATGACTTCCAAAAGAGGGATCAAAATGGAGGACCACGATCCCAAATGATCAAAATTGGAGCATCGCGCAACTTCACGATCTCAACAAGATACAACTTAGCATAATCTTCCATCGAGTAATTGGTCCTCACGGGAAAAAATGAGTGGACTTGGTCATTGTATCAACAATGACCCAAATAGAATCACATTGATTCTAAGATTGAGGGAGGCAGGTAACAAAATCCACATTTATTGCCTCCCACTTCCAATTAGGCAATACAATTTCTTGGTACAACTCATTAGGCCTCATGTGCTCAACTTTCACTTGTTGACACACCATACACTAAGCCACATGGCTAGCCATATCACGTTTCATATTTCTCCAACAATAGAACTCTCTAAGATCATGATACATCATTGTGGAATCAGGATGTATATCACACCGAGATTTATGAGCCTCAGCCATGACCCTTTTCCTCAATCCATTAATGTTGGGAACTATAGTCTACCTTGGTATCTCAATATACCATCACTACTTATCACAAAGTCCAAAACTTTATGTTGACCCATATAACTCTTGATCTTTATCAAGTTGGGGTTCAAAGCTTGCTTCTCCTTTCTATCAACAACAAGAAATGACTGAGATGCTGAATGAACAAATATACCACCATCCTCTGAGTCAGCAAGTTAAACTCTAAGAAGAGACAAATGGTGAACGTCCTTCACCAATTCCCACTTATCCTCATCTACTTGGGCCAAACCTCCTATGGACAATCTACTAAGAGTATCGGCAACTACACTCACCTTATCGAGATGGTAATGAAGACTCATATCATAGTCTTTCAATAACTCGATCCACCTTCTTTACTAGAGATTTAACTCCTTTTTGGTAAACACATATTGGAGACTCTTATGATAAAAAAATATATCGATATGATCCCCATAAAGATAATGTCACTAAATCTTTAATGCAAAAACCACGGCTAACAACTCTAGGTCATAAGTAGGGTAGTTCTATTCATGAACTCTCAATTGCCTAGAAGCATAGGACCCCACCCTACCATGTTGCATTAACACGCAACCGAGATCAACATAAAAAATGTCACAATATACCATAAAACCATCACCACCCTTGAGTAAGGTAAAAATCGAAGCCGAAGTCAATGTATCTTTCAACTTCTCAAAACTACACTAACACGCATTGGACCACAAGAACTTGACCTTTTTTTGGGTCAAATTGGTCAATGGGGAAGCTATAGCAGAGAAACTCTCCACAAACCTTCTATATTAACCGGATAGGTCCAAGAAGCTCCGAATATCGATTGGAGTTGTAGGTCAAGGACACTTCTTAACCATCGTAACTTTTATAGGATCTACCATGATCCCTTCACTAGAGATAAAATGACCAAGAAAAACTAAAAATTTTAACCAAAACTCACACTTGGATAACATAGCAAACAAATGATGATCCTTTAAAGTTTGTAACATGGCAAGGTGATCAACATAATACTCCTAACTCTTAGAATAGACTAAGATATCATCAATGAAGAAAATGATAAACATATCCAAGAACAGATGGAAGACCCTATTCATCAAACCTATGAATGTCGTCGGAGCATTGGTCAACCCAAATAACATGACAAATAACTCATATTGATATACCGAGCTCTAAATGAAGTATTAGAGATATCCTCACCCCTAATCTTAAGCTGAGGATAACCCGATCTAAGATCAATCTTAGAGAAATAATTTACACCCTAAAGTTGATCAAAGAAATGAGAAATATTAGGAAAAGGATATTTATTCTTTACGGACACTTTGTTCAACTAACGATAATTAATGCACATACGAAGGGAACCATCCTTTTTGCACACGAATAACATGGGAGCTCCCAACGGAGACACACTAGGGTGGATAAAACCTTAATCTAAGAGGTCTTTCAATTGCTCCTTAAACTATTTTAGCTCCGTCGGAGCCATTCTATAAGGAGGGATAGAAATCAGACGAGTGTACGTTACAAGATCAATCCTAAAATCAATTTCCCTATCAGGAGAAACACTGAGAAGATCATCGAGAAACACCTCAAGCAATTCATTAACCACGGGAACAAATTTTAGAGAAGGCTCTTCTGAGTTAGAATCTTTAACTCAGACCAAATGATACAAACACCCCTTTGAAATCAACTTTTGGGCCTTTAGATAAGAAAGGAATATTCCCGTAGGCACCAAAGAACCACCTTCTCATATAATGATCAGCTCATTAGGGAATGGGAACATGACCCTACGGGTTCGACAATCTAAGAAAGTATAGCAAGAGTGCAACCAATCCATCTCCAGAATGACATCAAAGTTAACTATGTCTAACTCTATCAAGTCTACAAGAGTATATCTACCACCAACTGATATCACACTCCCTTATAGATCCTTCTAATAATCATAGGGTCTCCAATCAAGATAGAAATAGAAAAAGGAACTGATATACTCTCGAGACCATAATCAAGATGCACACCCATAAACGGGGTCACATAAGAAAGAGTAGACCCTAGATTAAACAAATAATACACATCACAGGAGAAAAGTCTCAACAAACCTATGAAAACATCAAAAGATGCCTCAGTATCTTGGTGAGTAGCAAGTGCATACAAGCGGTTCTGGCCAGTACCGGTGCCAAAAATGGAAGCAGAAGCAGACATAACACCCTTCATTGCAGGAGTAAATGGAGTAGCAATATGGGCCTTTTTGGCCCAAAAAGCTGCTAGAGAGGGGCACTCATGCTGCATGTGCCCAATCTAACCATAATAGAAACATCTATTTCTCTCCTTCTCACACTGACCATGATGACTTTGACAAAAAAATATGTAAGGAGGGAAGAGTGGAGCCGACTGGGCACCACTAGCCTGAAATTAGACACCCTGTGCCTGGGACCCACCACTAAACTAAGACCAATGATCACTCAAAAAATTTAGGTAAGGTGAGAAAACACTAGTTGAGTAGAAAGAACTCGAACTCCTCCACTTCTTTTGTGGCCACTTGCCACCATCACCACTACTATGCTCAGAAGGCCTAAATTTCTTTCCTTGCCTCTTTTTAAGCTCAACTTTCCTTTTTTTTTCTCTTCTTCCACTTGTTGCAAATACATAATAAACCTAGAAATATCCATATTTTCAATCAACAAGGCCACCTTAATCTCAAGGACTAACTCACGGGACAATCCCGACACAAATTTATGCATTCTAGCCCTCATGCTAGAAACCATCTCGGGAGCATACCTTGATAATTAATGGAATTTCAAGGAATACTCTCGAATGGACATCCTCTTTTGCTTCAAGTTCACAAATTCTTTAGCCTTTTATTCCCTCAACTCTTGAGGAAAGAAGCAGTCAAAGAAGCCTCAGAGAAATCCTTCCATATGGTGTGACAAGCATCAACACCTCTAGAAAACTCCCATCCCTTACACCATTGGTACACTACATCTTTTGGTAAGAAGCAAACTCAATGGCCTAAATCTCTAAAGCATGTATGATTCAGAAGATCTTCTCTATTTCATCAATGAAGCCTTGAGGGTCTTTCTCAACCATCATACTAGAGAACATAGGAGGGCTCAACCTCATAAATAGGCCAATTCTTGAAGCCTCTACGTAAACAGTAGCCGGAGTACCATACTTTAATTGAGAGGCTACTAATTGAGTCAAGAGGTTGATAGAGTGACAAAGCTTAGCATTAGTAGCATCCCTTTGAGGTAATAAAGTGAGAGGGTCACTCTCATAGTTGGCATTGGTAGGGATAGGTGGAACCCCACAAAGATGGTTGGATACCATAGCCCTAGCCGAGTTCGAACTCTAAAAGTTGGATGAGCTTCGTCCATAGGGCCCTCAGAAGAGTTTGCCTGAGTCTAAGATCTCCTAGGAGGCATGATTTGAAAGATAACAAACAAAAATTAGAGAAACCCAAGACATTAGACTCTATAGCTTGAGATTGAAACACAAGAAAGGGAAATATTTGCTAAATTGTCTCGTAGTTCCTCTTTTAAAAGTATTGTGTGCTTCAAACCTATAAAAGAGTCTCTACTCGACACGGTATTGTGGACACCTAACTGACCATGAACCTAGGCTCTGATACCAACTTAACATGACCCAAAACCAGGCCATGCCGTATGGTCACCTCAAGCCCATATGAACTGGAGGACCCCCCAATCACCCATCGCAATTGTCACATAAATTACTAGGGTCAGGTGAAACCCAACCGTATAATAAGATAGCAAAAACAATACTAGAAGTCATAACTTAGCGATTTCTAACCATTTAACAAATATCAACACACTAACTAATATACCTAAGTCCATAGTCATAGACAATACCTCTATACAAACTGATGTTTAGAAATATATATGTTGGGACAAGCCCATAATAATAGCCAAACCAAGTCCAAATGAGACTAAGTCTAAATATAGGGGATAAAGAATGTATGTCTTCTGAAATAAGAAAGCTCACCACTCCGTAGTCAATGCACAAACCTTTCGATCACCTAATAACTGCACAAAAAGAGAAGGTGATGCTCTGTCCCTTATATTGTGCGGAGACATAATGTTCGCAGATGGTTAGCGGTTGGAACGCTATCACGTAACTCAAGTATAAGGATAAAATAGCATCATTATTAAACAATGATTCAATATATCATATTCAATCATATCCACACACTTTTCTTTACATATAGGTATATCACATGCTAATTCAGAAATCAAGGCTCAGCAACATTCTTTAACATTCATTCATTATACATGAAGTGGAGGAATCTGACCTTCCACACTTAGATTCGACAATTCTATTTAGGCATAGAACTTTAACCACAACCACATACCATTACACAAAGGACTTTAACCATGCTCACACATTCATTAGCCAAGGACTTTAACCACATACACGATCACTCAAACAAGGGACTCTAACCACCTATATATTTCTCTAGGAAAGGGACCCCAACCTCATGCCCGTTCATTAGACAAGGAACTCTAACCTCATGACAAGGGAATCTAACCGCAAGATATTTATTCGGTGAGGTACATTAACCTTATGAGATCTTTTTACACAAGGGACTTTAACATCGATCAATTTAATTGGGCAAGGGACTCAAACTTCAAGCCATTTCATAAGGCGAGGGACTTCAACCTCAATCCATCAGAACTATCATCAGTTGACATTGGGACTTTAACCCTTTGCTCATGCATAACCATTTATTCCATACAGCAGTTAAGGACTTTAACCATTTAACTAATTCAACTCTATACATGACATCATGGTCCTTATGGGAGCCTTCAATGCTCAACTATTTCAATAGGCCATTGCCTTCATTCAACTTCATCATACAATTCAATTTATTGTACTAAAACCCTCACAAACTATGAACATTTCATTAGTAATCTTATACCATATTCATACCACACTTTAGCTCAACCTATAATTCAAGTTCATTTTCATATTTAGGGACTTCAACCCCTTAATAGTCATTAGCTCAACAAGGTCATCAATTCACAAAACATGGCTCACAGAAATTTTATAACATCATTTATCAATCATTCCTACTTATTGGGCCATTACACTAGTTCAACACATCACCACATATGACTAGAAATTTTACTTAGATATTTTCACAAACGCCTTACTTACATACCTTTAACAAGGCTAACTTCTTTGTATAAATTATAAAGATTAGGGTTACTCAAGACCCTAATGTTAAACCTCACATAACAAGCACCTACATCTGTAAATCATCATCATTAATATGTATAAACATGAGTCTAAGAAAGAGTCAATATTATTCACCATTAGGCAACAAAACCCTTTTCAATTGGTTTCAAAATCACCATGTACACTTACTAATCCAAGTGGGAAATACATGGGTTTAGAGTTATTTAACAAGGAGAAGAGGTACATGCCTTAGACAACTTGATTCACCCAAGAAACTTGACTTCACGTTTCTCCTAGATTGATACCCTTGAACCCTAGCCTCCAATCCTTAACAAATTATGTTTGAGAGAGAGTTTTGGATGTTTGATCCACTCAAAGTATGTTTAAAGAGGCCTTATACACTTATATAGTGAAGGGACTTAGCTTTAAAGAATGGTAAATTACCACAAGGGCCTTAGTTAAAATCTGTAAAATAAGTCAGTGCAGGGGTATGACTCACCTTATGATCTGTACCCTATGGTACGAGTGGTACCCTAACTCAAACCCTAGGGTTTAGCTAGGTCACCCAAACTATTAAGGGTATGATCACAAACCCTTGAGTCATATCCAAAGTGTACGACTCATTCCCTCAGCCGTATACAACACTCATACCAAAAACTGTCCAATCTACATCAAGTTCTATGCACCATACAACTCACCTAGGTATGACTCGTACCCTTAGAGGTGATTGATGGGAGGTCCACTCGTATAGTGGATAGTATACTATCCTCCTAGTATGCTCAAGTTATGAGAGATGAGGGGAGAGTGGATACTTCTCGTATCCAAGTGGTATGACTCATACGCCTAGTTGTACCGACCGTAGAGACATCAATTGGAGAAATTTATCAGTGGTTCAAAGTCTAAGTGTTTCAATAGTAGCAAAACTCTCTATAAACGGCCTATTATAACTAGCCAAACAAATAAATCTATAAACCTTAGATAGAGATGCGATCTTTCCCAATCACGAATAACCTCAATCTTTGTTGGATCCATCATAATCTTATAATTAGACACCACATGTCCTATAAATGTCACCGACTCAAGCTAGAACACATTTTGAGAATTTGGAAAAAAGCCTATGATCTGTCAATGTCTGGAGCACAATCCTCAACTACTGTATATACTCCTCTCTACTCCTTGAATACACAAGGATATCATCGATAAACACAATTACAACAGAATCCAAATAAGGCCTAAACACACGGTTCATCAAATCCATGAATGTTGCTGGGACATTGATCAACCCAAAAGACATAACCAGGAACTCATAATGACCATAATGAGTCCTGAAGGTTGTCTCTGGGATGTACTCAACCCAAATCCTCATTAATGGTAACCAAACCTCAAGTCAATCTTAGAGAACACCAGTGATCCATGAAGATGATCAAAAAAATCATTGATGTGAAGCATATGATACCTATTATTTATCATCACCTTATTAAGATTCCTGTAGTCAATGCCCATATGCAAGGAACCATCCTTGTTCTTAACGAACAAGATAGGAGCACTCATGGAGACATACTTGATCTAAGGAAACCCTTATCCAAAAGATCTTGATGTTGAGAATTTAAATCTTTAAGCTCGGTAAGATCCATATGGTAAGGTGCCATAAAAATAGGTTGGGTGCCCGACTAAAGATCAATAAAAAACTCAATAGTACGCTCAAGAGGAAGATGAGGTAGATCGGTAGGAAAAATATTAGGAAACTCATAGACTATAGAAATAAAGTCAAGAGAGGGACTCCCCACACTAACATCATGAATATAAGTAAGATAAGACTTAAAACCCTCAAAATAAGTCTCCTAGACAAAATATAAGAAATAATTATCATTGTCTCATGGATAATAGATCCCTGCTACACAACCGGGGGTATGTCGGGCATATCTAAGGGAACGGTCAGGGAAAAATAATCCAAGACTGCATAATAGAAGAATAACCAATCAATCTCTAGAATCACACCAAAATCTACCATGTCTAGTAAAATAAGATTAGTCTGAGTGTCAAACTCTCAATCAATTGCAACATATCATCTATAAACTCAATCCACTACTAAAGAATCAACCATTGGAATGGATACACATAATGACAAATATTAAAATACCAACATAACTCTAACCATGGGGGAAATAAGCAAATACATAAGAATACAGGGATCCTAGATCAAATAAATCAAACATCAAATGATGGCATACTAAAATCATACCTATAGTAATAACACCCAAAGACTCTGCCTCGGTCTAGCTGGTATGGCATATAATTGGCCACGCCCGCCACCTGGTTGGGCTCTTGAACAATTTCCCATCCTACTTGCTTGAGGACCTCTGTAAGAACCCTGGGGACCACTTCAACGACTATGTATACGACCTCTAGCTAAAGGCAAAATTGCCCTAATCGGTGGAACACTCTAAATTACAGTAACCATCATTCTATGATTGGGGAACTCTCTCTATAAATGGATAAATCCCATAACCATAACATGCCCTTGGCAGTGTACTAAACCTAAAAGATCCGACTGACCTTAAATAACCTCCATAGCTAGAATACCTAAAAGATAAGCCTCTCAGAGGTTGACCACTACTTCGATCAGGATAATCACTGTAACTTGACTACCTCTACCTATAATCTGAAGTGAGGCATGAATAGGCTTACTGGACTAAAACTGATGCTTATAAGATTGACATAGAGAGTACCAATTCTAAGAACAATTGCCTCTAAATCATATGCCATTTTGGCTCATACTGAAATTACCCTGGTAGCTTATTGCTAGACCTTGGGCCTTGTGATGTATCTCCTCTATAACTTATGCATGATAAAAAACCTCAAAAAAAGATCTGCCTGTAACAACAAAACTTTGAGTAGCCATGTAGAGAAGAAGTATCAATCCTTGCATAAAACACCGAATCCGCTCATACTTGGTTAGAAAAATAGATGTAGCATGCCTTTCCAACTTATGGAATCAAGTTTCATAATCCACAATAGTTACAGAGCCCTACTCAAACCATGAGAATTGGTATCATAGACTATCTTTAAGACTACGAGGAATATACTTTACTAAGAAGTCCTCGGATAATTGAGTCAATATTAATGAGGGATATCAATCTGGACCAAAATCAAGATAACCTTCCACCAGTGCCGATCCATCAAATACAACTAAAAAGTAGTGTAATCCATACCAAGAGTCCAAACTAGGCCCAAATTATGGATCCTATCATTGCAACAAACCAAGAACTGATAAGCATCTTTATCTGGTGCACCAAAGAACCTAGCAGAGCCAATCGTAAGAATTTACCCAGAATCTTCTTTTCCTTGACAAATATAAATGGATGAGCAACAACCGACTAAGCAAATACTAGATGAGAAACCACCAGAGAAGGACGGACCTTAAATTTGGGAGCTATAGTTACAAGATGTATCTCCACCTCAGTACCACTCTGATCCACCTACTATGCACTATCAGATGGGGCACATCCAACTAATCCCAAGAGTTAAACCAATGCATTCTTGAGTAGTAAAGAACAAACAAACCTTGATGGATCCTGGGTTGGTCCCTATCCCACTACTAGCTAAGGTGGAGAAATATGTAGGACGGGAGCAGGAATAGAGTCTGGTGAAAGCCCCTATCTTTGTCTCCAAATGGGGATATATCTTTTGATTTTCCTAGTCCCTAGGTCATCTACAAACTACGATAGGATACCTAGTTGAAGACTTGGGGTTCTCTTCTTATGTAGCATTAGCATGCATCCTAGCTATCTGTAAATGATTAAAACCAAAGAAATCTTTAGAAACCAACTCAGACTCTTAGCATAAAAGTAGTAAAGAAAGAGAAGATCTCCTAAGAATTCCTATATCCCCCAAATATAAGAAATAGATGTTATCTTTCCAATCTACGAGACTCTACTAGACACTCTCTCTTATACCAATAATACCGGTGAACCTCAAGCTCTGATACCAATTTGTCATGACCTAATTTATGAGTCATGATGGTGCCTACTTTATACCACTAGTAGGTAAGCCAAACTATGTCTCGGATCTATATGAAATAGGCTAATTTTGTAGAGAATGGTATAAATGCTAGAAATTATCAATTAAAAACTTACAATAATAAATCAAGTAATAGTAATAATAATATAAAGATAAGATAAAAACAACATTCTACAACCTAGAAGTGTCGAGATAAGATCCATTGAACTAATAGAGTATCAGTATTATCATAGTCAAATATACATTAGTCTCGAATAATGAATTACTAAACAAAAGTAGGAGTATAAATGGGGAACTATGACTTTGAGAGCTCACCCTGTCTCCTAACTCTAGTCAGCGTGATCACAATATTAATAACAAAAATTGGTACTCAGATCTACATCAAAAAGTATAGAAATATAGTACGAATACCAAATCCACGAGTACTCAGTAGGTATAATCGACCGATTAAGTCAAGGTAAGAGGGAAAACCTAGAATAAAGCTCCAAATATTGTAATTAAATAATTGAAACAACCATAACAAAAAATAAAACATAACTAATACTAAAAACTGGATCCCATATAAGAAGTAAGAGGGAAAGTAAATAACATAATATGGTCCCCCATAAGCCCAGAAAGTGCAATCAAAGAGAAGTATTAAGCGAAAATCATACTAAGTAACCATATCTTAAAACCATAACCACAAATGCTTTCATATCGTAAACATATCATAATTAATCTCGTAATGTCATACCTAAATAGAAACTTATATTATCATTATTTAACAGACTTAAATAGAAACTCAATATCATAAATCATTGGACTTGAACTAAAACTCAATATCATATATTGCCAGACTTAAATTTGAACTCAATATCATAAATCACTGGGATTGAACCGAAACACAGTATTATAAATTGCCAGGCTTGAATCAAAAATCAATATAAGAATTCACCGAGCTTGAATCAAAACTCAGTATCATAAATCGTTGGGCTTAAAAAAGAACTAGGATCAACTCCAAAGTATCAATCTAACATAAGTATCATGTATCTAGTCTTCTCAATATTTATAATATATATTTAGATAAAGTAACATGCCTACAAGTCTACAATGAGTTAACAATAGTCTTGGCCTATGATGGATCGAATGAGCTAACAATAGTCTACCTCGGACAAGGCTAAGGTATCTAAAATCACTACTAGATATTAAATGAATCACATTTAGTCCAAAGATTGCAATTCTACTTAAGGCATGAGTAACTTAGTCAATTACGTCTAACTTACAATTTCTTAATAGGATAAATACTCCAAATTACATTTATTAATCCAATACCTAGTTTCCAACCCATGTCTAACACCTTATCATAAATATACTAAGTTCAAGCCCAATCTAAAAGAAAGGTAAACCTGTCAACTTGGACATCGAAAAAAGCCCGGTGAAATCCACCAAATCATTGATTTCCCCTTTTGAGAAGCTTTCGCATGACGCCACACTATAAAAATGATAACCTTCTCATCAATATGAGAACAATGGTACCCATATTGTAGTTTTATCCATCGGGTCCAAAATTACATAAAATTCCATATGGGGCCCACTTGCAAAATTGCACTTTTAAAACCATCAACTCATCCCTTTATGCCAAGGAATATTTACCCTCAAGAATGGGTAAATTTTGAACTCAAACAGTGCTAAAATCAACCCACTAATAATCTTTGATTTTGGTAAATAATTGTAAAATTCACCATGAAATTAATGAAAACTCACCAAGAACTCAAAGAAAAAATGAGTAATTCAGGATCATAAATACCCCAAGATCACCTATTAATGTTTCTCCCAAGTTTCCACACTCTCTGGGGTTTTACATTCATGAACTTGTGTGAAAATAGGAGAAAAATTGTGAAAAAGAACATATAAGGTTTGAGAGTGCCATTTTTCTTAATTTTTAGTCAGTAGCCTGAAATGAGTACGGAAGCCCTTGTACCCAAACCAAAGGTCTCCATTGCCTAAAATTGATATTTTGGAGCTGATGGATATATAACAATAGGTGTATAAGGCCAGATCACTAAAGATTTTGCCGATACCTAATTCTTACTAGAGAAGACTTCTAAATAAGGAATTATCTTTAAAAATAATATGAACTACCCATAACCAAACAGTCAACTCCAGCAAGTCATAAAGCTCTTGGGGAAACTATTGGAAAGCTCTAAATAATAAAAATGAGCAAAGATATAAAAAATGAGCTGCAAGGTCATTATAACTTATGATGAGCTATATACTCTCCTAAACCAAATTACACATGGTAACCCAAAATGCTACGGTGATATGTCGAGAAATACTGTGAAAATTTTTGCACAAATGATTGAGGTTTACAGTGTCATAGCTTTGGACGCCCAATTAGCCTCTTTATAGAATCAAATGATGTCACAATTTAGTATGTTGAGTGTGATTCAGCTCCTGCCTAAGTAAATACAGTTTTGTAGGCCTAGTCTTGGTGTATGATTTGTGGAATTAGTGGTCACTTTGCTAACTCATGTATTGCAATTCTGGAGCTGGTTAACTTTATAGGCAATGCACAGAAGGGAAATCTAAACTATGGTAATGTTGATAATTGAATTTTCAAGAGTCAGCTCAATTACTCATGGGGAAACAATCAGGCTTAGAATTAATAGTTTCAATAGTAACAAAATATGCAAAATAACTCTTAGGATAGTAATATTGAAGAAAATTTGAAAACGTTTTGTCCAACCAAGAAAAATAGATGCAAGGATAAAAAATCAACAACTTACTCAGAAGAACTTGAAGATGCAGTTGGGTCAATTAGCTCAGGTTCAAAATACAAGACCTCAAGGGGGTAGCCTAGTGATACTGAGACTCCAAATCAAGTAATGGAAATCACCTTAAAGGTAGGTAGAGACTTAATTGACAAATCTCCAAACAAAAATTAGGAGGTTTAGACAAATTTACTCCCATGGTAGGCAGAAAAGAAGAAAGTACAAACCAAAAAAGATAAAAATTTGGTGAAGTTTGAGAACCAAAAAGCAAAGGCTGTTTAGCAATCATAGAAAGAGACCACCATCATTGTTCCCTTAGAAGCTTAAAAAGGCTAAGAAGGATGCATGTTTTAAGAGGTTCTTTGGCATGTCCAGAGAAATTCACATTAATCTTCCTCTCTTAGATATTTTGTAGAGAATGCTTAAATACAAAACATACTTGAAAAATATGGTGAGAAACAACACAAATCGGGGAAACATTGAGATGGTAGCACTAATGGAGGAATTTAATTCTGTGTTAATGAGTAAGATGCCAAAAAAGCTTAAGGACCTAGGGAGTTTCACCCTCTCTATAGAAATTAGTGAAAGTGATGTGTTCCATGATTTTAGTGACTTGGGGGCAAGCATAAATTTGATGCCCTATATGTTTTCAATACTCTTGGTTTCGGAAAGTAGATTCCATGTTCTATGGTGCTCCAAATGGCAGATAGAACAAGAGTAATGCCTAAAGAGATCATCAATGACGTCCTTATTAAGGTTGGTAAGTTCATTGTTCCTGCTGACATTATCATTATTGATTATTATTTAGATGACAGGGTACCAATAATACTGGGGTGTTCATTCTTGGCAACTAGAGAAACACTTATTGATATGAGAGAGAGCACTCCACCAATGAAATTGAATGAAGAAGAGGGGATCTTCAAGGTATATAAAACATTCAATACACCCTCACACTATAAGGATTTATGTATTATTATAGCCATGGAAGTTGATAAGTATGGGATAGAGGAGTTTTAGCATCTAATGAATTATTTGGACTATCTCATAGAGTTGCCCAAATGAAAAATTAAGATCGATGTTAAAAAATATGAGAAGGATCCAATAGAGGTAAGTATGGAGAGAGATATAGACCTTGAGTATGGACACTCAAGAGGTTATAAAAGAGTTAGAAGATGGGTTTCGAGTATGGAAAAAAGGATGAAGGAATATGGTTGCAAGTAGTGATGTGAGTCCCACTGTGACAATAAATTAAGAGTTTCTTGGAAGTCAACCCAAATTAAGGTAGGTATTTTATTTTTGACTTTTTATTTAGTATAACCTTTGTTTTTATTTTTTATTTGAGTCTTAGGTTGAAGGAAAGTATGAGTACCGACAATGTAAGCTAAGGAGCATGGAAAAGACTGGGTGTGGGGTCCAGTAGACCTCGTTGATCATTAAAGATGATACTAGTTATGCCTAGAGTCCCTACCTAGTATTTCTATCCTTACCTTTAGTTTTACTTTGGGGACAAAGTGTGCTTTTAAGTATGTGGTGGGGAGTCTTTCAATTGTTTAGGGTGAAGTGCTGTTGTAGGATTTCAACTTTTAGTCATTTTCTAGTTTTGACTAAATCTGAAAAAATACAATTTTTTTTATCTTTGTTTAGTTAGTTTTTATTGGTGTCAGTCTAGTAGGGGAACACTTCACCCACCCCTTGGTTTTTTTCTGAGGGGTGTCTTTTGAAAACATTATCCCCTTTTCATTTTTAGGAGTAATTTTAAATTTTAGATTAGGAATAAATTACTTGATTTAACCATATTCCATGTGTGAGTGTTGTTTTTCTTAACGTTCCTTGTTGCATATTTAGGTTTAGAACTTGCCTGGTGTGTGTACAAAGAAAAATAAAGAATGTTGGGTTTAGGAGATGATATATGCATTTGTTTTATATATTCATGTTTTGCTCCCTTTTTATATACCATTGTTGCATGATCTCAGTTAGACGCGGTAAACCTTTAGCCTATTCTTTTTGTAGTCTTATATATTACCAATTTCCTTTTTTAATTTACCGTAATTTGATCCAAATCTCCTAAGCTCTTTAGTTAAGAACTTAATGAGTGTAAAATTGAACAAGGAAGAAGTGAAAGTGAAGGCCCAAAATAGTATCTATTAGTATATGAAAAAGTTTAAGTGTTGTGGTTGGGAGTGACGTAATGAAAAGAGAAAATTAATCAAAAGAGAGTCATGTGTTGATAGGAAATTCTCCATCCTTAAGATATGTGAAACATATTAAAGAGACGGGGAAAACAAAAGAGATGTAGTAAGATAGAATGGTTGAAATCTTGGTTTGTTGGAGAAGATTTCAATGTAAAGTATGATGTATTAAAGTGTCGAGGGAAGATAATCACTATGTGTAATGATCCCCCAGGTCATTTTTTGAATTTGAATTCAGTTTTAAACTTAAGAGATTTTCTATAGTTACCCCAAGTCATTTATGACTTGCCGAAGCTAACAATTTTGTTATTAGGCAACTCATTTGGGTTTTAGAGTCAATTCTCTATTTTGAAGTATTTGTTGGTAAGAATGGGATACTGGATTAAAATTTTAGTCAAATGAACTCGTATGATAGTATAAATAGTTCAAATAACTCAAGAACATCAATTTTAGGTTAGGTAGAACTTTTGTTTGGGTCCCAAGGCTTACAAACTCATTTCGAGCTATTGGTTAGAAGTTAAGAAAAATGGCACTTTGGTGTGGGATCCACTTATCTCCAAAACAACCTCGAGTAGAAATTTAGACTATGACATTGAGTCTTGAATGTCGAATTTGATAGGGTATCATAGTTCATTTGCGTGTACAGTATTACGATTGAATCTCGACTGATTAGTGGAGACTTGGAAAAATTCCAAGTCTCCAGCTGGTGCATCCGCTAAAGCGTCCTTCCAGTGATCCATTTTATCTAGTTTATATGCTTTAGAAGCATGATAGGTAAGCGCGGGTACCACTTTAGCAGCACCTGGCCTCTTTATCGCTGACCATTAAAGTAGCCTAGTGCCCGCTTTAGCAGTACCTGCGGTCTCTTTAAAAATGAAATTTGCACGAATTTTCTCTAATTTCACACAAGTTAAAGAGTGTAATACCCTAGGACATGACGAAACTTGGGAGAGATATTAATAGGTTATTTTGGGGTGTTCGTAATCTTAAATTACTTGTTTCTTCTCCGAATTCTCAAACATTTCTCATCAATTCCATCATTAATTCCCAATTATTTCCCAAAATTCCTAATATATTTTTGGGTTTATTTTAGCACCATTTTGTCTCAGAATTTATCCATTCCTGAGGGTATGTTCCATGAACATGGATGCAATGATGATTTCGAAAGTGCAATTTTGCAAGCGGGCCCCTAATGGGATTTTTACATAATTTTGGACTCGAATCACAAAAGTGAAATATGGATACCTTTGTTCTCGTATTTATGAGTAGGTTATCATTTTGATAGACTAGAATTTTGCAGAATCTTCTCAATAGGAAAATTCACCAACTTCAAATTTCTTCGAGCTTTCATCAACGTCCAGGTAGGCTAGGTTTACCTTCCTCATAGATTGAGATAATTCATAGTATAATTATGATATTATGCTATATATGGGTAATAAATTAGGTGTTATATACATAATTATTATTATTTGGAATAGTTAGCCTATTAAGGAACCACAAAGTAGGAGAAATTAACTTAGTTACTCACACTTTAGGTAGAATTCCTATCTTAGGGCTTAAAGTGGCTTACTTAACATATAGAATTAAATTTAGATACCTTAGTCTAGTCTAGGGTAGAATTTTCCTTAGAACATATTTTGGGGATTAGAATTGGTCCCCTTCGGCTCAACTTAGGCCAAGACTATCATTAGCTCCTTGTAGACTTTTATAAGCATGTTACACCCCATAAATTTTTACAGTGGAGTTGAAGAGGACAGATATGTTATACTTATACAATATTGGTACTTGGGAGTTGGTGCTAGTTCCAGCTCAAGTTCGACGATTGATTGATACTGAGTTTTGGTTCAAGTTTGGCAATTAATGATATGAGTTTCGATTCAAGTGTAACAAATAATAATGATATTGAGTTCTAGTTTGTGTCAATAACTAAGATTTTAATTATAGTATGTTATGTTTGGATGGATTCATGATTATGGTTTGAGATTTGGTTAATTAATAAAATTTTGGTTATTTACTTCCTTGCTTTCACCCTCCGAGTTATGGGGGCCCACGCGGGGTAATTTACCTTTCTACGATTACTGGATTAGGGAGCGAGTCATGTAGTATTAGTTAAGCTTTATTTGATATTTTATCTATTTTGGTTATTCTTTTATGATATAGGAGCATTATTCCAGGTTTGCCCTTTTACCTTGACTTGGTTTATTTATATTGTATCTTTATTGTGCTTATATTATGATTTAGCTTAGTAGGCTGATGATGCCTACTGAGTACCAATGACTTTGGTACTTATACTACACTTTTGCAGTTTTTTGGTATAGATCCATGTACTAGTCGCCGTTGTTGATGTTATAATCGTGCTACTTTGAGTTCAGTGGTAGGGTGAGCTCTCAAAGACGGAGTTGCCCTTATCTCTTTCATCTAATTTTTCTTAGTATATCGTTATTTAGAATAATGTCTATTGACTATTACAATACTTATATTCAATTTTCTAGTGGCTCTTGTACCGACTCTACTAGGTCGTGGGATGTTATTGCTATTTTATCTATCTTTTAAATAATAATTATTACTTGAATTATTATGTATGTCTTTACTTTTAAATGTTTGGCTTTTATGCCATTTCCACAAAATTAGCCTATTGCTTCTATCTCCAAGCTACGATTTGGCTTACCTAATAGTGAGATAAAGTAGGTGCCATTATGGCTCAAAAATTGGGCCATGACACTATGACTGGAAAGAATAGTACCTATTTGTTCCTTAGCCTACATTACAACCCTTAAAGTCCTATTTGATCTTAACCTTTGATATTCTAATAATAATGGAGTACTACACTAAGGGAAAGCTTATGGTTCATCTTATATGGCATGCGAATTCTTTGTGAGAGTGAGAAAAATTTGATTCCTACACCCATTCTTGTGATGAATTGCATATCTGTGAGTGAATATGGGTAACTCTCTTATGGTGAGGGCGCACGTTTTATGATAGTTAGGTGACTTGTATGATATCTTTTATTGAGTAATATACATGAGTTTTCCAACTTGGTAGAGTCAATTCATGAGGTTAGAATGTTTAGAAGTGCTCTTCATGAGCTTTTGAGTGTAATTTGACATTCTTGGTATGGAACTTGCTATTCGTTTAGTCGTCATAGTTCTAGATTGAGTGTCTTACTTATAGCAGTAATGTTGGAGTATTCCTTGGATATTTCTCAATGTATAAATTTTTTTGAGGATGCACAAGGCTTTAAGTGTGGGTGGTGATCTTAGGTATATTTAAGCGCCTAAGCATCATTATCCATGAACTATATAGTTTTTAGGACTTCTTGTGTGCGTAATTAGTTGTTAATTGTGTAATTTAGTATCTATGTGTTAAAGTAAATATTTATAATGTTCAAGGTGCTGTTAGAAAAATTAAGAATTAAAAGGATCGCTTAGATCTCGTATGAGAAAACTAGTGTTATTAGATAGAGCTACGTTGTTTCTAGTGGACATTGATGAACTCTATTTTTTTTGTGCACTCAGGCGTGTTGCTTGATGCTGTAGGAGGCCATTAGGTGTTAGGATAAATGATGGGAAGATAAATAAGCTGTAATGAAGTTGGAAAGGTAGCCATAATGTGCCGCACATGAAGGAAAACAAAAGGAGTTAACTTATAGGAAAAATGGCATTTTTTAGCACAAGGGTGTGCCATGACCTTAAAGATCCAAGATAAGGGTGTACAACACCCTAAGACACAAAGTAAATTGTCAAATTCCACTGTGCATCCACGTTAAGGGTATGTCACACCCTTGGACATCCCTAATTAGGGTGTGCCACGCCCAAGGTATAAAAGCGGCCAAACTTCTCCTATACTATAAATAGGACACATAGGATCGTATTCTGACCATCTTAGATGACTTTTGAAGAGAGAAAACAAATGAGGAGGATTCAATTAGGGTTCTTATTTCTTTACTTTAGTTTACTTTTAGTTCTTACATATGAATTCCATTCTTGTGATTCATTGTAAAACTATGAGTGGTTAAACACTAGGGTTGAGGCTACAAACATGAATACTTAGCTTACAATTGAGTTGGTTGATTGCTGATTATAATATTTGGTTGTTCATATATTCTTGTTATTACTATTCTATTATCTCATGACCTTTAAAATAAACCTATAATTCTGTTATGATCTTGGAAGGAGGAATAATAGATAAGAACATGGAATATATGGAGTGAGATCTTATACTTTAAATGAATTAAATATAGAGTTAGTGGTTAGGATAGAAATATACCTAATTAGTTTCATTTGGTTCAAATACGAGATTATATACAAATGTGTTTAAGTTAGTTCACACATTCCATCTCAATGATGTATTTGTGGGGCTAAGTTAGATAGATAATTAGAGGATGACTATTCCATAATTAATCAACCCCGTGATCAATAACCAAGATAATTAACTGAACCAACGATATTTTTTAGCTTAGTAGGATTCTTCACATTTTCATGACCCTAAATTTATCCTCGTTATCATTTTAAATACTTTAGAATCTCTTGTTGTTCACTATTACTTTAGCATTCTCAAATGATAAACTTTATTGGTTACACTTGTACTTGTTTAATCTCATTAGTAAAAATACAATTGGATTATTGTTAAACCATGTCCTTGTAGGTTCGACATCCGACTCAAAAGGGATACTTTATAATGTGCACGGTCCTATATATTCGTGTGTGCAATAAGAACCCAACATGTAACACTTAAAAAAATAAATAGGTACATACAGGAAACAAATTATATAGGTAATGAATAACACACAAAATCACAACACAAAAGATGCATAATGTTTAAAATGCAACGATGATGATGATCATGATATGGTATGTTTGAGGTTATCGCATAACCTCTTTATACATCGACCAAAAATCAGCTCTTCCAAGTAGGGACCCATTAGGGGTCACAATCCATATGCTTTCTCAATACTCAATCCCAATGTCCATATCTATATCTCCTATATGACTCGTTGGCTGCGGTAGAGGGTTTTGTAAAAGTGTCTCATTTTTGTCAAAAAACAATGATACCTCAATGTATCAAGGTATCATGAATGTATGTCTGATATAAGTATCTAATGCTCACAACCAAACTAGTCTAAATATCTCGAATCCACTCAATATATATACGTGTGAGCTCAGAATCTACTTAGTCTATCAACCATCCATGATTTAGTATAAGAAATGTTCCATTGAAACATGTGTGTATGTCAGGAATCATGAAATCCACATTTACCATTGGGTATTTCTAACACAAGGAAAGAAACCAATGCATAAACGATACCAATAATATTAGATAAAGCCCCTATATAGGCAACACATTGTAAATTTCATCTCAAAGCACCATCAACAATAATATAAGACCCCACATGGGAACACAACAATAATAATATTATTTCCATGATTGATTACCCATACCTATAATATGTAATTTGATATATATAAACTACCCAGCCAAATCTAAAGAAGTTAAGACATAACCTACCTCGCGATGTCAAAACTAAAGCCTTAAGTCCTTCAATGCGGAGATTTCCCCTCTCTAAAGGACTCATAATCAACTAAAACATACAAATATAGAACCTGCACATTAAAAGAAAGCCAACAATACTCATATTGCCTATTCTCAAATTGGGGTCAAACCAACCCTTGAAATGGGTTTTCAAAAAGAAAGGGTAAAATCAGAATTTTTCTTTTATAAGAACCTTATTCATGATTAAAAAAAAGCCATAGGAGAAAACCCAAGTGAAAACGAGGCATAAGTTGAGGAAATATAATTTAGGCCTTTCGGGCTAAAAATCCCCAAATATTAAATTGGAATTTAAAAGGCTTTTAAATGATATAGTCAAAGTACAATTATTGAAATAGTGATTTAGATATTACATAAGCTTGAAAATGGAAGAAATTTCTAAAAAATCCCTTAACCCAAAGCTCAAAGTCTCAAAAAGAAAGAAAATTACAAAAAAGGGTTTTTAAACAACCCAACCATGACTGCTAAAGAGGTCAAATAATGACTTAAGTGTTCATGACTTAAGTACTGGTTTACCACTTTTTAGAAGTCCAGTCCAAATATAGGAGGCAGCTAAAATGGTCCCCTACCGCTAAAGTGGAAATCTCTAAAGGGGTCAATTGTCTGCTTTAGCAGTAGTCGCCCCTACCATCTGTTAACCCCGACAATATTTATTATTACTTCTGAAGAACTTTCTAGAAGTCTAAATGCTTTGAATGGTCTAAAAGAATTCAAAGCTTTAGAGTTCTAAAATGGGATGACCAGATTAACTAGCTAGCATATGCAAATGATAATCTTGTTTATCACGACTGAAAACTTACATATGAGACTCATGATTAAAGTTTTGAAGATGTGTCAAAGGCTTCTGGGAAAATGATTAATCTTGAAAAAAAGTGTTTTATGTCCATGAGAAAGTAGCACAAAAAATTATAGCGAGAATAAAGAACAAGACCAGAATTAGGCAAGCTACTTTTCCTTTCACATACTTGAGTTATCTTATTTTCTATGGCAAGAATAAGATATATTATTATGACAACTTGCTCAAGAAAATAGAGAATAGATACCAAACATGGAAAGAAAAGTTATTATCTTATTGGTGCAGAGGAGTTCTACTTAAACATATGCTTCAAGGCACTCCAATTCATTTGTTATCAACAACGAACCTACCCATTGGAGTGATAAAACAGTTACATAAAAAATTTCCAATGTTTTTTTGAAAGAATATAATGATAAAAAGAGTATACACTAGGTAAAAAGGGAGAACCTGTGTTTCCCCAAGGAGAAATAGGGAGTAGGATTTAGATCATTGCTAGATATTTCAAATGCTCTCTTTTACAAGTTATGGTGGGATCTTAGAAGTAGACCTTATTAGTGGGATTCTTTTATGGTGAATAAATACTACAAAAAAAATTCACCATATAGTTACTCGAAGTAGAGGAGAATGTACAATATAGAGAAAGATAATTGTAATAAGGGAATTGATACAACATCAGATCTACTAGAAGGTAAATAAAGTGAATTCTAGTTCTTAGTTTGACAATTGGATATCTATGGGATCTTTGTACCATGTTCTATTTGATGCAAAAAAGTAACAAGTTGAAGTGGGTAAGTTTGCAATTAGAGAAGGATGGAACAGACAGAAGCTAGAAGATTGTATACCCCTCAAATTGTAACAACTTGAATTTGTGTTTTCCATTTCTATGTGTTTCGATCATTTTTTCATTTAGCAGAGTATGGTTGGCATAGTTCCTGATGAGATTAAGAATGATTTATGCGAGTTCATGATTTTAGATTCTTGAAAATCCATATAGTTGACTTTAGTAAATATTTTGAGTGTTGGATGGCAAAACAAATTTCACTAGCAGATTCAGAATATCAAATTTAAGCTAGTAGGGTTTGTTCAGATTTGAGGCTTTTATATCTCATTTTGACTCTTTGTTTGAAAATCATTAAAAGGGGTTCCCGGGGTTAATTTTGTAAAAACAAACTTTTTTTCTCAAAAATACAACATTTCCATTGAGTTCAAAACATCGAAATTATCCTTATTGCATATATGGTTTACTTTTGTCGGGTCCCAAACGAATTCCAAAAGTCTATTCGGAGTATTCAAAATAATAGAAAAATTAGTTGTTGCACAACTTCTATTTGGCGAATGAATCCCTCATTCTGAATGCAAGCCCCTGACCAAAAATGTGCAGAAGGAAATCACTTTCATCATGATTATGAGGTAGTTACCGCGATTCTGAAGGAAAAGGGAGTCCTTATTCATGAAAATGATGAGGCTATAACGAAAACAAAACCTTGGTCATAATTATGAAGGTCATTTAATTTCATTGTCATCATTGACCCTCGCGGACACAAATTGTTGATCGTGTTTGCAAGGTAAAATTCACTAAACAATATAAAAACCCATTTTCATATTTTTCCGTCTATTTTTGGATCTTTAAGCTTTGGGTTTGAGCTATGGTTGAATTTCTTCACCATTTGAGATTGGGTAACCTCCAAAATATTATTACAATTATTTATCATTGATTATATCATTAAAAACATATTCAAATCATGATTTCAAAATTGAAATTAGAGGTTTTAGTGGTAAAGTTTAAAAATGATATTTCTTCAATTTGACCTAGCTTTTGACCCATTTTTGCATGGGTTTTCTCCTTTAGAATTCTATAACTGTGGGGGATGCTTTCTTAAAATAAAATCTTGGTTTTATCTCTTTAATTTTGAAACTCATTTTTCAAACCCGTTTTTGGCCCAACCAAAATATGGACAATATGGGTATCGTTAGCTTTCTTTTAATGCATAGATTCTATTTTTCAATGTTATAGTTTATTCTCTGACAGTTCGCTGGGGGAAGGATCTATGCTAAAGAACTTACACAGGGATTTCATATTTTTTCAGGTAGATTATGGCTTAATTTTTTTTTTAGATTGAGCTTGGTAGTTAATATATAAGTAAAACGTGCATTGGGTTGGAAAAAATAGTTATGGGGTTTATGCATTGAGATTATTTTTACTATTATATGCATATGGAGTCCTATATTCTATTGTAGTTTCTATATGATATCTGATATTGTGTGTTTCTTGTTTGTGGACTTTATTTGATATCATTATCCTTATTTGTGTAATTTTATGCCTTTATTCTAGATATAATGCTCGAGTGGGGCTTATTTTCCTAATATAAGCCTTATGATCATTGCTAGCCTTCATGTTGATTGAAATAATTCAGTTAGGTCTTGATATGAATAAGTGATGTCTACATGCATATTTATTCTAATGGTGCCTTATTGGAGTTGATGATTATGAATTATGGATATATTAAGTTGATTCTTAGGCTCTCTCTCTCTCTCACACACACATATATACATATGTGTTTGATGGATTTGATATCATCATATTGAGTTGATTGTCAAAATTACTTCTTCATACCATACATATACATCCATGAGATACTAGTACCATTGAGAAAAACTATTTTGAAAGAAAATTACTTACTTTTGAAAAACCCTTGGCTGAGCTCATTTTCCAGCTTGATATTTTGAAAAATCCTTGGCTGAGGTCATTTGATGGTAATGTTGGCAAGATATATGAGTTATATATGGCTTGTGAACCCACCATGGGTCCTACATGATTTCTGAGAGCTTGGTGAATGTATACAGAAAGTCATGCGATGGCTTAAGTTTGTCATCCGATCCACATTGCATTTGCATACACATCTTGCTTATTTTCCTTAGTTCCCTGATTTGTGCATAGTTCAGTGTGTTTTCATATATATATATATGTGTGTGTGTTTGTGTTTTCTTTTTATTTTTTGTGTATCTATATATATTAGAACTGTTAATAGAGACGATGTAAGCTACCGTTAGGGACTTTCTAACTGCAGGTGGCGTGCTCATATTATATTTTACTTATTTTATTTTATTCTTTGCTTAGCAGGACTATGATACCTACTGAGTACAAGTGGACTGCACTCACCCTACTATGCCCTTTCGGTGTAAATCCTAGTATGAGCACTTCTTGTGGTAGATGATTTTGAGAGGAGAATTCCAGAGTTTGTGCTATTGATCTGCTCCAGTTTTTAGGGTATAATTAGACTTCATGTATCCTTGTTTTATTCTATTTTTATTATCATAGACAAATACATGCATTTTAAATTTTTGGATATTGCATTAGATGTTCTTAGAATATGACACCATATTTTGGGGATTCATGAGTTTTCTTGAGATTTCCATTTATACTGATGTTTTAAGGCCCAAATTTTTTCTAGAAGTCTCGCCTTGGTGTATGGAGTTGTGAAGTTCGTGTTTCCCTTATCAGTTTTGGTAATTGACTTATGTATCAAGGATGATCCATGATAAGTTCCATCATGAACCATTTTTGGGTCATGATACAAATATGCTAATACATCATAAGAAATATCTTAACACCTACTAACGCAGGTGAGATTGAAATAATTTATTGTATATTTGAATCAAAGGAGAAATTTAAGTTAAAAGTACGTGGGAATATATAAAAAATATAGAAGACAGGGAGGAATCCTTAGGTACATTTAAGCTGATAAACTACCCTTAATGATATCCTTCTTTGTATGAAGAGCATAGAAATTCAAGATATCTATGGATGGGGAACTTAAAAGGATGGGATCCAAATCTAATTGGTTTATAAGAGTTAGTGTATTATGATTCTAAACATGGGACTTTTTATAACCTTTTTATAACCTCCGCCACAACCTCAAAACTTTTGAGATTGTTTGCAAATTTTGCATGTATAAGTCTAGAGGGCTTAAAACTATATTAGATTTTTAAAAAAATGGTGGACAATTTTAGTTTGTCCAAAATTAAAGAAAATCCTTATAGTTATACCATCCATAATCATATGGCATTTATGGAAAAGAGGCAACAACCTAATGAATTAGAAGAACATCTCATAACAATCTAATATAAAATGTGAGTACGAATAACTAGAGAATGATGAGACTAATCTATCCTGAGATGCAGAAGGTTACCACTAGTTTGTGGGACATAGTGGAGTATCTAGATAAGTATAAGCCTATGTTATACTATAAGGCTGTCAATTTGAAGACACCAGATTAAGGTATGTGAAAGTGAAATATAGATAGGGCATCCAGAGGTAATCCAATAGCATTTCATATGGTTTTTGGCTAAGAAACCATAAAATCAATCTAGTATATTCTTAAGGGGACGAGATTTAGAAAACTACAAATGCAGATTAAGAATTAATAATAATACGAGAGGAAAATTATTACTGCCTTGACATGAGGCTATCTATGATTATTATTGACACAGATTCACTAGTTTGGGTTAAAATGTTATTGAGAGTTTGGGAAATACCATGGCTGTCATGATCTGAGATTACCTCCTAGTCGTAACACAGTGCTTAAGGCCATAAGTGATCCCAAGCTAACCTATGAGCTGGCATAAGTTGTAAATACTGAAAGGTAATAAATTACTTTGCAAAATTCATTTAACAAAATATCTAAATAATCAAATCCATAACAAAAAGGGGTCTAAAATGCAACGTTGAAAATCATAACTAACTATTTAAAAGCCTTTAAACATGATGGGTTATTCGGAAAGGTCCCCAAATAACTATGACTAGTTAAATAGTATGAATTGAAATACTGGAAAGCATGATTATAATATAACTAGTCCTCTATTGATGAGGACTCACCAATGCTATAATTGAGTGACAATGGAACGGACTATATACGATATGGGAACTGAGCATACTAATTATGCTATAAGACAACATAGCACAAAGAAGAGTAAGCGGTCAGTACTTTGAATGCACTAGTATGCGGGACAGGGACTAGCTAATTTACATATAGGTACATAACATGAATATATAAAATGAATACATGACCAACCATAAACATGTACTAAAATGATCAGAATAACTGAATAACTCATATATCGACTCTTGTTCATGTAAACCTGAACTGTTATTATATGAATACTGAACTAAAATTGTGGGAGCTAATATTTTACTGACATACCCCAATCTGATCTAATCAGGGTCCAAACTTCAATCATAGTTGGAAGAGTGTCAGTACCTTTCTAAGGGTACTGAAACTGGCTGTGTGGATCCACTAAACTGGTGTCTTGAAGGACTAAGGTGTCAGTCCTATATTGGTAGGTGACCCTTTAGAGAGTTTCAATACTAAACTGGCGGGTGAGCTCTCAAAACCTATGGTGGCAACATATTTCCAGAACTCAGGAACTTATACTAAAGGTCTTAGTCCTCTACTAGTGGGTAATCCTTTATCCTGAGGCTCGCTCAGTGCAATGTCCTACTCCCAATTGAACTAACACTAACACTGATAAAAGTTTAACATGATTCATAACTGATAAATCCTCAACATGAATATCATAATCTGAATATAGGGATGTAATCATGATCTGAATGGCTTGTGACATGAAAATCTGAAACATGCATGAATATCTAGGTATTAGGTGTTCACAACCCACCAACACTGAATAATGCAAACTGATCATGGTGATTATAGAACTATCCATGGTGCGGAAAATCATAAATAATATTCAATACTTCGATAACTTGTCACGATGTAGGCATGTGCATTATCAAACATATGAAAACACAATTTCTCATGAGGGAGTATAAAACAATTGAGAAAAGATTCATTAAATTTATAGATAACGTAGAACTCTATAAAAGGGAAAAGAGTTTTACACTTGATGATAAAGAGAATTTCTTGGGAGTCAATGGGCGGAAGAAACTCACTAATGAATATCCCATATACCTGGTAGTAAAGGCCTTGGGAAATTTCTTTAAATTGATCTTGATCTTGAAAAACCCTAGTTTGTGTCATGACCCGAGGCTACCCCGTATTCGCAACAATGGTTCTTACGGTCATCAGTTACCATAAGTTAACCCATGAGCTGGTACCTACTATGAGCACTGAATAAAATAACAATAGTAGAGGTGTGCTAAAGATAAACTTCTAAATGCAATACTAATCTGAATGCTAAAAATGTGGTTTAACCACAAGTCTAAAACAACTAATGAAATACTAAAATCTAACTGTCAATTTAAAATAACTGATAATACTGAGAAGACTAATAAACTGGATAAATATCTAATTGACAGTCTGATTGTCTGAAAAGCCTTTAACTGATTGAGGAGTTAATGGGACAAGCCCTCAAATAACTCCTACTGACTGAACATAATGAAATACTAAAGTACTGAATGAGAGATAATATGTCCTCGATGTATGATGACTCACCACTATGGCTGCTGAGTAACGTTGGCTATCTAACTACAGTTGGGAAATAGAGCCTCCGAACCTATGATATAAGACATCATAGCGCAAAGAAAAATATGTAGTTAGTACTTTGAATGTACTGGTATATGAGATGAAGTTTGGATGAAATGCATGGGGTAGTACACATGAAATAAGGACTAACTGAATATCATGAAGTAATTGATCATGAATGTATGAAAACTGTAACATCTAAGAATGCAAGACTAAGCATATACATATTTTTGAAATAATCTATAAACTGAAAGACTAGAATCTGTGTAACTGAATAACTGTAAATCTGTATGATTTGGTCAAGAAAAACTGAACTGAACATATATTGAATACTGTAATGAGACTGTGGGAGGTATCATCTTACCAACATGACCCAATCTAAGATAATTGGGGTCTAACCTGTAATCCCAGTTGTAAGGGTGTCAGTACCGTGCCACAAGTATTAACACTGGCTATGTGGATCCACTATACTAATGTTCCAAGGGACTAATGAGTCACCCTCAACTGGTAGGTGCTCTAATGAGATATGTATCACCCTTAACTAGTAGGTAAATACCTTTTCAACCCTCAAATGGTAGGTCAACATATCTAACCTATCCTGTCTATATATTTCTGAAACTCGGGGATTGTTGCTAAAGGTCATACCCTCTACTTTCAGGTGAGCCCTCATCCCTGAGTTTGATCGTAGCTAAATCCTACTCCAAACTGAAATGACACTGGAACTAAACTAAACTAAGCATGAATGAGCATAGTTTCATAACTTATAGTGCTCATCATGATTACATCAATTGAATAAATAATAAAATTAGTGGTTTAATTGATTCATGACTGAAATAATCTGAATTCATGTAAAACCTATGAATTTATGTAAAACACTTAGGTATCGTGTATTCATAACCCACCAGCCCTGAATGATCACTGAATCTAAAAATATGCTTAAAAACTATAGTAAAGGATCATGGTTCAAAACCCACAAACATAGACATTCTATCAAACATGTAGGTATCATGAATTTAAATAAAGGAATGCTTTAAATAGGGGAAAACAATATGATTACATGACTGAAATCATAAATTTGCGGATTTAACATGGAATTCACTTGATTAAAGCATGGGAAGCTCAAATTCATAGCATGCGGAATTAAAAATCTTGGATAGAATCATATATGGGCTGAATTGAATTAAAATCACCATGAAAACATGAATTAAACCCATCTTAGGAAATATAAAATACCTTAATAATAGAAAAATCTATTCTTTAATTGAAAAGAGGGTTTTGGGGGTTCATGTGTGAAAGGAACGCATGGATGAACATCCTACATACCTTAGGCTTTTAACTTGAAAGGAAAAATATTATTCTTGATGATTTTTTAAAGATTATGGGACTTGAGGACCTTGAATTCTTGATTTTATGGGGAGAAAGTAATTGAATTTGTGTTCTTTGGGAAAGGGAATGGCTTTCTTGGGAGGAAAAAGGGCAAATAATGTTCTAATTGATGCCTCAAGTTATGATATGAATGATGGGGTTGAGGGGTAAAAGGAATGATTACCCCTCAACTATTTAAATAAAAAATTAGATGTGATAGGCTTACCATGACACAGTTCTATAGCAATTGGTCATTTCCCTCACCGTGATGCGGTCTGTGTGAGAATAGGAATAGAGTCATGACACGGGCTTATCACGATGAACCTCTGGTGTCATGATACAAACATGCCCCAAACTTTGTCCAAAAAATCCAAAACTTCTCTGAGACATACTTCTTACATCCTTGAACATGACTTAACTCAAAAACCAATATCTCGGGGCCGGGAAGACCAAAATTGTAAATCCTCAAAGTTTAAGGGTCTTGAAAATGACTAATTCCCCGATTCTTAGTGAAATTTTCGGGCCTTAAGTCCCTTATGAATGCAACTAAATGCTGAATAGATCTAAGAATAGTATGGGTTATTACAATATCTCTCCTTGGGAACATTCATCCTCAAATGGGACTGGTTAGACTAAGAGTACTGAACTAAGTCAACTGAGATAATATACTGAACATACATGATTTGGAACATGAATATATGACTGAATCTAAAATATGATACATAAACTGAGGTAATTTTATGAATGCATGCAATGACACGAGATTTAATATATAGCTAGAACCGAGAATGGGAAAGAGTCAATCTAAGGAAAACTGTTACCTCATGCTGAGTCTGAGTTTGTGAGAAAAGATGAGGATAGTTGGTATGTATGTCTGCTTCTTCTTCCCTAGTATCTCTCTCAATGGACTGATTCTACCATAGAACTTTAATCAAGGGGACTTTTGTTCCTTAGCCAGGAATCTGGCGGTCTAGGATCTCAATTGGGACCTTTTCGAAAGAAAGCCTATCCTAAAGACTTGTACTTTCTAAAGGAATAACAATAGCCGAATCATCAATACATTTATTTATTAAAGAAACATAAAATACCAGATGCACTGATGCAAATCTGTAGGCAACTCTAGATAGTAGGCCACCTTTCCAAAATGGTTCAAGATTCTTTAAGGACCAAGATATCGGGGACTGAGTTTACTCTTCTTGACAAATATTTTCACTCCCTTCAGAGGAATGATTTTCAAATAGACTAAATCACCAAAATCAAACTCAAGGTCTCTCCTCCTTATATCTACATAAGATTTCTGATGGATTTGGGCTATCTTCAGCCTCTCTCGAATCGATTGACCTTTCATCGCATCAAACACTGAATCTGGCCCTATCAAAGTAGCCTCACCTACTTCAAACCAATCAATAGGAGACCTATATCTCCTCTTATAGAGAGCCTTAAATAGAGCCATCTTAATACTAGAGTGATAGATATTATAATAACCAAATTCAATCAAAGGAAAATGGTCATCCCAACTACTTTTAAAGGAAATAACACATTCCCTTAACATGTCTTCTCAAGTTTGGATGGTCCTCTCTACTGACCATCTAGCTGAGGATGAAAAGCTATACTGAAATAAACTTGCCTACCATGACCCTTCTGAAAAGCCTTCCAAAAGTGAGAGGTAAACTAAGTACCTCTATTTGAAATAATAAATGACGGAATCCCGTGCAACTTAACCAACTCCATAAAATAAAGCCTGGTATAATCCTCAGTTGAGTAGAAAGTATGAACTGGAAATAAATGAGATGATTTGGTCATTGTACGCACAGTGACCCATATCGAATTATGCTGACGACGTGTATGAGGAAATCCTATCACAAAATCCATGTTCACCACTTCCCACTTCCAAGTGGGGATGCTAAACTCCTGGATGCTTCTTTGTCTAATTCTGCTCATAAAGTTTACATGAGAGTCCTACGACCTCAAAATGTATTTAAGTGTTGAAAACTTAGTCTCAATTTTTGCCTCTAAACTTCAATGATTTTGTTATCAACTTTCCTAGACCCAAAAAGTTGGTTTATAAGATAATTCATGGTTAAGGTTGTCTATAGTTTATTTTAGGTGAGTTCTAAATTTTTCAAACTATGTTTGAAGCAAGTTTGGATGGCCAAACTAGTAACCCAATGCGATTAGGTCGCATTACATTGGGTACCGTATTGGCCTCAGTAACATGGCGTGATGACCATCACGTCAGTAGGAAATGAGATGCATTGGTCATCGCATCACTGAGCAAGTATTCAGCCTTTTAAATACCAAGCCCAAGAGGGTATTTTAGTTTTTTCCCTTACTTTAAAATGGGATTTCAGTTCCAAAATAGGATTTTCCCCCTAAATTGATATTTCACTCAAATCTAAAACAATCTTTCTCACGAACACAAACCCAAGCCCTTTAAGCTCCTTGTTAAA
Source organism: Capsicum pubescens (assembly GCA_030864215.1). NCBI lineage: Eukaryota > Viridiplantae > Streptophyta > Magnoliopsida > Solanales > Solanaceae > Capsicum > Capsicum pubescens. Next base: position 187,381,586 of record CM061541.1, read on the forward strand.
TTTTCAAGAAATCCCTCAACAACTTCCAAGAATTCCTCAATTGAGGTATGATAAGTGTTCATCCAAGGGTCCCTTCCAACCCTCAGGTATTAATGAGGTAGATGAAGACATTATGGGACTATCAAATGTGGATGGCATATGACACAAGGAGAGTAGCAATCTGGACCAAATATGGTGCCTAGAAACTATGTCCAAGACTAGTTTGTCATTTATAATTAGTTCAAGGACTTAGAAGGCAATTATGAGACAAAAGATTATTAAAAGGCTGAATGCTGAATTTTTATTCATGATTGAATTATTATGTATTAGTTTTTGAACTAGGAGAGTGGCGGCTTAGCTTGGAAAGAGAGAAACATTTTTCTCTCTTGTTTTCACTATTTGTACACCAAGACCGTCTTATAGTATTTGGTATGATGAATAGATTTATGATGCTTTTAGTTTTATTCATGAGTAGCTAAGTTTATTAGTTAGGGTTATGGAAGCCTTGTAGCATACAATCTATCTCTTTGGGATTTGAATTCATTATGCATTGATTTGTTTACATCATACTCTCTTCGCTTATCTTGAATTCTTGTGGTTGCAAACATAGAGGATATGCCTTAAAATCCAACTTGTTCGAAAGAAAGGTTGATGTTCGGAAAAGAGAGTAGTGAAAAGAAAATAGGATTACCAACCCCTATTTTATAAGTTAATGCCTTAGCAGGATTAACTACTAGGAGATTTCGTATTGTTTTTGGTGAACTCTTTTGATTCGAGAGAGATATAGTGAATTAGTCCTTGATGGTTGAGAAACACTAGGATTATGTTATTAAATACAATACATTTCTCTTTAAGCACAATGCATGTATGAATTCATAAATCTCATAGTTAGTAATTATTGAAAACTACAAGGTGGACATAACCCTAGCTTGCTATTTCTCTGAATTTGAATACTACTACACAAATTTCATCTTGTTAAACTGAAACCATTAATTTGTGAGCTGAACCAAATCCCCCCTATTTATTTTACAGAAGCAAATGATTAAAAGTCAACTAATCTGCATACAACTTTATTAGCACCATATTCCCTATGGGATTCGACCCTAACCTAGTTGGGTTATATATTTGACAATGACCACTTACTCTCTCGTAAGAGAGGTGTAATTTGAGTGTTATCAAATTTTGTCACCGTTGCCAGGGAATACGGTTGTCGATTGAGTTTATGTGTGTTAATTGACTATTAGTCAAGTTTCCTGATTTTATGTTTATTTGTTGTTTTTGTTCATTACAGGCTCATTGTTGTTTATACCACAAACCAGAAGTTCAGGAAAACCATTATTACCCTTCAATCCTGACCTCATCTCATTGAAAGAATGGCTAACCAACAGAATGCTGAAAGATTAGCCTCTTTGGATAATGCTTAATTAAATCTAAAGAATACAGATAACCCAGGTAGGGTACCTAATCTAGATGAGGAGGACCTGGGAGAAGATGATTTAATTGACCCAGCTAATAGGAGGCGTGCAACAGGGCTAGTTGCACCTGTAAATCAAAATTGTCCATTTAGAGGAAGACCAGACCATCAAGCTGCACCATTTCATGTTGACAATAATGAGGATGATTTAGATGGAACTGGATTTATAGGGGCGATCATTCTACCACCACTAGCTCCTGGGGTGAAATTCAACATCACTAGTACTATGATCCAACTACTGAATCTGAAAGGACTCTTTTGTGGCTTACCTAGCGATGATCCAAATCTATATTTGGTGAATTTCATTAGTATTTGTAAGTCATTTGATAATACTGGAGTGGGACGAAATTCTATTTGTTTAAGATTGTTCCCACTGTGTCTGTCTGGAGAGGCAACGATGTGGTAAATGAGCTGACTCCTGATTCTATAACAAACTGGAGGCAATTGAAAGGAGCTTTCCTAGAAGGGTTTTTTTCGCCCTCCAGAATGTTACAGTTGAGGGATGAGATCAGAAACTTTAGGCAATTGGTCAATGAAGCTTTGCATGAGACTTGGTCGAGGTTTAAAAAGAAGTTGACTCATTGCCCAAACCATAAGATGACTGACGAACACTTGATGGAAATCTTCTACAGAGCTTTGAACTCAGTTACAAAGCCAATAGTGGATAATACTGTAGGAGGAACTTTTATGGAGCTCACCCTTACTGAGGCTATGGACATGTTAGAAAGGATGACTAAGACAAGTAGAGCTTGGCACACCAGAAATTCTATGGTAGCAAGCAATACTGGGTCTAGTGTAATATCAGCAGAGCAGCGTAGGAGAGAACAGGAGTGTGATCAAGATATGGCTCACATGAAAACCCAGATGGATCTACTCACGAAACATTTGCTATCAGGGAATATAGAAAAGGTAAAAGTTATGGGATCCCACGGTAAGGGAACTGAATCAAACACAGAGGAAAAGGCTAACTACTTGCATAATCAGGGGGGTTTCCAGATTGGTGATCAAGGAAACCAAGGTTAGAACCATCAAGGAGATTGGAAGAATAAAAAATTATAGGAGTGGACTTTATATACCTCCTGGAAGTTTTGATAATGCTGCCACCAGTTCAGGGAAAATATCTATGGAGGACATTTTGGAGAAACTATTAAAGGGGGTTGAGATGACTAATTCTGGGGTGACTACCATGAAAAGTAACAAATCTTCAATGATTCAACTAGTAAATTCGCACTCAATTCCTTTTAAACAACTGGAGCAGCAGATGAGCCAATTATCCACAACATTCAATCAAAGATAGAATGGGACTCTACCAAGTGATACAGTTAAAAATCTGAGGAATGATGGATCGTGTATGGCCATTACCACTAGGAGCAGTAAGATGTTGTCCAGTCTAGCATTGGGAGCATCCTCTCATACTGATGCAGTTGAAATAGATTGGGAGATGGTTGATGAATCTCCAGTGGTGTCTATGAAGTTGGGAGGTTCAGAAAAGAAGAGTACAGAAATGAAACAACCACCCAAGCAGAAATATGTTAGTGGTATGGATCAAGGCATAATGAAAGAGGTAAAAGTTGTTCCAACTGAAATCCCAAGTACACCACCCCCATTTCCACAATGATTAAAGAATAAAGAAAATGATGGCAAGTTTAGAAAATTCATGGCTATGTTGAAGCAGTTGACAGTGAATGTGCCCTTAGTTGAAGCACTGGAACAGATGCCCAGATATGCTAAGTTTATGAAAGACCTGTTGATGAAGAAAAGGACTGTGATCTATGAAATGGTAGACAATCTTCATCATTGTAGTGCTATTTCTACAAGATCTATTGTCCAGAAGAAAGATGATCCGAGAGCATTTACTGTTCCATGTACGATTGGATTACTAAAGTTTGAAAAGGCCCTTTGTGATCTTGGGGCAAGTATAAATCTTATGCCATTGACGGTTTTCAAGAAACTTGGTTTGGGAGATCCTACGCCCACCAATATGTGGATTCTAATGGCGGATAGATCGGTAAAAAGGCCGATTGGGATTCTACATGATGTACTTGTAAAAGTTGCTGATTTTATATTTCCTACCGACTTTGTAATTCTTGATTGTGAAGTGGACTTTGAAGTACCCATAATTTTGGGTAGGCTATTCTTAGCAACTGGGAGAGTGTTAGTTGACATGGAGCTGAATGAGCTAAAATTTAGGCTCAATGGGAAAGAAGTTAGTTTTGAAGTATGTCGGTCTATGAAATAACAGAGGAGATAAGTGTCTTCTCGATTGTTGATGTATTCTACGAAGATGAGCAAGATGTACCAGTTAAGGATATGTCTTTTGTGGAGACCATAGATCGTTTGGTTGAACTTGCAAGCAAGGATGTACGCGACTTTAAAGTGGTTGGACTAGGAATAAAGCATTGTCTTGATCCAACAAATGAGGTACAAATGGTATCATCGATGTATCTTAGCGAAGTCTGAGTAGTCAAGATAATCGAGTCATTCCGTGATGTTAAATTAGGTGTTATATGGGAGGCAACCCATGATTTTATTTTCACTTTATCATGTTAAACAAAAATGCAAAAAGAAGAGTCGAGCCACGACCAAAACTACGATGCTTTGTGGGAGTCAACCCATCCTTCTAATCATTTTTGTTGTTTTTGAGTAAGTGTAGGTGCATGAAGTACTAAGGAGGAGATTAGTACCAAATTTGATTTGGAATTGAGCTACATCAATGGTGGTAAGTTTAGGAGTGATGGGAACATTACAGGTAAGTTGGAGTGGTCAAATGTGTATGGCTCAAGTATGATTTTCATTAGAGTCGTGCCTCGAATTATGTAAATATGACCCAAAAAGTTCCGCAGTGCGACTTTGTTTTGTGACTTTTAATGAGATCTGTGGTGGTAGTGTAGGGATCAAACTGATAGGCTCGATCCCGAAGCCCACCACTGACCTCGATAGGGGTGCGGGCGCCCCCGCAGTATGGACCTTTCCGACCAAGAGTGCACCACACATCTTAAATTGTACGATTAGATATGCGCCGCACTGTAAATCGCCTATGCTCACTGCCTAAACTAGGCAATACCCTATGCGCCACATATGTAAATATAGGTGATAGGGTATGCGCCGCATTTCCAATTGCCTATGCCCACTGCCTCAACTAGGTAATACCCTATGCGCCGCACATGAAAATAGAGGCGATAGGGTATGCGCCACATTTCCAATCGCATATGTTGTGCAAATTTTTAAATTTAAGTACCCATTTTTTATTGGATCAACTCAACCCAAATTTCATTCTTTCAATAGACTTCACACCTTAAATTCCCAAATTCATCCTTATTTCACCCTTAAGCCGTACAATACTGACCTCTCACCATTCTCTTTGTCCTTGATTGATCTTCCATCTTCAAGGTAAGTTTTACTTTCTTCATCCTTAGTTATTGTGACTCTGTGTTATTGTTAATTGATTTCTTAAGGATTACGAATTAAATTCTTGCCATGGAAATATTGTGAAAGTGAAGGTGTTTTGTATATTTTTTATGGCTAAAAGTGTAGAGAATGATTCTGTTCAAAACATTCTTCATTGAAATAGAATTGGGGGAATTTAAGAGAATGAATTGTATTGTGGCTAATGTTGATGCACCATGTCAAAATATATGTCGGTGAAGTATGAGTGCCTGATAAAAATACTTAATTGGTTGATACTAGCAAATTAAGTGTGGGGTGGTGACTTCACTATCTACATCTTAATTATAGTTAGTTTCATTATGTGTGGATGACATGAATGATAGGATTAATACAGGAAAAATGTCTCCAATGATGATCTCCATGCAGGTGGCATGACTCCGAATGTGGATGAGGAGTACTACTAGCCAGATTCTTTATCTTGTTATTTGCACTGGGGACAGTCCTAAGCTTAAGTGTGGGGTGGCTGGATACTTTGCTACTTGTTTTGTAAGAAAATAGTACATTCTCCTTAGCATTCTTCTAGATAGGATTAGTTATTTTGTTTATTTTGTTAGTTATTTAGTCATAATTAGGTGCTTTTCTCGATGATGGATGGATGACGAATGTCTTAAGAGAAAATTAGTCATTTACTTGCATGTAATTATTTTTGTGGATCACATGACATTATAACATAAGTATGTGATGGATCATTACGTTTGAAACACCTAGGCTCTAGTTGTGACTCTTGTTGTGATTGTTGGTTTTATTTGAATTCATGTAATTATTGGGTCGAGAATCTATAATTCTCCTAATTGAGTTGACCATGTTCCATGAGTGTGTAAGAATGTTGTATATTCCTTATTGCAACTGATGCTAGAACTTTCCTTGTGTGTGTGCAAAGCGAAATAAATATTGTGAGTTTAGGAGATGATTTAGGCATTTCTTTGATAGCCATTGTTCATACCTTCTTTTGACCTACTTGTGTACATTATCTTAGCTAGCCCCGTTGAGCCTTTAGCTTGTTCTTTTGTTAGCCTCATATGTAGCCTAATCCGTTCTTTAATAGACCATAATTTGATCCAAAAAACTCCTAAGCGCTTTAATGTAAAATCAATGTGAGTTAGGAGTTTAACAATAAGAGGAAAAAGGTGAAATTGATTCCCCAAAGTCTAGTTATTGGCATGAGAAATTGATGTGGTTGGGAGTAGCTAAAATTGTTGAAAAAGTTCAAAATTTTATCCCGGACATGTTACAATGAACCTGTTTTGGCCCTGGTTCTTCTTGGACATTGTGCACCTCAACTAAGGCAAATTGTTTAAGTTGAGGGTGTCTATTATAGGGGTGCGTAACGTGAAAAGGGTGCCAAAATTTTTTTTTGAAAGGGTTGCATACTCCCACCATAGTGTTATTAATTAAGCTTAACGAGTTAGGGTGAAAAACAGATCTGTTAAGATAGCAGAAGTGGAAATTGGTTATTAGAGATTGATCTTAATTTCATAATGTAGTGTATTAAAGCGCTTAGGGAAGATAGTCACTATTTCTGGCCAAAATAGTTCCTACCCATCCTTTAGCCTGCATTACAACCCGTAAAAGACCTATTTGATCCTAATCTTAGCATTCTGATATTAGTGGAGTATTACACTAAGGGCAAGCATATGGTCATCAGTTGTAATTTGAGAATTCTTTGTGAGAGTGAGCGCAACTTGATTCTTGTACCCATTTTGTTAGAAATTGCATGATTGTGAGTGATTATGGGTAACTCTCTTGTTGTGAGGGCACATGGTTGATGAAGGTTCGATAATTTATATGATTTCTTTTCTTGAACGATATGCCTGAAATTGCCAACTTAATGAGTCTATTCTTGAGGGTAGGTTGTATCTAGGAATGATTCCTGAAGCTACTTCTTGTTCATAATTATTGTGTGAGCCTATTTGAGCATCTTGTTTTCCTTTGTGGGTGCTAAGGCTTGTGTAGTATGCATAAATAGATATGTTGTTCGAGGACGAACAAAGCTTTAAGTGTGGGGTGGTGATATTGGGTGTATTTATATTCCTAAGCACCATAATTTATCCATATTTTATCTATGTTTAGAGAACAAAGTGCCTAGTTTCTTATGTTTTTACTCTACTTCTATGTAATTGAGCTAACCGATGTGATTAGCGTGATTTTAGGTATTAATGAGGTAGATGAAGACATTATGGGACTATGGAATGCGGATGGCATATGACACAAGAGAGAGTAGCAATCTGGACCAAATGTGGCGCCTAGAAACTATGTCAAAGACTAGTTTATCATTTATAATTATTTCAGGGACTTAGAAGGCAATTATGAGAGAAAAGATTATTAAAAGGCTTAATGCTGATTTTTTATTCGTTATTGAATTATTCTGTATTAGTTTTGGAACAAGGAGAGTGGCGGCTTAGCCTGGAGAGAGAGAGAAATATTTTTCTCTCTTGTTTTCACTATTCGCACACCAAGACCGTCTTCTATTTTTTGGTATGATGAATAGATTTATGATGTTTTTTGTTTTATTCATGAGTAGCTAAGTTTATTAGTTAGGGTTATGTAAGCCTTGTAGCATAAAATCTATCACTTTGGGTTTTGAACTCATTATGCATTGATTTGTTTACATCATACTCTCTTCGCTTATCTTGAATTCTTATGGTTCCAAACATAGAGGATATGCCTTAAAACGAAACTTGTTCGAAAGAAAGGTTGATGTTCGAAAAAGAGAGTAGTGACAAGAAAATAGGATTACCAACCCCTATTTTATAAGTTAATGCCTTAGCAGGATTAACTACTAGGAGATTTCGTATTGTTTTTGGTGAATGCTTTTAATTCGAGAGAACTATAGTGAATTAGTCCTTGATGGTTGAGAAACACTAGGATTATGTTATTAAATACAATACGTTTCTCTATAAGCACGATGCATATATGAATTCATAAATCCCATAGTTAGTAAGTATTGAAAACTACAAGGTGGACATAACCCTAGCTTGCTATTTCTCTGAATTTGAATACTACTACACATATTTCATCTTGTTAAATTGAAACCATTAATTTGTGAGCTGAACCAAATCCACCTATTTATTTTACGGAAACAAATGATTAAAAGTCAACTAATCAGCATACAACATAATTAGCACCATATTCCCTGTGGGATTCGATCCCAACCTAGTTGGGTTATATATTTGACAACGACCACTTACTCTCTCGTAAGAGAGGTGTAATTTGAGCTTTATCAGTCATAACCAACCCCTACAACTAGTAAACATAAGTTGTAATGACATAACGAGGTAACACATAATAGAGTTTTGTTTCTAGTCTTATTACGAGTGTTGGTAACGAATCGTAAACAATCTTATGACTGGTTAGGAGGACTTGTAAGATGACAAGTGAACATTAATGTATACACTGTTTAATTGATGACTCGAATATACGAGGCGTATCCAGTTGATACGACTAAGACCCCTAAGTCGTAAGAAGTCTAGTAATGCACACTGCCGCCTAATTTTCTTATGTTCTTTCCTTTCCCTAGTAATAACTAATAAGTGTATGTACACAGGTACTCATGGATCACAAAGGCGATTCATATTTGAAACAAGTAGAAAAGAAGAGAAGTAAGAAGAATAATGCCCCGAAATCTGATTATAAGTTGGTTAAAAAGGACACATAATCATCCAATAGTAGCGATGACCTCGTTGAATATCCAATGAAGGTTAGGTTAGGATAAGAGACAAATGACCAAAAATAATAAAGAAATTGAGTTCAGAGGATACTCCTACCAAGAGGCTAAGAAAGAAGAGCCCCTACCCTCACCACCCCAAATATTTTCCCAATCTAAAGAGAATAATAGCGGTGATAATGAGAAAGTTGAATCAAGCTCTAAAGGAGGTGGTAGTGATAGATGTCCTGAGGATTCTAGTTCCTATGATATTGAATTAAAGAATAGGAGTGATACTGAGGATAATATACCTCCTATTGACATATAGGACCCACCTCTACCTATCGAACATGCTTTGATGCCCACCGTTGAATGGTTGGGGTACCCTAATATGCAAGAGACTTATAATGATAGGATAAGTTCCAACCCTGCTACTAGAAGAATAAAGATGGGTATTTATCTAGAAAGAAGGTTGACCACAACAAGCATGTCTGAGTTTCCTTGATTTGAGGCCAAATTTCGACAGTATCGGTTCCAATGGATAATTACAATTCCAAGAAAGTTCAGTCCTGCACTAGTGGGGGAATTTTATGTTGCGTATAAGGATGAGTTGAAGAGACAATATCCCTACAAAAACTTATGGAGGGGTGGTGATCCAGTCACATCAATGACAGTTTAAGTAGTGTGGGTGAACATCTCTCCCTTACTATTTCAAGGTTCCTAAACGGACCAACTTTCTCGCCACCACTAAACACCGGTGAGATGGATTAATGCATGGATAAAATACAGAAGGTTACAAAGAAGAAGATAGGGTATTTAGATAATATGGGACATTTTGTATGGATAGAAGGACTGATTACTTTGAATAAGGAAGAAGTCAGTCGAGTGATCGATAAACCAGGAGTACAATCAAAACAAATTGCAAAGCAAATGCTAAACTTTGAGGCCAAAGTATGTTGGACTTTGGCACAACATAGACTATGTCCCATTGTTGGGTACAATGTTCTTAGTCCAATTTATACTACATCGATAGCTGGACTCATGGAAGGTTATGAGTTTGATGTAGGGAAATTCTTAGCAAGATAAATATGAGACCGAGCAGTGGGAAGACAAAAGCTACTTCTAGCATATCTGTACATGATTACCCAAATTTATATGGCTGTAGGGGTGCACATATTAGGATCCCGCCTAGATATTTATACGTACTCCAACAGAGGAGTAGTGACTAGGAAAAGATAAAGACAAAAGTAATTAGGAGATTAACTGTCGATCCATGCTTCTAGCTTCTGTCTACATAAGATGGTTAGGTTTAATATAATAACTAGAGACTCAAAAGGTAATAGTTAACTAGGATCAAGATATGGTTTATTAGTGCGAAACCCTAAGACTTAAATGGTAAAGGGTAAAATTCCTCTACTCATCCAAAAAATTATAGAAGGTAAAAAACTATAAATTCTGCATGCAAGGTATTGGATTGGCTAAAAAATACATGATAATCCAATGGAGTTGAGAATCCAAGAAGAAAAAAATCCTAGATTTCACTCACAACTGCTTTCAACCAAGTTAATACTATTCTTTTCTCTCGATTACTGCAAACAAACCCCCTCCCCCCATTTCCTTTTCTTATTTTGCCCATTGACTACAATTGTTGAGATTCAAGCCACATGTTCCCTTGGGATTTGACCCTAACCTTAGTTGGGTTACTATAGGTTGACAATGACTATAACATCATCTAAAAAGAGGTATTGCTTGGACTTCATCTAGAAATTGGTGTCGTTTCTAGGGAACGTGGTGTTAGTATTGGTTTGAGTTAGTTGTAGTTTTTGGGTTTTTCTTTTTTGTTCTTTTACTTAGTTGGGCATATGGTGGTGTATTCCTAGAACATGGAGCAGAGGAAAACCCTTACTCCCAGTTAATCCAAATCCAGAGAGGATCCTACATATACCTGGTAGGATGTCAGAGCAGAAAAATGTTGATAATCCTGAAGGAGTTTGTGATGTTGTACCTCCCCCGCCTCCATAAGGAGTGCATGATATTGTGGATCATAAGACTGGTGAGCTTATTGTTCAAGATGAATCACAGAAAAGAAAAATGGAAGAAGCTCAGAGGGTAGCTAGAGAGGAAAAACTTGTTAAGCAGAGACAAGCAGCAAACTATCGAGCAGTACTTGGTCGGAATCAAAACAGAGCTAGAGGTTTTTATGTTTAAGTAATCCCAGTATATCAGTACATGTATCTATATATAGATGATAAATAAGATCTGGAAAATGTTGAGCCGACCAAGAATTGAGCCATATTATCTCTTGCTTTGCTCCCAGGCATAAAATTTAACATCACGAGTGCCATAATCCAACTTTTAAATTTGAAGGGTATATTAACAACATTGCTTATCGATGATGACAATTTGCACCTTGAAAATTTCCTTGGTATCTACACCTTATATACCATTCCAGGGGTAGATCAGGAAGTACTTAGACTGAGGTTTTTCCCATTCTCACTTACAAGAGAAGTATTTTTATGGTTAGGGGAATTTCCAAGATGATCTTTAATAACTTAGAATGAGTTGCATAGGTAATTATTAAATAGGTTCTTCCCTCTATAAAGGATGTTGTAGCTCAAGGACAAGATCTATAATTTTAGGCAGCTGCAGTCAGATTCCATGTATGAGGCTGGGTTCATGTTTAAGAAGAAGATAAGCATGGTACCAAATCATCGGTTATCCAGGATGACTTTATCAAAGATATTATACAGAGCCCTAACCATCAGCTCCAGATCCATTGTAGACACCATCTTTGGAGGATCTTTTATGAGACTATGTTGAGAGGTAGCTTCAGAGATGTTCGATTGACTCTCACTCACTAACTTAGGGTGGCAAACTCGAGAGGCTAAGAGGGGATCTGATACTTATGCTATTAGAGAATCCTATGACTAAAGATAAACTCATGATACTGTTGCACAAGAAATTGCACTACTAAGGACTGATTTAGGGGTGCTAGTAAACCAGTTTGCAGCAACAAATTTAGTGAAAGTGAATGCAGTAGAAGAACAGGGGCCAACTTTAAATGCATACGAGTCAGAATTATAGGAGGAAGCTAATTTTATGGATTTTCAGATGGAGGGTTTTCAATCCCAAGGTCAAGGTGTAACTACTCGAGACTACCCCCTAGTCATCATACGATGCTTGCGGCACCGAAGGACCACAAGATAGCCCATGAATGATATCTGTTATAAGAACTGAACAATAATACTAAAATAATTGTAGAATAATAGGCTGAAATGCCATAAGGTTGAAAACATCTAAAATACAGATAATAAGTAATAACATCTGAATCTAAAATACTATCTGAAGATCTAGTCTGGAAAGCCTCTAACTAAATCTTTCTAAAAGTGGAGTTGATGGGACAATCCCCCAACTAACTCTATCTATTAAAATATTATTAATCTGAAGTACTGAAACAAAAGTATATCCTTGATAGATGATGATTCACTGCTAACTCTGCTACTACTGGCTGAATCTAGCTAAGAACGCTCAGGAACCTGAGCGTTTGAACCTATGACATGAAACATCATAGCACAAGAAATGGGTATAGGATCAGTATGTGAAAATTTACTGGTATGCTAAATGAGGTAAGGCAGAATGTATGGGTTTATATGCATGAACAATAACTAACTAAATGATACACAAAAGTTGGATTACCATACAAGGAGGATCTGTAAGTACTGAACATACTGTGTATACTATAACTGAGTATACTAGAACTAAATCTGATAACTGATAACTGATAACTAAATATATTGATAAGCTAAAATCACTGATAATCTATATTACTGATAACTGAGTGACAATATATGACAGTTCTGATTTTGTAAAACTGAAATGAGTTATATTCTGAAAACTGAGTCTAAAACTGTAACTGTGGGAGGTAATCATCTAACCGACATGACCCAATCTGAACTAATAGGGGTCCAATCCATAACCCCGATTGGAAGGGTGCCAGTACCGTGCCACAAGTAAAGACAAGCTGAAGAGTAACCCTCTACTAGTAGGTTCCCTAAACGAGAATGATGGTACCCTCTACTGGAAGGTAGTGCACCTCATCAACCCTCAACTAGTAGGTTCGATGTCTCAACCTATGCTAGATATGTAGTTCGGGAATGCAAGCATTGCTTCTAAGGATCACACCCTCCGCTGGCAGGTGACACCCCATCCTTGGGTTTACTCGGTGCTGAATCCTACTCCCAATTGAAAGACACTGAACTGGATATACTAAACTGGACTGGACTGATACAAAGATTACTAAGTTTTCCTAAGTTCTGTAACTAACTAAATTCTACTGAGTTCTATAATGGACTGAGAGTACTACTGATCGTGACATGACTGATACTATTCTGCCACTGACACTGGCTCTATGTAAAAAACAAAATTATCGGGTATTAAATACCCCAGGACTCGATAGCATTAAAAGTAAAGAAAAGCATAATCTTAAATAACATAACAATGTTCACTTGGTCATAATTCATTCATAGGGATATTTCATCAATCACTTGTAATACATTAACTTGCACATGAATAGGAAATACATGTTACAATTCTAGAATTGAATTATTTTATTCTCATGGACATTTTACCAAACACATAAGAAGCATACTAGGGTTATTTGATCATTAACACTTAGGGTTAACATGGTTACAATAATCAACTTACAAATTGAATAGTTTATCATGAATATCACGTAATTCAACACATACTAGAATTAATTCTTGGAACTTGTAATCTAAATCATGGATTAAAACTCAAACAACATCATGAACATGAATTCAATCTAATTCAAACATGAAAATCATAAATCATAAATCTTGTATTTTGAAAAAGGATTCTTGGGCCCTATGGAAGGTAAGGATCCATGGATGAACATCTAACATACCTTAATTCATTAGATTCTTGGAGTTCTTGGAGATATTCTTGTGATTGACATTGATTCTTCAGAGCTAGGGTTTATTTTCTTAAGAGTGAAATCCATTTTTAATTTTGGAGAAAAGTGAATAATGAAGGGTTTTACACGTTTTAGGGATTAAATCTCACATCTGGGTGGAATAAAATCATGAGAAAAGACTTGTTTAACCCTGGGCACAACTTTAATTTTTTGTGAAATTTTCTCAATCTGAACCCCTAGTGCGATGCGGAACTATCGTGCTGTGTCATGGGAAAATAACAACTGGGAAATTGCATGGTGGTGCGATGTGGTGGTATCACGTTGCCACTTTGTTTGTGAGCTAGAAGTGCATCGCGATGCGTTGGAATCACGTTGGTACACTGGAAATTGAAAATTATGAACTGGGTGTATGGCCTGACGTGCCAATATCGTGGAGCAACACTGGAAATTGAAAAATGCTATTTTGACACACTCCGCAATGCGTTACTGGCCGAAATGACGATGTTTAACGACTGAAACTTAAAATTTCCATAACTTCTTACCCGGTTTTTAGATTTATGCAAATTTTATATCATTGGAAAGATAATTAAATTTCCCATGCAATGGAAGTCTCTAATCTAAAAATTACTGAGTATTTCAAATTTTTTATTTAGGATAATCCATGTACTGAGGATTAATCTAGGCTAGTGAAATATGGGGTATTACAATATCTCCTCCTTGGGAACATTCGTCCTCGAATGTGGATAGTTAAGCTGGGAGAGCACTAGAAGACTTAATTTACGTACTGAACTAGACATGCACAACTGAAGCATGATTACGTGAATGGTCTGATAGACTAAACTTACATACTGAACATGCTTATTTGATGCATGATTACATGGCTAAAATTGATTTATGAAATACATGACTGACATGAGGATGATATGAGATAGTAACTGATACCAATTTTGTAATAGTACTGATATGTGACTGAGTAGGTTTAAGAAAGACTGTGGTAATATACGAGAAACCATCTAACTAAGAATGACTGAATGACTTTGAGACACTACTGAGTCCTGAGGAACACATGGCATAAATGAACTTCACGAACCATTTAGAGAGTAACATGAGCCATCAGAACTGAGCATACTGGGAAACATGAATACGTGTGTCATGAACTACATGACCTGAGTTTGGAATTTCTAAACTTATGGAACCTTATTTGTAATACAGAGCGAACTAAAACTCTTTATAATAGGAATTGTAAGCATGCATGGTCTTCTACCATGTACTTTACTACCGTCTCTCTCTTAGCTTAAAGTCATCATTCTATGTTCATAGGTCACTAAATCAATAACCCTATGGTTGTTTTAGGGTTTAACCTTAGTATGGATTGCTATATAAAAAGTTACAAAAGATAGAAAAGCTCATGGATCTAATAAGGAATAAACATATAAGTGGGAGATTTGTAACTTACCAGTGACCATATCAGGAGGACTTTCCTAATCCTGTCGGGACTGAAGTGCATAAAATTTGATTAGGCATTGCCCACTAGTGGAATTGGAAGTGGCACCTTATTGATTCAGGTGACCTGACTGAGTTGAAGGGCGACTATACTGATCGTGAGAATCTGACTGAGATCAATATCTAACTCTGTAGCCTGGCTTGGCTCACCCGAAACAAACATCACTACCAACTCTACACACACCCTTATGATTATTACCACACTCTCTGCAAAATGAATTAGTACGACCATTACTTATACTATCCTGGGTCATCGGTACACTGGTTGAGGAGAGAGATGGAACTGAAGACTTTGGATGAAACTGGGAATGGTTACTCTTATCTGACTTAGGCTAATTGAAATTAAATCTACCTATTCTCGACCTCTTATTTTCCCTCTCCTTATCCTTAAGTTCTTGCTCTTTAATCTATTGAGCATAGACCATATGCCTAGATATGTCCATCTCTTTAATTAATATCGTTGTTCTACATTTCTTAACCATACTATCTTACACCCTAGATACAAACTTGTTCATTCTGGATCTATTGTCTACTATAACATGGGGAGCATACCTGGCTAACTGAGTAAACTTAAGGGAATACTCTTTTACACTCATACTACCTTATCTGAGATTTATGAACTCTAACACTTTGGCTTCTCTCATCTCTAAGAGAAAGAATCAATCTAGGAAGGCAGTAGCAAACTCTTCCCACTCTATGGGCTGTGCATCTATACCCCAGTCTAACTTTCACTACTTAAACTACGTATGGGCTACATCTTGTAGTTGATAGGCGGCTAACTCAGCACTCTCACTGGAAGTCACTCCTATGATATTTGTGGCTTTCTGAACCTACTCTAGAATCTTATGTGGATCCTCTTCTAACTTAGATCCCATAAAGGAAGGAGAATTCATCCGGGTGAAGTCCTGAATTTTGGTTGTAGCCATATTAGCCACTGGGTTGGCCGGAATAATAGCTAGCCATTCATTCTGAGCTACGACTGAATTGGATAGAGTAGAGAATGTAGCTCTGAATTCTGTGTGAGAGACATGTTTGTCAAGGGGATCTTTCTGAACGGACTGAGGGGCTGACTTGTTTCCAGTTTTTCTTTCGTTATTACTTTTGGGAGGCATGTTCTATAAACAAAAGGAAGAAGAGGATTAGACTGAGAGTGTAAATTGAGCTCATTCTCACTTGAACAACATGAATACTGAAAAAAGGGAACTTTTCCTAAAATATCTCATAGCCTTTTATCCATAAGTGTGGCGTGCTACACACCTATGACAAGACTCTACACGATGTAGCCTTTCAAACTCCCTAGGACACTGTTGAACCTTAGGCTCTTACACCATGTTTGTAATGACCTGAGGCTACCCCCTATTCATCACACAATACTTGCAACCCCAAAGGACCACAAGCTAACCCATGAATGACATCTGCTGTGACCACTGAACAATAATACTAAAATAATTGTAGAATAATAGGCTGAAATACCATAAGGTTCAAAATATCTAAAATATTGATAATGAGTAATAACATCTGAATCTGAAATACTATCTGGAGATCTAGTCTGGAAAGCCTCTAACTGAATCTGTCTAAAAGTGGAGTTGATGGGATAATCCCCCAACTAATTCCATCTACTAAAATGCAGCTAAGTTGAAGTACTAAAATAAAAGCATATCCTTGATAGATGAGGACTCACTGATAACTTTGCTACTACTGGCTGAATCTAGCTAAGCGCAACAGGAGCCTGAGAGTCTAAACCTATGATATGAAATATCATAGAACAAAAAATGGGTATGCGATTAGTACATGAGAATGTAATGGTATGCTAAATGAGGTAAGGCTGAATGCATGGGTTCATATGCATGAACAATAAACAACTGAATGATATACAAGAGCTGGATTAGCATACAAGAAGGATCTGTAAGTACTAAACATATTGTGCATACTGTAACTGAGTATACTGGAACTGGATCTGATAACTGATAACTGAATATACTGATAAGCTGAGATCACTAATAATTTTTATTTTTGATAACTGAGTGACTGTATCTTACAGTCCTAATTTTGTAGAACTGAAATAAGTTCTATTCTGAAGACTGATACTGAAGATGAAACTGTGGGAGGTAATCATCTAATTAACATGACCCAATCTGAACTAATAGGGGTCCAATCCATAACCCCAACTCGAAGGGTGTCAGTACCATTCCATGGGTAAAGACAAGATGAAGAGTAACCCTCTACTAGCAGGTTCCCTAAATTAGAGCGGTGGTACCCTCTACTAGCAGGTAGAGCACCATATCAACCCTCAACTGGAAAGTTTGATGTCTCAACCTACGCTGGCTAAGAAGTTCTGGAATGCAAGGATTTCTTCTAAGGATCACACCCTCAACTGGCAAGTGAGCTCCCATCCTTGGGTTCACTCGGTGCTGAATCTTACTCCCAACTGAAAGACACTAAACTGAGTATACTCAACTGGACAGGACTAATACGGAGATTACTGAGTTTTCCTAAGTTCTGTTACAGACTGAATTCTACTGAGTTCTTTAATGGACTGAGAGTACTACTGATCGTGACATGACTGGTACTTTTTTTCCACTAACACGGGCTCTAGGTAAACAACTAAATTGTTGTGTATTAAATACCCCAGGACTCGATAGCATGAAAAGTAAAGAAAAACGTAATCTTGAATAACATAAAAATGCTCACTTGGTCATAATTCATTCATAGATACATTTCAGCAAACACTAGTAATACCTTAACCTGCACATGAATGGGAAATACATGTTAGCATGCTTGAATGCCATTATTTCATTCTCTTAGAATTTTTATCAAACACATAATAAGCATACTTGGTTCATTAGATCATAAGAACTTAGGGTTAACATGGTTACAACAATCAACTTGAAAATTGAAGGGTTTATCATGAATATCACGTAATTCAACACATACTAGAATCAATTCTTGGAACTTGTAATCTAAATCATGGATTAGAACTCAAACAACATCATGAACATGAATTCAATATAATTCAAACATGAAAATCATAAATCATAAATCTTGTATTTTGAAAAAGAATTCTTGGTCTCCATGGAAGGTAAGGATCCATGGATGATTATCTAACATACCTTAATTCGTGAGATTCTTGGAGTTCTTGGAGAGATTCTTGGGATTGACCATGATTCTTGAGAGATAGGGTTTGTTTTCTTGATAGAGAAATACCTTTTGATTTTGGGAAAAAGTGAATAATGAAGAGGTTTACATGTTTTTAGGGCTTAAATCCCACATCTGGGTGGAATAAAATCATGGGAAAAGACTGGTATACCCTGGGCGCTGCTTTAATTTTTTGTGAAATTTTCTTGATCTGGACCCCTAGTGTG
This sequence comes from Capsicum pubescens, assembly GCA_030864215.1. NCBI lineage: Eukaryota > Viridiplantae > Streptophyta > Magnoliopsida > Solanales > Solanaceae > Capsicum > Capsicum pubescens. The sequence continues at coordinate 187,399,927 of CM061541.1, forward strand.
ATGCGGCGCTATCATACCATGTCACTAGAAAGTGAAAGATGGGAAATTGCATGGTGGCGCAACACGGTGGTATTGCGTTGCCACTTTGTTTGTGAACTGGAAGTGCGCTGCGATGAGGTGAAAGAGCATTGGTACAATGGAAATTGACAATTATGAACTGGTTCAATGGAACGATGTGCCAATATAATAGAGAAACACTATAAATTGAAAATTGCTATTTTGACACACTCCGTGACGCGCTACTAGCCAGAATGATGATGTTTAACGACTGAAACTTAAAATTGCCATAACTTCTTACCCGGTTGTCGGATTTAGACAAATTTTATATCATTGGAAAGATAATCGAATTTCCTAACTAATGATAGGATCTAATATGAAAATTACTAAGTATTCCAAAAAATTTATTTAGGATAACCTATGTATTGAGGGTTAATCTAGGCTAGGGAAATACGGGGTATTACACAAGGGAACCAAGGTCGGAAATATTATCTTAAATATAGAGACCATAGAAGAGAGAGAAACTATGACTGGAGGAAGAAGGATGACTACAAAGACAAGTGAGATAGATATATTCCACCATGTAGACATGATGTAGAATCTATAATGGAGGAGATTCTGGATAAGCTGGTGAAGGGTCGAGAGAGTCAGTAGACCAACCTTAAGGAGATTAAAGTTTATATTTAAGGGTTGAGCTAGAATATCGAGTCATATGACACTGATATCAAGCAGTTGGAGCACCAGTTTGGGCAGATGTCAACAAATCTGATGTTGGGCGTATTTATACCCCTAAGAACCATAATTTACCCATATTTTAGCTAAGTTTGGAGGATAAAATATATAATTCCTGCACTTTTAGTCCATTTTCCTTTAAGTGAGCTAACCTATGTGATTAGCATGTTTTCAGGTATTAATGATGAAGATTTCATCACTTTGTGGACCTTTGGGCAGCAAAGGAAAACTTCATATAAGAGGGAAGGCAGCTTTTGGAAGCTTGTGGACTGAATGTGATGCATGGAGAACTTGTCCCGGGCAAAATCAGTATTTCTAAATACTTAGGGATGCAACAGTAACTTAGTAGGACAAGGATGTTATAAAAACCCTATTTGCTGAATTTTTCAGCATTCTTTTTGATCATTATTCATTTGATCACTTTTCATTATTCAGTTTACAGATTCTGTAAGTTTAGACAGAGAAAAACGCTAAGGCTAGAGCATCGGATAGGAGAACGATGTTCTACCTCTTGTTTGACGCCAAACTCATCCCCATCGTGAGATTATTCTAACTTTGGTATGATGATGATGTCTTCTTTGATTTCCATTGTACTCATGAGTAGCTAAACTTCTCTGTTAGGGTTATGGAAACCTTGTAAGGTACTATCTATTGCTATGAGTTTGTGAATTCTTGATGTGTATGCTACTTATATCATTACTCTCTTTGTTTTAATTAAATTCTCATGGTTGCAAACATAGAGAACATGCCATTATAGCATTAGCTTGTTCGGGAGAAAAGTTACATGTTTGGAAAAGAGAGTGTGACAAGGAAATAGGGCTTCTAACCTCTATTTACACGTTAATGCCTTAACCGGATTAACTTCTTGGAGAATTTGTACCATTCGTTATACACTTTAGGCTCGGGAGAGCTAAAGTGAAATAAATCCTTGATGGTTGGGAAACACTTGGATTTAGAATTAGAATACGATTCTCTATAAGTGCATGCATGTCTAAATTCCGCGTTACTCATAGTTAATAGAGAAGTAGAAACTACAAGGTGGACATAACCCTAACTTATTATTCTCTGTGATTAACCTTTACTAAGCAAATCATTCATTCGTTACTTTGATATTATTAATTCACGCCTAAATCAAAATCCCCCTTTTCCGTGAAATTTTCGACCAACAGTCTACAAACAATTGCAACACTTAGTGACCAAGTATTCCCTATGGGATTCGACACCCAACCCAGTTGCGTTCTATATTTGACAGCGACCGCTTACACTTTCTAACGAGAGCTGTAGTTTGGGCGTTATCAAATTTTGGCGTCGTTGCCGGGGAATACGGTTGTCAACTAAGTTTGTGATAGTTACTAGACCCTTTGGTCAAAGATTCTCGAATTTTACTTTTTGTTTGTTGTTTTTGTTTTGTTCAGGTTTGGTAGAGTGCATGCCAAATACATGAAGATCTGGTCAGTCATTATTACCCATAAATCCTGAACCAAAACTTATTGGCAGAATGGATGCACAACGTGAATTTGAAAGAAGGGTTGCTCAACAGGAGCAGGCTAGGTTAGCTACGTTGGCAGCTGCTCAAGTACATCAACAAAATATTGATAACCCAGGTCGGGCAACAAATCCTGATGATGAGGACCTGGGTGATGATGAGTTACTTAATCCACGGCGTGCAGATGAGGTGGCAGCACCTGTGAACAGGAGAGATCGTCAAGCTAGAATGAGACCTGAACGCCAAGCTATGCAGGCTCCTTTTGATGATGATGATGACGATCTGGATAGGGCTGGTGCCACAGGGGCTATTATTCCTCCGCCCTTGGCACCCGAAGCCAAGTTCAATATCACTAGCACCATGATTCAGCTATTGCAACTTAAGGGGTTATTTGGTGGACTTGCAGGCGATGATCCGAATATGCATCTGATCAACTTTATCTCAACATGCAAGTCGTTTGACAATCCAGGAGTTGGACAGAATGCAATTCGACTGTGCCTATTTCCATTGTCTCTATCTAGAGAGGAAACTCTATGGTTGAACGGGCTAACTCCTGATTCTATTACTAATTGGAGGCAACTGAAAGACGCTTTCCTAGAAAGATTCTTTCCGCCATCCAAAAGAGCACAATTAAGAGATGAGATCAGCAATTTTTGACAGCTTCCAATTGAAGCTCTCCACGAAACATGGGAGAGGTTCAAGAAGAAGCTTATGCGGTGTCCAAACCATCAGATGACCAATATCCACTTGATGGAGATATTATACAGGTCTTTGAATTCGGTGACTAAGCCAGTGGTTGATAATGCTGCAGGGGGGTCATTCATGGAACTTACTTTTCTTGAGGCAAGTGATATGCTAGATCGTATGACAAAGCAGAGTAGAGCTTGGCATACTAGGGATTCTGAGGTAGAAAGCTCTACTGTATCTATTGGCTTGACGGCAGAACAAAGGCGAAGAGAAGAGGAACGTGACCAGGATATGGCTCACATGAAAACGCAGATGGATCTTCTTACCAAGCATTTATTATCAGGGAAGACCGAAAAGGTTAAGGCCGTTGTATCACAGGCAAGAGATAAATTCGATTCTGAGGAGGAAGCAAATTATTTGAATAATCAGGGGGGTTTCTGAGGCAATGCCCAAGGAAACCAAGGTCGGAACTATTATGATAAATACGGATACAAGAATAAGACTGACAGGAGTTGTTTGTATGTTCCTCCTGGAAATCATGAAGCCGCGGCATCTGGCTCTGGGAAGATGTCCATGGAAGATATGATGGCTAAGCTGTTGAAAGGAGTGAAGGCAACCAACACGGGAGTAACAGAGGTAAAAAATGATTTTCCCTCAATAAATCAATTGGTTGATTCGCATTCCACTTTAATAAAACAGTTGGAACAACAATTGAGTCAACTATCAGCGGCACTCAATCAAAGAAAAGCTGACACCCTACCTAGAGACACCGTGCAAAATCCAAGGAATGATGGATCATGTATGGCTATTACTACCAGGAGTGGTAAGGTGTTGGAAAATCCATCCAAAGGCAAGAAGGTGGTTAATAATACAGAAGAGAATGTGATTGAAGCAGATTGTGATGATTCTGTAGAAGCTGAAAGTCAAAACGTTCATGACACTATACTTAGATGTCACCATCCTGAAAAGATTGATAATCTGAAGCAAGATAAAAAAAAAGTGGTGGAGAAAACTATTCCCCTTCCACCACCACCTTTTCCTCAGAGACTGAAGAAGAAAGCTGATGACACCAGGTTCAGTAAATTCATGACTATGTTGAAGCAGCTGACTATTAATGTTCCTTTGGTAGAGGCGCTGGAACAGATGCCTGGGTATGCTAAATTCATGAAGGACCTTTTGATAAAGAAGCGGGCAGCAAGCTATGAGCTGGCAGATAATGTTCATCATTGTAGTGCAATCGCTACAAGATCGTTAGTTCAGAAGAAGGCAGATCTTGGTGCTTTCATTATTCCTTGCACGATTGGATCTTTGGATTTTCTGTGCGATTTGGGAGCTAGCATCAATTTGATGCCGCTATTGATTTACAGAAAGTTGGGGTTGGGTGATCCTACACCAACCAATATGCGGCTCGTGATGGCAGATAGGTCGGTAAAACGACCTGTTGGTATGTTATATGATGTATTGGTGAAGGTTTCCACCTTCATTTTTCCTGTAGACTTTGTTATTTTGGATTGTGAGGTGGATTCTGAAGTTCCCATAATCTTGGGGCGTCCTTTCCTTGCAACAGAAAGTGTGCTTATTGATTTAAGAGCTAATGAGCTTTTATTTTGGATGAATAATGAAGTGGTCCATTTTGATGTATGCAAATCAATGAAGCAACCCAAAGATATGAATATGTTCTCTATAGCTGATGTTAATTATGAAGATGAGAAAGAATTATCTGTAGAGAAGCAACTTATTGTTGATCCATTGGCTGCTGTGCTTATAAATTTTGAGCGTGAGGATGTTGAAGAATATGAAGAAACTATTTGTGCTCTAATAGGAATAGGGTCATATTCTCATGCTCCTAAGAAGCTGGACCTTGATCTTAAGAATCGACCTTCACCACCAGCAAATCCATCCATTGAAGAACCACCAGTGCTAGAATTGAAAGAGCTTCTCAGCCACCTGAAGTATGCATTTTTGGGAAGTGGTGATACACTTCCGATTATTGTTGCGACTAATTTAGGTGAACAACAAGTAGCAACTCTCATCTCTGTTCTAAAAAAATACAAGAGAGCCATTGGTTGGACTATTGCTGATATCATTGGTATCCCTCCTGGGATATGTATGCACAAGATTTAGCTCGAAGAAGATTGCGTGCCCACAATTGAGCATCAACGTCGTTTGAATCCACCTATGCAAGAGGTGGTGGAGAAAGAAATTATTAAGTGGTTAGATGCTGGGGTGGTTTATCCAATCTCCGACGGTAAATGGGTAAGTCCGGTACAATGTGTGCCCAAGAAAGGGGGCATGACGGTAGTCGCAAACGAAAAGAATGAGCTAATTTCACTCAGACCTGTCACAGGGTGGAGAGTGTGCATGGACTACCAGAAGCTAAATTTGTGGACGCTAAAGGATCACTTCCCAATGCCATTCATGGACCAAATGCTTGATCGATTGGCAGGGAAGGGATGGTTTTGTTTCTTAGATGGTTATTCCGGCTATAAGCAGATCTGCATTGCTCCTGAAGATCAAGAGAAGACAACTTTTACATGCCCGTATGGTACGTTTGCTTTCAAACGTATGCCATTTGGGTTATGTAACGCACCTGCCACTTTTCAGCGTTGAATGATGTCCATTTTTTTGATATGGTTGAAGACACCTTGAAGGTGTTCATGGACAATTTTTCAGTAGTAGGTGAGTCATTTGAATCATGCTTGGCAAATCTGAGTATGGCGTTGCAGAAATATGTTGAATTCAACTTGGTGCTAAACTGGGAGAAATGTCATTTTATGGTGAAGGAAGGCATTGTTCTTGGGCATAAAGACTCTGAAAGAGGAATTGAGGTGGATCGAGCCAAGATTGAAGTTATCGAGAAACTACCACCTCCAATTTCTGTAAAGGGAGTTCATAGTTTCCTCGGTCATGCAGGTTTTTATCGGAGGTTTATTAAAGACTTCTCCAAGATTTCTAGTCCATTATGCAAACTTTTGGAGAAGGATGCAAAGTTCGACTTCGGTGAAGATTGCTTGAAGGCATTTGAATGCCTCAAAGGGAAGCTAGTTGAAGCTCCTATTATTGTAGCACCCGATTGGTCTCTACCGTTTGAAATGATGTGTGATGCAAGTGGGGTAGCTTTGGGTGCTGTACTTGGTCAGAAAAGAGAAAGGCTATTTCATCCAATATACTATGCGAGCAAGGCCTTGAATGGAGCCCAGAAGAACTATACCGTCACAGAACAAGAGCTTCTAGCAGTTGTTTATTCTTTTGAAAAGTTCCGTGCTTACTTGTTGGGAACCAAAATGGTGGTTCATACAGATCATGCGGCTCTGAGATATTTAATGGCAAAGAAGGATGCTAAGCCAAGGCTAATTCGGTGGGTGTTATTGCTTCAAGAATTTGATTTCGAGGTAAAGGATAGAAAAGGTTGTGAGTGAGCACATAGCGCAACCCGACCTTGAGATTGATGATGCATTTCCCGACGAAGAGATCCTAGCCACTATGGTGGAAGACTTACCGTGGTATGCAGACTTTGTGAACTACGTGGTAAGTAAAGTAATGCCTGAGAATCTCTCCTTTCATCAAAAGAGAAAGTTCATGCATGATGTGAAACACTAATTCTGGGATGAACCGTATCTTTTTGGACGATGTGCTGATGGTGTTATTAGGCGATGCATCTCTGATGTGGAGGTGCCTAGCATCTTGGAATCAAGTCATGCTTCCCAAGTTAGGGGTCACCATGCAGGTGATCGGACAGACAGTAAGGTATTGCAAAGCGGCTATTATTGGCCTTCATTATTCAAGGATGCCTATGATTTTGTGAGAAGATGTGATCAGTGTCAGAGGCAAGGCACGATTTCAAAGCACCATGAGATGCCCATGTCTAAAATTCTTAAAGTTGAGCTATTTGATGTATAGGGTATTGATTTCATGGGCCCATTTGTGAATTCGTTTGGGATGAAATATATCCTAGTTTCTGTGGATTATGTATCCAAATGGATCAAAGCGGTAGCGCTGGATGATAATGAAGGTAAGCGTGTTGTAGCATTCTTAAAGAGAAATATCTTCTCTCGTTTTGGTGTACCATGTACCATCATAAGCGATGGAGGATCACACTTTTGCAACAAGCTGTTCAGAGCCGTTTTGGTGAAATATGGGGTCAAGCAACATAAGGTAGCTATACCTTACAACCCGCAAACTAGTGGGCAGGTAGAGGTTTCTAATCGGGAGATCAAGCTGATCCTTGCTAAGACTGTAAATGCTAGTAGGAAGGATTGGTCCCGAAAGCTGGATGATGCCTTATGGGCTTATAGGACTGCGTTCAAGACACCAATTGGTATGTCACCTTACCAACTAGTTTATGGGAAGGCTTGTCACTTGCCAATCGAGCTCGAACATAAAGAGATGTGGGTGTTGAAGCGGCTTAACCTGAATTGGGATGATGCTATTAATCTGAGATTGGAACAGCTGAATGAGATGGATGAATTCCGTCTACACGCGTATGAAAGAGCAGACCTCTACAAGGAACGAATGAAAAAGTACCATGATTGGAGGATTATCCAATGAAACTTACAAAAGGGTGATTTGGTACTTCTTTTCAACTCCAGACTAAAGCTATTTCCAAGTAAGTTTAAGTCTAGATGGTCGGGTCCATTTAAAATTAGCCAAGTCTACTCGTCTGGAGTAGTAGAGTTAGAAAACAATGATGGTGGTGTCTTTAAGGTGAATGGCCAACGAGTGAAGCCATATATCGGTCCACTTGACTCGATAAAATGTATAGCCACCGTCTATCTCGATGAAGTATAAAGTAATCGAGATAACTATGTCGTGCCACGACAATAAATCAAGCGCTATATGGGAAGCAACCCATCATTTTTAATAGTTTTGTTTTACTAGGAGTTTGTTTTTGTTAAATAAAAATACAAAAAGAAGAGTCGAGCCACGACCAAAACTAAGGCTCTTGGTGGGAGGCAACCCATCCGTCTAATCATTTTCTTGTTTTTTTTGATTAAGTGTAGGTGAAAGATGTATAAAGGAGGAGATTGGTCCTAAAATTTTGATTTGAAAGTGAGCCATGCTAAGGGTGGAAAGCTAGAAATGATGGAGCAAATGCTATTGGTTAGGCATTGCTTATGCTAATCTAGGCAATGGATAAGGCAAGGCCTATACCATTGCCTATGCTCACTGCCTCACATAGGCAACAGACAAGGCATTGCCTATGCAAATCTAGGCAATACCATAGGCGCCGCCTATGTAAATCTAGGCAATACCATAGGCGCCGCCTATGCCATTGCCTATGCTCACTGTTTCAACAAGGCATTGGCAAAGGCGCCGTCTATGCCCAACTAGGCATTGACAAAGGCGCCGCCTATGCTAAGAATAGGCAAAGCATTAGGCGTCGCCTACTTATGCATTTTTGTCTCCTAACCCGATTTTACATGGATCAAACCCAACCCATGGCTTAGTCTGTAAATAGATCTTCAACCTTAGAACAAAATGCACTTGTTTACTCAACCTAGGCGCCGCCTAAGCTTCCCAAATCTCTCAAACTTTTTCTTTTTGCTCATCTAATCTTTCAAGATCATCTTCCCGAACCATCACCAAGTAAGTTATTCTTTTATATTCCGTAGTTGTTGCAATTCTACGTTTATAATGGTATTTTAGATTTTGAAGTGGTGTTTGGTGATAAGAATATGATTGGTTTGTTATGATACATCAAGTGGAGTAAAATAATATGTGTGGGTGTTCTTGACTTTGTTCCGACTTGTACTTGATTGTTATACACTATCATATTTTTATGGAGTCAAAATTGTGAAGTTAATGCGTAATCGTGAAAGTTGAAAGATTGAATGTTTGAATGACTCATTCATCGAGATAACGATCATGATTGACCATGAGCATATGATGTTGTGATTATTTCTCTGCAATAACTTGATACGATCTCTATGTGGTAGTCTTATTCAAGAAGTGCATTAATCCAAATATGAAAGTATGACTGTGCTAAACATGTTGTTGGAACATATTGCCTAAATGTATGTCGATGAAGTCTGAGTAATCGACATCACTCACTTAATTAGTCTGTGCTAACAAATTAAGTGTGGGGTGGTGCCATTACTGTTTTCTTATCGATTGAATCTTCCGAGATGAAGCTAACATGACTTTATTTTAATCTCAGGTAGAATGGCCCCAAAAGGACGACAAGGAAAAGAAAAAGTGTCCACCTCGCAGAAAGGTCAGAAAAAGGAAAGAAAAGATCAAGATGATTCCTCCTCTCTACAAATACCTCGATGCACTTTCGGGATAAAATGGGTCCTAGAGGAGAAAGGAAAGGAGTGGTACAAGAACAACAAAGTGAAAAATATGTTCACGTGGATTTGATGCAGAAGGAGAATCTAGCAAAGAGAGAGCCCCGCATTTTGGCGAAAATCATGGCACTAAATCTTGATTTCATTTTCCAAGATATGGGGCAATGCAATCTTGATCTAACGCGAGAGTTCTATGCCAATTGGTCCCCAAAGACTACCGGAAGTGAAGTGAAGATTAGGGGCCAAGTCTTGCAACTGAATGCGGAGTTTTTCAACTCTTTTATGGGTATTCCATCTGTGGATCCATCACCTCTCAAGGAGCTTTATCACAGACCTCCCTACAGGGCAATCAGACACACACTGTGTGGAATAAGGTCCATGGCCCGATGGATTCGTCACAAGGATAACGGTCAGCACAATACCTTCCCGTATACTTCCTTGAACAGAGAAGCTCGTATATGGTTGAGGATAGTCAACTCTTGCCTGATTCCTGGGACACAGTACACAAAGATCACACATGATAGAGTATACTTGGTGTACGATCTGATGACTAATATTCCCATCAACATTGGTGCGGTTATACGATCGTCAATGCGTAAGGCTAGGCTGCACAAAAGGTCCCATTTCAGCTTTGGATATTTGTTGACTGCGATCTTAAGGAAGGAGCACATTGAAGAGGAACCTGCAGATCATAAGCTTCCATACAACTCGAAGAAGGTTGATCTTACGAAAGTTAAAGAGCCTGAAACTGGTCATGGCATCAACCTTACCACTGCAGAAAGACTTGCTCGGGATGAAAGTTTCTTTCTCCATCTATATGGCATGACTCGATTTACCATGATGAGTGGGGGTCGGGTTCCGACTGATGCAGAGCTTCAGCAGTTGGATTATGACTACCCGATGAATGAGCATGCGCGGGCTATGTGTGGAGTAGGGGTACATTTTGAGGAACCTCTCAATGATGACATGCCGACTGACGATAATCTCCGATTGCCAGACTTAGACGTGGAGGACAACTCTGATGACGACGACTCTAATGATGATTCCGACGCAGGGGGTATGACCCCACACATAGAGGAAGAGTCCGACTAATCAGGTTCTCCTTATTTATTTTCCACTGAGGGCAGTGTGTCCAGTCTAAGTGTGGGGTTCTAGTATTTGTATGATGTATGGTACTTCTTTGCCTACATTTATTCTTGTTTTTTCTAATTAGTCGTAATTAGTTAGTTAAATTTTCAAAAAAAAATTTATATTTTGCATGAAATTGTTCTGATAGACGGCATGGTATTATAACAAGAGTTTGTGCTAATTCATTACTATTGAGACATTTAGGCTCTAAGTGTGACTCACTGTGTGATAATTGTGTGGTTTAATTCATTCATCTGTTGGGTCAAGAGTCTATACTGCTCCCAATAAAGTTGACCATGTGCCTTGTGTGTGTGAGGTTATAGTATATTCTATGTTGTGACTGATGCTAGAACTTGTCTGGTGTGTGTGTAAAGCGAAATAAAGAGTGTGAGTTTAGGAGATGATTTAGGCATTTCTTTGGCAGCCTGTAATTGTTTACCTTCTTTTTACCTACCTTTGTACATTATCCTAGTTAACCCCCTTTGAGCCTTTAGCTATTTTCTTTGACAGCCTCATATGTAGCCTAATTCATTTTTTTTTCAAGACCATAATTTGATCCAAATTCCTAAGCGCTTTAAATTGTAGAGTCATGTGACAAAATAAGATGAAATTGGGTGAGAGTGATGCCTCAGAGTGTATTGGTACTTGAAATTGTTGTGAAAAGGAGTGGCTATCATAGAGGTGTTTTATAAAACAAAAAAAAACAAAAAAAAAAGAGAAAAGAAAAGAAAAAAAGAAAAAGAAAAAAAAAGAAAAAGAAATAGAAAAATAAAAAGATAGTTGTGTTTATAATTGAATAACAAAATAAGTGAGAAGGGGTGGTAGATGAAAGGAAGGTAGAGCGGTTGTTTAAAAGAGAGTGTTAATGACATAACATAGTGTATTAAAGCGCTTAGGGAACATAGTCACTATTTCTGGCCAAAATAGTCCTACCTGTCCCTTAGCCTACATTACAACCTGTAAAGACCTATTTGATCCTAAGTTTAGAATTCCGATATTAGTAGAGACTTACACTAAGGGCAAGCCTATGGTCATCAGTTGCAACATAAGAATTCTTTGGGAGAAGTGAGAGCAAGGAGAGTCTTATACCCATGTTGCGAAAATTGCAAAACTGTGAGTGATCATGGGTAATATCTTGTGTGAGATACACATAGTTGATGATTTTTGGGTAGTGTTATATGATTCTTTGTGGCTTAACTTGTGGATACGAATTAACCATCCTCACAAGTCTATTTTTGAGGTTGAATTGTTTCTAGTAGTGATCAAGAAACCTACTATCTGTTAATAATAGTCGTGCATGTCTTGTTGAACATTTTGTGTTGCTATTGTGAAATTCTAGTTAGGTGTTTGCATGGACGTAATATTTTGTTCGAGGACGAACAAAGCTTTAAGTGTGGGGTGGTGATGTTGGGCGTATTTATACCCCTAAGAACCATAATTTACCCATATTTTAGCTAAGTTTGGAGGATAAAATATATAATTCCTGCACTTTTAGTCCATTTTCCTTTAAGTGAGCTAACCTATGTGATTAGCATGTTTTCAGGTATTAATGATGAAGATTTCAGCACTTTGTGGACCTTTGGGCAGCAAAGGAAAACTTCATATAAGAGGGAAGGCAGCTTTTGGAAGCTTGTGGACTGAATGTGATGCATGGAGAACTTGTCCCGGGCAAAATCAGTATTTCTAAATACTTAGGGATGCAACAGTAACTTAGTAGGACTAGGATGTTATAAAAACCCTATTTGCTGAATTTTTTAGCATTCTTTTTGATCATTATTCATTCGATCACTTTTCATTATTCAGTTTACAGATTCTGTAAGTTTAGACAGAGAAAAACGCTAAGGCTAGAGCATCGGATAGGAGAACGACGTTCTACCTCTTGTTTGACGCCAAACTCATCCCCATCGTGAGATTATTCTAACTTTGGTATGATGATGATGTCTTCTTTGATTTCTGTTGTACTCATGAGTAGCTAAACTTCTCTGTTAGGGTTATGGAAGCCTTGTAAGGTACTATCTATTGCTATGAGTTTGTGAATTCTTGATGTGTATGCTACTTATATCATTACTCTCTTTGTTTTAATTAAATTCTCATGGTTGCAAACATAGTGAACATGCCATTATAGCATTAGCTTGTTCGGGAGAAAAGTTACATGTTTGGAAAAGAGAGTGTGACAAGGAAATAGGGCTTCTAACCTCTATTTACACGTTAATGCCTTAACCGGATTAACTTCTTGGAGAATTTGTACCATTCGTTATACACTTAAGTCTCGGGAGAGCTAAAGTGAAATAAATCCTTGATTGTTGGGAAACACTTGGATTTAGAATTAGAATACGATTCTCTATAAGTGCATGCATGTCTAAATTCCGCGTTGCTCATAGTTAATAGAGAAGTAGAAAATACAAGGTGGACATAACCCTAACTTATTATTCTCTGTGATTAACCTTTACTAAAAAAATCATTCATTCGTTACTTTGATATTATTAATTCACGCCTAAATCAAAATCCCCCTTTTCCGTGAAATTTTCGACCAACAGTCTACAAACAATTGCAACACTTAGTGACCAAGTATTCCTTATGGGATTCGACACCCAACCCATTTGGGTTCTATATTTCACAGCGACCGCTTACACTTTCTAACGAGAGCTGTAGTTTGGGCGTTATCAAAATATAAAACAGAGAAAGCTAGGTACCCTTTCGAGCAACACAGTGCAAAATCTGGGAAATGATGGCCATGTACATGGTATTACCACATGTTTTTTTAAGTTGTTGATAATGAGACATCTAATATTGAGTCTGAGAAATTAACAAGTGATAAAGGTACAGTTTCTGAAGATTAAGGTAAGGGTCCGGTCATTGAGCCATAAGTCAGACAAATTCTGAGACTACCCCCACTTTTCCTCAATGATTGAGGCAGAATAAAGAGGAAGCAAAGTTCAAATAGTTTATTGAGATGCTGAGAGAACTAATCTTGAACATACCTCTTCTTAAGGAATTAAAGTAGATGCCTGGATACACTAGGTTTATGAAACAGTTGTGCACAAAGAATAAAGGAGTGGTGTTTGAGGATGTTCATGGTGTGCACCACTATAGAGCAATCACGACTAGGTCCTTGGCGCAAAAAAGGGTGATCCCAAAGCATTCACTATACTGTGCGCCATTGGGTCATCCCAATTTTCCCGAGCTTTATTTTATTTAGGGGACATTATTAATTTTATTTTGGTATCCTTATTCAAGCAATTGGTCTTGAACCCTTCAAAATCGATTTTGATGTGGCTATTGATGGCTAACTGTACAGTAAAAAGGCATGTGGGGATATAATTTGATGTAATCATAAGGGGGGATCACTTTACTGTTCTATATTATTTTGTCATCTTGGACTGTGAAGTTGACACCGAGATGACCATTATTTTGGAAGACCATTTATGGTCACAGGCAGAGCTATGGTTGATATGGATAAAGGTGAGATGAAATTTCAAGTCAACAGTGAGAAGGTCACATTCAACATCTAAAAGTTAATGAAACAACCAACCGACATGAGGGTAGTTTCAGTGATTGATTGTATTAATGACCCTAGGAGGATATTCCGGTAGGTATCTTTATGAATTCTGAGAGGTCAAGTTACCCATGTAGTGCCGATATTTTAAATCGACTATTGAATGAGAGGAAACCCATGATCTTGTTGGTGAACTCTGAGTAACCAACATAGTCATGCCATGCCGCGATGTTAAATCAATCACAGAATGGGAGGCAACCCACTATTTTAGTATTCACGTTTTTGTTAATTTTGTATATTTGTATGTTTTTAGCTTTTGGACCTTACTAAAAAAATTACTACATTCATCGATTTACAGGTAAGGAGACTATGTGATCATCCCATAATGGTCAGAATTCCCACATGGTAAGTTGAGTAATGAGTTGAAAAGTCAAAATTTGGAGAATGCAAAAAGGTAAGTTACAGACTATTGCATTTAAGTTAACTTTTGGGACATAAAACATAGGTTGCGGGATGATAAGTATCTAGAAAAATATCAAAATGCCTAGTTTGGGTTGTAGAAAAGCGAGCAGAAATTTTTGGCTCGAGACCTGTGCCCATCACCTACGGGCCACAAGTACTACCTGCCACCAAGGCCCGACTGCGGGTAGGTTAACTTTTGGGACCACTTTTTATTTAAAATTTTAGGCCCACCAATATTTAAATATGACCTAAAATATCCCCCCTCCCCTCCCCCACCTATATAAAAATCATTCTTACCCTTATTCTAACTCATTCAAATCCTCCAAACTTCACTTTTATCTTTGAATTCAAACTTTCTTGTTAAAATATAAACTAACCTCACACTTACATAAAGGCTAAATCGACACTTTTTTTTGATACCAACTTGTCCCTACATGCTAAAAACAAGTTTCAATGTTTGTTTATCTTGATATCTTCAATATTCTCTTCTGAATCGTCATACAAAAGGTAACTTTCTCAGCTCCTAATGGTCATATATTGGTTTATCTAATGTTAAACAAGTTGATTTGTGTATTCCATTGAAAAATTTATAGAAACTATCATTCTTGTATGTGGGAGCCTTGAAGTAGCCTAAAATCATAATGTAGGGCCTTGTTTTGAAGAAAAATCTAAGTTTACGCCCTAACCAGAAGTTGAATTTGAATTAATAAAGGAACTACCATAAGTTGAACATATTTATTTGCTTTGAAATTCATTATCTTTGATTATTTTGTATGCATTGGGCTTTTTGGGATTTCAAATAGGTAATAGGGATGCGAAAATTGAGGAAAAATTTGAACTTTTTGAATTTTGAGTTTTTCTTCAACTTTTGTTATCCCTCACTTTTGTTGGAAACTAACAATTGTTTTTTCAGGTACATATGGAACTTAAAATGGTGAATAAGGAAAAGAACGGTACTTTGAGGAGATGGGAAGAGTCTCCCGAGCCTAGTGGTTCAATGGAGGAGTATCCTAGGTAGCGAAGTAGATATACTATCACTAGGGTGACATACAAAGTCATAAGAGGATAGACTCGTCAGATATCTCAATCAACTACAGCCCAACCAAGGATGAAGTGCACATAGATATCACCCCCACACACTTGACAAAGTCTGAGACTACTCTATAGGTTTCTGCTCAGAACCCCTATTCTAAGGTGGGGTCCTAGGATTTATCTGATGAGGTTGAGCAGGAGAAGTTATCTTCAGTTCCCCATTCTAAAGAGGGTACCACTACTCATGTGTAGTAGACAGAGGTTTCCCAATCTGATGTGGGTGCTAAGCATCCTTCCTACGATGCTTTAGTACAGAAGATCCCCGCACCTTCACATACCCAGAGGCACTTCACAAGAAGGAACCTCTGAGGTGGTTTGTGGATGGGATGCAGGATATTTATGATATCAATAGTTAGGTTTAAGATCTAGGCAGGACTATGAGGTGTATTTATGAGGAGCATCAAATTGACATATTAGGGCTAGAGTGAGTTCCACAACTCTAGGCAATATTTGACAGATATAAGCTAGAGTGGATGTCCAGGACACTCGGTTCCAATAGCACGACTATGGTATGGGAGTTTTATTCTTCCTATAGATCTACCTTAGTCCTTCATATGTGCCAACATCCAGGACTGATCAGATTTTTAAAGAAACCATAGCTTGATCACACAATGGCTAAAGGGGTCAGAGTTGATATTATATAGGATATTAGTCGCAGAGTTATTTTTATCCTAGATTATATCACTCCTATATTTACAACTGAGTGCAACGATAATCTAAGAACTGCACATGATCAACATATCATGTGGGATACTGAGCATAATCTAGAGAGGGTTGAGATGGATAGGTGGATAGCCAGTTATATTTCACCACTGGATGATGTGAACTGATGGATCGAGGGGAAAGCGATGATCAAAAAGTTCCTCTTGATAGTATAGGTTAAGTTTTTATGGTTATTGATTAGATACAGACTGATACCCACTACTTTAGATAACACATTAACGTAGGAGGGAGAACCACTGGTTAACTGTCTGATGGCTGGCTATGATATTGACTTTGCTACTATTTTGTGACATGAGTTGCATGACTGAGCCTTTGGGGAGCTGTCTAATTTTCCATTCCCTTGCATGATCTAGAGTCAATGTGATGAGGCCATACTGCCTGAGTTATGAGGTATTGATGAGAGTGTACTTGCGATCGCGAGGACCATGAAGTGTTTAGCACCTTCAGGTACTTCTGGGAGATCGATACAGCAGGAAGTAGTACTACATGCCTAGTTTAAGGTCCCTATAGTTTCAGCAGAGCCTACTGAGACACATCGTGATGATATAGATATTAGTGTAGATATAGAGATAAGGGGGTAGAGATATGCTCTATATTCGAGTACATAGGGTGAGGGGACATAGGTTACTTCTTCTTCAGCCCTGGCGTCAACCTTAGTGCTGGTTGGTGCATCTACAAAGCCTGCTCGCCCATCTACTACAACTCCTATGATGGGTATGATTAAAATATATAGTGAGTTTTTGTAAAGCTTAGCGGATTCTCAGAGGGCCACAGCTTCTTGGTTGAAGGTTATCGACACTGAGATGACTACCCTTTTTGGTCATATGAGATCAGGGGTTAGGACTAGATTTGAGCAGGACAAGGCTAGATGAGAGGTTGTTTATAGGGTTGCATTATCAAAGATGCATGCTTATTTTCAGATACAAATACATGATCTAGAGAGATGGTTTATATCCCGATAGACAAATACATGTGTTCCAGATCTAGTTTAGATGAGGGAGGATTTTTGTCACTCCTCAAATCCTATTGGGGTGGACTGGCACCCGTAACCGAGGAGGCCTGGGACAACCATCTCATAACCTTATACTTCCCATTTATACCTCTATGACAACCCAAAATTTGGACAGCATCATGTCGCATATAAAAGGAAATAATCACCTGTATAAGCTCAAACACACATATATATGTATATACAATACTTTCCCGTTGGATCCATCACGTCTATTAACAAAACACCACCTTCACTGTACATTAGGTCTACAAAGCCTCTAGACAATACACAGAGTTTAACTAAGGTCGGGACACACCCCGCCATATAACTAACTTCTATACAATACCAAAAGTGACTTGATATGACACGGAAAGCCCTGAAGCAAACTGGAGCTCACCAAAAGTAGCTGGATATCCTGACTCGAACTTGTGCAGTGTATGAGCTGAGGTACCTGTGCCTGCAGCATGAAATGTAGGTCCCCCGCGGGGGACGTCAGTACGAAATATGTAAATCTATAGATAATCACATATGATATAGGAGCTCAATAGAAATCAGAAACAAGTGAATAAATCGTAATAGGAGTGGACCACACTTACTAGAACTTGTGACAACCTGTACATTGTATTTATTCAATCACTTTACCTTCGTTCTTATTATCTTTGTAATCATTATTGTACTGTACTGTGACCATTAG
This sequence comes from Capsicum pubescens, assembly GCA_030864215.1. Lineage (NCBI taxonomy): Eukaryota > Viridiplantae > Streptophyta > Magnoliopsida > Solanales > Solanaceae > Capsicum > Capsicum pubescens. Next base: position 187,417,702 of record CM061541.1, read on the forward strand.
GCTGCCTCCAGTACATATCAACTAGGATCGACCCATGATAGGCTTATGACCCTGGGATACCATCCATAAACACATAAATAGGGATAGACCCATGATAGGATTATGCCCCTGGGATACCACCCGATAAGAGAGAACTTCCATCTCTTAGTTCAATTAATCTTTGAGATTGTTATTTCGGTCGCCACCACATTTTTGATACTTTGAAATAATGATACATTAATAAGAGACATATAAATATACTATAAATGCAATAACAATGAAGTAAGAACTCATTGGCACATCAATGAAGTGTTTTGGAGTCATCAATGCCATAACAATGAAGTAGGAACTTATTGGTATATCAATGAAAGATTTTGGAGTCATTAATAGCACATGGATCTTGTTTGAGTAACCGGATACCTTCTGACATTAATTAGTGCAATAAACATGTAAGATTTGGAAAACAAGTAAGTATTGGAATGTCTTGACATCTTGTAGGGTGGAAACAAGTTCATTGGTAACGTAGGACATCATACAAAACCATTATGGATCACATGTTATTGAATAACTTTGGAAACTTTCTTAATAGAAAAATTGTTCACTTTCATGCCAAAGATATGGTATAGAGTATGCTTTACATACCTGACTGTTAACCTTCAATACTAGTCCCAAATGGACTTACAATCTTTTCGGATTACTTATCTACAATGAACATATATAGCAATGTAGTATTAGCAACCAAACATCACAATTGAATTATTTTAATTCACCAAACTAGTGGTTAAGTAGTAAGCCTTAATTACACCATAAAGGGTGTGAATTTAACCCTTTTATACTCCAATTACATTCACATGCCATGCATATTCATACAACATCCTCCAATATCAAGTTTGGATTCATTTATCCTTCCAACCAATCCATTAAACCAAATTGAGCCATAGACATAAATAATCATCAATTCAATAGTATATCACCATATCCACCTTCCATAAGTCAATTACCATATCTAACTTCCATAACTCAATTACCATATCCACCTTCCACAATTCAATACAACAAAACCATGTAAAATAGTCCATCACCCTATTTCCATCACCTTTCAATAACAACCAATACATATAATCCTCTATCACACATATACATATGGAAAAGAACAAAGGAAAAAAATATTCATACCTTATAATTCACCTCTTGATTATGCAATACTGTTTGCACAAATAATTGGTGCCGTTCGAAGCTCTCGAGATGACAAACACAGTTATCGGATTACTTTGTAATTTCTACGGTTGAATCAAACGTAATTTAAAGGTCAAATTTGGCTAGGGTTTGTTCTTTATCAAATATTGATGATGAAAATGAGTTTTTGCACTCATATACATGTATATATACACATATTCCCGTCCATAATATAATAAGAAATGACCAAAATGCCTTTAAAATTTAAATAATGTCAAATCTATCCTTTGGTGGACTATTTTGTTAAGCTAAAGTAGATTGACCATAACTCTTTACTCCGATATCAAATTTGGGTGAAATTGGTATCGTTGGAAGGATAATTCAAAGGGATTTCATTTTATATAAAGTAGGATACCCAGTTCGTCCTGTACAAGGAGTTATGGTCATTTGAAGTTGACCCTGAAAATTTGTTTTGATAGGATGAAGTAAAACGAGTGTAACTCCTTACTCAGATATTGGATTTGGATTAAACCAATTGCATTGGAAAGAAGACTAAAAGATATTTCTTTTAGTAGGTTGAAGATCTCCCAGTTCATTATATTAAGGGATTTATGATCGTTCGAAGTTGACCCAAAAATTCGGCTGGCCTCAGTAGTTTGTATGCAGGAAACTTTCCTGCACATTTACTATTCCCAAATATCCCAGCCACCGTTTTATAGTTTCAAACATGCTCGATTATATCCGAAACCTATCCATTTTTGGAAATCTTTTTATCGTTGGAAATCTTATTCAATAACCTTCGCATGGAACCATCGACGGGTAAATTCCGGTATTAATAAAATAAAAAAATTAATTCCATATAAATAAGACCAATACACGTACTTGAATACGCTAATACACGTACTTGAATACGGGGTGTTACATTCTTCCCCCCTTTAGGACATTCGTCCTCGAATGTTAGCGTAGTTATTCAACCGAAACAAGTTCAAGTCCATCATTAATATTCACATCAGCACATAACTACTATGCATATATAAAAAAAACTTACTTGTTAATGTTCTAAATCCATTTCTTGAACATCATCTTCATCTTTGAACAAATGAGGGTACTTAGATTTCATTGCTTCCTCAGCTTCCCATGTAATCTCTTCCCTTTGATGATTTCTCCAACGTACTTTCACAGATGCTATCTCTTTATTTCTCATCTTCTTAACTTGGCGATCTAGAATAGCAATAGGAACTTCCTCATAGGTAAGATCTTCCGCAAATTGCACATCCTCAGTAGAAGTGATATGTGATGGATCTCCGATGCACTTTCGAAGCATTGACACATGAAATACCGGATGTACTGATGAGATATCTTGGGGTAGCTCTAATTCATATTCAACTTGTCCAAACCTTCAAGTGATCTTATACGGGCCTATATAAAGTGGACTCAACTTCCCTTTCTTTCCAAATCTCATTACCCCTTTCATTGGTGATACCTTCAAAAATACCCAATCACCTATAGAAAACTCTAGTCCTCTCCTTCTACTATCCGCATATGACTTGTGTCAACTTTGGGCTGTTTTCATTCGTTCCTGAATTACTTTAACCTTCTCTATGGCTTGATAAACAAGATTCATTCCGAACAAAAGAGTTTCACCCACTTCGAACCATCCTATTGGTGATCTACACTTCCTTCCATATAAAGCTTCATATGGTGCCATTTTGATACTTGAATGATAACTATTACTGTAGGCAAACTCAATAAGAGGTAAATGATCATCCCAGTTTCCCTTAAAATCTATTACACAAGCTCGTAGCATATCTTCAAGTGTTTGGATGGTACGTTCTGCTTGTCCATCTGTTTGAGGGTGAAAAGTTGTACTCAACTTCACTTGTGTTCCCAAATACCTCTGAAAAGAATTCCAAAAGTTTGTGGTAAATTGGGTTCCCCGATCTGATATAATAGAGATTGGCACTCCATGTAATCAGACTATCTCTTTAATGTACAGCTTCGCATACTCTTCAACTGTGTTAGTGGTCCTAACTAGTAGGAAATGTGCGGATTTGGTAAGCCTATCAACAATCACCCATATAGAATCAAACTTCCGGGATGTACGAGGCAAACCAATAATGAAATCCATGTTGATCATGTCCCACTTCCATCTTGGAAGATCAATGCATTGCATATAACCTCTGGGTTTTTGGTGCTCAACTTTAACTCTTTGATAATATGGACATTCAGCTACAAATTCTGCAATGCTCTTCTTCATGTCATTCCACCAATACATACCTTTCAAATCTTGATACATTTTGGTTGATCCTGGATGAATGGAATACCTTGAAAAATGTGCCTCTATCATAATCTTGTTTCTTAGCCCGTCTACATCCGGCACACACAATCAGTTTTGGCACTTAAGTACTCCTTCTCGCGTAAGCTCAAATGCCTTGGTCGCACCACTCTGAAAGTTCTCCTTAAGCTGTAATAAAATAGGATCTACATATTGCTTCTCTTTCACTTCAGCTACTAATGAAGATTCCGCAGCATTATGTACGATAAGCTCTTTATCCGGAGTTTCAAGAAGGCAAACTCTCAAACTAGCTAACTGGTGAAGATCTTTAATCATCCCTTGCCTTTCTATAGGCGCCATCATAGCCTTATAACTTAACCAATCAGCTACCACATTTTCTTTCCCTGGATGGTATAAGATATCAATATCGTAGTCCTTTAATAGTTCAATCCATCTCCACTACCTTAAATTTAGATCCTTTTGATTAAAAATATATTTCATACTCTTATGGTCAGTATATATATCAACATGAATCCCATATAAGTAGTGGCGCCATATCTTTAAAGAAAAAATAACTGTTGTCAGCTCAAGATCGTGTGTAGGATAATTTTTCTCATGTGGCCGCAATTGTCTAGAAGCATATGCTATTACCTTACCATGCTGCATCAATACACATCCTAAACCAATTCTAGATGCATCACAATACACTGTATACCCTTCGGTGCCTTCTGGAAGTACCAACACGTGTGTAGAAATCAACTTGTTCTTTAAATCTTGAAAACTCTTCTCACAGGCATCATTCCATTGGAATTTGGATATTTTATGGCTTAGCTTGGTTAAGGGGGCTGAAATGGAAGAAAAGCCTTCAAAAAACCTTCTATAATAACTGGCCAACCCGAGAAAACTATGAATCTCCATAGGCATTGTGGGACTTGGCCATTTCTTCACAGCTTCTATGTTTTCAGCATCAACCTTTATCCCTTCACTAGATACAATATGACCCAAAAATACCACCGACTTTAACCAAAACTCACATTTAGAGAACTTTGCATAAAACTTACAATCATGAAGAGTCTTCAATGCCTGTCATAAGTGATTGGCATGGTCCTCTTCTGATCTATAATAAACTAGAATATCATCTATAAAAACTATCACAAATACATCCAGGAATGGCTTAAACACCCTATTCATCAAATCCATAAAAGTTGCGGGTGCATTTGTTAGCCCAAATGACATAACTAGAAACTCATAATGACCATACCATGTTCGGAAAGAATTCTTGGGTATATCCTTCTCTTTGACCCTCACTTGGTGGTAACCTGACCTCAAATCAATCTTAGAAAAGCACTTGTCACCCTGTAACTGATCAAATAAATCATCAATTCTTGGGAGAGGATATTTATTATTAATAGTCACCTTATTCAATTATCGATAATCAATACACATCCTCAGCGAGCCATTCTTTTTGCGCACAAATAACACTGGTGCTCCCCAAGGGGACATACTAGGCCTTATGAATCCCTTCTCTAGAAAATCTTTCAATTGCTCTTTCAACTCTCGTAATTCTGCTGTGGCCATTCTATACAGAGGAATGGAGATTGGTTGGGTGCCTGTTATTACATCAATACCAAACTCTACTTCTCGTTCAGGAGGCAAACCTAGAAGATCTTCACAAAATACATCAGAAAATTCAGTTACCACCGGAACAACGTGAAGAGTTGGTGGCTCCGCTTCTGTATCCCTTAATCTAACTAAATGATTTATGTATCCTTTGAAAATCATTCTTCTTACCTTAAGATAAGAAATAAATCTACCTCTTGGCGCACCAATTTCACCTTTCCATTCAAGCACCGATTCATTTGGAAAATAGAAATATACCTTTTTCGTGCAGCAATCAATTGTGTCATAACAAGATGCCAACCAGTCCATACCCATTATAACATCAAAATCTACCATTTTTAACTCCACAAGATCAACCATCGTATCACGACCACAAATAGTTACTATGCAGTTTCAGTAAACCCTTCTAGCTATAATAGATTCTCCAACTGGTGTGGACACTTCAAATGGCTTAACTAACAGTTCGGGTATTCTTTCAAACTTTCTAGCAACCAATGGAGTAACATAAGATAATGTAGAACCGGGATCAATTAAGGCATAGACATTGAATGAAAAGATAGACAACATACCCGTAACCATATCTGGGGAAGACTCTAAATTCTGTCGATCCGCTAGAGCATACGTACGATTTTGTGCCCCGCTTGAACTCGTGGCTCCTATATCACCTCTAACATGACCCATTGGTTGTGCACCCCTTCCTGAATAAGGCATCGATGTTGATGATGAAACAAATAACCCCGTAGGTCGTACCATAACCCCTATGCCCCTTCGTGGGTATTCTCTCATCATATGCCCCAATATATAGAACCGAAAGCAAACATTGGTCCCCAGCTTACATGCGCCCAAATGATACCTTCCACATTTATTGCATGGCTCTTTAGGAGGTCTCGATTGGCTCATATTCCCTTGCCCTTGGTACCCCACTATCTACGAACTCTGACTCTCACTTCTGTGCCCAAATTGATTTCCTCTAGACCCTTAGAACTGTGGTGGGGCACTAGCTGCAGAATAAGAAGATAATGGCCTAGGTGGTCTACCAGAAAACTATGGTCTGAACCCTCCTTGGGATGCCATGAACTGCCCTGTAGATCTGGCCCTCTTGGAATATCCTCTTTCTAATTCCTGTGTTCTTCTCCTCAGCCTATGATCTTCCATTTTCGGTGCAAAATCTTGGATCCTCGCTATCTCCATATCTTTGTTCAAAGTAGCAATAGTACAATCTCTAACCAGATATGGATCCAGCCTATCCATAAATTGATGAACTCTGTCATCCATAGTAGCTACAACATTAGGAGCATATCTCGACAAGGAATTAAATCGGAGACTGTACTCCCTCAAACTCATATTCCCCTGACGAAGATTTAAAAACTGATCTACACGGGCCTGACGAATCTCGAATGGAAAATAATGATCAAAAAATGCCTTTTTGAACTCTTTCCAAGTAGCTGGGGGTGCATCAATACCCCTAGATCATTTCCAGTCCTCGTACCAATATATAGCCTCCCCTTTGAATCTATACGCTGCTAACTCCACTGTATCTCTACTCGCTACATGTATAACATCTAAGGCCCTTTGAATTTGATCAATAAATTCATGTGGGTCCTCGTTAAGATCTGATCCAGTAAAAGTGGGAGGATCCATCTTAAGAAAATCCTGTGTTTGAAGGCTAGCCGCCCTATCTGTACCACTAGGACCCGAGGTAGGAATGGATTGCCCTTGATCTTGCCCAGCAACTATACGAGTCAAAAGTTGCACTGCATTTCTAAGATCTTGATCAGCAGCATTAATAGGTGGCTCAAGGGATATAGTTCTCCTCCCCTTTATTTCTTCTGGAGTGGAAGAAGTTTCTGATGCATGCTCAGCTGGAGCCTCACTTTGATTAGCTGGTATAGTAGGTGACTCACTAGTCCCCTCTCCGGTAGCCACATCTACTTGCTTATCGGTATTCTTGTTTTTGGTAACCGGCATCATTACTATAATAAGAGAAAAAAATGGATTCAGTGGTCAACTATGACTTCATATACAATATAGGCTCTATCGCACGATCTAAGACATGAAGAAAAGAAACAATTCCTAAATGTCCATAGCCTCCTATCTATAAATGCGGTGCACGACACACCGATAAACAAGACTCTACGTAGACACGGCTTTGTAGACTCACTAGGACGAACTTCTCTGATACCATATTTGTCATGCCTCAAATCCTATTGGGGCGGACTGGCACCCATAACCGAGAAGGCCCAGGAGAACTAACTCATAACCTTATACTTCCCATGCATACCTCTATGACAATCCAAAATGAGGATAGCGTCATGTCGCATATAAAAGGAAATAATCACTTGTATAAGCTCGAGCACACATATTTATGTATATATAATACTTGGCCGTTGGAGCCATCACGTCTATTAACAAAACACCACCTTCACTGTACATTAGGTCTACAAAGCATCTAGACAATACACAGAGTTTAACTAAAGTCGGGACACACCCCGCCATATAACTAACTTCTATACAATACCAAAAGTGATTGGATATGACACGGAAAGCCCCGAAGCAAATTGGAGCTCACCAAAATCAGCTGGATATCCTAGCTCCTACTTGTGCGGTGTATGAGCTGAGGTACCTGTGCCTGCAGCATGAAATGCAGGTCCCCCGTGGGGGACGTCAGTATGAAATATGTACTGAGTAAGTAAATTTGTAGATAATCACATATGAAATAGGATCTCAATAGAAATCAGTAACAAGTGAATAAATCGTAATAGGAGTGGACCACACTTACTAGAACTTGTGACAACCTGTACATTGTATTTATTCAATCACTTTACCTTCGTTCTTATCATCTTTGTAATCATTATTGTACTGTACTGTGACCATTAGGCTGCCTCCAGTACATATCAACTAGGATCGACCCATGATAGGCTTATGCCCCTGGGATACCATTCATAAACACATAAATAGGGATCGACCCATGATAGGCTTATGCACCTGGGATACCACCCGATAAGAGAGAACTTTCATCGCTTAGTTCAAGTAATCTTTGAGATTGTAATTTCGGTCGCCACCGTATTTTTGATACTTTGAAACAATGATACATCAATAAGAGACATATAAATAGACCATCAATGCAATAACAATGAAGTAATAACTCATTGGCACATCAATGAAGTGTTTTGGAGTCATCAATCCCATAGCAATGAAGTAGGAACTTATTGGTATATCAATGAAACGTTTTGGAGTCATTAATAGCACATGGATCTTATTTGAGTAATCAGATACCTTCTGACATTCATTAGTGAAATAAACATGTAAGATTTGGAAATCAAATAAGTATTGGAATGTCTTGACATCTTGTAGGGTGGAAACAAGTTCATTGGTAACGTAGGACATCATACAAAACCATTATGGATCACATGTTATTGAATAACTTTGGAAACTTTCTTAATAGAACAATTGTTCACTTTTATGTCAAAGATATGGCATAGAGTATGCTTTACATACCTGACTTTCAACCTTCAATACTAGTCCCAAATGGACTTTCCTTCTTTTCGGATTATTTATCTACAATGAACATATATAGCAATCTAGTATTAGCAACCAAACGTCACAATTGAATTATTTGAATTCACCAAACTAGTGGTTAAGTAGTAAGCCTTAATTACACCATAAAAGGTGTAACTTTAACCCTCTTATACTCCAATTACATTCACATGCCATGCATATTCATACAACATCCTCCAATATCAAGTTTGGATTCATTTATCCTTCCAACCAATCCATTAAACCAAATTGAGCCATAGACATAAATAATCATCAATTCAATAGTATATCACCATATCCACCTTCCATAACTCAATTACCATATACACCTTCCATAACTCAATTACCATATCCACCTTCCATAATTTAATACAACCAAACCATGCAAAATAGTCCATAACCCTATTTCCATCATCTTTCAATAACAACCAATACATATAATCCTCTATCACACATATACATATGGAAAAGAACAAAGGCAAACAATATTCATACCTTAGAATTCACCTCTTGATTATGCAATCCTGTTTGCACAAATAATTGGAGTCGTTCGAAGCTCTCGAGATGACAAACGCAGTTATCGGATTACTTTGGAATTTCTACGGTTGAATCAAAAGTAATTTAAAGGTCAAATTTGGCTAGGTTTTGTTATTTCTCAATGATTGATGATGAAAATGAGTTTTTGAACTCATATAAATGTATATATACACATATTCCCGTCCATAATATAATAGGAAATGAACAAAATGCCTTTAAAATTTAAATAATGTCAAATCTGTCCTTTGGTGGACTGTTTTGATAAGTTAAAGTAGATCGACCATGACTCTTTGATCCGATATCGTATTTTGGTGAAATTTATATAGTTGGAAGTATAATTCAAAGGTCTTTCATTTCATATAATGTAGGCCACCTAGTTCGTCCTGTACAAGGAGTTATGGTCGTTTGAAGTTGACCCTAAAAATCTGATTTGTTAGGCTGAAGTAAAATGAGTATAAATACTTACTAAGACGTTGGATTTGTATTAAACCAATTGCATTGGAAAGAAAACTCAAAAATCTTTCTTTTCATTACTGGCATATCTCCCAGTTCATTATATTATGGGAGTTATGATCGTTCGAAGTTGACCCAAATATTCGGTTGGCCTCAGTAGTTTGTGTACAGGAAATTTTCCTGAACATTTACTATTCCCAAATATCCCGGCCACCATTTTATAGTTTTGAACGTGCTCGATTATATTCGAAACCTATACATTTTTGGAAATCTTTATATCGTTGGAAAGCTTATTCAATAACCTTCTCATGGAACCATCGACGGGCAAATTCCGGTATAAATAAAATAAAAATATTAATTCCATATAAATAAGATCAATACACGTACTTGAATACGCCAATATACGTACTTGAATATGGGGTGTTACAATTTTGATATCCTATGAGCATAGGTATTCTCTCTTGCAGAGATCCATGTAGCAGCTACTCCCTTGATTATAACCCCTGTAGTCTAGATATCACCTCCACATGTACTGAGAAACTTTAACTTCTTTGTAGAGGGTGATGAGAAGGTTCCAGCAGTTGGGAGCAAGAGAGGTAACTTAGACATTTAGCAGGATCTTGATATGAAAAAGGGGGAGGCCGTTAAAATAGTTAGGCATGATTCTTCAGAGATTACATCTGTAAACAGGCAGAGGCATGTATCTATAGAAGAGGGTACATCCATTAGTAGTGCACTTCCACCACTGACGCCTCAACCAGCTCATATGCCCCCATTTAGGGATGCTCCTAACTTGGGAACTTAGTGCATCCCAAGTATGTTCTCACTTCCCTATGATTTTCTTTATTTTAGAACATTGAGGACAGTAAAAAGTTTTTTAGTTGGAGGTGGGTATACCATGATGTCATGGGTGTTTGTTGTCGTGCTTCTTTTCCTATCGATCGTGGTATGGTTATAGAATCAATATGTCTATGATAATTTTATAGCGTATTATATTTTTCCTTGTATTGTGTTTCTTTTGTGTGCAATTAGGAGATTTTAAGTATTTAGGGCAGTAGTCATATTTTGACTAATTTTTGACCCCCTCCCAAATTTTGAGATTTTAGACATGTGTGATGTATATATGTGTGAATTGTGTGGATCTTGTTATGGAATTAGTATTTGGGACATGATAACCATTTGTTGACAATTGGATAAACTGGATAAGTCATAGCTGATGATATTGACTCTGTTCTATGTGTGTGAGATACTACCTAATTTCCGTTGTATGTCAAATTCAGAACTTGCCTGGTTAATCTTGCCTAGGTTTAAGGATAGTGGTTTAGGAAAGGATCATAGGTCATTTTTTATTTTAGTTCACTTTTAGCTAAAAGGATCTTCCATGTGAGAATGATATCTCTTGATCCCTGCTCGGAGCCTTGTAAGCCTATTTTCTTATTTTCACCATTCACCTTCTCATTTGTATTACAATTTACCTGCTTTAGCCCTAGTCTTCCTTGGACATTGTGCACCTCAACATAGGAAAAACGCCTAAGTTAAAGTTGGCTATCATAGGGGTGAGTGGTGTGTGGTGTAAAATTAGTATAAAGAAGGGTAAAATAAGAGAAAAAGTTAGTAGGATTAGGTTTGGTAGTAAAAGAAAAGGAAAAAAAAGAAAAAAACAGAAAAATTGTGAAAAAAGTTAAAACTAAGGAATAAAAGACCACACTAAACCTGAATGAGCATAAAAGAATAAATGCGAGCAAAAAGGGTGAAAACATAAATTTTTTAGTATGTGAGACACCACAGTGAATGTACTACTAAGGAGGCTTAGTTACTTTATATGTCCATATGTACCATACTACCCCCTCAAGCCTATATTACAAGCCGAATAAAGTCCTATAGTGATCCTAACTTGATTATCTGAATGTTAAGGTAAAGAAAATAAGGGTAAGCCTATAGTATTTTACATTAATTGATTGGAACTTCTTTGTTGTGTGTGTGTGTCTCTTGTCTGTCCCTGCATTGGCATGCATTATTTTATATGGGTGAGTGGGACATCTTTATTATGAGGTCACTTGAGTCATATTGCCAGTTATTGATTTGTTCGGGTAGTGTAATTTGTACATATGAGTGGTTTTCTGTTGCTAATTTAATTGCCATACCTTGATCCCATTGTGTCACACTGTTGTGCTTAATGCTCATACATAGTTGAGTTTGAAAATTGAGATTGGAAGAGGATGTTATGATTTGAACACAATGCGATGACTGACCTTCTTGAATAACTTATTTTTTCCTAGTTAAGCATTGTTTTTGTTTTATTGTGTTTTTATTGCCTGATGACATGCAAATGTTCTATGTTAAGGGTGTCAATGTGCTATAGTAATATAGAACTTTCGATGCTTAAAATGAGGAAAATATGTAAGTTTCTGAGGCCTTTTTGGTAGATATTATCTGTTTTGGGTATGTTTTTGAAGAAAACATGTTTTGGATGATAAGTTTATGAAAAAGGTGAAAAAGGTGCTTTTGGCCACTTTTGGAGTAAATATGGATGTTTGGGATGTTTTCAGATTTACCGTGATCAATGCTATTTCAAGAGTCGAAGAACAGATAAAAAACTGACTCTCGACACCTACTATGTCAACCTACGGACCACATGTAGACAAAGCAGGTGCCAGAAACCCAAAATCCCAAGAGATGACTTGCAGGAAATTATCCATCCATAACCTGTGGTCTGCACCTGCGCCCTATGATAGACTACAGGTACTACCTATGCCTATGCCATACCGTAGGTACAGAGAGCAGGTGGCCACCGACCGGTTTTCTCCTATTTCATTCGGACTTTGTTTTAAGGGTTTTCTCATGTATTATAAATACCCCTTATGTACTTTTTAGTAGGAGTTATGTTCTTTTAACACCCAGAAACATATTTTAATCTCAAGATCCTTCTTTGATCTTGGGACTTCCTTATACTGACTTTGATTGATTATTCAGTTACAGTTGTGGGTTCTTAATTATCTTATCATTGTGATTTCATCTATGCTTTCTATTATGAATGTTATTGATCTCTTCACAATTATGAGCGGGTAAAACCCATAGGTAGGGTTATGGAAATCCTGGCGAATTGCCGAAGTAGGGGAAGTGCTATTGTTGATCTAAACTAATACTAATGGCTTGTTTTGTCTTATTTTTGTTATGATTGATTTCTTAATAGGTGCACACATTAGGATCCCGCCTAGATATTGCTACATACTCTAAAAGAGGAGTAGTGACTAGGAAAAGATAAAGACAACAATAATTTGGAGTTTAACTATCGATCCATGCTTCTAGGTTCTATCTATGTAAGTTGGTTACGTTTCATCTAATAGCTATAGACTCAAATGGTAATAGTCAACTGGGATCAAGATAAGGATTAGTAGTGCAACACCTTGAGACTTAAAAGATAAAGGGTGAAATCCTCCTACTCGTCCAAAAGACTGTAGATGGTACATAACGTATCGATTCAGCATGCAAGGTACTGGATTGGTTCAACAACACACGATAAGACTATGGAGTTGAGAAGCTAGGGGCAACACATTCCTAGTGTTCACTCACGACTGATTTCAACCAAGTTAATATTGTTCTTTGCTCTCAATTACTGCAAACAAAACCCTATTTACTTTTCTTTTTTTGCCCATTAACTAACCCTATTGATATTCAAGCCACGTGTTCCCTTGGGATTCGACTCTAACCTTAGTTAGGTTACTATATCTTGATGGTGACTCTATCATCATCTAAAAGGAGGTGTTGCTTGGACATCGTCAAACCACATTTCACATTAAGGCATACATTGTTGGTTTTGTCACACCAACTACACTTGCAAGGTAACAACAACATGCCATGACAGTTTTCCATTTACTTGGGGAAAACAACTCTCTTTTTGATTATACAAGGTAGGGGAAACACTAACTCCCTTTATTAATTAAATCATACCATTGTGTTTCAAATATCTCTTTATATTATGCAATAGTTCAAGACAAGTTCAATTCTATAAATTCCCACCTTTCTCATAACTCAAAACCAATTTCACAATATGGGTTGGGGTCATAACCACTTCAAAAGTCACAAGTTTGGGAAAATCACAATTCCTAGTTCATTCACCATACCTATGCACCCACAAGTTCAAACCCATATTTAAATCATGAATAATCATAACTAAATCATGGGAAAACATTGCTCAACAATAAGCATTCAAAACCCACAACCCTTGTTTTCAAAATCAAAATAATTCCATGTGAATAACACTTTAATACATATGCTTTTACAAAATTAACAATGAGGGAAGAGTCATATGCTTGAAATTGTAAGATATACAAAGAGAAATCACCCTTGAAAGCCCTAATTGATCAACCTCTTGAAAGGTATTCTTGACCTTGACAAATTTGATAGTGTTGAGAAGTTACTTTGATTAGTTTATGAGGACTAATGATACCTTAAAGGGGTTATAAGACGAGGTTGTCAAGTTGGGTAAGAGGGGACATGTTCAGAAGTCCCTTAGCTTAAAAGATGAATAGGGGTCGCCTTTGACTACGAGTCAACCCATGACTCATAGTCACTCCTTACGACTTGTAACCACGATTCATAAGCAAGGCAGTACCACCAAGGCACCCTACACTGTAATTAATATGACTCGATGGCACCACTCGTAATGGGACCCCACAATTCGCAGGGTCCAGATGTAGTCAACATAGAACCCCATTTGGGACTTACACTAGACACCCTACGATTACAACTAACGACTCGTAACATATCCTTACGGTTCTTAGTGATTCACTCATACTTAGACCAGAATCTAGCAAAATACTTACTGGTTTGAATACAACTAATTCCAATGACTCGTCAGGACACCCTATGACTCATAGGGAATGTCGTTACTAAGGAAGTGAGCTCAAAGCTCAAGAAATTTCCAAGGGTCAAAATTTGGTGTGTTTCAATTCTCCCCCACATGGATCATTCATCCTCGAATGATAGGACAAGGCATTTATTAGCATGAATTGAGTCCACATACCTCTACTCCTACCTTAAATAAATACAGAAAACAAAAATGCTAGGTAGTAAGAATACCTTAAGCATGATTATCCAAAGCGTAAAACAAGAACGGATACTTGGACTTTATGTCCTCTTCGGCCTCCCAAGTCACTTCGTCAACCTTGTGGTTCCTCCATAGAACCTTTACCAAAGCTATGTCCTTCATCCGCAACCGATAAACTTTCTAATCCAAAATTTTAACCGGGACTTCCTCATAAGATAAAGAATCCAAAATGCCAACCTCCTCCAAAGTAACAACCATCAAAGGATCACCCACACACTTTCTCAACATCGAAATATGAAACACTAGATGAATGGAGCTCAAACTAGAGGGAAACTCCAATTCACATGCAACATTAATAACCCTCTTCAACATCAAGTACGGACCAACATATTGGAGGATGAGCTTCCCCTTCTTACCAAACCGCATCCCTCCCTTCATAGGGGATTCCTTTAAGAACACCCAATCATCAACACAAAAATCCAACTCTCATCGCCTCACATTCGCATAGAACTTTTGGTAACTTCGGGTGACTTTAAGACTATCCCAAATCTCCTTCACCTTCTTCTTCACTTGGTGAACCAAATCCATACCAAACATCTCAGCCTTACCAACCTCAAACTATCTGATGGGAGACCTACACCTCCTACCATACAAGGCCTCGAAAGGAGCCATACCAATACTAGAGTGGTAGCTATTATTATACAGAAACTCAATAAGAGAAAAATGATAAACCCTACTACCACCATAGTCAATCATATAAGCTTTAAGCATGTCTTCCAATGTCTGAATAGTCCTTTCCACTTACCCATTCGACTGTAGGTGGAAACCAGAACTAAGGCTCACCTTAATTTACAAAACTCTGTGAAATGAATGCCAAAACTATGATGAGAACTGATTATCACGATCTGACATGATAGAAATAGGGGCCCCATGCAACGTCACAATCTTTTGGAAGAATAACTTTGCATAGTATTCTGCCAAAAAATTTGCTCTCACTAGCAAGAAGTGAGCAGACTTAATCATCCTGTCCACAATGACACAATCAAATCAAACTGATTCTGAGACCTAGGAAATCGAGTTACAAAATCCATATTAATCACTTCCCACTTTTATATCGGTAACTCAATTTTATGATACAACCCTCCAGGCTGTAAGTTCTCAATCTTCACTTCTAGACACACCATCCATTTATACACAAATCTAGCTATATTTTGCTTCATATTGTTCCACCAATAAATCTCTTTAAGATCATGATACCTCTTCCTTGAACCAGATGAATGAAATAATACCATTCATGAGACTCACCCAATATCCTCTCTCGCAACCTATCTATATCAACAATACATAATCTTCCTTGGTACCTCAAGATGCCATCATCACCAATCTCAAAAGCTACAAACTTTTGTTATCCCACATCTCACTTAATATTCATTAAGACCGGATCTAATACCTGTTTCTCCTTTATTTTAGTATAAAGAGAAGACTTCACCACCTTTTACACAAATAAACCCCCATTATCAGAGTCAAAGATACAAACTCTATGGTTAGACAAACTTTGAATATCTTTTACCAATTCCCACTTATCCTTATCCACATGAGCTAGACTCTCTATAGATAACCTACTAAGAGAATCATCAACCATATTAGCTTTACCTGGGTGGTAATGGAAACTCATGTCATAGTCATTCACCAACTTAAGACATCTTCTTCGCCTGAGATTCAACTTTTTCTAGGTGAAAATTTGCAAGCTCTTATGATCAAAAAAGATATCTACATGGACTCTATATAAATAGTGATGTCAAATCTTCAATGCAAACACCACATCCAACAACTCCAAGTCATGAGTCGGATAATTCCTCTCATGAACTTTTAACGGCCTAGAAGCATAGGCCACTACCCTACCATGCTACGTCAACACACAACTAAGTCCCACATGGGATGCATCACAATAAACCATGAATCCATCCTTACCCTCGGGCAGGGTCAAAACTGGAGTTGAAGTTATCTTATCTTTTAGCTTTTCTAAACTACCCTCACAAACATTAGACCACAAGAACTTCACCTTTTTCTAGGTCAACTTAGTTAGTGAGGCAGCTATAGTCGATAAACTCTCTATAAATATCCTATAGTAACCAGCTAAACCCAAGAAGCTCCAAATATTTGATGGAGCCATAGGCCCAGGCCTCGTCTTAACCACTACAAATTTCTGCGGATCCACCATGATCCCTTCACTAGAAATGATAAGACGCAAAAAAGTAACATCTTTCAGCCAGAACCCGCACTTCAAAAACTTAGCATCCAAATGTTGATCTTTCAAGGTCTACAAAACAATGTGGAGATGGTCGGGGTGATTTACCTCACTCCTAGAGTACACCAAAATATCAAAAATGAATACTATGATGAACAAATCCAAGAATTAATGGAACACCTGATTCATGGGATCCATAAATGTCGTCGAGGCATTACTTAGACCAAAATACATCACTAGGAATATATAGTGACCATACCAAGTTTGGAAAGTAGACTTAGGGATATACACTTCCCTAATCTTTAGCTGATGATAACCCTACTGAAGATCAATTTTAGAGAAACATCTAGCACTCTAAAGTTGGTCAAACAAATCATCAATCTAAGGAAGAAAAAACTTATTCTTCACCATAACCTTATTCAACTGACCGTAATCGATACATATTCGAAGGGAACCATCTTTCTTATGCACGAACAAAATAGCAGAACCCCACGGAGACATACTAGGATAGATAAAACCCTTGTCAAGGAGGTCTTTCAACTACTCCTTAATCTTTTTCAACTTAGATGAAGCTATTCTATAAGAGGGGATAGAGATAGAACGAGTGTTCAGAACAAGGGCAATCCTAAAATAAATCTCACTATTGGAAGGGACACTTCGAAAGATTATCAGGGATTAACCATGGGAATGGATTGTAAAGAAGAACCCTCCAAATTAGAATCTTTATCCCAGATAAAATGATAAAGACATGCATTGGAAATCAACTTGCAGGATCTAAGATATGATATGAATCTTCTCTTAGGCACTAAAGAACCCCCTTCCCACTAAATGACCAACTCTTTAGGGAATTTAAACATGACATTATGAGTTCAACAATCTAAGGAGGCATAGCATGAGTTCTACGAATCCATCTCCAATATGATATCAAAATCACCATGTCTAACTCTATCAGATCTATCAGAGTTTCTTTGTCACCAATAAATACCATACAACCCCTATAGACTCTACTAGCAACTACAGAATCTCCCATTGGGATAGAAATATAAAAGGGATCAAGGCTAAACTTAGGACCAAAACCAAAATGTACAACAACAAATGGGGTCACATAAGAATGAGTAGACCTCGAATAAAGAAACTAAAAGACATCATAAGAAGAGAGTCATAACATACCAGTGACGACATCAGGAGATGCATTAGAGTCCTGGTAGGTAGCAAGAGAATATATCAATTCTAGCCAGAGCCCGCAGTAGAAGCAAAAGAAGAACCCTTTGGTGCAGGAGTTGATAATGTTGAAACGAGAATCTTATTTTCCCTAGAAGAAACCTTAGAAGGATAATAATTCTACAAATGACCAATCTAACCACATTTAAAATACATGATCCTCCCTTCTTCACAAAAAACATGGTAAACATGCCTACAAAATCTACAAAAAAGATATGATGGAGCTGATTAAGCCCCACTATCCTGAGATAGGGCACCTTGTGCCCTAAACTCACTATTATGCTGAGAATGATGATCACCCGACGGCTTTGAATAGGGAGCACTAGTCGTTGAACAAGAATCAAAACTCCCTGACTTTTTCTTAGACCACTTTACACCATCTCTACCACTCTGTTACTGACCTCCATCCTGATCAGAAAATCTAAACTTTATATTTTGTTGTTCCCCTATCTCTACCTACTTTTTCTTCTATTTTTCAACCTGCTGCATATATAAAACTAGTCAGTAGATATCGTATCCTTTTTCATCAAGGTAGCCTTACTCTCTAGGGTAAATTCACGGGAAAACTGATGGCATTTCAAGGCATACACTAACTCGGGAGCATGTCGGGACAGCTGATGGCATTTCAAGGAATACACTTTGACTGACATCTTATCTTGCTTTAGATTAACAAACTATTTTGCTTTTGCCTCCCTCAAATCCTAAGGAAAGAAGTGGTCCAAGAAAATACTAAAGAAATCATCCAATAGTGCAGATTTGGCATCGTCTCTCCTAGACTGTTCCCATTCCTCATACCATTATTATGCTACATTCTTTAATTGATAGGAAATGAATTCTATACCCTCCATATTAGAAACATGCATCACATAGAATATCTTTTCCATCTCATCAATAAAATTTGAAGGATCTTCCTCAACTTTAGAACTAGTGAACATAAAAGGACTCAACCTCAAAAATTTGCAAACCTTTATGACCTTAGAAGATGGAGTAACAAAAGCTATATTCTCAGACTAAGAAGCTACCAACTGATCCAATATATGAATAGACTGACAAAATTCTGCATTTGACAAATCAGCCTAAGGAGCTTGCGGAGGATAGGAGGGGATCAGTGGAACTCCAAAAAGGAAATAAAAAACTGGACCCCTAGATCGGGTTTGTACCCAATAAGTAGGGTGTGTCCTATAATCATAATCCTCAAGTGGGATAAAGAAGTTTCCCTGAGCTTTAGATCATCTGGGAGACATGATATGAAAAGCGAACACACGATAATTAGAGAGAATCAATACCTCAGACTCTGTAGCTTGAAATAAGACAACAAAAAAGGAAATATTCCTAAATACCTGGTAGCCACTCCCTTATAAGTTTGGCATACTACACACCTATAAAAGAGACTCTACTAGACATGGCTTTGTTGGAGACCTAATGAAACTAAACCTAGGCTCTGATAACACCTTGACACGACCCAAATAATGGCCAAGCTATGCCTGGTATCTTAAGTCAGACGTGGAACGGAGATCACTCCTGTACCTAACTAACCCAAACATAAGACACCTAAAAGTCAGATAAATTCTAAACATATAATAAGATAGCATGAAATAGCTTCAGAAAAGTTTAATGCATATCCATAATCGATAGCCGACGGACAGCCAAACAATTGACTGTCACCGCCCAACAACCATAGTAGTAAAAACAAAGCCTTCTAATCAATAATCCAAAATCAAATATCAATAAAGTGTCAGGATATTCCCCCGAAAATAGCAAAAAATAAGTCTAAGACATAAGAGGAACAAAACATGAAATGTAGAGTTTCAATATATAGAATCTCACCACTTCAATGTCAACTCATGAGTTGATCTTGGATCCTAATAACTGAGCAGGAAAAGCAAAAGTATGATAAATTCTTGCATCGCATGGGGATATAGCGTTCGAAGATGGTAAGCGGGGTGAACGCTATTATGTAACTCAGGGATATGGATAACATAATGACATGATCAACAGTTTAACATTATTCAAACTAATGCACATAATCAGATGCATATACATATATATATATCACATGCCGAGATTGGAAACAAGGTTTAACATGTATTTTTAAAACTTTAGCTTAGACTGTTTAGCTCAACTATCATATAATAGTACCCATGGTCTATATAGGCCCCAGATCTCACTCCCTGGTTGGTCCCCAGTGCGTGTAGCCACATGAAATAGAGAATAATCTCATGTATATGCACATGGGGGACTTAAACCTTCCAAAAAATACTAAGGTGACTTAAGCAATTGATCATGTAATGATTTATAGGCAGCTAGAACCTCCATAATCATGAAATAATAATGAGGGGAACTCAAACCTCTCTGGTCACTTTGACCCCTACATCAGCAAACGTGGTTTCTAGTAATAGTCACCCGAACCTCCGCTTTCACAACTCAGCTACACAACCCTATTTATGGCCCAGTTAAAACATTTATCACACAATCCCATTCATGAACCACATTTCATATTAAGGTATACATTGTTGGTATCGTCACACCATCTACACTTTTAAGGTAACAACAACATGCCATTATAGTTTTCCAATAACTTGGGGAAAAGAACTCCCTTTGTTCATTGATAAAGGTTGGGGAACACCGACTCCCTTTGTTCATTAAATCATACTATTGTTTTTCAAATACCATTTTATATCATGAAATAGTTCAAGACTAGTTCAATTTTATAAATTTCCACCGTTTTCTTAACTCAAAACCAATTTCCCACTATGGGTTGGAGTCATAACCACTTCAAAAGTCACAAGATTGGGAAAATCACAATTCCCTATTTCATTCACCATACACATGAATCCATAAGTTCAAAACCATATTTAAAGCATGAATAATCATAATTAAATCATGGAAAAACATTATCCAACAATAAGCATTCAAAACCCACAACCCTTATTTTTAAAACAAAAATAATTACATATGAATAACACTTCAATACATATGATTTTAGAAAATTAACAATGAGAAAAGAGTCATATTCCTGAAATAGTAAGATGTACGAAGAAAAATCGCCCTTGAAAACCCAAATTGATCAACCTCTTGAAAAGCCTAAGTGTTCTTGACCTTGAGAAATTTGAGAGTGTTGAAAAGTTACTTTGATCAGTTTATGAGGGCTAATGGTATCCTAAAGGGGTTATAATACGTGGGTTTCAAGTTGTGTGAGAGGAAAAATATCTAGAATGCCCTTAACTTAAAAGCTGAAAAAGGGTTATCTTTGACTACGAGTCAACCCTTGACTCGTAACCCTCCCTACGACTCATCAACATAAGTATTAACCAAAGTAGTACCACCAAGTCACCCTACACTGTTAGCCTTATGACTCAATGGAATCACTCATAATGGGACCCTACGACTTGTAGCATCCAGTCGTAGTTAACACAGAACCCAATTTCTGACTTACACAGGACACCCTATGATTACACCTAATAACTCATAACATATCCTTATGTCTCTTAGTGAGCCACTCATGCTCAGAGAATAATCTATCCATAAATTTACTAGTTTGGTTATGACTCATCCCAATGACTCATTAGGACACCCTACGAATCATAGGCAAGTCATTACAAAGGCAGTGAGCTCAAAGCTCAAGAAATTTCCAAGGGCCAAAAATTTAGGGTCTCACCTATGCAACCCCTATAAGTTTGATAGATATAGGGGCATACTAGTGATAGGCAATACACAAGCAAAGATTAATGCAATAGAATCCACAATATCATAATCGATTCGAGTATTATAATGTATATCCAAATTTGAACCAGTAAGTATAATTAATATTATAATCATAATCATTATAACCATAAATATCATTACCATCACCATCATAACCATCATCATCATAACCATCATCACCATAATCATATATAATTATCATCAATCATCAGGTTTGATCAATAATTCATAATATCAACATATATATATAACATCAATACTATAATCTATCATTAGATTTTACACGAAATCCATATCATCAATATAATCATCATCCTCAGTCGCAATATCAGAGGGACGCGTATATAGATATATTATAGGTGCACGAACTTAAGCGGTGTCTGAGAAAAATGTTAAATCCATAAATTTATTATCTAGGTTAAACTTTGGGACTAAATCATTATAAAAGTGTAGAAAGGGTCGGAATTTCCCATAATTGAAGTAAATAGTAGTATCAAAATCATAGTCCAAAATTTGTCTTGATCAAATCTTAAAAAAACATTTTTAATTTCTTTACACATAGGTTATTCATTGAGACGATACAATTATTGTTATGATTAAATCTATTTTTAAGGAGAAAAGTGGGATTTTACCCCTATTTAGAAAAATAGTAAAATCATATTTTAGTTGGAAACAATTATTTATCAATTTAATGATCATGAATGTACCGAATCTATGCATGCCATCACCAGTATTCAAATAATGGAACCATAAGCATCAACATGTCTATAAACTATAGCAACATCCTTTATAAGGATAAACATTTCTTGGATGTCCAACCGATATCATAACACTACCTTGGACCCAATAATGTGTTTGAAATAATTATAACATCATAATCATGGCCTTAGGCCCACATGCATATCCAAAACCTATATAAATAATCATATTTGTAATCCATAACATATCTATGAGGCATATCATATCTGTAAGCCATAAATCATATCTATGAGGCATATCTTATCTATCGAACATATAACGTAACAATGGTCATGTCATATCCATAAGGCATCTCAAATCTATAGGCCATGTATCATAACTACATCTATGCCTATATTATTAAGCATGTCGATAGACCATATCATAGCCACAAGCCGGTAATCATAATTTAGGAAAACCATCATCATTCACTAAGTCATGAAGTAACCTTATACTAAAGTCTTAATAGTCTCAAAAATGTTTAACATGCATAAATAAGTCCCTAAGTGCTAACATAAGTCTTTTCATAAGGTGGGCCAGATGAACCTACTTCTAATCATCGAATTTCATATTAAGGTAATTTCTACCTCGGACTAGGCTAAGGTATCTATATTAACTTCTAGATAGTACGTAGCCCATAATTAGCCCTAAGATAGGAATTCCACCTAGAACATGAGAAATTAAGTCAACTCTACCTAAATTATGGTGTCAAGGTCGCTAAATAGTCCATATAAGGATACTCATACTAATCACGCTCCCAACACTTAAACTACATCCTAAATCTAGCCTAATAGCACAAACATTCTATGAATTAGCTCAATCTATGAAGAAGGCAATATGATTCTAAAAGTGTAATAAGTTCTTCACCTTACAGGTCAAACTACTCATCAAATCCCCAAAACTCAATAATCAAGACTAAGTCACAATGTGCTTAACATTCATATTCACATACAATATATATAACACATCATCTTGTGAAGTAGAGTAGACAGAAGCCTACCTCAAAGATGAATCATAAATTCTTTAATCATCCATAAAATATTTATCTTCACTCCATAATTTTGAAATGCCACCACGCTATCAAAATCATAATCTACGCTTCATTAGGAGCCAAATAAGACCCCTATTGGTATAGAATGGGTTGGATCAAATTTTAGGTCAAGAATGGGATTATAGGTACCATAAATAGAATCCAAAATTGAACCCATCATGAGATCCCTCGACATACATGAAAGTTGTGTTCAAAATTTGAGCATAAACGGAGCACAAATCGGGTGTCAAATCATCCGTTAAAGTATAAGAATTCAATGCCCTAATTTATAAGAATTTATTAAGAAATTGAATGAATCTCACCATGAATTCAAAGAGAAATCAAAGAATAATCGTTAACCAAGCTCCCCAGATCATCTATAAGCTTTAATCCCAAGCTCTCTCAACTTCTAGTGTTTAGTTCAATTGGAAATAGATGAGAAAATGGCAAAAATGAGCTAAAAAGGGATATTTATAACCATCCTAGGCACTCGGGTCTTGCTATCATGACCCGATGTTCATGATCACCAAGCATAGAGACAGAGTCAGATGTCGCTATCACGACATCCCCTTACGGCGATCGCGATCTGGAAGGATGGTTAAGGAGTTGCGTTGATGTTCTGGCTTTTGATGAAACATTTTGCATCCTTTTCAAGGGATAATTGTATGTTTCAAGAAACTAATGTTGTATTTAATGCTGGGTTTAAGTGTTTTTAGGTCAAAGAGTTAGCTAAAGAAGAAACCTGGAAAAATTTTATAAAATGTGCACTAACGGTCAAACTGGTGGACCATCAGCCATACGATGGACCATTTGGTTAATCGTCAGAGTAAACCAGAAAGAATCAAATGAGGGGCCCCTGTGATGATCTAAGTGGCAGATCATCGAATACTCGACGGACCGCTAACTTGACTGTCAGGCCGAAATAAAATGTGGAATTTCAGAATGTCAAGTGACGGCTTCTGCGATGGACCACCGGGCCAGTGATGGCTCGCCAACATGACCGTCAACCCTTAACTAGATCATGGAATTTTGGGACTCTCAACGACGGTCCACTCGACGGACCATCAGTCTACCAATGGGTCACCGATGTGATCGTCAACTTGGACGTGGCTCTTTCTGAGTTTAAAATTTAAATCGTCTGCACCTGGGAACATATAAATACCCAGTTTAGGTTTTATTTAGGTATATTTAATCATATTTCCAACTTTGAACATTATTGTAAGGTAGTATTCTCTGAGATTCAAGCTAGAATTGTGGCTCTAAATATTTTTATGCCTATTCTCTTCTGAAGATTCAAGAATAAATCTTATGATTTTTGTAAGTAATTTCTGAATTTATTTATGAGAAACATAATAACTTCTTCTTCTTCTATGGAGATGTGTGGATAAACTCCCATAACTAGGGTTATGGGAGCCTTGATGTGATAATATGATTGGGGTTGTGAAAATACTTGATTTTCATGATTAATCGAAGTTGTATAAACCCTTCTTCACAATAATGACCTTTCTTGGTTGTAAACTTGAACGGTGATCCCAAGAACATCACTTGTTCAAATGGAAAAGTACTTGTCGGGAAAACAAGAGGTTTAAATGGGACCTAACAACTTTAACCTTTGGGTTAAGGGTTGTTGCCTTAACGGGATCAGTCCACATTTGAGAATAATTGAATAAATTAGTGCATTCTATAAGTTTGACACAATTATAGGATAATCTACTCATTTAGGTTGAGAGACAAATGGGTAAATTATAGGATTCAATAACTCTTGTAATTAAAGTGATTAATTGGAAATTCAAAATAATTCACAACCCTAGCTGCTTGAACATTTTGGTAACTGTAACTCTAGATAGTCTACTCTCATTGAATTATTATTTGAAATAATAATCACTGACTGGAACACTTTCTATTACAAATAACGAGGTAAAATTTACAAATCAAACCCCCCTTTTAATTTGGAACCTTTGATCAATAGTCTAGTAACAACCATAATTCTTAGTGAATATAGTATTCCCTGTGGGATTCGATCCCAACCTAATTGCGTTTTATTTTTTACAACAACCACTTACCTTGTCATAAGAGAGGTGTAATTTGGGCATATCAAATTTTGGTGTTGTTGCTGGGGAATACGGTTGTCAATTAAGTTTGTGATTGTTAATTGAGTTTCCTAAATTTTACCTTTATATGTTGTTTTTGTTTTATTATAGGATCATTATTGTTTATGCCATGCACCACAAGTTTAGGAGAACCACTATTACCCTCCAATCCTAAACCACATATAATTTGTAAAATGGAAGAACAACAAGAAGCTGATAGACTAGATGCCTTGGCTAGAGCACAGGTTAATCGGCAAAATAATGGTCGACCAACTCGTGACCCTAATTCTAATGAGAAAGATTTAGGGGATGATGATCTGATCAACCCAGAAAATAGGAGGCATGCGGAGAATGTAGAGGTGGCAACAAATAAAAACCGAGCATGTAGAGGGAAAGAAAACCGCCAACCTACTATGCAATTTAATCTTGATGAAAATGAGGATGACTTGGATGAATTTGGTTCTATAGGAGCAATAATTCCACCTCCACTGGCACCTGGGGTGAAGTTCAACATATCCAACACCATGATACAGTTGCTTAATCTTAAGGGGTTGTTTGAAGGACTTCCAGGGGATGACCCAAATATGCACTTGGTGAACTTTATCAACATTTTCAAATCCTTTGATAACCCTGGTGTTGGACAAAATATGATTCATGTTTGGTTGTTCCCGTTGTCTCTGTCTGGAGAGGAAATAATATGGTTGAATGAGTTGGCCCCCAATTCTATAACAAATTAGTGGCAATTGAAAGGAGCTTTCCTAGAAAGGTTCTTTCTTCATTCCAGGATGTTATAGTTAAGGGATGAAATTAGAAACTTCAGAAAATTACTAAATGAGTCACTGTATGAAACTTGGACGCGATTCAATAAAAAGTTGACACAGTGTCCTAACCACAAGATGACTGACGAGTATTTAATGGAGACTTTCTATAGAGCCTTGAACTCTATAACCAAATCAACATTTGATAATACTACAGGAGGAGCATTTATGAAGCTTACATTTAATGAGGCTGCAGAGATATTGGAGTGGTTGACTAATACAAGTATATCTCAGCACATCAGGAATTCTGTAGTAGCAAGCCCTGCTATTTCTAGTGGTATGTTAGTGGAGCAATGTTGGAAAGAGGAGGAGCGTGACAAAGATATGGCACATATGAAAACACAAATGGATCTATTTACTAAACACTTATTGTCTGGGAAGACTCAGAAGGTAAAAGTTGTTAGGTCGCAAGGCAGAGCTGATTCTGATTCTGAGGATGAGGCATACTACTTAAATAATTAGGGGGATTTCAGAGGAAATATCCAAGACAATCAAGGTCGTAACTATTATGACAAGGATAGTTACAAAGATAGGGACCAAGGGAGTTGGAAGAACAAAAATGATAGGAGTGGACTGTATGTACCTCCTGGAAATTAGGATAATGCAGCTACCAGTTCAGGAAAGATGTCCATGGAGGACAAGATGGAAAAAATATTAAAGGAATTTAAGGCTACCAATACTTGGGTGATGATGATGAAGAGTGAATTATCTTCCATGAGATAGCTAGAAAATTTGCACTCAACTTCTATTAAGAAGTTGGAATAGCAGATGAGCCAACTCTTGGCAGTATTTAATCAGAGGAAGGGTGGTACCTTGCCTAGCAATACAATGTAGAACCCTCGAAATGATAGCTCCTGTATAGAAGTTACCACTCAGAGTGGTAAAATATTACCTGGACCTTCTGTAGGCAAGGTTGTGATTGATGATATAATTGAAGAAGATGTAGAAGCTGATGAAACCCATCCAGTGGATTGTGAGAAGCTGGATGGTAATACTAGTACATCTAACCATCAACAGGTTGATGAGTTAGAGAAAGAAAAAGAAAAGAAGAAGGAAGCAGTGGTTACCACTCCCCCAAAACTACCGCTTGTCTTTCCTTATAAATTGAAGAAGAAAGCTGATGATACAAGGTTTAGCAAATTCATGGAGATACTGAAGCATCTGACGGTGAATATGCCTTTAGTGGTGGCATTAGAGCAGATGAATGAGTTTGCTAAGTTTATGAAAGACCTGGTGATGAAGAAGATAGTAGTGAGCTACGAACCAGTGGATAACCTTCACGACTTTGGCTCTATTTTAATAAGGTCTTTGGTGCAAAAGAAAACGGACCCAGGAGCACTCACTATTCCTTGTACAATCGGGTCCCTTGATTTTTCTAAGGCCTTGTCTAATTTGGGAGTGAGTACTAACATGATGTCACTTGTTGTTTATAAGAAGTTGGTTTTGGGGATCCTACACTCATAAACATGCATTTAGTGATGGAGGATAGCTCGGTAAAATTACCAGTGAGTATTTTGTATGATGTGCTAGTGAAGGTGGCCAGCTTTATATTCCCTACAGATTTTGGTATTCTGGATTGTGAGGTCGACTTTAAGGTGTCCATAATCTTGGGTCGACCTTTTCTTGCAACTGGAAGCGTACTTATTGATTTGCGATCTAATGAGCTCTTATTCAGGCTTAATGATGAAGTAGTTTGGTTTGATATGTGTCAATCTATGAAGCAGCACAAGGAAATGAGTGTGTTCTTTATTATGGATGTTTACTATAATGATGAGCAAGAAGTGCCGATTGAGAAGAAATTTGTTGTCGAGGCTTTAGTTGCAGTCTTGATGAATTTCGATAGCAAAGGAATTGAAGAGTATGAGGAGACTGTGTGTACCTTGAATGGAATGGGATCATATTATTATGGTCTAAGAAGCTGGATCTAGATCTTAAAAATTGACCAATACCACCTGCTAAGTCGTCTATTGAAGAGCCACCGGTGTTGGAGTTGAAGGAATTGCCAGGCCATCTACGGTATGTGTTTCTAAGCAGTGTAAACACTTTACCTATGATTATTGTAGTAGATGTGGGTGAGCAGATAGTGGAGGAACTTATCTCAGTACTTCGGAGGTACAAAAGGGTGATAGGATGGACTATTACGGATATTATTGGCATTTCTCCGGGTATTTGAACCCACAAGATTCAGCTGGAGTAAGATTGCACACCAACTATTGAGCATCAACATCGTCTTAACCTACCAATGCAAGAGGTGGTTAAAAAGGAGATCATCAAATGGCTTGACATAGGAGTTGTATATCCTATTTTTGATAGTAAGTGGGTAAGCCCTGTCCAATGAGAGTCCAAGAAATAGGACATGATTGTTATAGCGAACTAGAAAAATAAGTTGATTTCGCTTAGACGTGTGACTGGGTGGAGAGTTTGTATGGACTATTGTAATCTTAACTCATGGACTTTGAAGGACCACTTACCAATGCCTTTTATGGATCAGATGCTTGATCGATTAGCAGGAAAAGGTTGGTATTGTTTCCTAGATTTGTATTCTAGCTATAACCAGATTTCTATAGTCTCGGAAGATCAAGAAAAGATGACATTCACTTGCCCGTATGGTACTTTTTCCTTCAAGAATATGACATTTGGTCTGAGTAATACACCTGCTACATTTCAATGGTGCATGATGTCTATCTTTTATGATCTGGTTGAAGACACCTTGGAGGTGTTTATGGATGACTTCTCAGTGGTAAGTGATTCTTTTGAGCTTTTTTTAGTGAATCTGAGTAGAGCTTTGCAGCGGTTCAAGGAATTTAATCTTGTGCTTAATTGGGAGAAATGCTACTTCATGGTGAAAGAGGGCATTTTCCTTGGTCACAAAATTTCAGCCAAGGAGATTGAGGTTAAGCGAGCTAAGGTTAAGGTTATTGAGAAACTACCACCTTCCATTTCAGTAAAGGGAGTGTGTAGTTTCCTTGGTCATGCGGGCTTCAATCGGTGATTCATAAAAGACTTCTCAAAAATTGCAAACCCACTTTGCTAGTTGTTGGAGAACGAGGCCAAGTTCATATTTGATGACGATTTCTTAAAGGCATTTGAATTCCTTAAAGGGAAATTAGTTGAAGCCCCAATTATTGTTGCTCCAGATTGATCAAAACCATTTAAGATTATGTGCGATGCAAGCGGAGAGGCACTTGGGGTTGTACTTGGCCAAAAGAGGGATAAGTTATTTCATCCCATTTATTATGCAAGCAAGGTCTTAATAGAGCTCTGAAGAACTACATTGTTACTTAACCGGAATTTCTTGTAGTTGTCTATGCCTTTGAGAAGTTCTAGGTTTACCTATTAGGAACTAAGGTGGTGATTCACATAGACCAAGATGCCTTTAGATATTTGATAGCCAAGAAGGATGCTTAGCCGAGATTAATCAGATGGGTATTGCTTCTCTATGAATTTGACTTTGAAGTCAAAGATAGGAAGGGATGTGAGAATCAATCCACGAACCACTTGTCCAGAATGGAGGGAGGTCAAGCACTCAAGGATGAGCTAGAAATTGATGATGCATTTCTAGATAAGAAAATCTTGCTTGCTGTGTTAGAAAGAGTGCCTTGGTATGCAGACTTTGCAAACTATGTGGTGAGTGAGGTTATTTTGGAGAACCTTTTTTTTCATCAAAGAAAGATGTTTCTTCATGATGTTTCACACTATTTCTGGGATGAGTCGTATTTTTTTCGGTGTTGTACAAATAATATTATAAGGAGGTGTATCCTAGAAATGGACATCGTGAATATTTTGGAAGCTTGTCATGCTTCTCCGGTTGGTGGTCACCGTTCAAGTGACCAGACTTCTAGGAAAGTATTGCAGAGTGGCTACTATTGTCCGACTTTATTCAAAGATGCTTATGAGTTTGTGTGGAAATATGACCAATTCCATTGACAAGGGTCAATCTCAAAGCACTATGCGATGCCTTTGACAAAAATGATAGAAGTGGAGTTGTTTGACGTTTGGGGCATCAACTTCATGGGACCCTTTTTAAGCTCATATGGGATAAAATACATTCTGGTTACCGTTGATTATGTATCTAAATGGGTTGAGTCTATTTCCTTGGACGATAATGAAGGGAAAAGAGTTGTTGTGTTCCTTAAAAAGAATATAATCTCTTGTTTGGGGAGCCACGCACCATCATAAGCGACGGCGGATCACATTTTTGCAACCGAGTGTTTAAGGCTTCCTTGGCGATGTACGGTGTTAAGTAACATAAGGTGGAAACTCCATAACACCCACAAACTAGTGGGAAAGTGGAGATTTTGAATAGAGATATCAAAGTCATTCTTGATAAAATGGTGAATGCAAAAAGATAAGATTGATCTAGGAAGCTTGATGATACTTTGTGGGAATATAGAACAGCTTTCAAGACACCTATCGGTATGTCACCGTACCAATTGGTATATGGCAAGGCATGTCACTTACTGATTTAATTGGAGCATAAGGCACTGTGGGAACTTAAGAGGCTAAACTTGAATTGGAATTAGTCAGCGGAGTTGAGATTGGGCCAGCTAAATGGGATAGATGAGTTTCATCTCGGAGTGTATGAAAGAGCAGAACTATACAAGGGAAATATGAAGAGATACCATGAACGGAGAATTGCAAAGTGAGACTTTCATAAAGGTGATTGGGTACTTCTCTTCAACTCAATATTGAAGTTATTTCTAGGTAAACTTGAATCAAAATGGTCTGGCCCATTCAAAGTTAACCAAGTCTACTCATATGGAGTAGTTAAACTTGAAAATGAGGATGGAAGTGTATTCAAGGTTAACAGGAAATGAGTGAAGTTGTATATCGGTCCAATGGACTAGATAAAGTGCATAGATACCATCTATATCGATGAAGTCTGAGTAATCGAGATCACTGAGTTGTGTCAGGACATTAAATCAGGTGCTAGTAGGAGGCAACCCACAAAGTGTTGTTGTAATCATAGTTGGAATTTTTTTTTGTATTTGTGCAATCTAATGTATTTGTGAAGTGTACAGGACTGAGAATGCAGAAGAATAGGAGTTTTACATTTGATAAAGGGGTGACTGTACGACTGACGATCGTCAGGGACTCTATGGACCGTCACTAAGACCTTTAAAGCTGAGATAAAAAATTAAAATTTTGGATAAGGTTTGATGGCCGAGTTGGCGGACCATCGTTGGTCCAACGGAATATCACTCCCTCCGTCAACCAGATGCTGAAATTCGAGGTCACTGGAACAGATAGATAGGAAGGTTGACGGACCATCGCATAACTGACAAACTATCGAGCTAACCATAACAGTAAAGTAGAATTGATGAGTTACTAGTAAGCCACGACAGTTAACCTGGCAGACCGACGAACACCCGACAGACCATTAAGTAGACCGTCAGTGTAACCCTAAGCACAGATCGGGTTGGGTTGATTTTAAAGACTATTTAAATTGACTGTATCCGAACTAAATGTTTTTAAACCAATAAGAAGAGGTGGTTACATACGTTGCCACCTTACCAAATCCTAAACCTGTTCAACTTTCTCTGTATTCAAAGTATCTGGGTCAGTTATTTCCCACTTAGGACTCTTTCTCTTCTTTTTCTCTCCTATTTAAACAACCCCATCCTTCTCCCCTTCTCATCATAAACCAAGATAACAAACTCTAAAAAAAGGCTCATAGTTTTTTTTCTTTTGTTCTGGATTTGCAAGTCAAAGTACCAAAAGTACTGCACCATCAAGGTATGATCATAACCTATTCTCTCTTTCTTTCTTTGAATTGTGAAATATAGAGTAAATCAGTATTGCTTGATAGAGAAACTTCATATTGTTTTCTTTTGCCTCGTTGTTGATTTGTTGATTGTCAAACTTGATACATTCTATTCTGGGTGAAGTCTAAGTAATCCATGTGACCAAAATAGCAAAACTTGCACTTGAGTGTTAAATTGATGTCATTGCTATGTTAAAAATGGAATGATATATACCAGGTGTTCGACAAAATGTCAAAATAAAGACTAAAACTGAAAATTAAGGCTGGCGGCCACCTTGGCGGACTGTCGGACCTTCGACGGACCGTCAGGTAGACCATCGCAAAGACACAAAGTTGATGTTCACTAAATAAGCTATGACGGACGACTTGGCATACCGTCAGTAACCTGACGGACCATCAGTTCAACCATTGTAAGAGTCTAAAAAACATCGCATACTGGTTAAGCCCTGACAGTGAGTCCAGTGGACTGTCGCTGTCTCAATGGACTATCAGACCTACCATCAAGCCATATTTTCAATATTTTTGATCTATTTTGAATTGCAAATTGATTCTTTGTTCCTTTTTTGGGCATTATGGCATGCAAGCTTCCTTTGACCAGAGGTAGTGGTAGAGCACAGGGATGAGGCGATCCAGCTAGGAGTAAGAAGGAACCTTCCTTCAATACTTAACAATGAGACAGAGAAATCCCTACACTCTCCCAATCTAAAGAGGAGAGTGAAAGAAGCACCAGTAGTACCAGTTTGAGCCCAGACGAGGAAGGGGTAAACACATCTAACCCCAACCCCATTGAGGCAGAAACTGATCATGTTGAGACCGAAATGGAGGTGGAAACTGTGGTTAAAAGTAAAGACCTTCAAATGAGGGAGACACTCTGGTGGCAGATTTCGGGATCGAAGAAAAAGTTCCTTGATGGACTAGAACCAATGATGAGTGGCCAATATCTAAAGAGTACTAAATAGTGATGAGTGATTTGCAAGAGTATGCAGAACTAGAGCGGCAGTTCAATGAGTATGAGTTGGCCTGGATGAGCAAGTCGCTTGGTTCTTATCAATAGAATCTGGTGAGGGAGTTTTTTGCCAACTATTTGGCTCTAATAGAGAAGTATTGTCCCAAAGGCATGAAGATATTAGATTTACCAAATAGGGAATCAGTCCCGGTGAGAGGAGTCAACATTGATAAATTGGCTCGAACAATCAACAGGATGTTGTTTGGTCCTGACTATGAGGCACTGGCTGTGGTTCCTGATCTTGAGTATCGTCTAAATTTGGCATCGACTCAAAGGTTGTGGTTGTTTAGGCTACTGACTGATGATGGTAACCCTGCCTGGGAAACAAACCCTCGATAGCGTATTGCTAAGTCCTTTTTTATCTTACGAGTTAAGTTTTTGTGGGCCATTATTCGGTTAAGGTTGATGAAAAGAGGAGGGGATGATAATTTAGATAGCCACAGGGTTGTTCTGGTGGATAGTTTGATTGCAGGGCTAAAGATCAATTTCGTCCAAATCATTACAGATGAAATATTCATGAGGGCAGACAAAGTGGCAAGTGCACTACCATTCCTGTGTCTAATCATGGAGTTTTATAGGCAGGCTAATGTGCCTCTGATTTGAGGAATTAATAATGTCGTTCGGGCTACACATAGGCAAGACATTGAGAAATAAAAATATGACTTAAAGTTTGAGATGCGAGTCACCAAACCTCCAGCCTACTAGACACAGTCAGCGACAACCCCAAATACTTCTGAAATTCCTTTAGGTATCCCCTTGCCTAGCACTACTTATATTACTCCTAATTATATGCCTCCTAGTACATCTGAAGGATTAAAGTATATGCCACCAATAGGTGGCACAAATTATTTAGAGTACAAGTTAACGCAGGAAAATTTTGCTAAGTCGGTTAAGCTGCAAAAGAAGATTAAGAAGCAGCTGGACACATGGGCTTCACAATTCAAGCCTTTTGTTGATCAAATTATGGTAGAGATAATCCGTCCATTTCAAAACATTCATCTTAGGATGGATCACAAGGAAGAGAGAACCAACAAAGGCTGGATGCGATGTCCATTTTGGATCTTGCTAAGTTCATGGAAAATTTTAAACAAGCACAGGTGGACATAGCAGAGTTGAAGAGCAAGCAGTCACAACAACCAGTTTTAAACCCCACTTTGGTGATAAGTGATGAAGATGAAGGTATTTTTGACTTGATGAGGAAGATATTGAAAGACAAAGCCAAGAAGGTGGATAAAATTATAGGCAAAAATATGTATAGAAAAGCTGCCCGAAGGAGAAGAAGAGAATCAATAACACTGGAAGAAAAATAATATTATGATATAAGAAAAGATACAAAAAGATTGAGGAGAGATAAAGATAAAAAAAGGAAGAAAGTAGAAGATGAAGTTGCTGGAGTGTCTACCAGCTCTACCCCAGCAAGGGGGCCTAGTTCAGACTAAGCTCGGGATATGATACCTCCAATTCTGGAGAAAGAGATTGTGAGTACCCCTACCATCATAGGGGTCAGTGTTGCTGTAGTGAGGCCACTGGAGCCTCACCATATTTCACTGATGCCTCATTTAAATAAGAGGCCTTACAAGTATTTCCCATCCTCTGTACTTTAATTTTATACATTGAGGACAAAACATTTATGTTTTGTTGGGGTGGGTGTACTTGTACCACAGGGGATTTCGTTGTCGATGTTCTTTTTCTCTCGTGTGCTATCTAATAGAACCGGCATGTCTAGGATTGCATTTTATTTTCTTAGGTTGTGATGTAAATATCTATTTGTTAGTGTTTATTTCTAAAGTGAAGTGTTTTTTTAGCATTTTGTTGTGTATATGGATGAATAATGATGTTGGCATAAGGCAATGAACATGTTTGTATGATTATTTACTCTTGTTATTTTTCATATGTAAGCAACCTTTAGTGATTCTGTAATTTGCATTAACTTATAATATATGTACGATCGTGTGATGGAAATCCAAAGAGCTGTAGAATGAATTTGACTTAGTTTCTTATGTGTGCGAGTATTTGTGTTAGTTCTTGCATAGTGTAGTAACTAGAACCTGCCAGATTCATTGATGTTGTTTTGTGGTTGATGCAATAAGATTTGATAGTAGGAATTCTTATACTTTCCATCCACTTCACCAAAATAACTAACCCCACCAAAAGGATTTTTCCATTTTTGAACCCTTTTTGAGCCTATGTTAGTTTTTTTTATTCCCAATAACTCTGCTTAACTCTTTTTAGGCTATTAACACTTAGCTTTGGCCCTGGTCCAATATTGGACATTCTGCACCTTAACTTAGGAAAAGCTCCTAAGTTGAGGGTGGCTACTGTCAAGATGTTAGTTGTTTAATAGAAAAGTGGTTTAAAGCTAAAATAAAGCATTTGGCCCTGATCTGTTTAAGATATTGTGCACCTTAACTGATTGCATCAGCATAAGTTGAGTATGGCTAATGCATGAAAAAAAATTGTGGTTAGGGCAAAGTGTAAATGAAAAATGGAGATTGTAAATGAGATGGTAAAGTAGTAATTGGTGAATAGAATTCAAGGTCAAAGAGAGTTAAGTCTTAATGTTGAGTCACTTTTCCCAAAATTTGTCCTCACCTAGCCCAGGAGCCACATTACAAACCTAAGAAAGACCTACTTGATCTTAGCGATTCAACCATAATGAAGTGTTAGATGATAAGTGCAAGCCTGTGTATGCTATGTTTTCAGCTTCTTTAATGAGCGTGAGAGTCTTGGTTTTCATCCATAGGATATAAGGAGTGGCGGATTTCATTTATTGTGAGGGAAACTTGAGTTACACTGAGTTTTGTTGATCTCTATAGGATATTGTATCCATGTTGTTTGTGTGTTGAATTATGAACAATGCTAGTTGTTGCTCCTGATGTTTTGAGCCCATATGAGTAAGATGACAAGTAAATGGTTATGTGAAGTCTAGTTCAACAGGTGATTGCCTGTCATTGTGTTATTCATGTATGCAATTTGGTGCTGAGTTGCTTGAGGACAAGCAATTGTCTTAAGTTGAGGGTGTTGATGTTTCGTCTTTTGATGGAACATTTTGAACCCTTTTCAAGGGATAAATCTACATTTCAAGCTACTAATGTTTTATTTAATACTGGGTTTGAGTGTTTTTAGGTCAATGAGTTAGCTAAACAAGAAACCTGGGAAATTAGCAGAAAATGAGCACTGACGGTCGAACTGGAGGACCATCATCCATGCGACGGACCGTCAGGGTAACCGTCCGAGTAAACCTAAAATAATAAAATGAGGGACCCCAGTGATGGTCCAAGTGGCAGACCGTCGAATACCCGATGGACCGCCAACTTAGCCGTTAGGCTGAAACAGAACGTGGACTTTCAAAAAGTCAATTGACGCCTTCTGCAATGGACCGCAGGGCCAGTGATGGCCCGCCAACATGACCGTCAACCCTTAACCAGATCATGGCATTTGGGACTCTCAACGACGGTCCACTCGATGGACCGTCAGTCTACCGACGGGTCGTCAATATGAACGTCAACTTGGACGTGGCTGTTTCTAATTTTAAATTTTAAATACTCTGCACCTAGGAATATATAAATACCCACTTTAGTTTTTATTTAGGTATCCTTTATCATATTTCCAACTTTGAACATTATTGTAAGGTAGTATTCTCTGAGATTCAAGCTAGAATTGTGGATCTAAACATTTTTATGCCTATTCTCTTTTGAAGATTAAAGAACAAATCTTGTGATTTTGGTAATTAATTTCTGAATTTATTTATGAGAAGCATAATCAATTCTTCTTCTTCTTTTATGGTGATGTGTGGCTAAACTCCCATAACTAGGGTTATGGGAGCCTTGATGTAAAAAGTTGTTTGGGGTTGTGAAAATACTTGATTTCCATGATTAACCGAAGTTGTGTAAACTCTTCTTCACAATAATGACCTTTCTTGGTTGTAAACTTGAAGGGTGAGAACAAGAACATCACTTGTTCGAATAGAAAAGTGTTTGCTGGGAAAAAAGTGGTTTACATAGGATCTAGGGGATTTAACCTTTTGGTTAAGGGTTGATGCCTTAGGGATCAAACCACATGAGAGAATAATTTAATAAATTAACGCATTCTTTAAGTTCAAGAGAATTGAAGGATAATCTACTCATTTAGGTTGAGAGACAAATGGATAAATTATAGGATTCAATAACTCTTGCAATTGAAGTGATTAATTGGAAATTCAAAATAATTCACAACCCTAGCTGCTTGAACATCTTGGTAACCGTAACTTTAGTTTGTCTACTCTCATTGAATTATTATTTGCAATAAGAATCACTGACTGGAACACTTTCCCTTACAAATAATGAGATAAATTTACTGATCAAACCCCCCCTTTTAAGTCGGAACCTTTGATCAACAGTCTAGTAACAACCATAATTCTTAGTGAACACAGTATTCCCTGTGGGATTCGACCCCAACCAAGTTGGGTTTTATATTTGACAATACCACTTACTCTATCATAAGAGAGGTGTAATTTTGGCGTATCATGTGTTCATGACTTAAAATGTCACGATCATGGCACTTGCTACCTTGATCAAGGAGTCATGATCGCGACCAAAGCCATCGCGATCGCGATGCACCTAAAACATCAGATATAGCTGAGATTTGGAAATTTTCCAATTCTCTGCCAAGACCTCGAGAATATACAAAAATAAACTATATAACTACACCAAATTTTAAATTCCAGACTCTATGGAGCATTCAAAATTTTCATCGAAGGTCTTTGCAATAAAAAGTGGGTCCCACACAGAACTTTCATTTCCTTAACTTTCAATAAATAGCTCGAAATAAGCGCAGGTGCCTCGAGACCCAAACCAAGAGTCCACTTAGCCTAAAATCAATGTTTTGAAGTTGATGGTGCTATCAGAATTTTCATCCGAGGTCATCTAATAGTAGTTTTGATTGAGACCAAATCCTTAATAGTAAACACTCCAAAATAAGTAAATGAACCTAAAATCCAAATGAACTGTTCGATCACCTAATCGTTAGTTCTGACAAGTCATGCAGGACTTGTAACCGATGGAGGAATGCTTGAAATACTGGAAATACTTGTAAATCAAGAAAATAACTAGGAGGATCATTACAACCTCATAGTTGATCCACAAGGGTACCGAACCACTTTACACTGCATAGGAATAACGAAAAAGTCCTCTAAACCTACATAACAAAATAATGCAACATTTGAGGATAGTCAGTGGGGAGAGCACTAGCATGTTACTCAAGGGAAAGGGTAAAATAGTGTATTTAATAAAAAAAATCAAAACCACATGCACAATATTCATAAATACATATATAGGATGTCGGGGTAGGGACAAGGGTCCAGTAAAATTATAGTTTAAGACATTATCCTAAACTGTATAGCTCCCTCCATCCTAAAGGCACCCATGAGCAATATGGGTTAAAATCCCCTACTAGAAAGGCCCTATTGCGTGTTAGCCTCATGTATCGATGAAAGGATAAAGACAACAAGGCAACAACCATCCAAACTATAATGTGTATCAATACACATGGTCATATAGACCCCTAGATCGGCAAACATGGTTCTAAATTTTTGTCCCCCGAGCTATACCTTCACGGTGAACTACACAACTCTCTTTACGCCTAATTTAAAACAGTTACCACATAAACTCAACCATTAACCCAAGAGTCATTTATTAAGGCATATACCAACTGGGTATGTCATACCAATATGCTTGCAAGAAAATTTAATTATGCCAAGGTAGTTCATTTAACCATTTGTCTCCCAAGTTCCCAAGGGCATTCCAAAACCATTGTTATCCATTTATCATTTTATGCAATTCAATATTTTTGAAGGAAAAATTCATCTATGTAAAAATTTATAAAAAAAACCAAGATTGTAAAGTAGGTTGAGGTTAATGCCATTATCAAAAAAAATTTCATCAAATTTGGGGAAACCCATGTCACCCAATTTAACCATAATCACAATGCACCCATTAAGTCCCAAGACCATCAATTAAAGCATGAATAATCAAATTAAAATATGCGAAAAGTAATTCAAGTAAAAACAATCCAAAACCCTTAACCTAATCTCAAAACCATCATTCAAAACACATAAATATTGATTAAATTATTTTTGCAATGTAAAATACGAGTTTGGGAATAAGCAACATGCCTGAAATATCGAAAAAATTAAAGAGAAATCAAAGTTTGGAGTTTGAATGATGTATTTTATGTAAAACCCTTGAGCTTTTGTGGGTTGGGAGTTCATGAAGAAAATAATGACGTTTGATCTTTGAAAACCTAAGGAAAAAGGTTAATTTGACATTTATAAGTCGTGTATGGGGTAAAAGGACCAAAAACCCCTCACTCTAAGTTAAAACAACAAATATTGGGTGAAAATGTGTAGCAGCGTGGCACACCTCTATCATAGAGGTTTGCCTCCATGCCACACCCTTATTATGGAGGCTAAGTCGCGTGGTACTACACTATTGCAGAGACTTACAACCTTGATGTACCAAAATATCCCCAAACCCCTTTTAAAAATTTCAAAACTTTCCCAAAATACCCTTTTAACATCCATTATAATTATTTAAGCCAAAAATTTACGTTACGCACACGAAAGGGTAAAAAATACAATGATCAAAATTTTGTGGGGTTTTACATTATCCCCCCCTTTGGATCATTCATCCTAGAATGAGGATTTGGGAGGCTTTTAGCACGATAACTAAAAAGAAAACCATCGAATCCAAGATCCAACTCGAAAGGCAATAAGAGGGAAATAAATCTCATACCTTAAGAAATTTCATCCAATGCGGGGAAAAATAATGAGTACTTGGATTCCATACTTTCTTCAGCTTCCCAAGTTGCCTCCTCTACCTTTTGATTCCTCAAATGAACCTTCATCGAAGTTGCATCCTTTGTCCTCAATCTATGAACTTTTCTATCCAATATTTTAACCGAGACTTCCTCATAAGACAACAAATCCTCAACACCAACCTCCTCAACTGGCACTATCAAATAAGTATCACGTGCACACTTTTTCAGCATAGACACATGGAAAACAAGATGCATTGAAGCCAAACGCATTGGTAAATCTAATTCATAAGCGACATTCTCAATTCTTCTTACAATCCAATATTGACCAATGTAACGAGGACAAAGCTTCCCTTTTTTCATGAATCTCAAGACTTATTTCGTAGGAGAAACTTTCAAGAATACCCCATCGCTTACTTCAAATTCCAACTCCCTTCGCCTCACATACACATAAGATTTTTTGCGACTATGAGCAGTATTAAGTCATTCTCTAATCACCTTCACCTTCTCCATGGCTTGGTGAACGTAGTCGGACCAAACAACTTAGTCTTACCTACCTCAAACCATCCAATAGGATACCTTACCATAAAGAGCCTTTAAAGGAGCAATTTGGGTGCTAGAATGATAATTGTTGTTGTAAGAAAACTCAATAAGAGGTAAATGGTCAACCCAACTACCTTTAAAATTAGTTACACAGGCCCTTATTATATCCTCCAAAGTTTGAATAGTATTTTCTACTTGTCCATCCATTTAAGGGTGAAAAGCAGTGCTAACGTTCATATGGTTACCCAAACCTTTTTGAAACAAATGCCAGAAGTGAGAAGAAAATTATGTACCTCAATCTGAAATGATGAACACTAGCACACCATGCAACTTTACTATCTTATGAATGAACAACTTAGCATGATTCTCTCCTGAGTAGTTAGTCCTTACAGGCAAGAAGTGAGAAGACTTAGTTATCCTATCCACAATGACCAAAGTAGAATTATACTAATTCTGAGACCATAGAAGACCAGTAATGAAATGCATATTAATCATCTCCCACTTACATATGGAAAATTCTATCTCTTGAGACATGCCAATAGGCCTCAAATATTCTACCTTGACTTGCTGACAAACCATACACTTAGCAAAAAAATTTGCCATATTTCTCATCGTATTATTCCACTAGTAGATTTCCTTCAAGTCGTGATACATCTTAGTTGAACCCGAATGAAATGTATATAGAGACTCATGACACTCAACCAAAATTCTTTTTTGCATCCTATCTACATCAGGAAAACACAACATTCCTTGAAATCTCAAGATGTCATATCCCCAATCTCGAAAGCCATAACCTTCCCACATCATCTTTGATTTACATTATTATGGGATACATAACCTATTTTTCCTTGACCTCAGCACCAAGAGATGACTAAAACACTTCTTGAACAATCACTACTCCAAACTTAGAGTCCAAAAGAAGAACTCCCAAGTTAGATAATTTGTGAATA
The DNA here is from genome assembly GCA_030864215.1 of Capsicum pubescens. Taxonomy (NCBI): domain Eukaryota; kingdom Viridiplantae; phylum Streptophyta; class Magnoliopsida; order Solanales; family Solanaceae; genus Capsicum; species Capsicum pubescens. The sequence continues at coordinate 187,459,234 of CM061541.1, forward strand.
TCCTTCACCAACCTTTTTTTCTCCTTCTCAGAGTGATATAAGCTCCCTATAGAAAACTTAATAAGAGCATCAACAACAACATTGGCTTTTCCTAGATGGTAGTGCAAACTCACATTATAATCCTTAAGAAATTTGAGCCACTACCTTAGCCGAAGATTCAGCTTCCTCTACATAAACACATACTGCAAGATCTTATAGTCTGAATAAATATCCACATACACCCCATACATATAATGGCTCTAAATCTTTACAGCAAAAACAATAGCCGCCAACTCTAGATCATGAGTCAGGTAATTCCTCTCATAAACCTTAAGCCACCTAGAGGCATAAGCAATAACTTTACCATGCTGCATCAGAACACAACCCAGTCCCATATATGACACATTACAATATACCAAAAATCCTTGAGTACCCTCGGGCAAGGTCAAAATTTGAGCAGAAGTCAACTTATTCTTCAACTTCTCAAAACAACCTTTGCAAGCATCAAACCACAAAAGCTTAACCATTTTTTGAGTTAACTTTGTTAGCGGATTATTAATGGATGAGAAACTCTCCACAAACCTCCTATAATACCTAACCAAGCACAAAAAGATCCTAATGTCAATTGGAGTCGTGGATCAAGGCCACTTCTTAACCACCTCAATCTTTTGTGGATCCACCTTGATACCTTTACTAGAAATAACATACCTGAGAAAATTTGGAGGTGAATAGCGTGTTCCTCCTCACTTTGGAGTACACTAAGATGTCATCGATGAAGACTATAACAAACAAATCCATAAATTACATAAATACCAGATTCATAAAAACCATGAAAGAAGTCAGAGCATTAGTTAACCCAAATGACATAACCAAAAACTCATAATGGTTGTACTAAGTCTGGAAAGCAGTCTTAGGAATACCAACCTCCCTAATTTTTAAACTAGTTATAGTCCAAACATAGATCAATCTTAGAGAAACACCTGGAACTCTAAAGCTAATCAAAAAGGTTATCAATCCTTGGAAGAGGGTACTTATTTTTCATTAAAGCCTTATTCAATTGATGGTAGTCTATACACATCTGAAGAGACCTATCTTTATTTAACATAAAAAGTACAAGAGCATCCTATGGAGAAATACTAGGAAAAATAAAACCCTTATCTAGAAGATCCTTTAACTTTTCATTTAGTTCCTTTAGTTCCATTGGAGCCATCCTATAAGGCGAATTGGAAATAGGATGGGTAAATGATAAAAGGTCAATCTAGAAGTCTATTTGTCTATCAAGAGGAATTCTAAGGAGGTCATTGATAAAAACTTCAAGAAACTCATTAATCACGAGAACAAATTGTAAAGAAGGACTCTTAGAGTTAGAATCTTTAACCCAAACTAGATGATACAAACACCCTTAGAAATTAGTTTTTGAGCTCTAAGATAAGAAATAAACATCCATTTGGGTATTAAGAAACTCCCCCAAATAAATCATTAGTTTATTAGAAAAATAAAATTGACCTTTTGGGTCGTACAATTCGTAGAAGCATAGCACGAATGAAGCAAATCCATCCCTAAGATTACATTAAAGTCCACCCTATCAAGTTTTATCAAATCCATCGATGTCTCCTTATGATGAAAGGATACCACACAACCCTTATAGATTTTCCTATCAATAATAGAGTCACCCGCTGGAGTAGAAATAGAAAAAGAGTCGAACATATTTTTAGGACCAAAATTGAAGTGTACAGCCACATAAGAGGTCACAAAAGATAGAGTATAATCCAGATAAAAAAAATAGACATCAAGAGAACAAATTTATAATATACCAGTGACAACATCGAGGGATGCCTCAGATTCCTGATGAGTAGCAGGTGCATAGAGGCAATTCCATCCATTGTTGGTACCTGAAGTAGTTCCCTTTGGTGTAGGAGTCAAAGAAGTGGAAACTGGTACCTTATTGGCTCATGTGGAAATTTTAGCTATCAGAAAGTTTCACTATAGATGACTAGGTTGACCATAATTAAAATACAAATTCCTCTCCTTCTCACAATATCCATGGTGAAGCAACCCATAAAATCAATAAAGAGGATAAGGTGGGGTCAACTGAGCTCCACTAACGTAATACTAGGCACCTTGTGTCTTAGGACTACTGCTAGCCTAAAAATGATGATCACCAAAATGCTTAGGATAAGGAGAACTAGATTTTAAATAAAAAATTTCCAAATTCTTTTTCTTAGTCCACTGTCTACCATCTTTCCCACTATAGATAAAGAGATATGCAAGGAAAATCTTGACTTGAGGAAGTGGATAACACAACCATTCTCAAGGACTATGATGGACGTTATGGATGTCAATATTTTTTCTGAGGGAGAACAAATCACTTCTAAAAATGAAATCTGCATAGCTTTCATTGTCGAATTGGCTTTAGATTACCCAATGGAAAATCCAGATTCAAGAATAACCATGAAAGATGTAGTCAAGAGGCTTAAAAAACTAAGAACACATTTCTAGAAATGTAGAAGCTAGTATCTCTTCTAGCGGTGTTATTTCATAGTTGAAAGTTACTCCATTGTTTTTAGTGTACCAGTTTTTTAGTAAGTCTTTGCACCCTTCTCTAAATATCTAAACTTCTTATTCTACCTCTCTCCCATCTCTACCTACTTCTCCCATCTCTACCTACTTTTTTTCTCATCTTTCATCGGCTGCATATAAACCACTAGCGTTGTTATGTCCATATTGTTATATAACATAGTAGCCTTACACTCCATTACAAAATCATGGGACAAACTAGAAGAAAACTTCCTCATTCAATACATCATGTTAGATACCAATTATAGATCATAATAGAACAACTGCTAGGATTTCAGTGTGTACTTCTTAATAATCATCTTACCCTGCTTTAGATGAACAAACTATTTAGCTTTAGCTTCTTTCAACTCCTAAGGAAAGAAGTGATCAAAAAAAGAACCTAAGAATTCATTACACATCACAAGCTCAATGCCATCATCCCTTATCTCTTCCCACTTCTCATACCACTGGTAGGCCATATCCTTTAATTGGTATGCAACAAACTTCATAGACTCTAAATCAATAATAGGCATAACCCTTAAAATCTTCCCTATCTCATTAATAAACCCCTGAGGATCCTCCTCAACCTTAGAGACTGTAAAGGTTGGGGATTCAACCTTATAAAATAGCCAACCTAGGTAATCTCGGATAAATTACAAATAAGACTAATATGATCAGTTCGACGAGACTGTGATGTTGCAAATTGAGCATGCATATGAATAAATTGAGGAACTCCACATTGGAGACTCCCTGAGATGACTAAGCATGAGTATCACCAACCCAAAAAGCTCGAATGGGACAAATAGGTATTGGTAAAACCTCAGGTAGAGTGGTATAGTTAGGTGTCAGGACCCAAGACTGGGTCTGCATCCATAGATAGGGTGAGTTCCCTACATATTTTACTCAGGTGGGACAAAGGTTCCAGTAGAGTTTCTACGATCGTCAGATCTTTGGGTAGGCATAATCTGAAATACGAGTAAGCCAAGAGTTAGAGAAGTTTCATAACAATTAGACTCTATAGCCCGAAATAGAACACAAAAATAGGAAATGTTCCTAAATATTTTATAGCCTCAACCTTATAAGTGTGGAAAGCTACACACCTATAAAAGAGACTCTACTCAACATGGCTTTGTGGACACCCAGTGACCATGAACCATGCTCTACACCAATCTTTTCATGGTCAGGCCCAAGTTTGGAACATGACAATTAGGTAGAAAGTTGACTCCATAAGTATAAAGTGGCCACTACCTCGAATGTACGAAATAACCTCTCAAATTAGGATATTGCATGATGCACTCATACCTGGATTTGCACTATAAGGGCACAAAGTACGATCCATTTATACTCAATAAGTATCATATGTCAACTTAGTAAAGTAAAAAATAAGGTATATAAATACACACTGTGAGCATGTAATCTACAAGCAAAAAGTATCCCAAATTGTCGCTCACACCATCTACACTAACAAATCAATATAGAACATCAATAGGAAAATAGGAACATAAAAGCGATAGAATAGACATGCATCAAATAAAAAACATAAACACAACACTGAAGTTGCATATATGAATGGAATGCAATGAGCATGATAATAAGAATGATGATGTAATATGATCAAGGTTATTGCATAACCTCTATATAGACCAACTGAGCCTCAATACCTCTAGGTAGGACCAATGGGAGGTTCACAACCCATATGTTATCTCAATTATCAATCCCAATCTCAATATCCATATCTCCTCTCTAACTTGTTAGCTACGATAGAGGGTTTTGTAAAAATATCTCATTTTTATCAAACTCAGTGTTACAACAATGGTACCAATATCTCATGATTATATGTATGATAGGATGATGTAATTATCATAACTAGTCCTATATGATGTAATGACCCTCCAGGCCATTTTCTATACTTTCATTTACTTTCACCATTTCGAGCTTTCATATAGCTGTCCCAAGTCATTTATGCTTACTACAATTGATACTATGGTTACCGAGCAGTTTATTTAGTTTTTAGAGATAATTTCCTATATTGAAGCCTTCATAGTTACGAATTGGCTATTGGGCAAAAACGTCAGTCAAATGGAGCTTGTATACAAATTTTGACTTTCAACAACTTCAAAACATTGATTTTAGGTTAGGTGGACCATTGTTTTAGGTCTATAAGATCTTAGAATCATTTTGGTATATTGGTCAAAAGTTAAGAAAAATGGCAAGTGGGTATGGGACCCATATTTTATCAAAATGACCTCGGGTGAAAATTTTGACTGCGCCATTGCTGAATGAATCATAAGGGATTGGCATAGACTTGGAAAATTTAAAAGTCTTAGATGGTGGTGGTGTATTTCTTAAGCATGCCTCTAGTCTCTTTAGTGATATACCAAACCCTAGCAAGTATCGCTTAAGTGACATATTTTGTTACTTAAGGCAATAGCTTGATAGTGGCAGAGCTGTCGTACTAGAAAAAAATAGTGTTATATACACAACATCTATTGAGGAATCCAGCTATTACATTAGCGATCAACTTATCTCGTAAGTGACAAGTGCGCCAAAGAACAAATATCGCCTAAGCGACCCAAAGCTTGCCTAAGCGATACTTGTGCACATGGGAAGGGTATAAATTCCCAACTTAACCTGATTTTCACCATTATTCTCCCATTCTCTAGAATCTTAAACCCTAAAATGTGGGATTTATTAGGAGAATTAATTGTGGGTGATTGTGGAGATATAGTTTCATTCATTTACGGTATTTTTCATCAAATTTATAGTAAGATTTCATTATTTTCATGGTTGATTTATCCATACTTTTTCTAAAATCACTCAAATCTTGGTGTATTGATTATAGAACCATTAGCTCTTGGAGTTCACCCATTTTTAAGGATAAAGGTTCTTTAAGCATAGAGTGACGTTGTGTTGGTTTCAAAAGTGTGATTCCGCAAGCAGGCCTTATATGGGATTTTTACGTAATTTTAATAGTGAAATATGGGTATAATTGTTCTTGTTTTGATGAGTAGATTGTGATTTTGATAGCATGACACCTTGTGGAAGCTTATCAAATGGAAATATTATTGGTTTAGCAGGTTCTTTGGGCTTTTCTTTGGAATCCAGGTAGTCTAGGTTTACCATCTTCATAGATTAAGAAATTTTGTAGTATTATTATGATAATATGCTATACATCAAATGGAAGTTAGGTGTTCAAGGTAATTTCATCAATATTTGGGTTTGTTAGACCATTTAGGCTATCTCAAAACCGTTAATTAGGCATGATTAGTTTAGTTACTCATGTCTTAGGTAAAGTTGTCTTCGTGGTTCATGTTTAGGATGAAAATGATTTAGTTTCTCAACCTAGAAGGAATTGACTTAGTCACTCATGTTTAGCAGTAGAATTTACTTTAATTGCTCGAGTTAGGTGAAATTGCCTTAGTTGCTATTACTTTAGGTGGGAATGACTTAGTTGCTCATGGTTGGGAGGAATTGCTATCCTACAACTAATTATGGCTAGTTCAATATCTAAAAAACATTTGATACATTAGCTTAGTCCAGCTAGAATTTGTCTAAAATGAATTTCGAGGATTAGAAGTGGACTCCTCTGGCCCACCTTAGGCCAAGATGTGTGTTAGCCTTGTAGACTTATTTACATTTGATATACTCTTATTACTTTTTGATTTGGGACTTGAGGATATTAAATATATGTATGAAAATTTAGTTGGATATGGAATGATTGATGTTATTTTTAGGTATTGCTAATGATATGGCTCGTATATATATGATTAATGGCTTATGGATATGATTAGTGGATTATAAATGTGATCACTGATATAATTTATGGATATGACTATTGACATGGACTATGGATGAGGTTATTGGCACGACTTAATAGATGTGGTATTTGTATGGTTCATGGGTATGGATATCGATATGACTTATGGTTGTGATCTTTGGTCTGGTGTATAGATATGAGAAAAAGGTTGGTCTATAGTTATAGTTATTTGGTATATTTTATTTTGTTAATTTACCGATATTTCTTGTTGCGATGCCTCGTTGATACGGTTTATAAATAAGTTTCAGTTTGAGACCGGTAGTTGATGATGATATTGATAAATGTGTTCCAGTTCAAGTTCGGTAAATGATTATAATAATGATGATACTATGGGTTCTGACATTTGGAGTTATACATAAGGTAATTCGTATTGTATAAATCATTGGTTGTGGCACGATAGATGTCTAATTTTGTTGGAAAAGGGACAAGGCACAATCAAAGAGCCTGACAGGCTAGCAGCGGAAGAATACCCAAATCTAATCTTTCCCTTTAAACTTGAATCAAGAGGAGACAAGAAAATCCAAGAAAAATAAAGTAATATGGCAGAAAATAAATCAATCACACAAATACGGCAAGACAAGAATAAAACCAAGAACAAGAGACACCAAATTTAGTTGGAAAACCCTTCGGTGTGAAGAGTAAAAAATCACGGGACCAAAACCTCCACTATAATCACTAATATTTACAATATTTTTATCCAAAATGGCCACCAAAAAAGTGCCAAACAACAAGCAACAATGCATTAACCACAACACCAAACACTATAGAAATAATGGAGTGAAAGCACCAAAACGTAGTTGCTGTTCGGGAATGAAGAACCAGAGATACAGGCCACCAAATCAATCTCCGTTAGTTACTAATCAAAGACAAAGATTAGAGGAAAAATTAGTACAAAAATCATCTCAATCAGACCAGAAACAAAGAGAGAATCGCAATTCGAAGTTGATAGTTGTGGCTGGAATTTTTGGGAGAAAATCAGCTTTCTTTTTCTCTGTTTGGCTGCTGAAAACTCTCTTTTGTGATGGTGAAACAAGACCTAAAAAGATCTATATATATGACCCATAGTATTGGGCCTATGGGATAAAGTGGGTTGATCCATATTGGGCTTTATTTATCCACATAGGAAGGGACAAAGACCCATGACCCAACAATTCTCCCCCTCCCGACTATGTGGAGAAGACCGCCATCCCGGCAATCAAGAAACAATCTTCAAACTTCCCTCTTTGAAAAGATTTAGTCATCATGTCAAAACCATTATCATCTGTATGAATCTTCTCAAGTTCAACCAACTTAGAATCCAACACATCTCGAATCAAATGGTATCTCACATCAATGTGTTTAGACCGACCATGAAATGAAGAATTCTTACCATGATGTATGGCACTTTGACTATCGTAATAAAGCACATACCTATCTCGATCAACACCAAGTTCCCCCAAGAATCTCTTCATCCAAATCAATTCTTTGCATGCTTCAATAGCAGCAATAAGCTCAGCTTCTGTAGTAGATAGAGCAACATATTTTTGCAACCTAGATTGCCAAGACACAACTCCCCCTAAAAAAGTAACCAAATACCCTAAAGTAGACTTGCGAGTATCAACATCACCAGCCATATCTGAATTAGTATAACCACAAAGAATAGTCTTCCCTGTACCAACACACAAACTCAAACTTGAAGTGACATAAAGAATGCCATAACTCTGATGAAGTATCATTCTCCACCAAGTTTATCAAGCCTCTAGAAGTAGATCCCTGAAATACATACAAGTTAGACAACTTGTCACCTCGATCCACAATCATCGAACCTCTAGTAAGCTTCCACAGGACCGCACCAAGGGTGTTAACATAACCCTCATCATCAAGGTTTCCTACAAAAATTAGATTCAGGCGAACATCTGGAGCATGTTCTACATTATTGAGAACTAGTTTGGAACCATTGTTACTTTCCAAACAAACAATGCCAATGACAAGTACTTTAACTTTTATCATTATTGCCCATTTTTAACATTTCAAAATTACCTAGAGTATAAGAAGAAACTAATTCCTTATTTGGCGTAACATGAGAAGTAGCACTAGATTCCATAAACCAGCTAGACTCATCATGAAAAAGATTAATAGTATTCTCACCACAAGAAACAAGAAGATCATCATTAGCAACAAATACAACACGATTTTTATTATTGCCTTCATTCTTTTGTCGTCTCATATCTCTCTTATGCCTGTAACAATATTTCATGATATGCCCTTTTTTGTTGCAATAGTCACATGTAACATTCTTCAATTTGGACCTCAACTTTCTTCTACTTTTATCTCTATCATTCAAACCTCTAGACTTATTTCTCCCTCTTTCTTCAATAACCAAAACACCATGTATGAAGAAAAGAAGATGAGGCTTGAGATCTTCTTGTTATATCTTCATTCAAGACACCACTCTTAATATATTCCATAGTCACAATACCACCGAGAGCAGAATTAGTCAAACAAACTCAAAGAGTTTCCCCAGAGTCAGGCAGAGTACTAAGAAGCCAAAGTTCCTGAATTTCTTCATAGAACTTTTACACCCATTCCTGACAGCTGGTCAAGGACACGCTAAAAATCATTAATACGATCAGAAATAGGACTGGACTTTTTATACCTAATATTCATCAATTGCTTAAGCAGGAACAACTTGTTATTGCCAGTCTTCAAGGCATAAAGTATCAAGAGCTTGTCCCACAAACTTCTGGAATGTGTCTCATTCATAATATGATTTGTAACATTATCTTCAACCCATTGTCTAATATATCCGCATATCTTTAAGTGCTCAAATTTCCAATCCTCATCTATCATGGATTGAGGTTTAGTAGATGCAAACACAGGTAAATACATTTTCTTGACAAAGAGAAGATCTTTCATCTTGCCTTTTCAAGTATGATAGTTACTACCATTCAAACACACCATTTTTCTCATATTTGCCTCCATCATTCAAATCGACAATCAACAACAACTAACTCCCTGATACCACTTTATTGGGAAAGGGACAAGGCACAATCAAAGAGCCCAACAGAATAGTAGCAGAAGAATACCCAACTCTAATCTTTCCCTTTCAACTTGAACTAAGAGGAGATAAGAAAATCCAAGAAAAATAAATTAATATGCAAGAAAATAAATTAATCAAATAAATACGGCAAGACAAGAATATAACCAAGAACAAAAGACACTAAATTTACGTGGAAAACCCTTCGGTGTGAAGAGTAAAAAATCATGGGACAAAAACCTCCACTATAATAACCAAGAGTTATAATATTTTTATCCAAAATGTCCACCAAAAAAGTTTCAAACAACAAGCAACAATACATAAACCACAACACCAAACACTAGAGAAATAAAGGAGTGAAAGCACCAAAATGTAGCTACTGTTTGGCAATGACTAATAGGACATACAGGCAACCAAATCAAGATCCATCAGTTCCTAATCAATTATTGAGATGAGAGGAACACGAAGTCCAAAAATGAGCTCAATCGGACAATAAATGAAGCGGGAATCGCAATTTAAAGTTTACAGCTGTGGCTTGAATTTTTGGGCGAAAATCAGTTTTCTTTTTCTTTCCTTAGCTGCTGAAAACTATGTTTTGTGATGGTAAAACAAGACCTAAAAAGATCTATAAAGATGACCCATAGTATTGGGCCTATGGGCAAAAGTGGGTTGGTCCATATTAGGCTTTATTTATCCACATAGGAAGGGACAAAGACCCATGACCCAACAAATTTATGGCTACTCAATTTTTTAGTTTTCCTTGGTTGTACCCTCCAGAGTTATGGGGTCCTGCATTGGGTTATTTACTTTTTCACACTTATTGAATTATGGGGGCCAATCTTATAGTTATAGCTGTGTGATTCTTAGGTTACTATTTCATATGAATTGATTTATTCATGTATAGTAGTGTTGGAACTTATTACTTGGTTTCCCCTTTTACCTTGACTTAGCTTATTTTATCTTGTATCTTATTATATTTACATCATAATTTAGCTCAGTTGGCCAATGATGCCTACTGAGTACCCGTGGTTTTCATACTAATACTATACTTTTGTACATTTTGGTGTAGATCTGAAGACTAGTTGTTAATCCTAATTCGACGATCATGTTGAGTTGATTCCGTAGATAGGGTGAACTCTCGAAGTCGGAGTTTGTCTCTTTCCTTCTATTTATCCATGTCTAGTCTTCTATGTTTTAGATAGATTCTATTCAACTTTTTAGTAGTTATAGTTCAGTTGTTGTAGCTCTTGCACCGGCATTACTGAGTCTTAGGAAGGTGTTTACTCTTTTATCTAACTATTAGAATATTATGACTACTTTAATTGTTGATTTAATTCTTCAAATGTTGGTTTTCTGGCTTTTAGGCCATGTTCCACCAAGTTAGCCCATTGTTTATAGCTCCGACCTTTGGTTTGGCTTACCTACTGGTGAGAAAATGTAGGTGCCATCATGACTCTTAAATTGGGTCGCGACACATAAAGATCTCAAACCACTCAATAATGTACACATGATTCCAAAATCCATTCAATATATCAACCGACCATGATTACATATAACCAATATAACAATATAGTGTAATATTCAAGTACAACATCAATAATATCACATTGAACCCAACTTAGTACCATTAAAAAAGCAACCAAAATACTTACACAAGGCCAATTATGTCAAGTAAGGCCCCCACATAGGCCACACACAATAATTATCACCTTAACTACCAACAACAAGAATATAAGCCCCCACACGGGCAAACTTTTCCCCTCTTGAACGGCCTCAGAATCAACCAAAAGATACAAA